>JBCNJP010000017.1:23332262-23480120 GCA_039602395.1 Deinandra increscens subsp. villosa
AAAAACATACATGATATGGTCTCGTTCAAATAGATTACTACAAAGAAGTAAATATGTAACCTGGATGGCTGAAAACTTCCTTCATAGCCTTCCTTTTATCTACATTGTCATGTACATCGACGTTAACAACCTATTAAATAAGAACACGCTCAACCAATTACTCAAGTGAACTTTATCTCATACTAAAGGAGTTTGACATGAACAAAATTTATTATAAATCAAGCAAAACATGCCAATATAACTTGCAAAAAGTTACCACTTTATTTAACCAGATTATCTCAATAACATCAAGTGCATCTATGCTTATTAAAGGCTCCAAAACATGTGAAGTTCACATGTTAAACCTCCAAAAAAAATTAATTAACCCATTCCAGACCCACAAAATCACTAAACCCATTAAAAGAATGTTAAGAACAAAGTAAACTCCCTTATTATTTTCATCAAAAGAACAATCTTGCATTTGAATGCATATCTATAGCATAATTGAAAAAAAAAACAACTCACCAGCAGTACCCCAAACTCGACGATGCTGGAAGTTTTCACAAACCATACTATTTTGGGATTCATTGAGATTAAATCCACCATCTTCAACCCTTATGAACACCAAAATCAATTAAAAAAATTATAATGTGTGAACAGATACATACAATTTAAGATGAGGAACATCCATAATGCTACATACCTTTGAATAAGAGCTCAATCGAAATATGTAATCAGTGTTTATTTTCCTGTTTTAATGGCTTGTTATCTGTGTTTTCAGTTCCAAAGCAAAACGACACCTGAACCCATCCATTTACCTCCTTGACTGCCACCTCCAAGCTTAAGCCTAAATTTCCTCAATCATAGTCCAACCTCCGCCTCCCTTGACATTTCTACAGCAAAAACAATCTGCAATCACCATAAGATAGCCCAAAGACCACACCAAGTAAAACTTGATTTATTTAGACGACATGATGTGCATTTTTTTAAATAAAATAAACTTTAAATAATTTTAAAATAACTATGAAATATATGTCAAAATAACCTTATAGAAATCATTCTAGACAAACTTTTGACAACTTATGTTCCACCAAAACATCCAACAACTTCTAAGCTGATTGAAGTGATTGGATGAAATTGTAGCTCGCAAATCCCATCCGGCCAAATATAGCGTCTGAAATCCACCTTGAGTTAACTCTTTTGCCGTCACAATCATTCCCCCGTGCTGATCCACTCACAGATTCACCTGTTTTTAGTGAATTAATCAAAGATCTACTCATCTATCAGATCAAATAAATATGCATATACATACAGGTAGATGGTAACCAATTATAAGGTGTTCTTTTCTGTGATTGGTAATATATTGAACTGTTTTTATGTATTCTAGTTCATACATATGACTTAAATCCGTAGATAAATTCAATTGTTCTTATGCATTTTAATTGGCATATCTTGTTTTGTATACATAAAACACATAGAAAAGTAGTTTACATAATCCGATATTCATATGTTGATACTTGAAAGAGGTCAATGGTCTAAATAGAAAGATTATTCAGATGTAGATACATGTTTGCCTACAACCTGCCATTTAAATACAAGATATTCATTTCTAATTGAATGAATTAGAATATATCTTCTGGTAATCAGGAACACATATTGCTTTCTGCTGTTCTAATATATGCTACATTCAAAGAAAAATGTATGCAAAGTCAATGATGATAGTTTTGTTACGTCTTTTAGGAAACACAATGTGAAGATGTATTATCTTTATTGTGTTGTACATATATTATTGCCGAAAACATGTTAATCATTTGAAAAGCAATACATCTAAGCCAATCACCCAAAGCACTATGTTATTCCAACGGTTAAAGGAACAACTTCACTCCGATGCTCCTTAATTATATGACCAGATTTTTGAAAAATCATTACCTATAAACATACAGAACACCGACCCAAAACCTTGCAGCCATATACGCAGATGTGTGCCTCAACACAAAAGTAAACAAATGCAAGAACATAAAAAATTAGAACCTAACCAAAATACAAACGGAGTAAATGACACAAATTTAATCAAATAGAAACTGAAAAAATACAACATGAAAAGAGAAGCAAAGAAACTGACCTTGTAGAGATGAAAGTAGCAAAGGGGCTGAATATCTTTAGGCTAAAACATGAATGCATACACACAATTAGGTTCTAAAATTACAAATTATAAACACAACAAATCAGATTTTTTTTTCAGTAGTGAAGCGTCCTCTTTTGTCTTACCAAACGATATCCATGGGTTCCATCTTTGACTCTGCAAATTCAACCAGAAAACATCATATCAAAATCAAATTTTAGCAAGAACATTTATATCAAACATCACATGAAGCATATAATCACCGTTTTTATGGTCTCACATCAAGATGACAAAGTTCGCTCTAGATACAAATCGATTAAGGCTCTGCTGAGAGTAATGGCACCAGAAATCAAGATGTTCAGATGGTCTAAAAAAACCCTAGAAACGCAAGCATTAACGGAAAAGAAGAGAAACGTGAAGATTACAGAAGAAATGCAAGCAACAACCTGAATAAAAAAATGGTACCTGAATCAAGAAAGAGTGAAGCAGATTCGAGGATGTAGATCTGAAGCAAGAAAGAAGGAGCAGATTCGAATTCAAATTTTTTAAAGAGAGAGAGAGCATGTGGAAGGATTCTTCATGAGTCAAAAGACTTACCATGATTTAGGTATCGACTATTGCGCAAGGACGAAGGGAAACCTTCTGATTTGAGACAATGAACATAGATACCTGATATTTCAAAAACCCTAGAATGATTCTTGATCTTGTTTCTTCGTTTCACTGTCTGTTGAGGCATCAATGAGAGAGATCTGATACGATGAAGAGCCGGAAGATTGGAAGATTGCCACTAAAAATATGGATTCATGTATTCGAATCTGGCCCTAAATCCATCGACCAACCCTAAAATGAAGGTGAAGTGTGTTGAGGGGAGAACTGAAAAGGATTTGAATTTTATGAGAGATTAGGTAAAGTCTGTAAAGTGGCATAAAGTTGTCAGGTACATTTTTAACTTTCAAATTTCAAAAATTTTAGTTCACCGCCATTTAATCCGGTTCAGTTTGGATTCTGGTTCAAGATGATGCTTCTTGGGGTTGTACATAATGCTTCATTTTTTGTACTTTCTTAATTGTACACCATGCATGAAAACTTGTACCTCTTAATTCTCACTTGTACCTTATGCATAAATAAGTTGTACATCTTAATTTTCAACCACTTGATAGAATATGCATAATAAGATAGTATAGATATATATATATATATATGGTGAGGTTCATTATAGACACTTTCGCATGTGAAATAGTTATTTTTCATATGTGTTCACATGTGATATTTTCTGAATAATGAGAAAAAAGAAAATTAATCACACCTTATGGGGACTCATTGGTCCCAACTGACTCTCATTGCCCCTAAACACACCTTATTGGGTCATCATTGGTCCTAAACATGATTATTGGTTATATACACACCTTATTGGGACTCACTGGTCCCAACTGACCCTCATTGCCCCTAAACACACCTTATTGGGCCATCATTGGTCATAAACACAACTTATTGGTTACATACACACCTTGTTGGGACTCATTGGTCCCAACTGACCCTCATTGCCCCTAAAGACACCTTATTGGTTCATCATTGGTCCTAAACATAACTTATTGGTTACATACACACCTTATTGGGACTCATTGGTCCCAACTGACCCTCATTTCCCCTAAACACACCTTATTAAGCCATCATTGGTCCTAAACATGCTTATTGGTTATATACACACCTTATTGGGACTCATTGGTCCCAACTGACCCTCATTTCCCCTTAACACACCTTATTGGGCCATCATTGGTCCTAAACACAAGTTATTGGTTACATACACACCTTATCGGGACTCATTGGTCCTAAAGGACCCTCATTGCCCCTAAACACACCATAGTGGGCTATCATTGATCCTAAACACAACTTATTGGTTACATACACACCTTATTATGACTCATTGGTCCCAACTGGCCCTCATTGCCCCTAAACACACCTTATTGGGCCATCATTGGTCCTAAACATAGCTTATTGGGACTCATTGGTCCCAACTGACCCTCATTTCCCCTAAACACACCTTATTGGGTCATCATTGGTCCTAAACATGCTTATTGGTTATATACACATCTTATTGGGACTCATTGGTCCCAACTGGCCCTCATTGCCCCTAAACACACCTTATTAGGCCATCGTTGGTCCCAAAGACAACTTATCTGTTACATACACACCTTATCGGGACTCATTGGTCCCAACTGACCCTCATTGCCCCTAAACACACCTTATTGGGGCATCATTGGTCCTAAACACAACTTATTGGTTACATACACACCTTATCGGAGACTTATTGGTCCCAACTGACCCTCATTGCCCCAAAAATCTATCATCAGATTCATAAAGAAAGCATCGGTCATCAGATTCATAAAGAAAGCATAAAAAAGCTCCAAACATTAAGAAAAAAATAGAAAAAGTCTCATAAGCAGAATTTTCAATCTTGAGCAATAAAGTTGAATAAAATACAGATCTGAGTGATCAGATTGGTCGTGAGACACAATCAATCGGTACCCGCTCTGATACCATTTGTCAGGATTGATTGGAACCTCCAAACCCGGATCGTGTTCAACAACGAGCTCGAAGATGGTGAGACGGGATGATTGAAGAATCTAGGAAATCAAACAAGAAATATGATAATCAAGTCGAATGATTTCATTGAACCGAATGATTACAACAAAATCATGACAGACATCTCTCATAAGAAATCCATGGTCATCTTGGGTTGAGCTCAAACTCAAGATGAGTCTCTCAAGAATCATCTTTTACAAATGAGGGCTAACACTCTTATTTATAGTGAGAGTCATTGTGCTTACTAACCCGCTAACTAGTGAACATAAATACATGAGCAAAAATACAAATGAAATCAAATAACATAAATATTAATTAAATAAAAGTTGATTTAATTAATATGAAGCTTGACTCGCTCGAACCGATCTTCCGTTGATTTTTACGTTGACTGTTCCCCTTGTGCTCACTAACCTGCTAACTAGTGAACACAAATAATGAGCAAATTTAAAATAAAAATAAATAACATAAATACTAATTAAATCAAAGTTGATTTAATTAATATGAAGCTTGACTCTTCGAACCTATGTTCCGTTGATTTTTACGTTGACCCGAACGAATGACTTTTCCAGAAAACGTCTTTGGTCCAATCTGCAAGCTTCAGTCATCACAACCCAGTCTCCGAATCAAATCATCGTCACAACCTAGTCTCAGAATCATATCAAAATGGATTCTTCAATCTAAATGCTTCGTCAACAGATTTGATGGCGTCAGTCACATAAGTTTTAGCTCCAACAATTACATAGAAAAACTAAAAAGAAAACAATATAACACTTTTTGTAATAGTTAGTCAGAAATATCCCAAAATGCAGGAAATATTTGATATAAAAACACGTATAATTCAGTGTACATCACAGTAGGTGTAGAAAATGAAGAAAAATAATTTGGGTTTGGGTCCTCGATTGGTGGTGAATAGTCTACTTACATTAATGCTGGTGTTTCTGCTAAGATGTAACAATTCCTATAATAGTGAGGACCTCCGCAGAGATTACACCACACAGTTTGGGGCCACCCGTTTCGAGAACCATAATATATCTCCGGATAATCATTCATCCATGAAATATGAGTTTTTTTTAAAGCTAAAAAGAATATTCGGTAAGCAGACAGGGCCCGTGTCTGTTTACTGAATTACGAAGACTGAAAATGGCTCAAAATACTTGGCAAAAAATAGTTGACTAGGCCGTTAAATCCGATCTTTTTAATATCCTTGTGTCCACGACAACGACGTCAAAAACTTGACATGCGGTGGCGTATAGAAAAATATGACGATAATGGATTGGAAAACACCACTTTTGTTCAAGTTAAAAATTTATAAACACAATAACCAACAATCACCATACACCACACGCTAGAGAAAGTACACCCACTTCGTAGGAGTAATAGGGTAAAGGTAAGATACCGAGATCATCCATGGACAGATGAGCTCTTGATACTGAACCTTCCTCAACGTCTAGCCATATCCAAAAGTTTGTTTTATGAAATAATTAAAATAAAGATAAAATAAAGATCAATGGAGTTTAGGTTAATTTAATTAAAAATAATATCACTTGGGATGACTTTTCATTGGTGTAATTGGTAACCTTATAATATATAAATTTTCCAAAAGATTAGTATACGAATGAAGAAAGGGCCCCCTCTCAGCACAAGCCAATCATACGTTCACCCATTTGTTCACCAGGATGACTCCCAGAATGTACGTTTGTTGTGTAACAAATATACTGTATAATTAATGTCATTTACTCGTAAGACCTTATCGTCATAGTATCATTACGCTCAGATACGTTGTCATGAACCAGCAGGGGAACAACCCACGTACCGGATTAGAGTATTGAATAAAAACCTTTTATAAGGATTTGTGGTATGTTTCCTCCCTTACACCGCTCTCGCACATGCTTAGTTGGTCGTAACCAAAACCAAGTCCACAAACGCACCGCTCTCGCGTGTACAAAGTGGTAAAATATAACCAACCCAAAGTCTAAAACCAATACCTTTAAATCGTTCTCGCGCGAATAACGTGTTGTTTACATAAACATAAAAACAAGAATGCATCTCTTTCCATGAGGTTGAAGTTTCGCCAATATGTTGCCCCACCTCTAGTCTGGTCTCACCCACCGACTAATGTGCTTTTGAGGGCACAAATGTTCCAAAATACATAAGGCAAGTTTTATTTTTAAAAATCAGTAATAAACTTTTAATATTATTTATTAGTTTCAAAGTCATTATTACTTACCTTTAGCCTAGTTTATATATTCATGTTACAAACCCATCAAAGGTATGTTCCTCAAGTGAGTGTAAGTTTTAGCTAAGCATGACTTTAAATATTTGCATAAAAGAAGATGAGAAATTCATAGACAAACATAAACAAGTTCTTAATTATGTTAGAGTCTTAGAATCTTGATTAAGGAACCAAAACCACAAAGAGAATGGATCAAAAACTAAGAATAAGAGAGAAGAAGGAAGAATGCAAGTTGAAAGTGAGAACGAGCCTTGGTATTTACAGGCAAAATCAGACTTGAGAGGCACGGCCCGTGTTAAAGTGCCACGGCCAGTGACTATGCAAATGACAATGATTCCGCGAATCTTCCAAATCTTGATCATACGATTCTGTTAGGGAGGCATGACCCGTGGTCAAACTTAGCAGGACCCCTACTTGTCAGAAGCTACCACATCATCAGACAAAAGTCAATGACTTTGTCTTATCTGCAGGAGGAGGCACGACCCGTGTTGGATCCAGAAATCATAGTCTTCACTTTTCTTCATCTTTTTCTATATTTTTATTTTTTTTTGCGATTTGGGCTCTGGCTCAAGTCTGAAAACTACAAATGAAATAATATAATGCTATTTTACAAATAATTAATCATAAAATAACTCGAAAGTAAAGAATATATGATAGAAAAACGTATACATTTTACGTACATCGATTTAAATACAAAAATACAAAATAAGAATTTTCCGTTTCTAATTTTCTCAAATAAAAGTCAATAGAGCACCATGATAACTAAAATATCTTAAGTTGCTTGTCTAGGTTTGTTGATATTTTATTAAAAGCTTACTAATAACAATAATAATTTTCTGTCCCCCTCACTAATTCGTGGGATCCATTAACATGAAACATAAGGAGTGGAATTAGATAAGTGGTCCAAACCATTTCAAATATTATCATTCGCACCTAATATATTAATAAAAGATATTTGTGTGTTTAGTTATTATTATTATTATTATTATTACTTTTGAATATTAGAGTGTCGACGGTTTGTTTGACCCGTGAGACAAGTTGCAACACGGATTAGAAAACCATCCATGCAACAACACATGGATAATTACAAACCATTATTGACTCTAAAGCAATGTATCTTACAAGTTACAACTAAAAGATCATTAAGAGTCGACATCATATATATATACATGTATTATTGTATATTTGTCTATGTTTAGATGCGTAATTATAAATCTCATTGCTTACTGAAGAATCAATTTTTTCCGACATACGACGAGATCAATTCAACTCGATTAAGGTAAATAAGAATATAAGATCGAATTAAGAAAAGGTAAATGAATGATTTTATTTCATTGAATCAGAACTAATTGCAGAGAAAGTTAAACAAAAACACATAGTTTAAGGAAGGAAATGTGAATGATCTCCTTCTTCGTTCCTGCTCTGCTGTATTAATAGACTCCTATGCGTCACATATGATTTTCCAAGTGTTCAGACCTGTCGCATCGGCATCTATCTCGTCATTCGTTCTCATATCTCAATCCTAACCAAACTTTCCACCTATTCTCGTCACTTGAAATCCATCGCACGTTTAATTTAGACAGGACCGATGCCAACCTATTTTGTCACTTTAAATACCTACTATTATTTAACTCAGAGTAAGATTAATGTGTTATTGATTGCGTTATATAAATACTTTCCCTTAGTCCCTTGTGTTTTATTCTTGGGGTTTTATGTTGTCCTTTTTTAACAACTTCATTCTTTAAGATGAAGGTAACTTTTGTTTTCATATTACCTCTCACAACCTACTCCTTTGAGTAGATAGATTGTTAGTTTGTAGATACGTTATTTTCTTAACCGCACAATTTTTATTAGGAAGTCAACACTAATTCTTTTAGTATAACCCGATTTATATGAAGCAAAAGTTTAAATCTTTTAATTAATATAACATGTTTATTTTAAAAAAAAAAGACGCGTTATTCTTCTATTTTACTTCAATTTAAAACTTAATGATGAATCATAAAATCCCAACATAGAAGGTAAGAATTTGAACGAGATTAAGAGAAATTGAATGAAACAGAGGAGATAAAACCAAGTTTTATTAATTCTTCGAGGTTACAAGCTAAAGAAGTTATTCAATGGATAAAAGAGAAACACATAGTTAAAGGTGTAATATTGTAAGATCCTTTATTATGAGCCCATGCATGCCTATTTATAGAGTCTCTCAGCCGCAACCACCTCTTGATCACTTGGTCTTATTTCTTCGGAACTACATCCGCCTTACTTCCACTTGAACCTTGCTCTTTAGCATCAGCTAACAATTCCTCACCAGAAATCCCTTCTCATGCACTTTCGAGTTTAATTATATCTGATTATGACCTATCCTCATCACTTAACAAGTAAAGCTAACAATTCCTCACCAGAAATCCCTTCTCATGCACTTTCGAGTTTAATTATATCTGATTATGACCTATCCTCATCACTTAACATGTAAAAGGAAGAAATATAGATTAAGACTTTTGAGTATATTCTTATGACTTCTCGCAAGACTAGTTGTACTGATCAAGTTGCATTTTACTAGCGGCATAATCTTTTCGTCATATTATCAACTGATACCTTTTACGATATTCATTTCTCGACCATATTTTTTAACCATACACTTTAAACTTTTTAATATGATTTACCTTTTTCTTTAATAAATTTATATTAATAAAAAACTACATAAAAATTACAAAAGGTAACAAAAAAATATACTCCGTATCAATCTCCATTGACTGGAATGTAATCTCGAACTAAGTCCATATGTTTTATCAAATCCGCTCTATCAAATCCACTCTGTGGCTTTTGTGTGTATCGCCATTATGGTCTAGTTGAAGATAACATTTTTGTAAAAAAAAAAATAGTTATGATAATAGAAGGAAATTTGGATGGAGTAGGCTGTATTTATAATTGAACAAAAAATTGTCGCTTGTAGAGCGGGTGGGTGGGTGTGGGTTGGGCAACAATCGATAAATGGATGGAGGTGAGCGGCCACACAAGGAAGGAAACTGGTGGCTTCGCTACACCGAAATGGCTTCATCATGACGGTTCTTGAACATCCCCTTCAAGGTGGAGGCAATGGATTTTGGGCACTCTATCCTCGTCTAGATCCTCTGTGCTTGTCAATGGTGCTCCTGCCAAAGAGTTTGTTATCTTTTTTTTTAAAAACCAACTTTTTATTAACAACCAAAATAAAGGTTACAACTCAGTCCAACTTGTCATCTCGAGAGGTGTTCGACAAGAGGAACCCCTTCATCCGTTTACATTCATTATAGATGTGGAAGCTCTTGGACTAGTGATTTAAGGCTGTGCATCATTCCTGACATCTACATTCCTTCATTCCTCTCAAAGAAGGTAATAGGGGAGTTTGGATAAACATTTGCTGAATCCACACCGATTTCACCAAACTCTCCCTAGATTTGAACAGTTTTATGTTGACTCCATCCTCACCATATATCAAATAGTTTTACGTGGCCTATGTCCTCAGCTTCTTCAAATAGGTGGATCTGGTCTGGAGATGCATCAAAGACTCAAAGTTGAGGAACTTAGAATGGTCATCTTGATACAACTTTCAGATTCATGGTCATTTGTAAATTCTTGTAACGATCATTCGTGTTTTGGGGCCGGTGGCTAGTTCCTTGCTAGTGCAGGCTTTTGTGTTTTTTTATAAAATTCCAGCCGTTCAAAAATAAAATTCCAGCCGTTCAAAAAAGG
Organism: Deinandra increscens subsp. villosa; assembly: GCA_039602395.1. Classification (NCBI taxonomy): domain Eukaryota; kingdom Viridiplantae; phylum Streptophyta; class Magnoliopsida; order Asterales; family Asteraceae; genus Deinandra; species Deinandra increscens. Next base: position 23,342,912 of record JBCNJP010000017.1, read on the forward strand.
CTAATGGTATGCTGGAGCAGGGCTAGACGAAGTTATGAAGCAAAACTGACTAATATTCACAGAAAGCAATAAAGGAAGCTGTATAAGACACAATGAAGAAGATCAACAGGATTTAACTTGACAAACAAGCACAAGACTTTGCAACACTACAAAAACAACCAAGATAGAGCCAAATGTGCTAAAGGTCATGTTCTTAAGCGCGATCATTTTATACGAACTAGACCAAGTATAGGCTGAATCCCGCTTAAGAGTTTAAGACAGTACCCTAATCTTTAACTGTTTCCATATGAAAAAGAGCAAAAAAGACAAAAAAGTATCAAGAAGCAAGAAACCTACAATCAAAGCCAAATAAACAGCTCAAACTTGAAATCAAATATAAAAAAAAAGGTGAATCATGCAGTAATTGAAATGAAATGCAATCAGATATTAACACCAAAATGGAAACTTGTGATCAATTTCTGTTCATATGTGATAGTTCAAGAGCTACCATTGGAATTGGAACTGCTATTACCATTTGACCGCCTCAAGAAAGTGCAAGGCACAAGACCCCTGCCTCCAAGAAACCCAAATCTTGTCTTGAATATAGATGCTGCTCGACGACCATTACCGACTGAGCTAGATCTAATAGAACGTGGGTTGGGTTGGCTAACCGCATCATGGCTAACGATTGGGGGAAACTCGACTACATCCTCTTGCACCCCACCATCACTAGCACTTGCATCCACAGCTTCAGTTTCAACCTCACACACATCTAAATTGACCACCAACGAACCCCTGCGAGCCCTTAACCAATCCCCAACTTCAAAGGTTACATTCTTGCATTTCTTCACCTTAATCTTTACCAAATTAGGGCAACCCCAAGCAAAAGCTTCAATCCCTTCATCAGATACAGGACACCCCTTTATACAAAGCTTCTTCAAAGCAACACATTTCGACGCAATACACGATATCTCCCCATCTGCTACTGTTTCACTTCCGCATAGAGCTAATCTTTCCAACTTTTGACAATTTGTAGCAATTGCTTCTAGACTTATCGAATTAGGATTAACTCCAATCAAAACCAATTCCTGCAGATTGGAACTATGCTTTGCAATTGCAAGCAAACCTTCATCTCCTATCCTGTTTGTTCTCCAACCGTCAATATGAAGCTTTCTTAAGTACTTACAGTGCTCAGCAACCGCAATAACTCCGGTATTCGTGCATTCAGGTGTCTTAACGATATGTAAAGTTTCCAATTTAGGGCAATTTGATAGAGACGAAAGGCCAATATCGCTTACCTGAAGCCTATCCAGATGAACTTCGATCAAACAATTATCTGCAGTTGCAATCGCCTCCAATAATCTGTCCCAATCGCCTAAACATCGGAGCAGTTTCAACGTCTTCAATTTCTTCGCTCCGGTGATCAAAGGTCCGAACAGTTGTCCGTTGTAGAGCTCCTTCAGGCATATGGATTTCAGCGACGAAGCCGCTGCGCCGGGGCTGATCGGCTCGGCTGCTCCGCCGTCGTTGACGTCTCGTAACCTCTTAACGGAGAGTTCCTCGAGAGAGGAGCAGGAAACAAGGAGCGCGTTTATGCCTTTGACGCCAAACATGCAAGATCCACACGAGAATTTCTTCAAACTCTTGCAGTTCTTCGCTAGGGCGGACATACCGAGATCTGTGACGTCACGGCAGCCGCGGAGCTTGAGGCGCGTGAGATTAGGGCACCGGAAGGAGATGAGGATCAGGCCTTCGTCAGCTATACTAGCGGATCTGCGGTCGCATCGGAGGGCGAGTTTGGTAACGGAATCGAAGCGAGAGAAGATTGAGGGAATCAGGGGGAGGAGATCGGATTGGGATTTGAGAGCGAGGCGGTGGCGACTCTGGCCTTCGACAAGTAGCCATCGGCGGGAGACGAGGGAGCAGGTCTTCCGTTCGCCGGAGCTGAGGAACTGGAAAACGATGGCTAAGCACTCGTCGGGAATTTCAGATGTGTAGTCGATTGTAGATGAGGAGGATTCAGCATCTGGAATCTCAACAACAAAGGGCTCCTTTTTGGAGTGCATAAAGGTGAAAATATCTGATCGAGCTGAGAACGATGAGGATAGACTGATGGAGCGGTGGTGGCGCTTGGTTGACCGCGGCGGCTGCGGCTGCGGCGGCGGCGCGTGGGTGGAAGAGGATTGGCCCATCCGGGCGTGGTGGGTGGCTGGTGGGTGTGGTTCGTTTTGAGGAGTTGTTTAATAAGGAAGGATATGATTGTGGAGGTGATGGGAGCGGGTCTGAACATGACCCATCAAATTACAGCTTCGACCAACCCATATCCAAATTATTACAAATAACTCAACGAGTTTTTATCTACAGGCGTGTTGCTCTGCGACGCTACTCGACACTATGGGTAAAGATTAAAAAAGAAGATTTATTATAAAAGGTTTACGTTGTAACATTGATAACGAAATACATTGTCAAGTCTAAAACATTACTGGCATTCGAACAGTGGACCTTAAGTCATACGGTATACTCTTATATTCATGCCGTGGTGGTCTTTCACGTTAGAATAACGGCATCATACACCGCCCCTCTCCTTCGTGAAGAGGTTGCGTTGGCGAAGCTTGTCTCAGGATTTTGTGGGGCGATGTAACACCCGTATACAATATGATGTCAAACACCATCAATTATAACATTGAAAATCGGTCCCAGAAAATTTTTGTTCAAAACGTATGATTCAACGATCATAAAATACTGTTATTGTGGCTAACTATTACAAAATATTTCAGATACCAGTTTGACATCCATACTATACTTAAAATCATTTACATAGTCTTGAAGACTCAAAATATGGAACGGTTTATGCAATATTGCCATGATCGGTTCTTCTTAATCCGGAGGAGCATCCCGTTAAGCTTTCCCTTTACATACAACATACTCACTTTCAATAGTGAGTTTCTCTTGCATAACCATTTATTACAACATCAATAATAAAGAAAAACAATAAAAATTGATTCCAGGTTTTCAGGCGTATCGCCTAGATGATCCAACATCTAGGCGATACGCTCACATTGGGGGCGTACCGCCCAAAATGAGTCATTTTCTGGGTAGTACGCTGTGAGTCATTTTTAGCAGAACATTAGCTGATTCCGACCAGTTCTATACTTAGCCAAATTTTTGCCTCTTTACTTTATTTTGCACCAGATTTTCCGAGCTTGTTTCCTACCATTTTTCAAGTGTTTCAACACTCATAATTCACTTCTAAACATATTTTTAGAAACATAAAACATACCCCGATCGAATTCACATCATATTTTGCACTAACGAGATTTTATCGACCCGTTTGACCCATTAAAGGAGTTCCTTGTGGCAACCCCAAATGTTACCATCCAGAATTGATCCACCACATATGTTTTGCAACTATGAACACAAATGCAAACAATTTGACATGAAAATGTTTGTATGCACACAAGCATGTTATCAAGTTTACATCGTAATAACATGGATCATAATTCATTTAGGATGAGTCAACTTGTAAACATATTGTTCTCTATGATTATTTAGGCACAAAGTCTAACAATTTGATTGTTTTACATCATTTTTGGTTCTTTTAGACATTTTATCGGACACCTTGTGTGCACACATATAACCCCATCCCTTAGAACCTCCAATTAACCATTTAACATAATGTTGGTGAAATCCATAATCAATTCATCATATATCACCAGATTCATACAAGAAATCAAGTAATGGAAGCAATTTCACAACTTTTATATGTGGTCATTTAACATGAAGGTTCAAGTATAAGAAACTGGTGACTACTTCACCAATGGTTAATCAAATTAGAAATTTAGGCAACATCTAAGGTTCCTCATACCATAAGGTTCATATAACACTATAAAATTTCAGATTCAAGGTCCTAAATTTTGTGACTATGTATGCAATAATTTGGGCTTTCACTTACTTGATGAGAAATTGAGTTTAGGAAGGTGAAAGCACTTCCAATTTGCGTTTGATTAAGAAAATTGCAGCTCATAGCCTCTTAATTTGCAGAATTTTGAAGTTGGGAAGAAGAAGAAGGGTGGGGGGTCGATGTCCAGGTCACAATCTGCGACCTCCCCTTCTCTTTTGTTTATTACACTTTAGTGTAATTACAATTCCAGTCCCTGAATATTTAGCATTGAGTTTTAAGCTACCCAAACTAGTAATTTACCCATTAAACCCCATGTTTTCTCCCAATTCACAAAAGTAACCTTTTCTCTAATATTAGAGGCTAATTTGGCTACCAAAGTTATTTTAACTAGACATTAACGAGAATTCTATTATAAAAAATTTTGGGATGTTACAACTCCAACCCCCCCCCCCCTTAAAGGGGTTTCGTCCCCGAAACGATTTTTACGTACCGGATAAATGAGGGTAGTAGCGTTGCATTTCATCCTCAACTTCCCACGTCAAGTCAGAGCCTTTTCTATCCTCCCATTGAACCAATACTTGGTTCACTTCTTTATTTCGTAGCTTCTTTACCTTGCGATCTAAAACCGCGATAGGCCTTTCCACATAGTTGAGCTTTTTATCCACAACCAAATTATCTAAAGGCATATAGGCACTTTCATCCGCCAAGCATCTTCGTAGATGAGACACATGGAATGTGTTGTGGATTCCGCTCAATTCTTCCAGTAGTTCCAACTGGTAAGCCATATCACCCACTCGGGCCAAGATTTTAAGAGTCCTATAAACCTAGGGCTTAGCTTACCCCGCTTTCAGAAACGGATCACACCCTTCCAAGGGGATACCTTTAACAACACCATATCATGTCGAGCTTCTTCGATGCTAGTTTAACGACTTTCTTACTAGCTAGCTCGCGTTGGCCCACTTCACCCCAACACACGGGTGTTCGGCATTTTCTATCATATAGCATTCGTAGGGCGGCATCCCATTACTCGAATGGTACCTATAGTTGTAAGAAAATTCGACGAGAGGGAGGTAATGATCTCAACTCCCACCAAAGTCAATAGCACATGCCCGTAACATGTCTTCAAGTGTTTAGATGGTTCTTTCACTCTGTCCATCCGTTTGCGGGTGGTATGCGGTACTAAGTAAAAGTTTTGTACCCAACCACTCCTGAAATTATCTCCAAAATTGAAAGGTGAATCGGGTATTCCGGTCAGACACAATCGAGATGGGTACTCCATGGCGCGATATTATCTCGTTGATGTACACATCCGCCATTCTTTCAGAGGAGTAAGTTTCCCGGATCGGTATAAAATGAGCACTTTTGATCAATTTATCAACCACCACCCATATAACATCATAGCCTTTGGGTGTTTTCGGCAGTTTAGTTAATAGATCCATTGTTACATGCTCCCACTTCCATGTGGGAATTTCTAATGGTTGGAGCTTGCCATAAGGCTTTTGGTGCTCCGCCTTGACTTGTGAACAAGTCAAACACTTTCCCACGTACTTGACTATGTCCCGCTTCATATCGAGCCACCAATAGTCGCGTTTCAATTCGTGGTACATTTTTGTCGCCCCGGATGAATCGTGTACCGCGACTTATGGGCTTCATCTAGCAACAATTTCTTCACTTCACAAGTGTTTGGAACCCAAATTCTCCCGAATCGGGTTTTAAGCCCACTTTCTTCTTCCACAAAGTTTTTCACTTAGCCCACAATTCGTTCTTTCTTTTGATTCTCCACTATTATAGCTTCCACTTGAGCTTCTTTGATTTTGGTGACCAAATCGGGTGTCACCGCTAACTTCATTGACTACACCTTTATATGAGCGGAATCCCCTTTTCGACTAAGGGCATCCGCTACCACATTGGCCTTGCCCGGTTGGTAGTGGATTTCACAATCGTAATCCTTGATGGTCTCGAGCCATCTTCGTTGTCTCATGTTTAACTCTTTTTGCTCGAAGAAGTGTTTGAGACTTTTATGGTCGGTGAAGATTGTGCATTTCACCCCATATAAATAATGTCGCCATATTTTTTAAAGCGAACACTACGGCCGCCAACTCTAAATCATGAGTCGGGTAGTTTTGTTCATTAACTTTCAATTGCCTCGAAGCGTAGGAAATCACCTTGCCTCGAAGCGTAGGCAATCACCTTGCCCCGTTGCATTAAAACACAACCAAGGCCCATTTCGTACGCATCCGAAAAAACCACCATATCTTCTGTTCCTTCCGGGAGGGTTAAAACCGGTGCTTGCGTCAATTTCTATTTAAGGTTTTGAAAAGCCTCGTCTTGTTCGGCACCCCACACAAACTTGGTGTCCTTTCGGGTTAATTTAGTCATGGGTAGGGATATCTTCGAGAAATCTTGTATAAATCTTCGATAGTAGCCCGCTAACCCTAGAAAACTCCGCACCTCCATTGGATTCTTTAGGGGTTCCCATTTTGTGACGGCTTTAATCTTTGTCGGATCCACCATAACCCCTTCTGCGCTGATTACATGGCCTAGGAATTACACCTCCTTTAGCCAAAAAGCGCATTTGGAGAATTTCGCGTATAGCTTTTCCTCCCTTAACTTCTCTAGCACCTCCCGTAAGTGTTTGGCGTGCTCCACTTCATCTCGGGAGTATACTAGAATGTCATCGATGAACGCAATCACCGATTTGTCTAACATAGGCTTACACACCTGGTTCATAAGATCCATGAAGGTTGCGGGTGCATTAGTGAGCCCAAAGGACATCACTAGAAATTCATAATGGCCGTATCTTGTTCTGAAGGCCGTTTTGGGAACATCTTCCTCTTTCACTTTCAGTTGATGGTACCCCGATCGCTGGTCTATCTTTGAGAACCATTTCTCCCCTTGTAGCTGATCGAACAAATCGTCAATTCTGGGCAATGGGTACCTATTCTTCACTGTGAGTTTATTCAACTCTCGGTAGTCAATGCACATCCGCATGCTACCATCCTTCTTCTTCACAAATAACACCGCGGCTCTCCACGAAGAGACACTCGGTCGTATGAACCCTTAATCCAATAACTCTTGGATTTGGGTCATTAATTCTTGCAACTCTGCCAGCGCCAGTCTATAAGGGACTTTGGCCACCGCTTTCGCATTTGGAACTAAGTCGATTTTGAATTCCACTTCTCGATCGGGCGGTAATCCCGGTAAGTCATCCGGAAATACATCTTTATAATCTTGCACCATGGTAGGTCATCTATTGCGGGACTTTAAATTCTAGTGTCCGCCACCATAGCCAAGTAGGCATGGCACCTGTGCATCATGAGCTTTCTAGCTTCCATCATCGCGCATAAAATTGGAGCATTTTTCTTTTCACCATAAATGGTGACTTTGCTCCCCTTTGGCGAAGATATCTCTATCGCCTTCCGGTCACATATGACCTTTGCGTGGTTGCGGGATAGCCAATCCATTCCCACGACCACTTTGAATTCTCTCATCGCCATCAGAATGAGATCTATCAAGTATTCCTCGTTATCGATGGAGATTTTGCATCCCTGACATACATCAAAAAAAAAAAAAACTTTTATCATTAGCTATTTCTACCTCTAAGGGTACACACAAATTTTCAATTATAAAGGAAGGGTGCTTAATAAAATCATATGAAACAAATGATCTATTAGCTCCCGTATCAAATAATATGTGAGCAGGTAACGAATTAACAAGAACTATACCTGCCACCACGTTGGGGGTCTAATTTGGCTTCTTCAGCCGTGAGTTGGAATGCCCGCCCCGTAGCTTTTGGCACTCCCATTTTTCCCCCGCTTCTTGCCCCCTCTTTCTTGAGTTTTGGGCATTCTGATTTCTTGTGCCCGGTCTGGTAACAGTTGAAGCACCGTGGCGCTTCAGACGGGCAATTGGAAATAACATGGCCCTTCTTGCCACAGTTTAGGCATGGGCGATCTTTGAATATGCACTCTCCCTAGTGCCCTTTGCCACATAATTTACATTTTGAACCGCCTCCTTTTTTGTCCTTCCTCTTGGACGAATCACCCATTCTTTGCTTCTTAGGAGGATTCGGATTCCCCCAGTGGGTTTTCTTGCCTCCTGGGCCTCTTCCCGGATTACATCAATTTCCCCCGCTTATGCGGTGTTAATCATCTGTTCTACCGTGGTGAACTGGTCGAGGGGCATGAAGTTCTTTATCTTCGCCTTCAACATGTTTCGATAGAAGAACATCCGTGCCCCTTCAGTGGGTAGCACATCTGAACAAAAATTTACCCTATCAAGGTAAATACCGGTGATCTCATCAACGGTTTGAGTCTCCCCTTGTTCCAACTTGAGAAACTCCTATTTTAATTCATTGACCGCGGAGGGTGGGCAGTGGTGTTCAATGAACAATTCTTTAAATTCCGCCCAAGTTACGGCATCTGCCATCTCCTGACCTTTTTCTAGGACTTTTGCGTCCCACCAATCCTTTTCCCGGTCTACTAGTAGACCCGTGGCAAAGATGACTTGATTAACTGCCTCGCGATGCATCTTCTGAATACCCCCTCCACGTTGGTCACCCATCAGTGACTTGCTATCGAGTCTGTATCACCCGTATATTGTGGGGGGTTTGCACGCCAAAAAGTCTTTGAAGGAGCTCCCCTTCTTCTTTTGCGTACTTGCCTCCCCTTTGTTCAGGAGGGCGTTCTTTAGTTCCTTGAAATTTTCGTTCAAGGTGCTCAGTAGATCCTCCTGGATCTTATGCACATATTCGGGGATGGCTATTTGTATGGCCTTCCCCACTTCATCATTTATTTGGGCTTTCAAAGCCTCCATTCTATGTGCCTCTGTAGCATCATCGTCATTACGGTCCGTCATTGATCTACAGAGTTAAAAAATTTCATTAGCCTAATAGATTTCTTTTACCATTGCCCGCATCAAGGTTTTTATAACATTGTATGGTCATGGCCAATCCCCTCCCACAGGTTTATACGAGCTTTCTAGCCTTGGCTTTACTCCGTTTTTACCTCGGGCACTTCACTCACGCACTTCCCGGTTCAGGTGTAAAACACCTCCCCGTGCGTTTCCCCGAGTGATAGTTATTAACTCCATCGTTACTGGCACTCGCATGAGTCATTAATTCAATTTAGACAAGAACAATGAAATTAATTTCAGGGCTAATTGCCTTACCGGATGCTTCGTCAAGTTTGAACCGATCACTTTTTCCCGTACCTTGAGCTCAAGGTCTGAGTTCAAGTACTCCCGAGTACTTAATTCCCTCAAACCATGGCTCTGATACCAAATTGTAACACTCGTATACAATTTGATGCCAAACACCATCAATTATAACATGGAAAATTGGATTTAAATAATCCCATGTTTTGCCTATTGGCAAATTTTAATCCGTATTTTTTACTTTCTCATCTAATAATCCCACATTTACATAATGTTAATTCCGTTGGTCCCTCCGTTAAAAATATTTAACACCGTTAACCATTAGTGACATGGCAGATGATGTGGAATTTTTTTATTAAAATCTTTTTTTAAACACGTGGCCCCTCCCCCAAATATAAACCCTAGATCCACTTTCTTCCACCCCTAAATCTCCTGAACGTTCCTCAGAGGCACCAAAATCGCGGTTCCTTCTCCCCCCTAAATCCAAGATCACGAAATCGAATTCACAGCTCACGACTCCTTCTTCCCCTAAATCCGAGCTCCCGAATCAAATCAGATTGCTTCTTCTTCCCCCAAATCGAAGCAGACGACTGCTTTTTCCCCCAAATCGAAGCTCACGCACGGGTTAGTCTTTTCCTTCTTCAACCCCACACAACAGATTACATGGTGAGCACTTTGTCTTCATCATCTGTTTGCTCTAGGAGGGCGAAAATCTTAAAGTTAGGGTTGGATAGAAATGTATATTGCAACCATGATATTGTTGCAGTAAAGAAGGTCGCTGGTATGGGAACTACCAGACCTGGGCACGATTTCTATGGATGTTCTTTATGGCGTGTAAGTATCTTGTTTTTGTATATTATTCACTTCAGATGTTGCCATAATTGATGATGTATTCATGTAACAGGATGGGTTAGCTTGTAACTTTTTTATGTGGAAGGAAGATGAGGATATGGTATTAACCAAACAATGGAAATCAATTGAGCTGAAGAACAAGGCATTTCAGTTGAAGACTGAAAATTTAGAGGCATAGAAGATGATATTAGTAGAAGAAAATAAGAAGTTGGAATTAGAGAAGATGATATTAGTAGAAGAAAATAACAAGTTGAAATTGAAGCTTAATTTGTCAACTTCTATGTCTTTCAAATCCATTCTGATTGGAATAGTCATTGTTGTAGTGCTAGTTTGTATTGGATTGTTCATGTAATTATCTACTTCATTGTAATGAACTTGCTATTTGAATGAAAATGTCTTGGTATTTTACCTATTGTTGGTACAATTTTGATGCAGTTTTGGCATACTTGTAAGTAGATATTGGCATTTGTCTTTGTACAACATTATAATGCAGTTTTGACAAAGTGTTTGAGACACTTTTGTACAGCCTTTTGAGTCACTTTTGTAGAGCATTATGATGCAGTTTTGGCAAAGTTTTTTGACACTTTTTGCATTTCACTTTGTACAGCCTTTTGAGATAAAGACTTACAAAGAGTCAAAATGGACATAAGCTTTAAATAAGGGAATTTCTTAAACAAAGAGATCCATAATCATCCTAAACATATCAGATCCATCATCATCCAAAACATTACATATCAGATCCAAAAGACACATAATTCAACATCCAAAACATTACATAACATATCCATCATCATCCAAAACAGATTACTTGATGACTTTAGTTGTTGACTCTTTTTGGTCTTCCAACAGGTTTCTTAGCCTTTGCAAATTCTTGTGGTTGGGCATTCTTCTTTGGTCTCCCCCTTGGCCTTTTAGCAGGTTGATTTGTCTCTGTAATTTTTCCCTTTTCAGTGCATTTTCTCTTATTATGCCCATTTTTTGGCAGTTGCTACATGTTATCATTTGACCATGTTTTGTCAATTTTCCAGGTTTTTTGGGATTCTCATGTGGATCTCTTCTTCTTTTCTTCTTGGTCTTCATGGACCAATTTTGATTGGTGGTGGGTCTAAAGGAAAATCCACTCTTGGCCAGTATTTAGCACTAGGCAAAGGGGGTACGCACCTATCATAAGATGTCATGTACATCTCCTTTTTATAACAAGAGGCCACATAATCCTCTGCTGGCTTCTTCAAAAAACCAACTACTGCACAAACATCGTGGCAAGGTATACCTGTCAAGTCCCATTTCCGACATGTGCATGTCCTATTTTCCAAGTTAATAGAGACATCTTCCAAATCTTTTACTAGAAGCAAACTTGGTATTGATGGAAATATTTTACAGTGGTGAGCCCTCCCTTTCTCTCTATCAAGTTTGTTTTGAATTCTTGGGCACACATTTATAGACTTACCAATCATATCTTGATGTTTGTTGAGAAGCCTACTCATGATGGCCACTCTGATATCTTCTAGCATGGTAATTATATGCTTGGATCTTGATTGAATAATGAAACCATTAAAGGTTTCAGCCATGTTGTTCACCACCACACCGGCATTGCTTCCTATTTCTAAATAGCACCTACAAACACACTTAGGATTCTGATGCAAGAAATCAGTAGTTGCATCTTCTGACAATGTCTTCATCTCTTCTAGTGCTGCCAAATGGTCTGCCTCTGCATATGCTCTAACAGCTTTCCAAAATGCTTTTTTTAGGTCTTCACCTTTATGCTTCTTATTCCAATTTGCATATATGTGCCTTGCACAATTTCTATGTTCAACTCTATCCCAATACATGGCAACTCCATCCAACAGTCCTTGTAATGAACAAAAATTAAAAACACAATACACAAAAGCATGTGAAGTAAAGAAAACATTCATACCTTTTGTTGGTCAGATATAAGTGTCCATCCTTTTTGAAATTGCTTGAGCGTGTGGATTTTCTACTTAGTCGTGATGAAATCAATATTAAATGAGTAAAACACGAAGAGTAAATACAAATGACTTGTATTAACCACAGAGATGACCACAAAGTACACAAAGAAGATATGATCAAGAAGCTTTTGAATTCTACACAAGACATCCTATTTATACAAGTTGAACCACGCTGGTCCGAACCTCAAGTTCGGCCAAACGTTCGGCCATGTCCGAACTCCAGGTTCGGCCTGAGTTCGGACCTCAGCAGTCTTGTGTGATTCGTCTTGTATTCGATAGTTCACATGACGATCAGGACCATGTATCAACAAACTCCCCCTCGGCATGTGCAGTATCATCTCCTCCATTAAACTTGTATCTTGTATCTTCAATCAAACTATCCCTCGATCTTAACGATGAATTTAATCTTGAATACTTGATATTGCATCGTGTATAATCTCTTTATCATGAATCTTCAAAAGACTTGAAGTTGTGAAAGTCTCTCTCCACTTAGAAACCTGCCAACATAAATAATCTTGGTGCAAAATGTCTCTTCGAGACTCCAAGATATTTTGATTCTGGAAATTGATTTTGTATTTCGTGTTGATCAATCGAAAACAAATCAGAAACAAAATATTTTTGGCTTTTTTGAAACTTTATATCAAAACACATCTAAAATCTTTTTGGTACTTTCTGATAACAAAAATAAATGCATTACAGAATAAAACACTATTTTTGTCTTTTGCGAGAAAGATCACAACATGGGATCATATTGATCATAACATGCTGAACTGCACTTCAATTTCAATTATTGTAGCACATAAACCATGTCGATTGCAGATATAATTTGTTCAATCTTAAACTCTGGCACAATCATACTCATAACATCTGGATATGTTAAGGTATTAATTTAGATTTCCATTGACCACTGTACCCCACACTATCAGACATACTCAGATATGTTTTTGTTTATCACATTTTGTGATTTCATTTGTGATTTTTAATCACACAATGATTGTATCCATGATATAGTCAACTGTGTTCCATGCAAAAAGAAATAAGAACGTTAAATCGTCTACCTTAAGGTCGATCTTTCGATACGCAGATAAGGCCTCGGATTTAACAAAATAAGAAAATAAAACAAGTTGAAATTGTATAAGTCAACAAAAATCAGGTCGGTACTCCCGTACACGCAGAGAAAGTCCGATGAGTTATACGAAACACCAAAGAAAATAAAGCAGAACGTCAAATGAATAACGATCAGGTCGATCTTTCGATACGCAGAGAAAGTCCGATCGTTTGACAAAATAAAGAAAATCAAACAAGTTTAAATCTTTGCAAAATAAACACATGTATACACAGTGACTTTTCATTTTATTTTTCACAAATCCTTTTCTTGATATATCTTGAGATACGCTTCAAGATGTTGTCCACTTGGTCAAGCATCAGATTTATTGTATATCACATTCATATACTTTCTGATTTGCCAAGCCTACCTTACACATCGATCAAATGGTCTTTTGCGCTTTTTCATCTACCTTATCCATGAGTCAGACGATGTCAGCCAATGTACCATCATTTCCCATACATGTCGGATATAATTTCTCATTTGTCAATGTTTTTGATTTTTTGCATTTTTCAATGTTTTTGTCTTTTTCAAATTTCTCCCCCTAAAAATGACAACTCTATTTATAGATTTACATTTTTGAAAAATACAAAACTAGTGTGTTGTTTTTCAAATAGTAAAAATGAAAATCGTAAAGGGTTTACGATTTTAAGAGAGAGAGCAGAGAGAAAGAGAGAGGTCACGAAATTGTGTGTGGTGATTAGCCTCTAATCTCTGCAATAAGGCCCTATATATATACACCCAAGGGGAAACCCTAGTCTATCCATTAAGGGCAATTACGTCCATCAAATAAATGCCAGATAGGCATAAATAGGTAATTGATTATTTAAGATAAATGATTAAAGTTAAAGGACATAATATATTATATTATACACATATTTACGAATATATATATATATATATATATATATATGTATATATATATATTAAGTAATATAAATTACGTTTAACAGAAGATAACTCGACCCATTTGCTTTCTTTTAGGCTTGTAAGCTAAGGTACGGATTCCGACCCTTTTCACTTTTAGTATCTTTTTCTCTATTCTCTATTCCAGGTTACGACCCATTTGGCCTTCGGCATTTGACATGGCTTAGTCCGCTTGACTAGTTTAAATGTTCGGTTTTGTTTTGTAAAAGTTAACATGTTATATAATGTCTCTAGCATTCAATACACTTAGTAGACTTGTACTCATTATTGCATGTCCCTTTGAGTTTATTATATTCAGTGATTACCTTATAAGTTTACTACTCTATACCCGAGAATTTTTGATCCGTCATTTGGGCGTAAATAACGAGGCATTTTCGTGAGGTGCTTATTAATGCTCACGGCGTCTCTATCAGGTGCTTGTGTAGTACTTAGGCCACTAGTGCCGTATGGATCGATCCTAGTTCAGTTTTACGTTATATATTATATGATATAAGTTATATGCTATATGTTATATGGGGGATGGGGTCACGTGTGTATGCCATACACGCCATCTCTACTCGTACATTAGCCTAGCTAGCTATGTACACCTCTGTTCTGGCTCTATGGGTACTTCCTTATATGTTACACGACTATTTTCTGGATTAATCGTTGTGTAGATTTGTTATGTTACATGTTCGGTTACGTTCAGTTCAGTTATAAGTTCAGTCTTATTTTCAACTTATTCATATGTTCGGTTCAGTTATATGTTCAATTTAGTAGGTTCGGTTATACGTTCTGTCTGTTCGATAGTCAACATTGCTTTGCTTTGAATTGATTCGGCTATTCTCCTTGTCCTTTTTACTATTGACTTTCCGTTACTGAGCAACTTTTTGGCTCAGTCGTATTTTATTCTTGTGTTTGTCATTCTCTTATTCCAGGTAATAATGGAACTCTGGGGACTTTGGGTTAAGAGCAAGCTATGTCCAGACTTTATTTTATTTCAGTAATCACACCTTATAAGTTTGCTACTTTGTACCCGAGCATTTTTGATCCGTCATATGGGCGTAAATGACGAGGCCTTTTCGTGAGGTGCTTAATAATGCTCACAGCGTCTCTATCAAGTGCTTGTGTAGTACTTAGGCCACTAGTGGCATATGGATCGATCATAGTTCAGTTATACGTTATATATTATATGATATAAGTTATATGTTCTATGTTATATGGGGGATGGGGTCACGTATGTACACCATACACGCCATCGCTACTCATACATTAACCTAGCTAGCTATGTACACCTCTGTTCTGGCTCTATGGGTACTTCCTTATATGTTACATGACTATTTTCTGGATTAACTGTTGTGTAGATTTTTTATGTTACATGTTCGGTGATGTTCAGTTCAGTTATAAGTTAAGTCATATGTTTAACTTATTCATATGTTCGGTTCAGCTATATGGTCAATTTAGTAGGTTCGGTTAAATGGTTGGGGTGTTACACTAATGCTGTCAATTTATTCTCCGTCATCAAAGCTATCTTCAAAATTACGTTATACGTTTGATACTCTGTACCCGAGCATTTTTTATCCGTCATATGAGCGTAAATGACGAGGAATTTTCTTGAGGTGCTTAATAATGCTCACGGCGTCTCTATCAGGTGCTTGTGTAGTACTTAGGCCACTAGTGACGTATGGATAGATCCTAGTTCAGTTATACGTTATATATTATATGATATAAGTTATATGTTAAATGTTATATGGGGGATGGGGTCATGTGTGTACGCCATACATGCCATCTCTACTCGTACATTTGCCTAGCTAGCTATGTACACCTTTGTTCTGGCTCTATGGGTACTTCCTTATATGTTACACGACTATTTATTGGATTAACCATTGTGTAGATTTGTTATGTTACATGTTCGGTGATGTTCAGTTGAGTTATAAGTTCAGTCATATGTTCAACTTATTCATATGTTCGGTTCAGTTATATGTTTAATTTAGTAGGTTTGGTTATACGTTCTATCTCTTCGATAGTCAACATTGCTTTGTTTTGAATTGCTTCGGCTATTCTCCTTGTCCATTTTACTATTGTCTTTCCGTTAATTAGCAACTTTTTGGCTCAGTCGTATTTTAGTCTTGTGTTTGTCATCCTCTTATTCCAGGTAATCATGGAACTCCGGGGAATTTGGGATGAGAGCAAGCTATGTCAAGACTTTATTTTATTTCAGTATTTACCTTATAAGTTTGCTACTCTGTACCCGATCATTTTTGATCCGTCATATGGGCGTAAATGACAGGCATTTTCGTGAGGTGCTTAATAATGCTCACGTCGTCTCTATCAGGTGCTTGTGTAGTACTTAGGCCACTAATGGCGTATGGATCGATCCTAGTTCAGTTATACGTTATATATTATATGATATAAGTTATATGTTATATGTTATATGGGGGATGGGGTCATGTGTGTACGCCATACACGCCATCTCTACTCGTACATTAGCCTAGCTAGCTATGTACACCTCTGTTCTGGCTCTATGGGTACTTCCTTATATGTTACACGACTATTTTCTGGATTAACCGTTGTGTAGATTTGCTATGTTACATGTTCGGTTATGTTCAGTTCAGTATTAAGTTCAGTCATATGTTCAACGTATTCATATGTTCGGTTCAGTTATATGTTCAATTTAGTAGGTTCGGTTATACGTTATGGTTGTTCGATAGTCAACTTTGCTTTGTTTTGAATTGCCTCGGCTATTCTCCTTGTCCATTTTACTATTGTCTTTCCGTTACTGAGCAACTTTTTGGTTCAGTCGTATTTTCTTCTTATGTTTGTCATTCTCTTATTCCAGGTAATCATGGAACTCTGGGGACTTTAGGATGAGAGCAAGCTATGTCAAGACTTTATTTTATTTCAGTAATTCATATAAAACTTTAATTAGGATTCCCATTAAATTGTTGGGGTGTTACACTGATGCTGTCAAATTATTCTCCATTATTAAAGCTATCTTCAAAATTACGTTATAAGTTTGCTACTCTGTACCCGAGCATTTTTTATACGTCATATGGGCGTAAATGATGAGGCATTTTCGTGAGGTGCTTAATAATGCTCACAGCGTCTCTATCAGGTGCTTGTGTAGTACTGAGGCCACTAGTGGCGTCTGGATCGATCCTAGTTCAGTTATACGTTATATATTATATGATATAAGTTATATGTTATATGGGGGACGTGGTCACGTGTGTACGCCATACACGACATCTCTACTCGTACATTAGCCTAGCTAGCTATGTACACCTCTGTTCTGGCTCTATGGGCACTTACTTATATGTTACACGACTATTTTCTGGATTAACCGTTGTGTAAATTTGTTATGTTACATGTTCGGTTATGTTCAATTCAGTTATAAGTTCAGTCATATGTTCAACGTATTCATATGTTCGGTTTCAGTTATATATTCAATTTAGTAGGTTCGGTTATACGTTCTATCTGTTCGATAGTCAACATTGCTTTGTTTTAAATTGCTTCGGCTATTCTCCTTGTCCATTTTACTATTGTCTTTCTGTTACTTAGCAACTTTTTGGCTCAGTCGTATTTTAGTCTTGTGTTTGTCATCTTCTTATTCCAGGTAATCATGTAACTCCGGGGAATTTGGGATGAGAGCAAGCTATGTCAAGACTTTATTTTATTTCAGTAATTACCTTATAAGTTTGCTACTCTATACCCGATCAATTTTGATCCGTCATATGGGCGTAAATGATGAGGCATTTTCGTGAGGTGCTTAATAATGCTCACGGCGTCTCTATCAGGTGCTTGTGTAGTACTTAGGCCACTAATGGCATATGGATCGATCCTAGTTCAGTTATACGTTATATATTATATGATATAAGTTATATGTTATATGTTATATGGGGGATGGGGTTATGTGTGTACGCCATACACGCCATCTCTACTCGTACATTAGCCTAGCTAGCTATGTACACCTCTGTTCTGGCTCTATGGGTACTTCCTTATATGTTACACGACTATTTTCTGGATTAACCGTTGTGTAGATTTGTTATGTTACATGTTCGTTGATGTTCAGTTCAGTTATAAGTTAAGTCATATGTTCAACCTATTCATATGTTCGGTTCAGCTATATGGACAATTTAGTAGGTTCGGTTATACGTTATGGTTGTTCGATAGTCAACTTTGCTTTGTTTTGAATTGCCTCAGCTATTCTCCTTGTCCATTTTACTCGTGTCTTTCCATTACTGAGCAACTTTTTGGCTCAGTCGTATTTTCTTCTTATGTTTGTCATTCTCTTATTCCAGGTAATCATGGAACTCCGGGGACTTTGGGATGAGAGCAAGCTTTGTCAAGACTTTATTTTATTTCAGTAATTCATATAAAACTTTAATTAGGATTCCCGTTAAATTGTTGGGGTGTTACACTGATGCTGTCAAATTATTCTCTATTATTAAAGCTATCTTCAAAATTACGTTATAAGTTTGCTACTCTGTACTCGAGCAATTTTTTATCCGTCATATGGGCGTAAATGATGAGGCATTTTCGTGAGGTGCTAAATAATGCTCACAGCGTCTCTATCAGGTGCTTGTGTAGTACTTAGGCCACTGGTGGCGTATGGATCGATCCTAGTTCAGTTATACGTTATATATTATATGATATAAGTTATATGTTATATGTTATATGGGGGACGGGGTCACGTGTGTACGCCATACACACCATCTCTACTCGTACATTAGCCTAGCTAGTTATGTACACCTCTGTTCTGGCTCTATGGGTACTTCCTTATATGTTACACGACTATTTTCTGGATTAACCGTTGTGTAGATTTGTTATGTTACATGTTCGGTTATGTTCAATTCAGTTATAAGTTCAGTCATATGTTCAACGTATTCATATGTTCGGTTTCAGTTATATGTTCAATTTAGTAGGTTCGGTTATATTTTTCTATTTGTTCGATAGTCAACATTGCTTTGTTTTAAATTGCTTCGGCTATTCTCTATGTCCATTTTACTATTGTCGTTCTGTTACTTAGCAACTTTTTGGCTCAGTTGTATTTTAGTCTTGTGTTTGTCATTCTCTTATTCCAGGTAATCATGGAACTCCGGGGTCTTTGGGATGAGAGCAAGCTATGTCAAGACTTTATTTTATTTTAGTAATTCATATAAAACCATAATTTGGATTTCCGTTAAATGGATGTTGTCAAATTATTCTTCATCATCGAAGCTATCAACTTGTACAAAAGATCTCTTTTTCTTAACCTACTTCCCCGAGGCCCTGATGCGTTCAACAATGTCTTATAACAACTGATCCATGCTCCTTTTAGTTACTTTGGTGCGCTGAAGAGTATCCCAATCTCTTTCATTCCATTGATTTTGAACAGAGATGGAATCATGAACAGTGTAGGATCCATTAGCCCTGTTCACATTGAACTTCTTCTCTTCTTCTTCCCACATGACAAACTTCATATCACTGATAGGTTCTTCTTCATCATCAGTGTCTCCTTGAGACCTGTAAAGCAACCCGCACTCCATAACTGTGCTTTCAATCCATATCCTTAGCAAGTGTTCAGCTCTGGTAGGGCTCAAAATTTTTCTTAGCCTTACATATATGTCAATCAGTTGATAGGCAGAGAGAAGTTTGGTAGCTTGGTGCTAAGTGAAGAGAAGAATGGAGGGTCGATTGAGAAACTCTTTGTATTCATCCTCCAATGTTCATCATCTGAGATTCTGAGTTCCTACTTCTGCACAAAGTTACTAACAGCCTTCTCAACAGTTATGTTGAAGGCGGTGGTTAGTGCATCAATGTCATATAACCAAGTGGGCTGAGAAGTAAAGTTGTTCCGTGATTTTTCATTAAAGAAAAAATTTAGAGTTTCTTTGTTAGAGCATATTCCAATGCTACGGAGTGTCTCATGTATTGTATCTAAGTGAGCGTGTATGTGTGAGTCTTAGGGGCAGCGTACCAAGAAACATACCAATGGTACGCTGACCAACGTACCAAATGGTACGTTGGATGGTACGCAACTTAATGAGTGTTACCTATAAATAGGTTGACCTGTTTAGCATGTGAAGAACTCTTGGTCAGATTCTACACTTTGTGTGTGTGTTCTAGAGAGAGAAACCAGAGAGCTTTGTAATTGTTCTCTTTGTTAAATAAATAAAAAAAAGCTTATTTACATTCTCGTGCACTAGATTGATCAGTTCATCCAGTAGTAAGATCGTTCCGTGAACTTACAAGTGGTATCAGAGCAAATCCAGGTTGCTTTGCTGGTTTGAATTGATCAAAATTGGGTTTTCTAGTGAGAGAAAGTGGGTTTCTTTGGGTTTTCATCAATTTTCCTCAAATTCGAGTGTTTTTGGTGTTAAACTTGATTGCAAAACATTCATAGTGTATTTTCGTTGCCCACTGCTGCAAATTACAGTCCAAAACGTCCAAATTCTCAAAAATCAGTCGAAAATATTTTGGTACGCCGGTTGAGTGTCGTGGTATGCTGGATGAACTACTGGTACGTTCGTTGGTACGTAAGGAAATCTTCATCGGTGGTCCGGAGCAGTTACGCCGTACCAAGGTGGTACGTTACTGTTCACTGGTACGTTGAATTCACTGGTACGCCGCTAAGTTGGTACGCTGAGAATTCTAGTACGCTGAGTATTTGGTCCAGTCAAAGCTTTGGTACGTTGGTCAATGATTTGGTCCGCTGAAGTTGATTATTGGTACGCTGGTTGTCTTGGTCTGTGGTTTGGTACGCTGGCAGAAAAGTGGCGTTCACTAAAACTGACATAACTTGAGAACCGTTAAGAGTTACGGGAGCTAATACCAGCCAAAATGACCGTCTTGATGAGATTTACACTTTTACTCGCCTAAGAACTAGTACTCTCCGGTTTGACCCCCAAAATCCGCTTCTAAGACCTTCGTTTTTGAAGTTAAAGTTTTGACATCCAATTTCACAATTTTCAAAATGTTTGAAATTGATGCACTCATTGCGAGTCATAGTCAGAATGTGCCGAAGTTAATAAATATTGGAGATTATCATGGTTGGGCAACAAGTTTTAGAGCATATATTGTTGATTTGGATAAAAACGTTGTGGTTACCGGTTTCAAATGAATATAAGTATCCAACTTTTGGTGGTTATTATAAGGCGAGATGGGATTTTCACTTGAAGAAAGGAAATCATATGATCAAAATGAAAAAGCTATTGCACTTCTTCTGTTAGCTTTGCCTATCTTAAAAGTTAAGTCAGGGATTGTCGAAAAGCAAAGCGGATATGGGATTTTGTAAAGAAACAGTGTGAGGAACATATATCTACAATTTCTTAGAAAACAGTTGATCAAGAGTTGAAGTTTATAGGTAAAATTGAAGAATTAGAGAAGAAAGAAGCAAAGTTATCTGAAGAAATAGTGTTTTGAGAAAAGAATTGGAGGAATGGAAAAATAAAATTCGTGATGGTTACGAAGCAAAAATTCAACAGAGTGCATCTTCCTCTTGTACAACGTGTACTGATTTTGTTAAAGTTAAGGAAGATTGGTTGAAAGAAAAATAAGTGTTAATTGAAGAATGCAATAAAGCTAAAGCTAATGAAAAGGAAGCTATTGAAGATTTAAATGCTTTATTTGCAAAATGTTACCCTCTTCAACAAAAATATGAAAATGTTAATAAAATCGCTGTTGAAGCTGCTGATAGAATAATTCAACTTCAGGAGGAACTCACAAAGTTGCGTGATGAAAATTGTGAGGTTAAAAGGCAAAATAAAATTTTGAAACAAGATGTTGTCTATTATAAGAAACAAGTAGAGAAGGTTACTGCAGAAGTTTTTGCTGAATGTGAAAAAATGTATGGACAAAGCATAAGTAAAATAAGTTGTCTGAGAAATTTATTGCTTCTCAAAAGGAGTTACTGGAAGCTAATACAAAGGTTTCTGAAATAAAGATTAATATGGTTGATCTGCAACGAAAACTTGAGAACTACAATACATCAAGTGTGTTTCAGAATTATCTGTATCATCTGCAATGAGATGGCAACCAAGCAAAGATGTTGATAATCATGAAGTTCCTGCTCAAGTAGTTGATCTGAAAACGCCATCTAATGATAATTTAACCCAGAAGTTGCAGGATTATCCTGAAGGTGATGGTGTTAAGTTTGGAAAAACAAAGAAGTCAAAATCTAAGAAGAATAAAAAGGAGGTTGATTATTATAAAGGATTGAAGTTTGATTCCAAGACTCTATTTCTTGATGCTGAGAAAATTTTTGAAGGCAAACCTAAATATATGAAGATTCCTGATTTTTCTGATATTGTGATTGACGAATCTTTGCTGACCAAGGAAGTTGGTGTTAAAGCTATCAAACATGAATTTTCTCGTCTGGCATCACAAGGACATTCCGTGAAAGAACATCCTAAGCAGAAGAATGGTGGTTTGGGATTTGAAGAAAAAGAAATGCCAATTAAGGATTTAGACAAGAAGGAATTCAAAGCAAAGCAGATAAAGAAACATAAGGTATTTCCAGATAAGAAGCCACAATATTGGAAGAAGAAAGTATCTTCACCATCTACAAATAAAAAGATTTCTTCTGAAGAGTTTTCTTGCATATCTGATGCTACACCACCAGGTGGTAACAATTCAGATTCATTTCATTCTGCTAAGTCAAACAGGTTTTATCATCAAGATAAATTCTTTGGTTATGGAGATGATTTTGGTTTTTATGATTCTCCAAAATGTTTTCCAAAATTTCAGAAACCAAAGAAATCTAAACCTGTCTTTTCAAAAGTTTATGATGAATGCTTGACTGATCAGTTTGGAAAACCAATTTCAATCAATCCAACTGGTAGTCGACGTTGTTATGTTTGTCGTCAGAAGGGTCATTATGCAAATATTTGTCCTACGACAACAAAAAATTCATCATCAAATGCCAAACATACATTGTATGTTGATCCTGATGACATTATTTTTGGTGAACCAATACCCAACACTAACTTTTTCTGGAAAAAGAAACTTACTTCAGAAAAGTTGGGTAGTAGTTCTGATTGTCACTCATCAGTTGACAATGGTTCACTAGGGAGTTTAAAACCAAAACAAGAATGCAGACCAAAAGTTGTCTCTACGGCCAACACAGATTCTGTTGAAGACACTAGACGACCTACCACAAATGTGGATGAGGGTCGGGGTTTTACAAACTTATTGTTTTCCAGTGTTTGCAGGTATTTCAAGAAGACCTGTTAGTACTCAAGAGATTACTAACAATGAGATACTTGTGGTTGTTTTAAGTTAAAATGCATAGTCACTATCTTTGATACACTGATTTTCAAAAATATCATTATAAAAAATGTGTCAAGTGTTGATCGATCATTTTCATTTTTGTTTTTCATTTTCTTTTGTTCATATTTTTAGGGGGAGAAAATTTGAAAATTCAAAAAATAGTGTTTGTTTGAATTTTAGGGGGAGAAACTGAAAAATATAAAAAAATGAATAATTAAGAAATTGATTCGACAAAAGCAAGAAATGATAATACATCAGCATATACGTTTATCTGCCATGGATAGATTAAGTCTAAAGGGTGTAGGTACTTGCATAATCCGTGAATGTGCATGACTAATCTGATATCTGCAAGTAAGATATAAACATAAAGCTTGCCTGATGATCTTTGGTTATTTCCTTCTTGATGATTGCTCTGTGATGATTCTGACAAAAATAGAATAAAGAGATATCCTGATGAATGCATGTTTTCATTTTGAAAGATATAAACTTGTTTGATTTTCTTTATTTTTCTCAAATGATCTAACATTCTCTGCGTATCGAAAGATCGACCTGATTGTTGTTCGTTTGAGATTCTGCATTATTTTTCTTGGTGTTTCGTATAATTCATCGGACGTTCTCTGCGTATACGGAAGTATCGACCTGATCTTTGTTGAATTATACAATTTTATCTTGTTTTGCTTTCTTATTTTCTCAAATACTTGGGCTTTCTCTGTGTGTCCACAAGATCAACCTGATTGCTAGGTATTTGGGGTTCTGCTTTATTTTTGCATGACTCATCAAGGATGATTATATCTCTAAGAAAATTTGCTTCTATATGATAAACATGATGATTTGCTAGTATTACTGATAGACTGGAGGCCGAGTTATCAGTGCATGATAATATTACCTTAAGCATATCTAAAAACGATAAAAATGATTGGTGCATGCTGAAATAAACATAAATATTGTATTTGCGAATATCTTGGCTTGCATGCTGAATAAGACCGAAATTGAAATGTGCTAGATGCGTTATTTCTGATATGATCTTGCATCGTGATCTTTCTCGCAAAATACCAAAGATAGAGTTTGATTCTGTATTGCATTTTATTTTTCATTTCTGAAAAATCAAAAATATTTTTGGTGTGTTTTACCATAAATTTCATAAAAGTCAAAAAGATTTTATTTCTTGTTTGTTTTTGACCAAAACATTTTCAAAACTATATCTTGGATTCTCGAAGAAAAATTTTGCGCCAAGATTAACTTATATTGGCTTGAACATGGAAAACCGCGTTTCTGTCTTCTGAAATTGCAGGTTCTGTGCTGTTAAGACTCAAGCATGGTGAAAGGGACAGTTTGTTTTATCTTTCACAAATGGATCTTGAAGTTCAAAGTTTATTCAAGAGTGATCTAGCCATGCAGGCTCTATAGCTGACAAGAAATTTCAAGTTAAAGATCAGATGTAGCGATGCTGAAGATTAAAGACTGAAGTTTAGTTAGCATAGATACACTACACGTTAAGGTGTAGTTTGTTAAAGCATATTCCTATGCTACGAACAGTCTCGTGTATTGTATCTAAGTGAGCGTGTATGTGTGAGTCTTAGAGGCAGCGTACCAAGCAACGCACCATTGGTACGCTGACCAATGTACAAAATGGTACGTTGGATGGTACGCAGCTTAATGAGTGTTACCTATAAAGAGGCTGACCTGTTTAGCATCTAAAGAACTCTTGGTCAGATTCTACACTTTGTGTGTTTGTTTTAGAGAGAGAAACCAGAGAGCTTTGTAATTGTTCTCTTTCTGAAATCAATAAAACAAAGCTTATTTACATTCTCGTGCACTAGATTGATCAGTTCATCCAGTATTAAGATCGTTCCGTGAACTTACATTCTTCAACAACCTTAGTTCTCTTGTTGTATACCCTGTATGCCTTTGACACACCAGAATACCCAACAAAATATCCGCAATCTGCCTTTTCAGCAAACTTTGGAAATAGCTCATTGGTTATAAGAATAGTAACAAGACACCCAAAAGATTTAAAGAAATAAATGTTTGGTTTTCTATTTCTCCAAAGCTCATATAGTGTTTTTTTTTGCCTTTAACAATCAAAATCCTGTTTTGAACATAGCATGCAGTGTTCACTGCTTCTGCCCAAAATATCACAGGAAGTTTGTAATCGGCAAACATTACCCTGGCAGCTTCAATCTGTGTTCTATTTCTCTTTTCAGCAACTCCATTCTGTTGTGGAGTTGTGGTAGCACTAAATTTCCTTCTTATCCTTTTTTCCTCAAATTAAAACATGATTCATAAATTTTGTGTCATTGTCACACCTAATTGTTTTGACTTTAAACTTTGACTGATTTTTCAATTTGATCACAAGAGTTCTTAACAGTTGTTTCATCTTTTATTTTTAAGAAGAAAACCCATATAACTGGTAAAATCATCAGTTATTACAAAACAGTATGAACTTTTTCCCAAGCTCATTACCCTTGTTGGCGTAAAAAGGTCCATGTGTAGCAATTTTAAGGGTTGTGAGATAGAACTTTCAGCTTTTGGCTTGAAGGATGACTTGTGTTGCTTACCCTTGAGGCAAGGCACACGGTGCTCAGAACAAGTGAATTGTTTAATAAGAAGACCCTTGACTAAATCAAGATTGACAATTATGTTCATATTCTTGTAATTTACATGTCCTAGCCTTCTATGCCAAAGACCAGACTCATCAAATGAGGTTTTGGATATAAAACAAGCAGTGCCACTGGTGGGTGCATCAACTGACATATCCAAGACATACAAACCTTCCTTCCTGGGTAATCTAAGCAAAATCATTTCCTTAGGAACTTTGATTTCAGATTTCAGTATGATTGCCTCTCTCTCACTAAACAAAACATTTAACTTTTTTGTCACACATTTGTGAGACACTAAGCAAGTTAAAACTTAGAGTACCATCAAGATTAACTCTATGAAAGCTTACCAAACCATTTGTAACATTTTCTTGAGCTAAGATGTACCCCTTATTGCTTCCAAATGCAATAGATCCTCCAATGTGTATTTTTGTATTTTCTAAAATATGCTTATTCCCTGTCATATGGCTGCTGCATCCACTGTCAAAAATCCACAATCGATCTGGACTTTTATTTTGCACCTGCACATATCAGAAATTGATTAGTTTTTGTAAGGGACCCAAGCCTTTGTGGTCTTGGGTCTTCCCAAATGATCCTTATACTTGTACTTTTTAAGTACTAAAGTATTCAAAATAGGGTGCTCAGTGAGCAAACCATCATTCTCAAAGTCTAAATTTCTGAATTTTCTTTGTTTTTTAGACTCAGTTTTTACAAAATCACCAGTTGGACTTGATTTTGACTTGAAACTCTAGTTCTTTCTGGTGAAGCAACATACTTTTTAGATGCAAAGCTATTTTTGAAGAACTTTCACCTTGAAGCGGAAAAGAAGAACTTCCGCTTGAACTAGACATGAACTCATTTGGACCAATATTTCTTTCCATTTGAAAAAGTTACGGGGACTGACCTTTCCTCTTGAAGGGTTCTTTCTTCCTTACCTTTCAAAAACTTCATAATTTTCACTGAATTTCACAGATGGTCTTTGTTTTAGAGCAGCGACTGATATAAAAATTTTCTTGTTTTCGGTTGAACCTGAGTTCGAGCGAAAAAATGTTCCGCTTGAAGTTCAGCCGGAAAATTGTTTTGCTTAAACACTGAAAAGGTTCCATTTCTTTCATTTCCAATAAGAACATTGTTTGAATCAGACTCAAAATACTTAACCGTGTGACTTTTAACATGTGAAACTTTTCCTGTTAGTTTCTTTGACAAATTTTGACTTTTCACAGTTTTTGATTTTGAAGATTGATTTTTGTTCAAAGGATTGTAATAGCAAATAGCTGCCAAATGACCAATTTTACCACAAACTATACACTCAGGAACTCTTGAAGATTCATAAGATTGAGTGTATCTAGTGTATTTTTCACTTGTTTCTTGGCTAAAACCATTTTACCAAACTTTTGGATTTTGCTTGTTTTGACCTTTTCAATTTGTTTTCCACCAGCTTTGAATCTTTGGATTCATATAAAGTGGGTGGAGGAACCTCAACAGTTGATTTTTAAAACCTTTGATTGATTAGCTGATGCAGAGGTGCTTGCATCAGTGATTTCAGTTTCAGTAGATTCCTATTTCTTTTCAACAACTGTTACTAGAACAATATCATCAACAACTAAACTAACATTGTTGTCAGTTTGTAGGGCTGAAATTGGTTCAATTACTGGTAAGTAATCACTTGGTGGTTTCACAGATGTGTAACAAATTCCAGTTTTCCCATACATAGCATCTTTCAACAATTTCCCAGCTTTTTCATCTGCCTTTTGAAATTTATCACAAGTGTACTGAGCTTCAGTTAGCTTTATTTCAAGTGCACCAACATCTACCTTAGCATGTTGGGTTTCATTTCTTGAAGCATTCAGCTTGGAAATTAAATCATCAATTTGAGTTTCTAAATTTGAGTTGGTTTGCTTTAGTTGCTCAACTTCTTCATTTAAAACAGTGACTTTTGAAATATATGAGCTTTCAATCTTTCTAAAACATTCCTTTAACTCTTTTAGATTTGAAACTTCTTCAACTAACTCAGAGTTGTGATTTCTGTATCTTTCCACTTGTTGAACACATGCAGGAGAGCATAAGTGTGTTAGCACTTTCTCAAGGATAGAGTTTACCTGAGCAGTTGATGACTCCTCCTTTGCCACAAGTGCATGGTTGATTGGCTCAAACTCCATAATAACTTCCTCCCAGTCAACATGTTCCGTTTGATTAGCTACAGTTGTAGTTGAGTTGATGTTGCTTCCACTTCCGCTTGGTTTTGGCTGAGTTGGTTGTGAACTTGAAGAACCATGGGTGTTGTTGTTCTTGTTGTTGTTGCCTTGCTGATAACTTCATTAACCTTTAGCTTGATTTTGGTTCTGGAACTGACTTTCTTTCCTGGGACTTGGGCATTCTCTTCCAAAATGACCTAGTTGGTGACAGTTGTAACATTTGACCTTGCTTTTGTCAAGACCAATGGGGGCATTTTTGGCTCCTTTGAAAGTTCTTCTACTACGCTTATAGAAGCGTTGAGCCCTTACAGATACCATTGCAAGTTGTGTAAGAATGTCCATTCTTCAAAAACATCAGTATTACACAGTGTCTTGAATACATTCATGCGTACAAATGTTGAGAACCGGCTATGCTATATATAGTGCTAAGGGAAATCAATGATAGCCATTGATTTTCATACGATCATCTAGACCGTCGATTACAAAATTCAAACTATACTACCAAAAGAATAATATTCGATTGATAGGCTTGATGGCGTGGAATCATGTTGGTCCAGAAACAACAACTAATCACGATATTTTAATCACAAACGAGTGCGGAATCCTCGTTTATGATTGATTCAAGATAGGGAAGAGAAGAAACACGAAGAATACGATGATTCAAACAACCTTTGTTGAAACTTTAATGAAATAGGTTTGACTCAAAAGAACCTTTGTTGCCTCATCATTCAAACAACCAAGTTAAGAACAGTACCTTTCATGCTGATTTTGACCTTTTACCTCTCAATGAGACATACCTTCCATTTATAGATTACTTGACATGACATGAAGATACGTCTCCTAAACTGTGCCTGGAACAATCACTTATCAACAAACAAATTAGTAATTAAAAACGTTAGTGATAATCCTCCATGATCGTTCCTGCACAGAGTGAGATATTAGTTAGCCATTGGTACCCAGGCCATTGTTTTCTGGGTACACCTGAGGAATCAATAAAGGATACTTCTTGTAAGAACATCCCCTTTGAAAAATCAGGAAGTTGGGATGGAGCTGCCTTGATTTTTGGTTTCCAAATTCCAGGTGATTTAACATTTGTTTTAGTCACCTTTGGAGTTGTGACCTTAGGTATTTCAACCTTCTTCGTTTTGAGTATGGGATAATAAGTATTATCCGAAGAGAACTCGAGGATGATACTTATTATCTAATGGAAAAGACTTCCTCCGTCAGATCTTGACAAATTTTTAGGGGAAGGAGGGAGGATAATAAGTATTATCCGATAAGACTTCCATAATACATAGTATCCGAAGGAAACTCGAGGATAATATGTATTATCTCAGGGGAAGTCCTTGGCTGAAGGGAAGTATTCAGCTAAGGAGAAGTCTTTAGAGGTCTTGGGTTTAGGGGAACTTTATTATCATCAACAAGTGATAACTGGGTTTTTACAATGTTAATTACCTTCTAACCCAAAGACCAGTCATCAAATTCCAGGTGATTTAACATTTGTTTTAGTCACCTTTGGAGTTGTGACCTTAGGTATTTCAACCTTCTTCGTTTTAGATTCACTTTTCAAAACAGTTTTTGTTTTAGTAACCTTTTGAGTTGTGACTTTAGGTATTTCAACCTTCTGCATTTTAGAATCATTTTTTAAAACAGTTCTAGTTGTCTTGGGTTTTTCAAGCTTTGGTTGTTTTGAAACTGGTTTCTTCACCTGTTTTTGAAAATTTTTGTAACTTGGAAAGCTGTTGTTTTGATTTATAGATTTTCTTTCAGCTTTCGCAGTGCCCCAATGTTGATCAGAGGGTTTAACCTTAGGAGTAACAGTCTTCATTGCCTTAGGTTTCTGCACCATCATCGGCTTAGACTTCACAGACTCCTGAGATGAAACCCTTTGACTTTTCGGAAAATAGGGTTCATAGGGGCGATAAAGACAGTTTCTAGCAACATGACCAGCAATGCCACAATTAAAGCAAGTCTGCTTCTTTAGATAGAAGTCAGACGTGTACCCATTTTTCTTCGGTGGCTGATATGGAGCTGGTTTGCCTTGTGTATGCTTCTTTGGTTTGACTGCAGCTTCAGATTTGACTTTCTGCTGGTTTGTCGAAGCCTGTGTCGAACCTGTCTTTACTGTCTTTGTGCTTCCTTGATTCTTTGACGTTGAAGCACCATTCTTGCAATTACAACAGCGACTGCATGATCCAACTGAAGAAATGGGAGACACAGCTACTCCCTTGAGTTTTTCATTCTTCACTCCAGCCGTTGGTTTCATACTCGGATGCTTGATGGTGATCTTTGGCCTCTCAACTTTAGGTTCACTTATCATTCCATCGGTTATACCCTTGAACTTGGAGGAGAAGGATGGTAATTCATATCCTACATCTGGTTCTTGGTCAAACATTGATCCAGATGTCATAAAGATCTTCCCCTCAGGCCGTGTCGTCAAGATCACCTTTTCCCTTTTGACTTCGTCAATTACTTTGAAGCATGGGGTTTTAATTTTAGGGTATGGTTTCAACTCTATCCCAGCATCATCAGACTTAGAGTTATGACACCTGTCATATTTCTGACACTTAGCATCATTGTCTGATATATCCTTTACTCTCCCTTCACCATAAGTCATGTTTGCTTCATTATCAATTTCTTCTTGAGTCAATGGTGTAGTTCCAACCAAGACACTATCAATAGGAGGAGCAGCTTCTTTATAATCAGACTTGGTTCGTTCAACTTGTTCCTCACTAAGAAGTATTCCTATAATGTCTCTGGGAACTGGTGGAGGAATAATGCTGTTCATTGCCAAAGATTTATCAATTTTCTCTGACCCAAACCCAAATGTGTCTTTTCCAACCTGACCAGTCACAACAGCATGTGACAATTCCTTTCCAGCATCGAGCATTCTTTTGCTTCTCATTTGATTCATATCTAGTTTCACTTGCAACTCATTGTTCTTATGTGTGAGCTCATCTACCTGCATCCTAAGCTCAACTATTTCTAACTTTGCATTGTCATACAGTAGAGTTTTCTCAGTAGCAAGTTTTTGATATTTCACAATGTCTAGTTTCTGAGCTTTTACCTTCTCCTCATTCTTTTGCCATCTACCCTTAAAAGAACTCCTTTCACATTTTATCTCAAACAGTTCTAGCTGATAATTTTTACAGATTTGTCTAAGTCCAGGAATTATACGAGCACAAGTGGGATTGGGGCATATCTCAGTTTTATCAACTTCATCTGCGAAATCATCTTTGTCCTCAACTATATTCATTTCTTCAACCACTAAACTCATTTTCTTTCTTTAGATATGCATCCTTTGAAGATTTTGAAGAATCGGCAAAAACGGCAAAAGTACTATTCAAAGAATAGTGTCAAAAACTTAAAACTGAAAAACGGAGGCCTTCGGAGTGGAATTTGGGGGTCCAAACGAGCTCCCCTGGATGTTAGTCGGGGGTAATTCTGGGGCTTGTTGTCACGAACGTCGTGTTAAAAATTGAGCTTCTAACTCCAAACGAGTCAAAAGTTACGTCCGTTTCCGTGAAAGTGTGAAATAGTGACTTTTTGCCGTAAACCAACCCTGTTTACGATCGTAATCCCTGTTTACGATCATAATCCCTGTTTACGATCGTAATCACCTGTTTATGATCGTAATCACCTTCAGTCATAAACACCAGTCATAAACTCAGAATCGGAATCTCAATCATAAACTCAATCATAAACACCGATAGTAAACTCCGATAGTAAACTCCGATAGTGAACTCCGATAGTAAACCTTCAAATCTTCAAATCTTCAAATATTCAAATCTTCAAATCTTCAAATCTTCAAATCTTCAAATCTTCAAATTTTTATTTTATTTTATTTTGAAAAAAGCTTGAATCCAATACCGTGAGAACCTCGAATCTGTGATTCTTGTCTCTGATACCAATTGTTGGTCCAGAAACAACAACTAATCACGATATTTTAATCACAAACGAGTGCAGAATCCTCGTTTATGATTGATTCAAGATAGAGAAAAGAAGAAACACGAAGAATACGATGATTATACGTCAAAAACTTGAACTTTGCACACAAGATGAACTTGTCGAGTACAAAATAGTAAATCGTAAACTGATCTCTCTCTCTAGTTTATGATTACGATCGTAAACTCAAGGAGGCTCCTCTTCCTAGTCGTAAACCAGCAACCCTCAATGAGGAGGTCTTTAGGGGTTTATATAGGCATCCCAATGGGTTTACTATTGGGCCTCTTGAGTCATAAACCCAATAGTAAACTCAAGCCCAATCATAAACTAGCCTACATATAATAACCAAAGTAGTCTACTAAACTAATGAAACCCTCTAAGCCCAGCCCAACATATTTAATATTACAAGCCTCATAATCTAGCCTCTACAAATCAACAACATACTAAATTAGGAGAGTGACTTTGATACAAAAGGAAGCAGCCAGAAAGCTTTTGCAGGGATTAGACGGCTGAAAAGACTTTACAGGAAAAGTTTGGTTGAACTCTTTATCTGGTGGATAGTAGAGTTCACCCGGAATATTTACTTCTGGTTAAAAGGCTCTTCCGGTTGAAGTGTCTTCTTTGCTTGGACTTAAGACTTCCGCTTGAACCTAGTTCAGCCGGAACTTCTTCAAAATAAACTTCAACCGGAATATCAAAAGTAATATTTCTTACAGGCAAGAATCATACTCATAACATCTGGATAAGTTAAGGTATTATTTATTTGCTTTGAAGAGTGTACCCCACACTATCAGACATATTCAGATATGTTTCACATATTTCTAATGTGATTATACTTGTGAATTTCACCATGTATTTTATATTCATGATACTGTCAACTGTCTTCCATGCAAAAAGAAATAAGAACGTTAAGTCGTCTACCTTAAGGTCGATCTTTCGATACATAGATAAGGCTTTGGGTTTAACAAAATAAGAAAAATAAAACAAGTTGAAATTGTTCAATCAACAACAATCAGGTTAGTCTTGTGAACACACAGAGAAAGTCCGATGATTAAACGTAACACCAAAGAAAATAAAGCAGAACCTCAAATGAAGAACTATCAGGTGGATACTTCCGTATTCACAGAGATAGTCCGATCATTTGAGAAAATAAATATAATCAAACAAGATTAAATATTTGTAAAATAAACAAATGTTTACATAGTGACTTCTCATTTTCTTTTTCACATATCTTTTTTATATATCTTGCATTACGCATCAAGATGTTGTCCACCAGGTCAAGCATAGTATTTAATGTATATCACATTTGAATACTTTCTGATTTGCAGAGCCTACCTAGCACATCAAACAATGATTTTATGGATTTTTCATCTACACTATCCATGAGTCAGATACGTCAGCCAATGTAACATCATTTCCCAATGACCAATTTCTCAATTTTTGATATTTTTCAATGTTTTTCTATTTTCCATTACGTTCTCCCCCTAAAATGAAAAACTCTATTTCTGGATTTTTTAATTTTAAAATACAAAGACACTATTTTTGATATTTTCAATTTCTCCCCCGAAACTATAAATGAAATGTAAAGAAAGAAAATTGATTAATCAACACAGATACCTTTTAGCTTTATATTTTGAAAAATTTCAAGTTGAAATGTCAATTTTGTGAAATTTATGTTAAGCAGGTGTAACATTTCTAATTTTCCGTGTGTCCGGTTGTATCCGTATTGTAACTCGATCCGATGATTGATAATCAAATACATGGGTATTGATCGATTTTGATGTTTATTAACCTAATTATATGTTATGGATCCATTACGATGTTCGTTGATTGATATGATGTTCGATTTATCACTATTTTGGATTTTACCGCGAACGCACAAATAATTACGTTTAACTGGGAATTCAAGCAATTTGAGCATGGACGAGGCTTGTGTGTAATACTAGTTATGCATACAAGTAAATACAAGCGAATACGTGCGAGAATTTGAGGTTTAGATCGCAATCGGTGAAAGATCAATAAATCCCGCGCGATTTCAATTTTAACCGAGAGATCACGTTTTTTACTATCCTATATCAGATTTATCATGTTTATGAGTCTTATGGTCACACATGATCACATATAATGTCACGAGTCATCATGTAAGTCCCAAAACGATCCTTACACGATATCGACGATCAATCGAAGGTGCGGAATCCCGACGATTGATTGATTCAAGATGAGAAATAAATGAAACGATGAACACAATAATAAAACTTACAAAACTTGGTTGATGCACACGATTAATAATCGTCTAGTACACCTCAGAGAATCTCGAATTCTCTATCTCTCTGGTCTATCTCTAGAATGGCCAACCCTTTACAAGATGCATTACATGTTCCTTATATAGGGGAGGACAAGCTTGGTCAACAAGCCATCCTCAAAACCCTAATTAATCTTAAATTCCCGTATTGGACCATAAGAGCCCACTAAACTCCCCTTAAACTCTTCCTAATTGGGCCCAAACACCTCTAAAATGGCCCAATGACCCAATATACCCATAACCCAACTAATTTTCACCTATTCTATCACATAGGCCTTCAAAATAGTCCGCCAAGTGACGATTTAATACACAAGCCACAAATTATTCCCTTACAATCTTCCCCTTGGCTTGTGCTATTAAATATCTTCTACTTTCAATCTTCAGACTTCAGTCTTCTCCTTGGCATGAACATGGGTTGTGAGATCTTCGACATCTTCATTGGGTAGCAACGGTCGAGATCTGGGAGTTTTCTCTCAATCAGCATCAGCTTGGACTTTAAATGACAAACAAATAATGAGAGGAGGATTCTCAAATACTTGCTTCTTCTTGAAACATGGCGAGTCCTTGCTAAACCATCAGTAACTATCTTGACTTGCAGGAGACTTCAGAGGATAAATTTTGAAAACCTCTGTCTTGGCATTTGTGACTACTCTGCATCTTTTCTTCAATTAGTTTCCCCTAAACCTGAGAACGGTGTCTTTGGACGCTTTACTTGAACAACCAACAAACTTCCCCTGAGCATAGGGTAAGTCCTTTTCCGGTTGGTTCTTCAACACAAACAGTAACAGCATCAGTGCATCGGTCAACTGAGTCCTTGACCATCTTGTCCATGAGTTTTTCTTTTTTTTTTGACTTATCCTGTCAAGCACAACATGAAACAGACACTAACCAGACATGATGAATGGTTATCGGGTTAGAATTATTTTACCAAATACTTCCCCTGAACCCGAGGACTCTTCACATTATCTCCCCCTGAGATTCTGGAGGGGTGATACTTTCTTGCATAAAACCCATAAAACTTATTAAAACCTTTAAATTAACCTGGCCATGGTTGAAAAATAAAATAAACAATAAAAACTTAAGATAACACAAAAGAAAAATAAAAATAAAAACAAACATACCAAATTTCTAAACAAGAAGGTTTCAATGGGATCAAACCGTATGAATCTGATTGAGGAACCCTTTTCAGCTTCTGTTACTCGAACACGTCCAGGTGATTGCCAATATACTGATCCACTTTAAACTCTAACCCTTTTCTTAATCAGGCTATTTGTCACTTTATTATCCTTTTTTTAAGGTGCATTAATTATGAACAGCAAGTGGGTTTCAACAAATCCTAGGTACATATTATTACACACTATCAAGCACATAAATTCCCTACCACATATTTTGACAACCTGATCCAGAAGTTTGAAACTGAGCTCGAGACTTGGTTGAGAAGAGAAAGAATAGATCACATAGATTTTTGGGTATAATATACAAAGTCAACTGAATTTTTGAAACATTTTTAATAACGCTCTCATCAGTGACAAAGGCTGAGGGATGTGGACTCTTGAGGGTCTCTTTTCTTGTGCTCTTTGGCATCTTTTGAGGTGTATACATGCATTTTTTTTAATTTTTTTTTTATTTTTTAATTGCATATATTATTTATGATGATCTGTAAGCACGTATGTATGGACAACTCCAGGTCATTGCTCACGCAAAGCAGAGGAGAGCCTTACATACACTCGAAGCATCCCCAGGTCATTGCTCACGCAAAGCAGAGGGGACACCGACTTTTTGAGCTCAATTTCACACTCTTGGAGACAAGCGTGTGTATCGGGAACTTGAACATACAGTCAAATAGAAATGCAATTAACCTAAGTGCTGTTACCCAACAAACTGCCATACGTTATCTTTAAGTGTGTAACGCATACCTTTTTAGATTTAAGAGCCGAGCCTACTAGCATATCACCATGGATCATGTCTTTCACATCTGCCTTACGCGTGTCAGCCATCTCCAAAACGGAAGTTTATTTCACTTCCCACCTTCTAAAGAAAACAAAAGAATTAAAAATTAAAAAGCACAATTTAATTTTGAGGGGTCAACAATTTCATCGTTTCTATTCTTCCCCTTGCTTTTTGATTTTTAATAACAACACACATTTTTTTGATTTTTTTTTTTATTTTTTTTTTTATTTTTTTTTTTACACGCAGTGACACAATACTAAATATGTACTAAAAACTGGCCAAGCTAACCTTCAAAGTTTATCTTTTGAAAACTTTCAGAAATGGGTTTTTGTTGCAAACAATGTCATGTCACATGCAATTTGATCAAGAAATATCCAAGTCAGACCAGTGTTACCTCTCTATGCTGATTTTTCGTTTTACCTCTCACAAGGAGAACATACTCCTCCATTAAAATCTGCTTGTCATGAGATGAAGAGATGCCTCCTATCCTGTGCTTGGAACAATCACTATCACAAACAAACAAGGTTAATAAAAGTCCTCCTTGACTGTTCCTGCACAAGGTGAGAGATTAGTTAGCCATTAAATACCCAGGCCATTGTGGTTCTGGGTATGCCTGAAGAGTCAATAAAAGTTACTTCTTTTAAGCACATTCCCTTTGTAAAATCAGGGATTGGGGGTGTGGCTGCCTTTGATTTTGGTTTCCAAATTCCAGGTGATTTGAAAGTTGTTTTAGTCACCTTTGAAGTAGTGACTTTAGGTATTTCAACCTTCTTCATTTCAGGTTTCTTTTTCAAAACAGTTTTAGTTACCTTTGGAGGAGTAACTTTAGGTTTGTCAACTTTGTGTTGTTTTGAAATCGGTTTCTTCACCTTTTTATGAAAATTCTCAAAATTTGGAAAAACATATTTTTGATTCGAAAATTTTCTCTGCTCTTTGGCAGCGCCCCAATGTTGATCAGAGGGTTTTATCTTAGGAGAAACAGTCTTCATCGCCTTAGGTGGTTGCACCTTCATTGGCTTAGACTTAAGTGATTCCCGAGACGAAACACTCCGACTTTGTGGATAATATGGCTCATAGGGGCGATAGAGACAATTTCGGGCAATGTGACCAGGATTGCCACAATTAAAGCACGTTTGCTTCTTCAGGTAGAAGTCAGAAGTGTGACCGTTTGAGCTGTATGGCTTTGAAGGAGAGGCATTGAGATTCGGTTGCATGTTCAGAAAGACTCCAGATCTCCAGTTGTTCGATCTTTCTGACCTTGATCCATTTATGTTGACTCTTTTCTGATTTGTGGAAAACTGAGGAAAACCAGAAAGTTGAACTTTTGGGCCCTCTGGCTTCTGAGAGAAAGTTGTGTTGCCATTGCATGATCCCACTGATGAGTTTGGAGACTTGTTTGTCACCTTGGGCCTTTCAATCTTGATTGGAACGGAATTTGGAGGCTTGATGGTGATCTTGGGCCTTATGCTCTTAATGTTAGATGATAAACCACCATCATGACCCAAGCCTTTGAACTTAGTGGAGAAGGATGGTAGTTCATAGCCAGCATCTGGTTTTTGGTCAAACATAGACCCAGATGTCATGAATATCTTACCATTGGGTCTTGTAGTCATCACCACACGTTCCCGCTTTACCTCATCCACCACTTTCGAATAAGGAGTCTCGATCTTTGGATAAGGAGTCAACTTTTCTTCATCAGCTCTCTTCACTTCACTAGAGCTTGAACCTGCACACTCAGTAGTGTCATTTGACTGAGTTGCGTCTGTGGCTGTCTTTTCATCTTTGTGCATAGGTTGAGGCCCATACACCATGGTTGCTTCATTAAGTGACTCTTTCAACAATTCATCGGCAGTTTGGGGCACTCTGATGTATTCATGTTGTAATGGGGGAGGAAAATTTACATCCCCGAGGCCAGATGTTTCTTTTACATGCTCGAGTCGCTCCTCAGATTTGAATAAAGTACGATGAGAGTCCATCATTTTCTTTTGAATAACTTGATGTTTCTCAAGCACAGATTGGGAGGAGTCAAGCTTGGTTCTGAGTTCCTCAACCTCCTTGGTTAACTCTTCTACCTTAGCATTAGCAAGCCCAAGATAGGTGCTTTTATTACTAACATCACGTTGAAGATTTTTTATGTCTACCTTAGCTGCTTCCAGTTTCTCTCTATATATTTTAGCCTTACTTTGATACTCCCTAAGATCTCTAGCATAAATTTCACGATTTAGGGTTTCATTTGTGAACTTACGTTCCCATTCTTTAGACTCACACTTGGGATTACAACATATCTCATTGATGTTGGTAGATGCAGTGGTAACTGGCAGAATGTGTGCCATGGTCTTCTTTGATTGAGATTTGGATCGGAAAGACTCGATCGGATTGAAAACGGTTTTTGATCGGAAAGTGGGTTTTCGGTTGAAAGTGGCTTGATCGAAAAATGGTTTACGGCTGAAACAAGCTGATCGAAAAGTACTTTTCGATCGGGATGAAGCGGGTCGAAAAGTCTGATCCGATCGAAAAGTGAGGGCTGGATCGAAAAGTCTCAAAGGGGACTTTTCGATCAAGAAGCACAATGGATCGAAAAGTCACAGGGGACTTTTCGATCAATGGAGGCTGATCGAGAAGTCACAAGGGGACTTCTCGATTGGTGTAACTGATCGAGAAGTCACAAAAGGGGACTTCTCGATTGGGCAGGCTTGGTCGAAAAGTCACTTAGGGGACTTTTCGAGCAAGAGGAACGAATCGAAAAGCCACTGAGGGGGCTTTCTCGATCGGAAGAGGGTCAACGGAGAGGACTTTTCGATCGAAATAAGGGTCCAAGCCACAGATTTTCGATCGAATAGCTTAGAGAACACGGGCTTCTTGCTTCTGCAACACTTGTAACCTGCACAACAATCCCAAGAAACTCACAAATAAAACCGTTAGTAACACCGTGAAACACTTGGAGCAAAAATATGAAAAATAAAAAAAACGAATTACTCCACAAGGTGCAGAAAAATTCAACGATCAAAACCCCGTCAAAATTAATTTGCACCAACTTAAATTGAGTGGCCGTTTCTTGCTTCAAAAACCGGATGATATGGACCACATATTTCAATTAATTCCAATGGCAGAATCGTAATAATCTTGGACTTTCAAATTCAAATTGTACGTGAAGTTTAGAAGAATCACGTATTCTAGCTATCCTTTTTTTTTGTTATTTTTTTCAAAATAGTGTTTCCATCGAAAACCTTCACTACCAATCGAAAAGTGTATTAAGCAGCAAGACTTTATTTTCAAAATTATGAGAACACAATAATAATCCTTCCACGGCAGGCGAAAGCTATTCAAAATAATTGAAAACCTGGTCGTAATTCCTTATTTATGGAACGACAATCACAGCAAGATTAAGACTTCTAACAAGCAATTCTCAAAACTACAATCAATCGGTTATTTGAAAACACTTCCAGATTCGAAAACCCCTACGGTTGGGGTCGAAAACCTGCAAAAACTCACAAAAAAAAACTCGACAGAAACTATTAGATATTCTTGAATCGATATCGTGTGAGCCACGAAACACGCGTTTCTTGGCTCTGATACCAATTGTAAGTCCCAAAACGATCCTTACACGATATCGACGATCAATCGAAGGTGCGGAATCCCGACGATTGATTGATTCAAGATGAGAAATAAATGAAACGATGAACACAATAATAAAACTTACAAAACTTGGTTGATGCACACGATTAATAATCGTCTAGTACACCTCAGAGAATCTCGAATTCTCTATCTCTCTGGTCTATCTCTAGAATGGCCAACCCTTTACAAGATGCATTACATGTTCCTTATATAGGGGAGGACAAGCTTGGTCAACAAGCCATCCTCAAAACCCTAATTAATCTTAAATTCCCGTATTGGACCATAAGAGCCCACTAAACTCCCCTTAAACTCTTCCTAATTGGGCCCAAACACCTCTAAAATGGCCCAATGACCCAATATACCCATAACCCAACTAATTTTCACCTATTCTATCACATAGGCCTTCAAAATAGTCCGCCAAGTGACGATTTAATACACAAGCCACAAATTATTCCCTTACACATCACATGCTTGATCGAGTCACACAATGTAGGTGAACTGCTTAAAAGTGATATGTACGGCAAAACCGACCAAAATTGCATGTTTTAACCTAATTTGTGTATACGTTTAAGTCACGTGAGGTATTTATTATCATTTTGAGTGGATTCAATGTAATGAACATGATGGGATCATTAATTAGGTGATCTGGGGCAAAACGGGACTCGAAAACATCAAAAAATGAAGAACCGAGCACACGAAACGACAAATCAGCAAAGTGGTTGTTCGGGGAGCCTCCAAGCGTATCACTTGGAGCTCCCACATGTCCCAGGCGATACACCTAAATGGTAGTCTCCAGCAAACCCTAATTGATCTCTTATTTAGGGGTCATTAGCTACCGTGCTCTCCATTTTCAGCCCTCACTCCCTCCTTTTCTTCATATTTTCGGTTTACCGGTATGTGCTAATGGTATGTGCTAATCTTCATCCCATTTCTTCGAGATCAGACCTTTATGGGTTTTTAGGGTTAGTTTCAAGTTCCAAATGATGATATCTTCTAGATATGGTAACTTCTCATGCAAAGATTGAAGCTTTATGTTGATTTTGGTCTAGATCTATGTTCTCGGTTGATGATATGGGTAGATCTAGGGTTTGTTCATCCAAGATTCTATTTTTATGCTATAAAATGCTTTGATCTTCTACATGCATGTTATTAAGGACTAGATCCATATGATTTGATCATCAAGTTTGCATTATTATGGCACAAAATGTCTAGATCTATAAAAAGCATGTCATCCAGGGTTAGATCTAGGGATTTGTCCAGCAAGTTTACATTTCTATGCTTCAAAATGACTTGATCTATCTCATGCATGTTGTTTAGGACCAGATCTATATGATATGATCATCAAGTTTGGATTTTATGTGTTAAAATGAATAGATCTTCAATATGTGTGTCATCCGGGCTAGATCCATGTGTTATAGCCATCAAGATGGTAATTTTATGTCCTAAAATATGTAGATCTATAAACATGCATGACATTTAAGGCTAGATTATATGTTGACATCATCAATCTTGGACCTTTATGTGTTAAAGTGGTTAGATCCACCCATGCATGCTAATTAGGGTTAGACTTATGCTTAAAAATTGACTATCATGTAAGATTTGATTAGATTCATGCTAGATTTGATTAGGTCCATGCTAGATTCAAATAGATCCATAAAAAACAAAAACAACAACATACCTAGTAAAATCCCACCCAATGGGTAGGGTCTGGGGAGGGTGAGAAAAGGACAGACCTTACCTTTATCCCAAAGGATAAAGGGGCTGCACCCAAAGAGACCTCTGACTCAAAAGCACCCAAACAAAACAACTAGTCACGCATAAGCGATACATAGCATAAACACGATACCAAGGACTACACAAAAGTAGATACCATAATAGCACACGGAAAGACAACATGCAAAGCCAAAAAGGCTAGGGGACAAGAAAGAGGAAAACACCACACACCAAAATGCTAAACAACGACAAGTGTTGAAGACATAGATAAAAGAGAATAAAGATATATGAAAACACACAAACCTAAAAATCCCTAACATTTATCCTACTCCTCCATACTCTCCTACCATTAATCATGTCCTCCGATAGGTGTAAGTCTAACATATCAAGTCTAGCCTGCTCATCCCACGTTAGTTTAGGTCTACCTCTATTACTCCTCCCCTCAACGGTAAGCCTCTCCACGCTCCTAACAGGTGCCATCAACGATCGCTTCCTCACATGCCCTAACCATCTCAACCTTTCTTCTCTAATCTTACCAGAGATACATGTTACCCCTAGTCTACCACTAAGAACCTCCTTCCTAATCCGGTCTAACCTCGTGTGCCCACACATCCATCTCAACATCCTCGTCTCATCCGTCTCCAACTTTTGAGCTTGACTCTTCTTGATCGGCCAGCACTCTGTGCTATACTGCAAAGCAGGCAGAATATCCACCCTATAGAATTTTTCTTTTAATTTCTCAGGAAATCTTTTGTCACACAAAACGCCATAATCCGCCATCCACTTGCACCACTCTGCTTGAACTAGTCTATGTCCCCGTTACTCTGTAGGAAGGAGCCTAGATACTTAAACTTGGATATTTGCGCCAACGGTACACCACCGATAGTCAAGTCGATGTCCTCCCCCGAGTCAGTCCCTCCGAAATTACAATAGAGGTATTCAGTCTTGGAACTGCTAATTCGCAACTCTCTCTGCCCTAAGGCAGTATGCCACTCCTCGAGCTTCACATTCAGATCACGCTTCTTTTCCGCCACTAGCACTATATCATCAGCAAAAAGCATACACTATGGGATGTCTGTCTGTATTAAACTAGACAACTCATCCAAGACAATTGTGAACAGAAACGGACTCAACGCTGAACCTTGATGTAGTCCAATGTCCACGGAGAAGAAATTAGAATCCCCTACCAGTGCCCGAACACACGTTTTAGCACCACCATACTAATCTTTAATTAACTCAATATACCGCCACAGGATACCTCTACTCTCTAGACTATCACATATCACCTGAAGAGACACACTATCGTACGCCTATTCCAGGTTGATGAACACCATATGCAAGTCACGTCTCTTCTCCCTATACCTCTCCATTAACCTCCTTATAATGTGTATCACTACAATAGTCGATCGCCCCGACATAAAACCAAATTGGTTGACTCTAATCTGGGTTTCACGCCTTAATCTCGCCTTGATCAGTCTTTCCCACATTTTCATAGTGTGACTCAAAAGTTTTATCCCTCTATAGTTGTCGGAACATTGAGCATCTCCTTTGTCCTTGTATAGTGGTATTAATACACTGCTCCTCAATTGGTCCGACATCTTAAGGGTTTTGAGTATAGTGTTGAACAAGACTATCAACCACCTAACCCCATCCCCTGCAAGTCATACCCACACCTCGATGGGAATGTTGTCTGGGCCCACTGCCTTTGCCCTGCCCATCTTTCTAAGTGCCCTTCCAACCTTTTCTACGGTGATCTTTCTATAGTAGCAGTTTTTCCTTGGTTGTCCTTGTAGAGACCGTAAATTTGTAAGGCTTTTGCATTAGAAAGTTTGTTGGGCTATGTAAATGTAACTAGGTTAATTAATAACTGGGTTAATGTGGGTTGTGTGAGTCCGGTCGAACATAGGCCATGTGGGCCGAATTATTTTCGCTTGTTCATCAAGTTTAGGCTTTCCTATATAAGGAATAGCTAGCTACTTGTTTAGAGTTGCTTGTTGGGAGTTCTGGTGTTCTAGTGTTTTCGAAATTCTCCTAGTAGAATTTCGATATGTGTAAGGTGACTAGCAATCGGATTTGTTCAAGCATTCTAAATCGGTTTGTGTTCATTATTGTTTTCCTAATCGATTTTTCTTGTTTATTTTGTTTATCCTTGAATCATCACTAATCATCGGATTCCGCACGGTGATTAGTCGACTTGATATCACGTGAGGAGAGATTTCGATTCTTACAATTGGTATCAGAGCCAAGAAACGCAAGTTTCAAGGCTCTCGCGATATCCGATTCAAGTCTTTGATAACCAACGATTTCAGTGTTTGTGGTGTTTTTTCAGCGTTTGCGCTGTTCGGAAGTCTTTCTGCAGGTTTCAAGTCAAGACATAAGCTTTCGTGGCACTTTGTTCGAGATTCCGTGACTTTTCGACTCTGATTCAAGGCTTTTCGATAGCCCTTTCTAATCGAAAAGCTCATACCGTCGCGCTACCTCGATCGAGAAGTCCCTTTGAGACTTTTTGATCTGCCCTAACTTAATCGAGAAGTCCCTTTGAGACTTCTCGATCAGCCCATTTCGATCGGAAAGTCCCCCTGTGACTTTTCGATCAGCCCATTTCGATCGGAAAGTCCCCCTGTGACTTTCGATCAGCCCACTTCGATCGGAAAGTCCCCCTACGACTTTTCGATCAGGCTCTCTTTTCAATCGGAAAGTCCCCTCTGAGACTTTTTGATCCGCTCACACCTTTTCGATCGAGAAGTGTGCTTTTCGACTGTGGCCCTGTTTGATGGAAAAGTGCTTTTCGACCAAGTTCTTTCGACTGAAAACCTCATTTCGACCCAACCTTTATTCGATCAGAAAACCTATTTTTCGTCTCTCTGTTTGTTTTCAATGGCTTTCGACATGTCAAATCTGTTGGGTTATATAACTTTTATCAAAACACGAGTACGCAGCGGAAAGAATCCTATGAATTAATCTAATTAACCGGTATTAGAACGTGTACCTTTTTAGCTCGGCAAGACTTGATCACTTGGAGGATTTGAAGTAAATCCCTCTACGATCGCACACACGACACACCAATGCTATGTGCTAGCAACCGATCACGAACCTCTCTTTGATGTAGGCTTGGTCGAACCATACAAGAAATCGCAAACCCCTAGGGTTTTCTTGTTGCCGAAAATTAGAGAGTAGAGAGAGAGAATTAGGGTTTTTTCTTTTATCAGATAAAGCAGCTACTAATCCTTAAACCCAGAGGGTCTATTTATAGGATTAGAATACTTGATAAACAAGTAAAAGGATAGGCATAGGAGCCCTAGTCGAAATTCACTAGAGGCCCTATCCAAAGCCTTCTCTCAATTGTAATCCAATTACAACTCTCTCTCTTAATTACAACTAACACCCCTGTTAACAATTAACTTGTCAGTTTTTAACGAAACTTCGTTAAACGTTCGTGATAAATATTAATTAACCATTAATTAATATCAATACATTTGGTGTCGAGACGTGTGACCCCGTAGGCTTAAATAACTTCCGGACATACGCTTACTATTACAT
Source organism: Deinandra increscens subsp. villosa (assembly GCA_039602395.1). Classification (NCBI taxonomy): domain Eukaryota; kingdom Viridiplantae; phylum Streptophyta; class Magnoliopsida; order Asterales; family Asteraceae; genus Deinandra; species Deinandra increscens. The sequence continues at coordinate 23,387,879 of JBCNJP010000017.1, forward strand.
GATCATATCCCTACAGCTCCCACTTGAGCTTGCAATAGTAAAGGTAATAACATTGGTTAGCGTCTAGCAACACGCCAATGCTCCCAGAAATATTTAAGTACAGTTTCTCAAAGTGTATTTAAATGGTACAGTCATTTACTATCCCTTTGTTACCGATACCGTGTTAAATATGAATATGGATCAAGTCATTTCATACTTTAACGATTCTGTTTCTCATTCTCACAACTAACTTAAGATTACCAAATTGCAAATCGAGACATCTCTAGATTTCATTTGGGCACGGCCATGCAAACATCTTAATTAGTCCAATGAGGGGCCCAGTGGTATCTGCTTCAGCACAAAGCTGAAGGAACAAATCCTCTTGACTACACGTGTCAAGTCACATACTTCACTACACTTACTGAAAATAGCTCTTTTGTACTACCTTATTCAGGATAGTTAGACCTATATCAAGTAGGTGCAATCCATACATGCATGACCTGCTTGTATCTCAAGTCTAAGGATAAATAAAGCAACCATTTACGAATTTCACTCAATGACGCCGATCCATAAAGTGACAATTCGTTAGTGGGTCAGTCCAGTATGCATCCAATGAATACCATGTGAGTTTGGTGGGACCATCCTAACCAATCACTCAGATTTTGTCTTAGTTTAACTATATTCCCATATAGTTAATCGACAATGGACAATTTAGAATACTTGACAAGTACTCAAGGATTAAACATGCAAATATAGGACACAACTTAACCATTAAATGAAATCAAACATATCAAATACTTTATTTCATTATATAAACAGAAATTGCTTAATGTCCTTTATCCAAATACCGAACATCAGACATACATGATTTAACTAGCTAATTTAAGTCCCATGCCCTCGGCATGCCTTTCAAGCTTCGGCCTCGACAAAGCTTTCGTGAAAGGATCAACTAAGTTAATATCTGTGTGAACTTTGAGTAATCTGATTTCACCTAGTTCGATTTGCTCACGAACATAGTGATATCTCCTGGCATAGTGTCTGGCGCCCTTCTGAACTCCAGGTTCTTTGGCGATGACAAATGCACCCGAGTTATCGCAGTACATGTCAATAGGCAAGTTACTTGTGGGGACAATGTCTAGCCCACTAATAAACTTCCTTATCCAGACAGCCTCCATTGCAGCTTCCGAAGCAGCAATGTACTCAGACTCTGTTGCAGACATAGCAACTGTGGTTTGTTTCTTGCTTTTCCAATCCACAGCGCCTCCATTCATAACGAAGACGTACCCAGACTGAGACTTCGTGTCATCTCTATCAGTCTGAAATCCAGCATCACAGTATCCGGTCACTTTGAGCTCTTGATCTGGATTTCCCCCATATACCAAAAACAATTCTCTAGTAGCCCGTAGGTACTTGAGAATGGTCTTAACAGCAGTCCAGTGACTTTCACCTGGATTCTGTTGATAACGGCTAACGATATTTTGCGCAAACGCTATATCGGGTCTAGTGCATCTCACCGCATACATTATAGAGCCTACAGCCGAAGCATAAGGGACTCTTTGCATACGCTTCACCTCATCAGGTGTAGAAGCACCTTGTTTGACCGACAGACCAAGTCCTTCCTGCATTGGTACTATACCACGCTTGGAATTCTCCATCTTGAATCGCTTCAAGATCTTATCAATATAAGCACTTTGACTTAGTCCAATCAACCGCTTAGTTCTATCTCTATAGATCTTGATTCCAAGAATGAATGCTGCTTCTCCCAAGTCTTTCATGGCAAAACACTTTCCAAGGTGGGATTTTACATCTTGCAACATTGGAATGTGTTTTCCTATTATCAATATGTCATCTACATATAAGACAAGGAAAGTAACATTACTCCCACTAGCTTTGCGATATACACATGGCTCATCGGGATTCTGAACGAAACCAAACTTTTTGATTTCTTCATCAAACCGTTTATTCCAACTCCTCGATGCTTGCTTTAGTCCATAAATGGACCTTTGAAGCTTGCATACTTGGTTGGGATGTTTTGGATCAATGAACCCTTCAGGTTGATCCATATAGACTTCTTCATCCAAGTAACCATTTAAGAAGGCAGTCTTAACATCCATTTGCCATATCTCAAAGTCATAGTACGCTGCTATGGCTAAGAGAATCCTAATAGCTCTAATGTCTGCTACTGGTGAAAAGGTCTCATCATAGTCAACGCCAAAACGTTGAGTATAACCTTTCGCCACGAGACGAGCTTTATAGGTGTGTACATTTCCATCCATGTCGGTCTTCTTCTTGAAGAGCCATTTGCTCCCAACGGTTCTTGCGTTAGGAGGAAGATCAACCAGGGTCCAAACGTGGTTATCTTGCATGGATTTCATTTCCACATTCGCAGCTTCAAGCCATTTGTCAGATTCCGGATCTGATAATGCAGCTTTGAAGTTCGGAGGCTCATTGAGGTCTCCTGATACGTTATCCTCGGATTCGACTAGACCAATCCATCTATCCGGATTACGTACGACCCTTTCGGATCTACGAAGTGGAATCGCAACATCATCGACTTGAGGTTCATCTCTTTGAACATTTTCCCCCCCAAGTTGATGATTGCTAGTTGTTTCAGAAGGTGACACATCTTCTAGTAGTTCTACAATTCTCCCACTGTTCTCTTGAGCTATAAAATTCTTTTCAAAGAATTCAGCATATCGAGCAACACGAACAGTGTTTTCGGAGGGATTATAGAAGTAGTAACCCATTGTTTCCTTTGGGTATCCCACGAAGATGCACTTAGTAGTCCTGGGTTGTAATTTGTCAGGCGTATCACGCTTCACAAGTGCCTCACATCCCCAGACTCTTAAGTAAGACAACACAGGGACTTCTCCATGCCATAATTGATATGGTGTCTTTTCAACCTTCTTGGTTGGAACCATATTTAGAACGCGTACAGCGGTTTCTAGAGCAAAATCCCAAAATGATAATGGGAGAGTTGTAAGGTTCATCATCGACCTCACCATCTCTAGTAAGGTTCGATTCCTCCTCTCAGATACTCCATTATGCTGAGGAGTATAAGGAGGAGTAAGCTGTTGGACAATTCCACACGCTTTAAGATAATCCTTAAACTCTTGGCTTAGGTATTCTCCACCACGATCCGATCTAAGGATCTTGATGGTCTTACCGAGTTGATTTTCAACTTCGTTCCTGAACTCTTTCAATGTTTCAAATACCTCATGTTTATGTTTAAGCAAGTAAACATAACCATAACGGCTGAAATCATCCGTGAAAGTTACGAAGTAGCTAGCACCTTTTCTTGACACATGTCTAAATGGGCCACATACATCAGTATGGATGAGTCCAAGTAGCTCTTTTGCCCTTTGCGGCTTGTTCGGAAAGGGTTTTCTTGTCATCTTTCCTGAGATACAGGAAACGCATTGATCAAATGATTCATCATTTGATTGTAAGATCCCTTCACGTTGAAGTCTTTCAATGCGATTTTTGCCAACATGGGCAAGACGACAGTGCCAAAGATAGGTAGAGTCCAAAACAGTTTTGGCTCGTTTGCTAATAGTGAACATTGAATTATTTGAAACACAACCACGCATATCAATTTCATAAATGCCATCACAAGGAATAGCATCAAAATAATGAACATTATTTTTAGTAACTGAAATACTGATATCATTAAAAACATTAATGTATCCTTGGTTTTTTAACAGAGAAACTGAAATAACACCTCTAGTGATAGAAGGTGCATAATGACAATTGTCTAATACAATACATAACCCAGAAGGCAGAATTAAATGAAATTCTCCTATAGCTTCCACAGCTGCTGGCAAACCATTTCCAACGAACAGCTGCAAAGCTCCAGGCTTCAGTTTCCTCCTCTTTCTAAGACCCTGTAACGAATTACAGATGTGAGTTCCACAGCCGGTGTCATACACCCATGAATCACTCTTAGAAAAGGAAAATAATTCAATTGTGAAGATACCTGAAGTACTAGTCCCACTAGTATTCTTTCTCTTCTTCATCAACTCAGCTAGGTAGGTAGGACAGTTCCTCTTCCAGTGTCCGACTTCACCACAATGGTGACAGATCTGGTCCTTAGCCTGATGCTCTTTAGGGGCCGGAGGGGTTTGCTTGGCTTTAGGGATATGGGCAACAGCCTTGCCTTTACCCTTGCCATCAATCTTGCCCTTCCCCTTTTTCGGTCGTTTAGCCTTTTGGATCTTACCCCCTTGATCATAAGAACTTGGGGTGTTTCAGTGGCCTTTTTAGGAATCGTTTTTTCATACTCGACAAGCATAGCATGAAGCTCAGGTATAGTCTTAGTCATACTATGCATGTTATAGTTGCGCACAAAACCCTCAAAATCCTTCGTAAGCGATTTGAGGATCATGCCAACTGCAACAGCACGATTATACCCATAATTGAGCGATTCCAATTTGTCAAAGTAGCTCTTCATCTTGAGCACATGTCAACTGACCGATTTACCAGTTTCAAGCTTCAAGTCGTGGAGTTCCACAACTAGGTCGAACAATTCGACACCAGCTTGTTTTTCATACATCTTTTTCAGCTCTTTGATCATATCACAAGGTGTATGAAATTCGTATTGCTTCTGAAGATCAGGAGTCATACTCGAGATCATCATACAAGCAACCTCATCGTATCTGCTGTACTCTGCGTTGTAGAATGCTTTCTCTTGCTCAGAAGCATCAGCAGCTGGCTCGGTCGGCCAATGATGTTCAAGGACATCGGTCCTCCGTTCAACTCTAAGGACAATCCTCAGTTGACGGTACGAGTCATTGAAGTTAGATCCATTCAGCTTTTCTCTTTCAAACATTTGACGAAAAGCATGACCAACATTGTTTTGAGGAGGGTTTGTTGCCATCTACAAAACAGATTAAGTTCAAAAATCAGTATTTTTGATAATCTTTTCCTTAATAAATTTAATTACCCAATGTTTAAACATTTTAAACAATTAAGCTTATTAAGGCTAGGATCCAATTGACATGCCATCATTTCATCAGTTGATCTGCTAGAAATGATGCATTCAAATGGTAAGTGACGATCACTAATTGTATTCCAAATACAATTCCTAGATTTTATGGGACCTACAACTTGCACCAAGTGATTTGTAGTCATGTTTCATCCCATCTTTTGCCACGGGCCAAGGGTCTCACCGCCTAGCTCGTTTTAAGTCGTCCAGCCAAGAACGCACAAATTGTCCACCATTGTGTACCAATGAGTGGGAATTTGTCATGCAAATGCCATTTTACCATTGTGTACCAATGAGTAAGATGACACTCACAAGTGTCCTTTACAAGGTGGAGGGCAAAGACTTAAGTTTATATGGGTCAAAACAATTTTGATACGTGATCAAAAAGGTTATGTGTGAAGATTCATGCACTTCTTCACCACATAATGTGTTTATAAAATTCTTAGTTTGTCTTCCAAATCAAAAGAGCTCGGTAGCTCCATTTGCAACACACAAAGAAGCGTAGGGGTGAGGTTTGCAACTTTTGCATTTAAAAACCTACCACTTTAGGGAAGCAGAGCGACCCGACTTATACCTCTCTTAGAGTGTGTTCAAATGGGTGAGCCGGTGTTTCTTTTGACTTTTAGGACACAAATTTTATTTTATAAACAAAATCATATTTCAATAGTTCTTTTAGCAAATTTCGATTTTCATAAAACAAATATGCAATAAACCTTTTATTATGTCACAATTATCAGATAATCACATAATCTTAGGGTTTCTAATTATCACATATAATTTTGATTAAATCCTCTTTGATTTAAGTAATAACCATGAACGATTTGCATGAAACATCATGGTTTTTACTTCTTTTTAACACTTTAAAGTTTAAAGGTACAACATGTTGTTCATAACAATTATCTAATAATGATAAAAACTTGGATTTATAATTTTAGATCACAAAAATCAAATTTTTTTAGAGCTAAAAATTAGGGTTTCCGATTCGTCAAGAGGTTTTCGATCCATAATTAGAGTTTACGATCGGAAAGCAGGGGTTTCCGATCGAAACAGGGTTTTCGAGTGGGTCGGAAAAGCCTTTCCGATCGGAACCTTTCCGATCGGACACTTTTCGATCGGGTCGAAAAGCCTTTCCGATCGGAACCTTTCCGATCGGGCACTTTTCGAATGGGTACTTTTCGATCAGTTCGTAAACCTTTTACGATTTGGATCGAGAAGTAGGGTTTCCGGTCGGAAAACAAGGGTCTCCGCACCGGAATAGGTTTTCCGATCGGAAATCAAGGGTTTCCGATCCGGAATAAGGCTTTCCGATCGGAAAACAAGGGTTTCCGATCGGGTCGAGAAGTGGTTTTTCGATCAGGGACTTTTCGATCGGGTCGAAAAGTCCTATTCCATCGAATTTTTTCCGTTTTTACCAATTGCGAAACCTTTTCCAATTGTAAAACACGATTTTTAAATGAATCGAAAAGCTAGAATCTTGTTTTGGTTACCCCCCTTCCAAGTTTTATTCCCGGTAATTAATTAAAATCATAGGTGGCTCGTGATACCACTGTTGGGTTATATAACTTTTATCAAAACACGAGTACGCAGCGGAAAGAATCCTATGAATTAATCTAATTAACCGGTATTAGAACGTGTACCTTTTTAGCTCGGCAAGACTTGATCACTTGGAGGATTTGAAGTAAATCCCTCTACGATCGCACACACGACACACCAATGCTATGTGCTAGCAACCGATCACGAACCTCTCTTTGATGTAGGCTTGGTCGAACCACACAAGAAATCGCAAACCCCTAGGGTTTTCTTGTTGCCGAAAATTAGAGAGTAGAGAGAGAGAATTAGGGTTTTTTCTTTTATCAGATAAAGCAGCTACTAATCCTTAAACCCAGAGGGTCTATTTATAGGATTAGAATACTTGATAAACAAGTAAAAGGATAGGCATAGGAGCCCTAGTCGAAATCCACTAGAGGCCCTATCCAAAGCCTTCTCTCAATTGTAATCCAATTACAACTCTCTCTCTCTTAATTACAACTAACACCCCTGTTAACAATTAACTTGTCAGTTTTTAACGAAACTTCGTTAAACGTTCGTGATAAATATTAATTAACCATTAATTAATATCAATACATTTGGTGTCGAGACGTGTGACCCCGTAGGCTTAAATAACTTCCGGACATACGCTTACTATTACATGATCATATCCCTACAAAATCTGTCAAGTGCGACTCTGGAGATGGACGCAAAGATCGGAACCAACGCCAGACCCCCTCGTCTGATGTCTGGGAAAGACTTCATGAGCTGGAAATACCGCTTTGTGAACTACGTGAACTATCATGATCCCAAGATCATGTGATCTATTGAGGTGGGAAACTATGTTTCAAAGGTATCTGTAGCAGCTGGTCACGAACCTCAACTCAAACAAAAATCAGTGTGGAATAAGGATCATTGGGAGAAGGTAGAACATGATAGAAAGGACCTGGCTGCTCTAACCATGGCCTTATCTCCAGAGGTAGCTGAAGCCTTCAAGGAGTACACATCTGCTAAGACACTTTGGGATGCTCTTGTTGCGACATATGAAGGAAATGACGACATGAAAGAATCTCGAAGGGAAAACCTAAGAGAGCAGTTTAATGAATTTAATTGCATGCCTGGTGAAAATATTGAGACTCAGCTTCAACGGTTCATCAAAATTGTGACAGGAATGAAAGATGTCGGGGTCACCTACACACAGGTGGAGGTAAACAAGAAGCTAGTGAACTCACTTCCACCAAATTGGGATAGTACCATTGAGTTAATAGAGAAGACGGTGCAAATGAATACTTCACCATTAAGCGAGCTCATGTCAACCATTAGAGCTTATGAAGAGAAGAAGCAGAAGAGGGCCAGAAAATTGGGCAATGGAGGTTTAATGATCCAAGTTAATCAAGCTTTCATCTCACAACCAACTGCAGCTCCTAGTAACTCACACTCTAATCAGATGGGTTTTATTGAACAAGCCACTGGGTCAAGCTCATCTGGATCATCTAACATTATTTCTGTGGATATGAATAATCTAATAAGAGACCCCAGTTTTGCTCTTGGTGTTGGTATCATGAGTTGCTATAAGGCACTCGTTGCAGGTTCTCTACTACCTGCTGATTTAACTCCAGATGATGTGAATCAAGTTAACCCAGAAGACCTGGAGCGTATGGACATTTCTTATCAGATGGGAATGTCAGCCATAAGAGCTAAGCAGTTCATGGACAAGACAGGGAAGAAGGATTGGAATGGAGGAAAAGGGATAAAACTCAGTTTCAACAAGGAAAATCTATGGTGCTACAACTGCAATGAGTATGGGCATTATGCGAGAGAGTGCACCAAGCCAAAGGTTGAAAGAGATGTCAGAACTGAGGATAGAAGTGAAGGCGTGAGAAAGGAGACATGGAAGAATGATAGGGCACTGGTGGTCCAGCACACACCAGGATATGATTGGACGACTCAAGTGGAAGATTTGAGTCTGACACTTGATCATGTAGCCCTCCTTGCAGAAGAAGGTGCACAGAATGAAGCTGCTGAAGTCTTTCACCATGCTTTCATGGCAGACAGCACTCCAGGGTCTCAAGCCAGCAGTAATAAGGTATGTTCAAACTCTAAATTTTAAACACTGTTTAATGAATGCAAAGACTGGGAACATAAGTTCATCAATGAAACCCTAAATCATGAATCAACTGCTAGAGATCTTAAGGAGTATAAAGATAAGAGTAGGATATTGAGAGAAAAACTGGAAGCTGCTAAATTAGATATTAAAAGTCTTTAAAATCAAATTTGTGATAAAACTGTATGTCTTAGAATTACTAACTCTAAAGTTGAAGAGTTAACCAAAGAAGTAGATGAACTTAAAGCAAAATTAGGAACCTCTCAAAACAAAATTGAACGTAATGACAAGATTATGTCTGAAATGCTGAAGGCGAGTTCTCTTTTTTACAATACTGATACTAGAATGAGGCATGTTAAAGGGAACACGTGATTAGGGTTTGGTGTTGATGATAACAATGAAAAATCCATGCACTCTGTCCCAATGCCTTTAATGCATGAAATGATTCCTGATCATGAAATTTCTAAGACCACTTTAGAAGTTAAGGCTGAAATTGACAAAAAACTTGCTACATGCCCTATTAAGATTTTTGCTCCTGTTTCTAACATTACTAACAATTCTACTTGTTGTGCAGATAAAGGTAATAAAGAAGCAGGGGTAGTGAATTGCACGGTGTCCCTTAAGAGTCCCATGAAGTCTAATTATGATGATTTTTATAAAAAACTTTGATTTTGAGAAACTTGAATCTTCTGTTAAGTTTGAGTCAAAAACTTCCAAGTCTGTTTTGTGTGATAAAACTTCTGATTGTGGTGTGTTTACTTTTGGTAAATGTGATGCTAAACCTGTGGAACCCTTAAGAACTGTTAAGATCTTAAGAAGGGGTAAGGGACCACAGGTTGCTGGTCCTAACCCCAAAAATGATGTTTTGTCTGGTGTGAAGCTTTCTGAAAATAAGAATGACAGTCGTGACCAAAATGTGCAGAAAGTGCGGGACATTAGACCTCATGTTTTTGTCCCGTACCCAGAGATCAATTCTGCATATGATCAGTTTAAGCCGGTTCAGCAGGAGTATATTTTGACCATAAAGCCCCATGGTAAAACCCATTGGATTCACAAAAATTGTTCACAACCAACTTTGGTATCCACTGGGTGAAACCAACAACAGGCTCCCGCATACCCAAATAAACAATCTTGCCATGTCTTTGGTAGATCAGGACACATGGCAAGAAACTGCTTACACCGGCCATATGAACCCTACTATCCCAAAAGGGTTCATCAGAGTCCCATTCCAAAGAACCAAAAACAAAGTGACCCAACTCCAAGGCCCGATCCTTCGAGACCCAAGGTGCAGAAACCAGCACCTCAGAGTCACAAAATGCTTCAGAAACCCAAGGCTCCTAAGCAACAGCCAAAGACCATTTTTAAAGAAAACAAAGCATCTCCAAAAACAGTCAAAACAGCTTGGAGACCAAAATATGTTGAATCCCCAAAACCAGTTTTAAAATCTGTTTTCAAATCTGTTTCTAAATCACCCATCCATCCAAACCCAGATGGTTCGACTAAATCAAATGGTTGGAGGAAGGATGACAGGTGGAACATTCCAAAACTAGTAAATCTGTCCTTCACGCCTACTAGGGTGTATAAAAAACACTCCACTTATTTCCAAGAGGTGAACATTCAAAAATAAAACAAAAATAAAAAACCATCAAAAGGGCCTCAGGAGCATGAGAAAGAAACTCACCGTCCCAGACAGGACAACACAAAGGACAGTTTAAGTTCAGCCAAAACTAACCAACTTTCACCCAGACCCATTAAGGCCTGGGTACCCAAAACTAACTAATCTCCTTTGATTGCAGGGACAGCCAAGGAGGACTGTTAACAACCTTTGGTATGTTGACAGTGGTTGTTCCCGGCATATGACGGGCGACATATCTCTACTACAAGACCTGGAGCAATTTGACGGAGGATATGTATCGTTCGCAGGAGGAGTTGGTGGATATATCAGTTAGAAAGGAACAGTCAAAAACAGATGTCTCATCTTCCATGACGTCAACTATGTAGAGCAGTTAAAACACAGCTTGTTAAGTATTTGCCAAATCTGTGACAAAGAGTACCCGGTGCTTTTCAATAATAAAGAATGTCTGATCCTTAAACCAGGGTACTCCATTCCTGACGATTGGGTGTTAATGCGTACACCAAGATATGGAAACTCCTATGTTTTCAACATGGAGAAACCCCCCACAACTGAGGTGGCCTGTCTCCTCTCCAAAACAGCTGAGAATCATGCTCAGTTGTGGCATAGGCGGTTGGGGCACATGAATCTGAAGAATCTGAATCGACTCGCAAGAGGAGGCCTTATTAAAGACCTTCCAATCAAAGATTTTGTGCTTAAGGAGAAATGGGTGGCATGTGCTAAGGGGAAGCAGCACAAACGCCCACACAAGCCAAAAGTGTTTAATAGAATCTCATCAGTACTGGAGCTGCTTCACATGGACCTCTTTGGTCCAGTCAGTATGTTAAGCCTTAACCGATGTGCATTCTGCTTAGTTATTACTGACGATTTTTCTTGTTTTACGTGGGTTTTCTTTTTGTCAAAGCAAAGTGATGTTGCAGGAATACTGATTGCATTCCTCAAGCTTATTGAAAACAAGTTGAATCTGAAGGTGAAGTCCATCAGGAGCGATAATGGGATGGAATTCAAGAATCGCATCATTGATGAATTTTGCGCTGAGAAAGGAATTAAACATCAGTATAGTGCCCCCCTACACCCCTGAGAAAAATGGAGTAGCAGAGCGTCGCAACCGAACTCTAATTGAAGCTGCTCGTACCATGCTGTGTGATTCTAAGCTGCCGACGATGTTTTGGGCAGAGGCAGTTAACACTGCATGTTATGTCCAAAACAGGGTTCTTATCAATAAGCGGCAGCAAAAGACCCCTTATGAATTGATCTACCATGACAAGCCCAGGATTGGGCACCTTCGAGCCTTTGGGTGTCTTTGCACTGTTTTAGTAAATATTGATTTACCAAAGTTTGCTGCAAAATCTGATGAATGTTATTTTGTAGGTTACTCTGCCAGCTCAGCCTACAAGGTGTTCAACAAAACAACCGGGATTGTAATGGAGTCTACAAATGTGGATTGGCTTGAAGAAAATCCATCAGATGGTGGAGTGGATCCTGCCCAAGCTTTTTACTACAATCAATTTTTCCTTCCGTTAGGATTGGAACCAGTCATGCATAGCTGAAGAACTTTTTGATGACACAATCTCAGGACCGTCAGTAACTCATTCTATTACAAAATCTCCAGTCACTGCCTCTGATGCAGATACTACACCAGTACAGGAAACTGCTAATGCTGATGTTGATAATGAGGCAGACAACAACCCCGGCACAGATACTGTTCAATCTCAGGTAGCTGATGTAGAAGAAGAAGCTGACACAAATAAAGAACCAGATCAAACCAACCTACCTCCGGAAATCCCTGTTCAAGCGGTTGCTGAAACAAGGATCCATATATATCACCCCCTGGACAACATCATAGGTCCTTTAGCTTCAGGGGTGGTATCAAGAAGTCAATCTGGGGATATTAATCATTGCATGTATTCTTGCTATATCTCACAAATTGAACCCCCAAATATCACAATGGCGTTAACTGATCCTAGTTGGGTAGAAGCCTTGCATGAGGAGTTGAATGAATTCTCAAGGCTCCAAGTTTGGAGGCTAGTGGAGAGGTCTTCTGACAAAAAGGTCATCACAACTCGATGGCTTTACAAAAATAAAAAGGATGACAATGGCATTATTGTCAGAAAGGCTAGGTTGGTTGTTCAAGGGCATAAGCAGATCCAAGGGATTGATTATGACGAAGTAAGAAATGGTTCAAGAAATGGTTCTATGACAATCAAGAAATGGTTCTATGACAATCAATCCGGTGAAGCTATTATAAGAATTGGAGAAGATGCGGAGATAAGATTGTTTGATCCAATGGAAGTACTCTCTTTTAGCAACGATGACTTAAAGACCTTGTGCGAGAATCCTATCAGATATGGGGCTGGAGATGACACTGCAGAAGAGGCAAACTTGTTTGTGAGGGTTGCCAACAAAGCCCGGGGAATTATTAAAGAAATCAAGGATTTAGCACTGAAAGTAAGGGCTGGTGAAGATAAAATGGAAGAGGATAGGGACTTGGCAAATCAAATGACCAAATCATGGAGCGGTCTTGGAGAATCTACTGATCAAGTTGAAAAACCTGCTGAATCCCCAGTTGCTAATGAGCCAATGGTTGTGGGGGAATCAGAGGCTGAAATCCCCGTTGCTGAAGGGTCTACTGTTTTGGGGGAACCGGAGTCTACAGATTTGAATGAAGCCGGAGCTGATGAGTGAAGATCAAAAGGCTGAATCCCTCCCTAGGGGGAATATTGAAGATCAATGTAGGGAGGAATTCATAGTTGTTTTGTTTAGTTAACTTGTCTAGATTAGTTTCTTTGTAATGTTGGTCTTTTGGTAGTCAGCGAAACTACCGAGCGAAACTGTTGTTTTGCTCAGTATCTAGATTAGACTGACTCAGTGACAGTTTCGCTTGGCCAGCGAAACTACCAGCGAAACTGTCTACTGATGTGTATAAATTGTCGCCTTTGTGCACCATCTTGTAACTTTTGCAACTTTGAGAACCCTAATACAGAAAATCTGATTATTGGTAAGTTTGGTGACGGCTAGGAGCATTTCATATCATCTTTGTAGCTAGTATTCATCTCTTATCTTTCTTTTGGTTCAAGTTGTGATTGTTCAATACTAGAAACCCCATTTAGCTATTGAAAATCATCTATTGTTGTCATTTCATTGGTTTTCTTCTCAAAACATCATTATTAGCACTGATTAAGATCAGTGAGGACCTACACAAGGGCATAAGCAGATCCAAGGGATTGATTATGACGAAGTATACGCGCTCGTTGCTCGACTTGAGGCAATAAGAGTTTTCTTGGCTTATGCATCCTACATGAATTTCACTGTCTACCAATTGGATGTGAAAACTGTGTTTCTATATGCTGAGATGGATGAAGAGGTGTATGTTACTCAACCTCCTGGGTTCATTGACGAAGAACACCCTTATCATGTGTAGAAGCTAGACAAAGCCTTGTATGGCTTACACCAGGCCCCTCGGTCATGGTACAAGACGTTGATTGATCATCTTCTAGCACATGGGTACACGAGAGGAATAGTGGATCAGACGCTATTCCGAAAGGAAGTGGAAAATGATATAATCATGGTTCAAGTTTATATGGACGACATCATCTTCGGGTTAACAAACGAAGACTTATGTAAAGAGTTTGAGAAGGTGATGCGGACAAAATTTGAGATGAGCCAAATGGGGAAATGGAATTCTTCCTAGCATTGCAAGTGAAGCAGAGTGACAGCGGGATCCTAATTCACCAGGCCAAGTACGTCACAGATATTCTTGAGAAATACAAGATGGCAGATTCAAAGCCTGTTTCCACACCTATGGCGGCCAGGCCTGCTCTTACCAAAGATCCAGATGGTCAGAAAGTGAGCGAGCATATGTACCGGTCAATGATCGGTTCACTAATGTACTTGACAGCCAGCCGCCCATATATCATGCTTGCAGTGTGCCAATGTGCACGTTATCAGGCTAATCGTAAACTCTCTCATCTATCTTCTGTTAAACGTATTTTCAAATATTTGAAGGGTCGGCCACAACTGGGCCTCTGGTACCCTAAAGAGTCAGGATTTAATCTGTATGCTTTCACTGACAGTGATTATGGTGGTAATGAGCTTGACAGGAAATCCACATCTGTCGGAGGAAAATTCTTAGGTGACATGCTGGTGGCATGGCAAAGCAAGAAGCAGCACACGGTTTCACAATCGACAGCCGAAGCGGAATACGTGGCTGCCTCTGCATGCTGCTCACAGGTCGTATTGTTGCAACATCAACTGGGAGATTACGATTTGAATTTTTTTGACACTCCCATTTACTGTGATAATAATGTTCCGTTGCGAATTGTTAAAAATCTTGTGCAGCACTCTAAAACCAAGCACATTGACATAAAAACGCACTTCATTCGGGACTGCTATGAACGTAGGCTCATTCACTTAGAACGGATGCAGTCGGATGACAATGTGGTGGACATGTTCACAAAATTCCTGCCCAGTGCTACTTTTAAAATGTGTCTCAAAGGCCTCCGAATGATAGCCTTTGATGAGTAATCTGACAACAACAAAAAATCAAAAATACCAAAAATAGTGTTTTTATTGTTAGTTTGTCTTTTGAAAAAATCCAAAAGCAAGGGGAAGATATAAAATATAAAATAAATGTCTGATGTCTCCTCTGAATTTTGTGTGCTTTTAAAAATTTTTTAGTGGGTTTGTTTGACTAGGTAGGGAAGTGATATAAACTTCCAGGTGTTTGTTGACTGACACGTGTAAGGTGGATGTGAAAAGCTGTGATTCATGGCTGATATGCTTGGTAGGCTCTGCTGTCAATCAATCAAAAGGTATGCTTCATCACAACACTTAAGATACCGTATGAAGCTTCATAGTAAGCACACACTTAGGTTAGTACAATTTCTATTTGACTGTGTACCAGGAATCCTGAGACACACGCCCGGTTCTGAGTTTTGATGTCGTGCTCAAAAACTCCCATTCCCTCTGCTTTGCGTAAGCAATGGCCTGGGAATGTTGTACGTGAGTCAAGACTCCTCTGTTCTGCGAAAGCAGAGACCTGGAACTTCCCTGATCCACGTACGTCTAAGATCACATTGTACATACATTATAAACCCAAAAGATGCCAATGTGCACAACCAAAAGAGACCCTCACGTGTCCAAAACCCTCAGCCTTGTCACTGATGAGAGCATTATCAAAAATGTTTCAAAAATTCAGTTGACGTTGTAAAATATCCAACAAAACCTCTGTGATCTATTCTTTCTTTTCTCAACCCAGTCTGGAGCATGATGTTAGGCTTAAGGAAAGGTGTCGTGAAAAATGTTGTACGGAAACCAGGTGTACTTGATAGAGTGTACAAATTATACCTAGGACTTATGTGTGTGGCCTGGATAGATGTTCATAATAAATAAACCCTAGAATATAAATCATGTGTTGAAATTGCCTGAGTAAGCGAAAGCGGCACGAGTGTACAATGGACCAAAATACTGGTAATCTCCTGAACACGCGAAGTAACTAAAGCTGAAAAGGGTTCCTCAGTCACAGACTATCTGGTATGATCCTTATATGCCTCCTCACTCAAAACTCAAGTGGTTTAGTTTTTTTTATGTTTTTTTTATTTTTTTTATTTTGTTTTAATGTTATTTATTTTTTATCAAATTATTGCTAAGTTGTCAGATATAAAACTCTCGGGTTTGAGTTCAGGGGAAGCTTTCAGTAATGAACGGGATTAAGTTTGACTGTTTGATGATAATAATAAGAAAAAGTTTTGGTTTGTTAAAGTTTGTTTTTCTAAGGGACATCTTTCAATCTTGAGGGGGTGTTTATGTAAGTTTTTTTTTTTAAACTTTTTGATCAAAAGAGGGGTCGGACCGCCCCCCCCCCCCCCCCCCCCTCCCCCATTCACTTCCGTCTCTCTCTCTCTTTCACCCTCTAAACCCTAGTTCCATCCACCACCGCCGGCTATCACCACTACCGCTGCCACCACCATCGCTCACTACCACGACCCTCGCCAACTCTCTACGAACTCACCACCACCACCCTCATCGAAAACCAGCCTCCGAAACACCCTCTCACCACCTCACCGTCGTCGCCACTGTCTCTCTTCGACCCGCCGCCACAGCCGCCGGCTCCACTATTCGACACCACCCTCTCGGTCGGAATCCTTCACCAAAAACCATCGCGGAGTTAATTTTGAGCCATGGTGCCCCGACTGAAGCGCGCAGCTAGACCCTCACAGGATCGGCCCGAGTATGTGCAATTTTTCTTGATTTTTCTTAAGTTTTTTGGTTGGGTCGGGTGAAAAACTGTGATTAAAGGGGTTTGGGACTGATTTTATGTGTTAAAACGTTCGATAGTTAGTTGTTTGATTGAGTTGCAGGTATCAAGTGGAGAAGATTCGGCTTTTTGATCAAACCAGGGGCTTTTCGATCAGGCTGAGAAGCTTTTCGATCGGCCCCCGGTACTTTTCGATCATCGGTTATCATTGACCTGGGACTTCTCGATTGGGAAACTGAGCTTTCCGATCGAAAGCTAAGCTTTTCGATCGGAGCTTGGGCTCTTCGACCGAGACTTATACTTTTCGACCAGGGATCTCGGTAATCGGTGACTTTCCGATCGGATGGATGCTTTTCGATCGAGAACCTAGTATTCAATCGGAGAGGTACCTGATGACGTGTTTCAAATGGTTTGCTTTCATTTTTAAGCCGTTATGCTGCCCGTTTTTCGAGAAATTCTTATGACTAATAGATTTCTGTCTGTTTTGGATTTTATATGTGTTTGCGAGTGTAGGGACTTAGAGTTCATCAAGGATCACAATACCGTGTCTTATTTGCTGGACCTGTCTGCTGAGTACAGAGAGAAGTACAAGTCGATTATTGAAGGTTTGAAAAGGTGTTGTTTACACTATGCTCTCACAGCCAATCCTGTTATTTGCAAGCGGATGCATCAGGAATTCTAGAAGACTGCTTTTGTTTCTGATGATGGGAAGCAGATCATTGCTAAGATACAAGGAACAGATGTGGTGTTGACCGAAGAGAATTTCAGACATGCTCTTTGACTGAAAGATGTTGCTGATGATCCTATGGCTTTGGATAAAGAGATGGTTACCCAGTGTTTAAAGGAAATGGGATACCATACAGTGTCTCCACCTACTATGAAGGCTCTTCTTCCACCTTATTGGAGAATGCTGGCTCACTACTTGTAGAAGTGCATAATTGCCAAGAAGAGTTCAACAGATCAGCTAAACCAAGTGCACACTCATGCTATGGTGTCACTGGTCAGAGGGGTTCGATTCAACTGGTCCACCTTGATCTTCGAAGATGTCAAGGCAGTGGTGACCAGGGATAAGAAATTTGCTGCAGTCCCAAGGTTCATTCAATTGGCTTTGGATTCTAATTATCCAACCCTGAGAAAGTCTAATGATACACATAACACTAAGCCAATGTGGATTGAGGTTTTCACTATGATAAACCCCAAGAAGAAATTATCTGATAAAGTCCCATTTGGTAACAAGTTTGGAGAGTTTGCTGAAATTGCAAGAGAGGAGGTTCCTATTCAAAGAAATGTTGTTGTTGAAGAAGAACAAAATGTGCCTGCCTTTCAGAAGCCAGTTAATGAAATTTTAGATAGTACTGATTGGGAAGACTTTGACCTAGAAGATGTGCAGATTGGAGCTCTGCAGTTTGATGAAAGTGAAAACATAAACTACGATTCTTATCTTGACGACATAGAAGTTGAGGAAATAGAGACTGAGACTGTTGAGATACCATTAATAAGAAAACGGAAGCCACAGAGGATCCTCCTCTCGGTGCTTCTGTTACCGAAGATCTGACTGAGAAAGTGAAGATTGTTACGCAACACCTTACAGAAGCCCTAAATGACCCAAGAAGGAAACGATTGGACCCACGAGTGCCTCTATCTACCAGCACAAGTGCAGGTCAATCATCATCATCACAACCCACAGCCCAAGGAAAAGGGAAAGCTGTAGAAACAGCA
Source organism: Deinandra increscens subsp. villosa (assembly GCA_039602395.1). NCBI lineage: Eukaryota > Viridiplantae > Streptophyta > Magnoliopsida > Asterales > Asteraceae > Deinandra > Deinandra increscens. The sequence continues at coordinate 23,406,081 of JBCNJP010000017.1, forward strand.
GAATTCAGGTTAGAAAGAGAACTCAGAGCAGAGATAGCTGAATTGAATGCTCAGAATGCAACTCAAAGTGAACTTATTGGAGATTTGATTGATATTCAAAAGGTTCACAATAATGAGCTAGAGACTCGGAAAAAGATTAACAGAGAATTTACTAGGAAGTTTAAAGAATTACACCAGTTAATCAGACAAATGAATTCAGCTAAAGGAAACTCAAAGAAAGATGAAAAGGGAGATCCAGGGAATAAAGAAGGTAGTTCAGGTGCTAGTGGTTCCTCACAATCACCTGTGTTTGACTTTGAAGCTGATATTCTAGATGCATCAGGTCCTGTGATGCCTGAAGGTACCGATGAAGACACAGACACAAGAGATAGAGATTACATGACGGTGCCTGCTACAGAGTTTGATGGAAGTTGGAAGGCACAGACTTTGGCTTATCCTCCTGAAAGGTACTTGATTCAGCTGGGTGAACATTATCATGATAAAAGAGGAATCAAATCAGATGTGAAGTTCTAGATGTTCGATGGAGAGAAGAATATGTTTGTTGTTAGAAGGAAGGGTCAGTATCTGTTGGAGTACTACAAATGTTGGACTCAGTTCTACTCATGGACGACTGTGGATCTAACGATGCTTTACAAGGCACCATTCTCCAACCCGTCCAGAAATGACTATGCTGAGCATTTTTACAAGAAGTTGAGGAATGCTGTCCTTAGCAATTTCAAGAGGTTTGGGGACCTTCCACACAAGAATTCCTACACAAAAAAAATACAGAGGTGTGTTTAAACTAGATGGAAAGAAGAATTTCTCTAACACATTGTATCCACCTACAGAGAAAATTAAAATCATACCTCTACCGATGAAGCATCTTGAAGGATGTTTGGATGACTTCCAGACTTGGACTTACAGTGACTATTCTGGCGAAGCCAAAATCATTTGCAAGTCAAAGACGATGAGTGTGATGGAAGTTCATGATCTGTTGCGGTTTTATAAGAAGGACATACTGGTGCTGTACAAGCATCAAATTGAGAGCTCTAAAGAAACTGAAGAATACACCAAGTGCTATACTCAAGCCGTGACAAAAGTTGTGAAGAAGGAGTTGTGGTATGATCCAGCTAATGTGCAAATGTCCAAGAAGTTCAGAATGTGAAAACAGTCTAAAGCTAAAGCCTAGGGTAAGATTGTAGAGGCCGTAATTTTGTAAGGCTTTTGCATTAGAAAGTTTGTTGGGCTATGTAGATGTAATTGGGTTAATTAGTAAGTGGGTTAATGTGGGTTGTGTGAGTCCTGTCGAACATAGGCCATGTGGGCCAAATTATTTTGGCTTGTTCATCAGTTTTAGGCTTTCCTATATAAGGAAAAGCTAGCTACTTGTTTAGGGTTGCTTGTTGGGAGTTCTGGTGTTCTAGTGTTTTCGAAATTCTCCTAGTAGAATTTCGACTTGTGTAAGGTGACTAGCAATCAGATTTGTTCAAGCATTCTAAATCGGTTTGTGTTCATTATTGTTTTCCTAATCGTTTGTTCTTGTTTATTTTGTTTATCCTTGAATCATCACTAATCACCGGATTCCGCATGGTGATTAGTCGACTTGATATCACGTGAGGAGAGATTTCGATCCTAACAGTCCTCTGCTCGTGGTGTCCTCATACGTACTTAACCACCCCCAAATCTTTTCTCCTCCACTCCTTGGCCTTAGCAATCATAAACATGTCGTGCTCCCCTTCTTTAGTCTCCAGTTGTTTATACATCGCACGATAAGCACTGTTCTTTGCTTCAGTTACTGCCTTTTTTGGCCTCTCTCTTCGCCTCCATATATTGCTCCTTCAACCTTGCCCTTTCGCCATCCCCACTACTGCTCCGAAGCTCCCTAAAACACTCATTCTTTTCTCGAACCTTGCCTTGCACCTCAACGTTCCACCATCACAATTCCTTATGTCCACCGGCCTTTCCCGTAGTCACCCTGATATGCATCAAAATATACATGTTTTTATATTAAATCTCTCCCACATTTTGGTACAATTCTGAGCCACTAACATCAAAACAAAGCTATTTTGTTTTCTTTTTGGTTTTTCAGAATTAACAGGGCTGAAATCACAAAAGGAATGAATTATGGACGAAAAAGAGATCAAAAATACAAAGTTCCAAGATTCTAGAAGTTTGGCACGCCCTGTGCCGAACATCAAAACGTGCTCAGACTCAGCGGCCCCCCTTTACATGGCACGGCCTACCCGTGCCACTGGTGCTTGACAGGGCACGACCCCGTGCTAGACAGTGACATGGGTCGTGCCAATCTCGGTTCTTTCCTATAAAAGGAGCTCTCCACCCGCATTTCACTTTGCTCAATTCTTTCCCCCATCTCTTGTAGTATAGTTAAGCCATTTGGTATTTTTAATCTTTTGTAACCAAGTTTATAAGAACTACAACTTAAGTAAGAATTTGTAAGCTTTTTTCTATGAAGTCTTCTTTTTCTCGTAAGCAAATCTTTAAAGCCATGATTGGCTAACTCTTATACTTACTTGGGAAGTAATAAACCTTTGGTGGGATGGTTAATGCTTTATAAACTCGTTTAAGGTGTGTTTAGTGACTTTGTGAAAACCCTTTTTATTGAAAGTTTACTATTAATTTTTTAACCAAACGTGCTCTACGTATCACAGACCATTTGAGGAGTCAAAATCTTATCAACCAGACTTGTGACACCCTGGTTGGGGGACGATGCATGATCATTCGAGTGACTCGCGCCCCATGCTACATGATACGTTCGGGGTCCTTATGTCTATGTAAGCAAACCCAGCTGACCACGCAGGTGCAGGCTGAAAGTAATTGGTTGGGAATAAAGGTTGGTAATATTTTGTCACTTCATGGAAGCAGAATAGGTATGTGTTTGTGAACTTGGATATGGTTACACTGGAAATACACATGCGGAGAGCTAGGTATGATAGAAAGGGAGCATAGTCCCGTAAAATGATTATATTCATAATAAAATAATCTGACATGTAGGGTTGTTCCCCTGCTGGTTCATGACGGCGTGTCGAGTGTAACGGTTGATGACCAAGGGGTCCTACAACTAAGTGGCATTACACCACTTTGTTTGTCCACTAGCAGTACCTTTCCTCGGGGTCCGTTGTCACGCCCCAAATTTCCAGTAACGAAGTATAACCATGTGGGGTGTGATCCAGACCAGGATCCAAGACTATAGTTACAACCAAGCCATAAATGAGAGATAAAAAAAGTCATACAATGCATTTCACAAAAAAAAAGTTTAAATTGCAATACAGCGGAAGCATTTAGAAGTTTACAAAATTGTTGTTTTGCAAAAGTAAGGACTAAAAGTGTTTGAAATACATTTCTCAAAAGGGTTTACAAAACGGAGTATTGCCAACGCCCATGCCTCCAAGATCCTTCAAGCGAACTGAAAGCATTCAACAATCAAGTGTCAGCCAAAGCTGGTGAGTTCACAAAAGCAGTCTACACTTCACTGTGTAGACCAAGAATGTATACAATAATGAAACACCAATTCGTAATTTACAAGTAATATCCATATCGTTAGGTTGATAGTGTATGCTTATATTCACCTGAATGTATGTAACCGAAGCTGACTATGCATCACAGGTCCTAACCCGTGCGATTTTCCTTCCCCGTGTCTTTCTAGATCGCGATGGTGATAGGCTAATATTGTTCTCAGTCCGACCGCCAGTCGGGATGGTGCATCACATGCACCGCTGAGCGGGGGTGTCAATCCCCAGTATTACTACTCAACATTATCTCGCTATTCTATATTAACGGCCCGAGAGTGTAAGGAATTTTTGTAATTAAAATGCATTCAGTGAAACATGTGATATATGTCGGATAATTAACTTAATTAGACAAAATACCTTTGTCATTGCATTGCCATCCTTTACCGGATGGAACTAGTTGTGTGTTATCATCCTCAACCAGATATAACTAAATAGAGTAGTGAAACTCACCTTAGGTTTCACTGGTACTCAACACTTGACTTTAATGGTTGGTTATAAGTGACCTATTTTGGTAAATACGGTCTAACCAAATTAGAGGTTGTCGCTAGGACGAATTGCTTAATAGTAACCAATCATGTTATCATGCAATATTTTTGGTCATAACACTTAAACACAAGTCCTAAAGTTGTAGGAGAACATAGATGCACAATTCCAAGTCAATATGCATAAATACAAAGCTTAAAAGTCAAACACAAAACTCACATTTGGTGACATGCATAATTTGCTCCACACTTGGAGTTATCCTCTCAAAATTTACAGGAATAAACTTCCCAATATTAGGAAAATGTTGCAAAAAGAACCAACCCAAAAGGTTAAGTATTGAGGAAGTTATGCGCGTCGGAAGTTGGCAAAAATCAGCTTTGTTGCCATTAACACACCATTTGTATATACGCATAATTTGCTCCACATTTGGAGTTAGTTTCTCAAATTTTACAGGCATTTACTTCCCAACATGTTAAGCATGTTTCAAAAAGAATAAACCCAAAAGGTTAAGTATTGAGGAAGTTATGTGCGTCGGAAGTTGGTAAAAATTCAGCTTTGGTGTTGTTTTGTAAAATAGGAAAAGTAGTCTTATATTTTGCATAACTCGGTCAAAACTTGTGATTTGCTTACCAAAATTTCTAGATCTCAATATTAATATATATCCATCATTTTCATTCAAAATTCCCTTCATTAATACCCGATAATCAAGCTTAACAAAATTGCACAACTTCACAAAAAGCTGATTTTTTACAGCACTGCATACCTTACTTACAGCAGGTTTTTTGGTGACCTAACGGAGGTCTTAAAATGCTTATGAGTAGCCAAATTAAAGCTAGCACATAGATGTTTACTATGGAAAAAATCACTCGATTTCAATAAAAATTGAGCAAGTTATGGCCTGTGCAAGGAGACCCAAATTTCTAGACAAAATCTGTCCAAAATGGGTCACTTGCCTAAATTGCATTTTAACGGTTTTGGCCAATCATTCGGTCATCATACTTCTTGTAAAGACTTGTAACAACTTAAACAACATGTTATCATGGATTTCTAGTTCTCAGAACAATCATACAACGATCATAGCAAAAATCAAGTATGTCACTTGCATATAAGCATGTGTTCCTAAAATTCAAGTTCCATTATACGCAAATTCTTCAAGAACACTTCAAAGCATGCATTCACATAAAAAACACAGTCATTATACACTATCAAATCTTCCCTAATTCCTAACTTTACTTATCCTAACATAAAACATGATTCAAGAACATATTTACACATCAAAGTGCACACAATCACAAGACTAACACATGTATTTAACAAATTTCATGTTAGGAGATTTTTAGGGCTTGCAAGTTGGGCAAGATTTTTGGATTTTTGGATTTGTGGAAGATGATATGAAACCAAGGCTTCTCCTAGACTTCTTGATGGTTGAAAAAGCTTGGGAAGCCTTAATCTTGCTTGTGTGATGCTTGATTTCAAGAAATTGAAGAGTTTTGTGTGTGTGTGCTTGGAACCGTAAGAAGAGGAGAGGAAGAGAAGAAATACGTGAAATGAAGGGGGAGGGGGTCTTAGGGCAGATTTAAGTTTAGGGAAATTATACAAATGGTCCCTCATGTCCTAAATCATGTGTAAAAGACCCAAATCAAGTAATAAGTGGGGTTTAAACCCAAAACTTGGAAATTAAAATACTAGAAATGTTTCTAAGCGTTTATAACTTATTTAACATGAAATATTTAGTTGGGAAAAGTCTCGTTATTGCGTACGCACATAACACTTAAATTGAGTACGAAACCCTGTTTCTCACGAAATGCAAATTTTCAAGTAACACATAAAGTCATGAATTAAATTACTAACTTAATTAGTAATATATTTTTTATATAAACATTTAAATAACAGGCTACGGGTTTGCTAACAGAACTAACGGAAATAGTTAACGGTGTTAACTTGGGAATTTGGCAGTTGTCACATCATCCCCAAGTTGAAAGAATTTTCGTCCTGAAAATTGCCTAGTGCTCGAGGTGTTCAGGTCAATTGGATGGGATGCAGGGGAATGAAAATAAGAACATTTTCAATTGTCACATCATCCCCAAGTTGAAAGGAAATTTCATCCCGAAATTTGATTTAGTGTTAACAGTTTCAAGGTTTGGCCCTAACAATATCATTATGAAAGAATCCAAGTTCTCTATTCCAAGGGGAGTGATGGACGATATATGTTTAAAAAGGCATTGAAAGAACATTCCGTATGATAGAAGTGATTTTCTCTGATAAGCGTTTCCATGAGTGAGTCGAATTGTGTCGCGTGGTTAAGTAACATGATGACATAAATGTTTGAAATAGAAATCTTTATTGCGACGAAGCGACCATATGTCTAAGTTGCCGTTTCCTATAATGTCTGATTCTACGATCAGGATTTCATTTTGTATTTCGTTATCACCTACGTTATTTGCATTCACCAATAACCTGGGTGAACCGAAGACAACGTATAGTATTGGTCGGATGACACGGTAGAGGCATGAAGTGCTGCATAAAGTTCAAATGTTAACGTCTCAAGGGGATTAGGTATGCACCCTTGAACTTTAGCTATGTGTGGGTGATTAATTCAGTTTGCAAAAGGGGTATGGGCAAATGACGCTACAAGGAACCATAGTATATAGAGCATGGCGAGTAAACGTGGTAATCTCATAAAGAGTCACTCTACTCCACCAAGCCGGCGTGACTGGGGTAGCTTGCTCGACTAGTTTTAATTCTAGGCGTACACGATTTCAATAAGTAATGGAAGGTCAGAAACGCAAAAGCTGGACGACCAATTGAAATATTTCACCAATTTCCCTGTGAACCAAGACAGGCATGGATCCGGACAAGTAAACGTCAATAGGAGTCTTGAAAGAAGTCACATGGGCGTTCAGGGAGAACATGTGGTTTGTCATTTATGATGCAAAACTTAAGTTGTTAAAACATTGTTGTTCATCTGGGTCGAAACCTACATTTGACCCTTAATAGTTCCTCTCAATTTAGAGAGTTCGGAAAATAAGTTTTTTCTTTGGTTAAACTGTGTATATCCCTTCTAGTGAAAATTATATGTAAGGGACATGCAAAATATAAAGGGAGTAACATTAATTTGCTTTACTGTGGGCATAGTCCCATTAGACGAAGTTCTCAAAATAAGCTTTTTGTGCATAATTCTAAAGTAAATATGTGGTTCAGTACTGGTCCCACCTTCCACATGCCGCTAGTGCTTATGTATAGGGTGTACCACAGCTAACCCACAACACTACCAGCACTTTGAGGGTATATCGATTACCTTACCATTTCTAGCTATTAGTCAAATCTCAATAAAAAGTATACATAAAATAGGGTATTTTAAGTTTTCCCCAATTCGTTCGAGTTGTATGGGAGTGACAAATTATAATCACAATGCGTCATGCAAAATTTGGAGTTAGTGTGCGTAATGCAAACATCAATACGACTTGAATTTCCGGATTGGACTCAAGAGGTAAAGCATAAGCTAGGGTTTGCCGTTCTAGGGTATATCATCATGCATAATATCCTTTGGTGAGGATTCAAAATAGGGGAGGCATTCCGATGATCGAAGGGTTCTCTATAAAAGCATAAATAACATCAGGTATGCGGATAATGAATTCCATGTGGAGCGTGAGGTAGCTAGCATGTGGTAGTTGCAATTGCACATTCCAAGAAGGTCATCCAGTACAACTGACGCTAATTAGAGAAAAGAATTGGAGTCAACCAATATCAATGCGGATGTGTTAACGGTTGCACCGTCTGGTAGAGTGAATATCATGTAGGAACATCAGGTTGTATCGATTCTCAAAAGTAGTTAAAAGTGCGAACGTGAAATAAGAGTGGGTTTCTGAAACATGGAGTGCTGACGAATTGAAAATGGTACCTAGCTTTACATGTATGTAAGTACGAACTGTAGTTAAAGTTTCGCGAGGCCTACTATGGACCAAAAGGTCACGTTGTATGTAAGATATGAAAATATCGGGTATTTGTGTCACTTTTAGTGATCCTCGGGTAGCTCATCTCACGTACGATTAATTCAAACGTGTTTTCGTTTAATCGAAAGTCAATCTACTTCCTTATGCATGTTTTTAAAAGTTCAAGTCGATCATTCGATCAGTCGCCATTTGTTATGAAGCAAGGGTTACCAATGAAAGCTTTCTACAGAAAAAAGAATGAGAACGATGGGTATCCATGTATTTGCAATTTGTCTGTTGTCCCGAGGTTGGTGTTGTGAAAACTTTTTCCAATATACTGTTGCCTATTGTTTGTTGTTGATGTTTGTCGTGTAGGAGCGCACAAGGGTAAAGTACAAAGTAGTGTCATCAATGAGGTTAACTAGACACAATGGCTCAAGGCTTGAAGACCATCCAAGTCACGAAATATGATAAGTGAAAGTGTTTACGGGTAGTTAAGTTCACAGACGAATCAATTGTTGAAGACAAAACAGATCGTACGGGTTCAGAAAGTTTTTTCACCTATATTACTCCATTAGGCGAAATTAAAATTGCAATGCGGTACCGTAAGATCATGAAGAGACTGTTAGCAATAACTTGGTCAAGGCTTCGAGTTGAATTATGTTGACAGAACTGCCCCCATCAATCAGGATCCTCTTCACGAATTGGTTGGCTATATAGAGCGTGATCACCAGCCCATCATGATGGGGGTCCATGACGTTGCACCTGTCGTCTTCACCAAAGGTAACATCTTTCACATCTGTTTGTATTGATTTCTTGACTGGTTTCCTAGGTACGTCTGACTTGGCCTCCTTTGTGTGTCTTTTAGCTGCAGAATAAGAGGTACCACATATGTCAGATTCTCCAAAAATAAAATAAATTACCTTTGCATCCGGGGATGGAGATGCTACTTGCTTAGGATGTCCGCGTGATCTGTCTGCATCCTGGGTCTGGTCAGTGCCCTTGGATTTGTCCTTCTTTCTTCCCAAGAGCTCCTTCAAGAAGCCTTTGCTCAACAAGTAACTGATCTCCTTGCGCATAGCTATTCAATCCTCGGTCATATGGCCAAATTCGTCATGGTACGCACACCACTTGGATTTGTCCTTCCAGGATGTTTGTTTATCCGTCTTCCAGGGCCACCTTTCCTTATCCCCCAAATCCTGCATAGCATTAATCAGACTTGCAACATCAGTAGCAAAACAGAACTCATTAAAAGTAGGATAGAACTCATTAAAAGTAGGACACTCTTCATCATCCTCGTCTTCACCCTGATCAACCCTGTTAATCCTAGGATTATCGGGTTTGGAATAGGATTTAGGCCTCTGGGACCTAGGATGCACCGGTTCTGATTTCCTGTTGGAGGAGCCGTATCCTGGGACTGCATACACTTTTTCTTGCACTTTCTTGTCTTCTTCAAGTCTGATGAATCTTAGGGCCATATTCCTTACTTCATCAAGCTTCTGACAAGGGTTCATCACAAGATCTTGGTAAAAGGGTGAATCCTTCTTAAAGCTCATTTTGAATGCTTGGACTGTAGTAGCCATATCCATGTTGGGAATATCTAGGAACTCCCTGCCAAACCTGTTCACATAATTCCTGAGCGACTCGTTAGCATTTTGGGTAACCCTGTAAAGATCACTCGTCAATTTTTCGAAACTGCAACTACAAGAGAACTGGTTATTGAATAAATTAACTAAGTGAGAAAAAGATGTGATAGAAAAGGGTGGAAAACTCAGTAGCCACTTCAAAGCTGAGCCTGTGAGTGTTGACCCAAAACCTTTGAATAAGCATGCCTCCTTAATTTCAGGGGCATATAGATTACTTCCATCCTTTCCATGTATTGGGCCACGTGTTCCTCCGGGTCAGTTATGCCATCATACAGCTTCATGTTGGGGGTTTGGAACCTCTTGGGTATTTCCACGTCACATATTGCGGGAGCAAACCTTGAAATTCGATGACTCGCCGGTGCTACTTCAGGAATGGGTTGGACCACTCCAGGAACACTCGAGATCATTTCTTTTAATTTCCTGAGCTCCCTGGCCACTGCTGGGCTAAGACCTGCATCTTGCACAGAGTCATTAGTATGAGCATTAAGATTAGGGATTCCTAGGATGTTACCGACATCTCGGGTAGCGGTGCCCCCAGGATTCGCGACAGATTCCCTGTATGTAGACACCCTAAGTCTGTCAGCCAGAGTAGTGGAAGCAGTAACGACATCTCCAGCACGTCCTGATCCCGTGGCAGCCTAGTTGGCAGGTCGACCGGTACTGCGGTTCACAGTGGTTATTGTAGACGTACTGAACCGTGGTGGTGGAGGAGGAATGGCTGTGTTGACTGCAGAAGAAGTGCTTGCGGGGGTAGACGCATTCAAGGAACTCGGTTGTATTGCCATTTTATGGTAATTTTTTGTAAAAATCAAGTTAAGAACGAATCTGACAAGAGTTTGGAAAAAAGATTGACACCAATTTCCCCACGGTGGGCGCCAAATTGTTTTGGCTAAAAGTTGCAAGAGTGAACTTATTAATTGCAAGAGTGAACTTAGTAACCAAATTAGTTTGTGAGGTTAGGTTCCTTGAATGTTAAGTTTATAAAATCAATTCTACCGGTTAATATCCAAGGTTTGAATAGATGAAATGGAAACACAAATGATACTTCCCTGAATGTAGCTAAGAACATGGAGATTTTTGAGGGGAAAAAGCCCTTAACCCTTGGATGTCTCCAAGAGCCGTCGGCATAAAAACCCCCCTTGGCAACGATAACACACGTTGCCCGTTTATTTCACTAAAAGTTGGTTCGAGTACACTTGATTACGGTGATTGCTAAGTGAGGGGTGAGAGTACAGGTGATCGTAAGTGAAAAAATCAAGTCCTTCACCGCGTATAAATACATATAAATCCTAACTATAATTCCAAGATTCTTGGGATCTCCATTCCAACGACCTCTGACCGTTACTTGACCGAGTTTGGTGGCTGGTCTTCATTTGCACACGTGCTCTGACTTTGACTGAGTCTATATGACCGTTATCCATTCTCTCATACCTGGATCGATCACATAGAGTAAGTGGAAAGGTTAGTAACATCACCCTAGCATGCTGGGTATCCGTGCATGTTGGGATCAGGTAGATTAAATAGATAAATATTGAATGCATTACATCCTGGGATACTAATCAAATAAAGGGTAACATGAATATAAATGGAAATCCAGGGTACCGATTAACCGAATGTGCAGTCCCTGGATATTCGACATCCAGGAGTCTCAACCTGTCAAAGAACAGTAGAAAAATTCGGTCCAGAATCCAGGGTCTAAAAGGCTCCATCTCAATCAATCGTCAAGGTGATCTCCGGACGTGACTTTCATTGCGCTATCGCTAGTTTTCTCTCATCTCGACTCTACTTACCATGTGAGTTTTCATAGCCCCTTTTTACTAAAATGTTTTTGGGGTGCAACATGTATCCTTTTCCAATACTCTATCTTCATATGCGTATTCTATGTTTGATAATTATCAAAACTTGTATGATTGTATTGATTGATTGATGGGACAATGGACGATGAATAATGAACGATGGAACGATGAACGACTGAACGATGCATGATGAACGTAATTATTAACACTAAACATGTCGGGATTACAGTAATAGATCTATTGGCATGACAAGCCCACTTGGCCTGCCTCGCGTGTGGCGCCTTGTGATTGGAAGCCTAATTGTCAAGGCTTGGATTACGTTAACTTAGATTTTATATCATTGTATCAATTTATTCTAAAAACTATTGTACACATGCTTTTGAACGTTATCATTAAACCTATGAATTCTCACCAACTATTTTAGTTGACTTTGTTTATAAACATGTTGCAGGTGTTGCTGTTTGATCATTTTGATTTTGCCATCATAGGATTGCATGGGACTTAGTGGACCTAATCGAATAAATTAAGACTATGATTATCAATTTGGATATTGTTAGATTGTAATTTTGAACCATGTTTGACTTATACTATATTCTATGTTTATTGAAATGGGTTTGATTAAGAATATCACAACCTAATTTTAGTGTTGTTTGCATCTGGACAATCTTCACGCCTCGACATATTCCACCGTCGGTTGTGGTGTGACAACAGGAAACTTCACCATCAGCAACTTTGTAATCGCTTACAGATCTTCTTGAAGAATCTGCACACACTAGACAAACACATTAGTTTTCAAATGACCCAAAAGATATAGCTTCTAGTCGGCCAGTATCTTCATTACCCTTTGGAACCACCTTAGATTTCCATTTCATCTGTGGTATTCTAGTGTCTAAAGAACTATCCACTTTCGAAGTGGATGCACCACCTACAGGTCTAGAAGTTCTAATTTAGAAAAATGTTTTCCGTTCGATATAAAACATGTAAATTGTGGTTCATTAAAAACTCTGCCATTTTGATCCATGAACTTGGTAGCTTTACCAACAAATGGTACTTTTCCATTACCACTTGTAAAAGCAACATTTTAAGGACAAGTATTTGTCATGTGCTCTCGTTGGAGACATTGATAGCACAATAAATTTTTAATGCGCTTGTGCTTGATCATATGCATTTCATGCAAAGATTATTAATTTGAAAACACTCATCATAAACCTGATAAGCATGATTTTGAACCCATCGTGAAGTAGGGCTTTTTGGAAATGAATTTGATCTAGAAGACGATAGTCTTGGCGGTTTCTGTCCAACTTGTGATGAGTTTCACAAGACTTTCTTCTTGGTTTGATCAGCATCCTCCATCACAAAGACTTGAGCAACTTTGTTAGCTTCGACACAATGTAGTGGAAACTCTTTGTCTGAATAGATTTGCCCAGATCCTTTTAGCTTTTATAACCTCTCAGCTGTCACCTTCTCAGCATTTAAAACATCCTTTTTTTACCTGTATCAGGTTAACTTTCTTCAACTTCTTTTGATTCTTTTTCAGTTCTTTCTCCTCAACATCTTGCTTTTCGTAACCCTAACCTGTTCTTTTGTAACCAGGTAAATCACAAAGCTTAATTTGAATTCTAGATGCTCCTTCTTCTAACTTAGCGATTAAATTCAGCTTGAATTTCTTTAATGTTCTTTTTCTCAAGCAGAGATACATCAACCTTGTCATCAGAAAGACCATCATCTAAAAAACCATTATCTGTTTTCTGAGCGGCCATAACAGTATACGCTTTTTCTTCCTCAAATGAAGTCGATGCCGAATTAAATTTTAGAGCCTTTTCAGAATCAAACTTCTTCTTCTCAGATGAAGCATTTGCTTTCTTTAAAATTTGATGCTTTTACTTCTCAGGCTTTGATATAGCAAACTCAGAATAATCACCTTTTTCAACAAATGGTGTTATTCTTGGGTCCCGTGAGGGGCTCTTTAACAATTTGGGTACAATTTAATTTAAACAAAGATAAATATGTTACAAAAAGTATATCAAATTGGAAGGCTACAATTCATAAAAAGGTTTTCTGTATATCTCGAATGTAAATAATGGTTTACCCGAGTTTATAGTATAACACTTTATCAACAGAAAGAGCTTTTCTACAAGAGTAAGTTGTAAGCACCCTGAGAAGCTTGTAAATTGTGAGTGAATGTCTTACCTTTGTTGATGAAGATCGCCTACTATTTATAACAAGTTGTAAAGGAATAATGTAGTTGAGGGCGGTTGAATTTGGAGTGTGTCAAAGTATATGGAGATAAATTAAGAGTATTCAATTTATCTCATTTCAACTGTCTTCAACTACCTTTGCATTTAATATCAAGTTGATATTTTGCTTTACTTTTTCTTCACACATAGTATCTTTATACTTCTCGTAATCTTTATTTTCTGATAGCCTTGAACTCTTCTAATACTCTTTATTGAAGACTAGAAATGAGGATTTCTGTGAAAACTTAATTTTACAGATCTACTTTGGAATTTCCGAAATGTATCTGTAAAATTACAGAATCTTTATATTTTACAGATTCTGTAGTCTTTTCTCTTTTGTTGATATTTCTTGTATTTTCTTCTAATACTTAACTATTTTCTATTTCATTTGGGATTGTTCTAACATTTATCTCAACCAGAGGATCGGTCTGAATTACTGGATGTGGAGTTTGATTGAAATCTTCACTTCCAAAAACATTCTTAAAATTCGCATCGTTACATAGATAGCTTGTAAAAGGATGTGAATTCTTCATATTATGTAACTGTCGTTTCAAATCAAGATTTTCAATCTTCACTGTGGATATATGAGATTGAACTTCAACAAATTCTTTTTGTGAAGCGATAAACTTTTATGAAGCTTTATTTGTTGCTGATTTCTCTCTTATCATATTATCATGAGCATTCTGAACATCCTAAGTCACTTTCTGCCAATTTTCCTTGTATATTTTAACATTTCTTGTCAAAAGCTTATTTTCATCTTTCAACTTTGTCTTAGTCACAAGCCAGTTTGTACTTTCTGCTTGATACTTAAGTGTTGCTGCAGTAAGATCAACATTTTTTTTAAAGTTTATCCAACATTATTTTAGATTTTTCAAATAGAGCATTAAAATCATCTTCAACTTCCTTAGCTTCCTTTTTACATTTAGAAACATCCTTTGCTAAACCATCATTCTCAACAGTTAACTTTGAAATCTTAATAACTAACTCTAAGTTATCACTTTGCAACCTGTCTTTCACAACCATATCTTCAAACTTCTTCTTAAGCAATTCCATCTCTTCCTTTTTCCGTTACATTCCTCAATCAATGAGCCATTTTGTTTAACCATTTCATTGTTATTTTTGTCTTTTATAGCACAAAACTCACATGTTGATTCATATCCACTAGTCTCTGAATGTGAATCAATCATACTTCCATCACTCGGAACATTTTTTACCATAAAAGCTGATTGATCACCAAATTGTTTACCAAAATCATATCCTTCATATACTTGTGTGACTAATGCTTTTTTATTAAAGTGATTGTCATCAGACTTGAAAGTTGATGCATTTCCACCTTTTGGCTTGTTACCTTCGCGAGCAAAGTGACCAAACTGTAAAGAATTATAGCACTTCACCTTGGATTTATCCAATCTAATTTGTTACCCGAATTGATTTCTCTTCTTCCAGTTTTCTTCAGAAATCTTTTAACTCTCTGTGCCAACATTGCCAACTGCCAATTTATATCCATTTCCTCTAAATAATTCCCATCGATCTGATTAAAATTATCTGCAACCAACTCAGCATTACTAACTTTTCTAGTTATCACTCCATACGAAGAAGATATCAAGGCAGATATCAATGCCATATATTCTTAAGTTGATTGCACAGAAAAAAGCACTTTGAGATTGTGAAACTGGAATGTGAACGTTACAACAACTTGATTTGCTTTGAGGAGTTTCAGAATCACCAGAGATATTGTTAGCCACAAAAGCAATTATCGGTGTTGAACCAAGACTTGATTTTGACTTAGCATTAACCTTTACCGAATTTTGACCATAGTACACCTCAGGATTCTGAACTAAAGCCGGAATTTTACTTCATTGTAGAAATTTCAAGTTCCCTAGCTTGCACTTTTTCCCATTAAATCATGAAATGATAAATCTAAAAATTATTTGTCATGAGTTAGAAGCAGGACATAATTCTCAAATTTGCTTGGCAATGCTTCCAAGAAGTTCTCTTTCAATTCTTCATCAGACTTCTTAATATTCACCACACTCATTTCTCTCATTAATTGTGCAAATATCAACACCAAAGTAGTAATACTTTGATCAGGATAATATCAAAAATTATCGAATTCTTTGTTTAGCACCTTTCGTTTACTATTCTTGTATCGTCCATTACCTTCACATCTGGATTCCAAAGTATCTCACAATGTTTTTGAAATTTTGCAAGATTTGAATTGATGCAACAACTCAGTCGGTAATGACACTGTAAGAATACCAAAGCTTCCTTTTCCCTTTGATAGTATTTCCTTTCAGCATCATTAAAATCTTTTTGTGCCTTTGGAGTGATGTTATCCATTGGGTATTGGAAACCATCTTTGATTGCAATCCATAAATCGACATCAGCTGTATCGATGTAAGCTTCGAATCTCTTGACCCAATGATGATAATCTTCCAATTTCAACAACTTAGGTACTTTCTGACTTGTACCAATTTCGTTGTCAAAATTGAGCATCGCTTGAACTGAATTTTGGATAGTTGAAAACGCATAGAAATCACTCACTTTGAAAATTTATTATCAGGTATCAAAAACTTCGAATGCGAAAATAGAGGTCTTAGAAGTGGAATTTGGGGGTCAAAACGGACGACAATGGCCCCGTAACTCTAAACAGAGGCGATAAACCACTGAACGAACCACAACATCCAACAGACTGAAAGTATTCAAATGAACTGAAAACTCAAACGAACTGGAAATCTCAGTGAACCAAATGATTCCAACGAACCAAAGTATCAACGAACCAGTGCTTTGTTCAAAGAACTGTCACGAACCAAACAATAACTGCCACGAACCAGCGATGAAGATGTACTACGCGAACCAAAGACCAGCGAACTGAAACTTCAAAGATTCAAAGGATGAACTGGAGGACTCAACAAATGAACCAAGAAGATCATCCAATGAACTTAAACATTTCGAACGAAACAGAATAAATTTTACTCAAATCTCTCAAATTTGAAGGTTTTAACACGTAATTTTCAGCAGACACTAAGAATTACACAAAAGAAACACTTAGAAAGAAAATTTAGCTTAGAAAACTAAAAAAATGACCACTTTTGACTCAAAACCCACTTATTTTTTAACCAAAAATTCGAATTTCACCGGAATTTGATCAGTAGATGAAACCAGAAGGCTCTGATACCATTTGTAAGCACATGGAGCGATGGATCTTCTACTAATCAAGGTAAAATCATGATGAACCAAGAGTATATATAAGACTTCTTTTATTAAATCGCTTGAAGAATAAATTACAAGACTCTAGACTATAAGACCCTCACACACAGAGCACTCAGACACTTCTCTCATACATAATTAACAAATGACCAAGACTCACCTATTTATAGATGCTACTATTCAATGAACCTGGCTTAGCAACAAACCTTGAGTTCGTTGCTAACGAATCACCAGTTCGTGAACCAGTTCGATGAGACTATAACTAGTGACTCACTAACTCTGCAACCTATTCTAGATACATCACATGACACGCAGTTATGCTCTAACATGTCCTCTTTGAACCCTCCTTTATGAAATATACTTAGTTTACCGGTGTTTGGTAGACGTGATATCTTTGAACCAATCAACGGTTTATGTAAATGTTATTACACTTCACACAACACTTTTCCTAGTCTGGTCAGCCCTCATTGTCGTGTCTAATCATGGTCCTGGAACACTTTCCTGGTTCTGCGAGAGCTCTAGAATTTGTGCCCCTCAGAAATCCATTCGAAGCGACCACACTTCTCTCTCATATAGGAAATTACCACAATCATTAAAAACATTAGTATCACATAATTTACAAAAATTCAATTACCATTGCTTAACCTCACACATTTCACTATTTAATGATAGGAATGGACTAGGAAGTACATAACTCCCTTTTAAGGTTTTAGGGTACTCCTTCATAGTGACCTCATTAGTTAATAAAATTAGGTTGTCTTACTGAACCTAGAGCATGGGATATCCAATTTCATAGGTTAGGTTTTCCTTCGCATCAACTTTTCCCAGTGGGCTTTAGTCTCATTGCTCTTGACGACTTCAAAACTAACTCTTTGCTTAATCATTTTGTAAGTGGATCCGCAACGTTATCTTTTGACTTCACATAGTTAATCGAGATAACCCCCATTGAGAGTAGTTGTCGCACCGTATTATGTCTACGTCTTATGTGCCTTGATTTTCCATTATACATTGCGGATTGGGCGTGCCTAATTACTGATTGATTGTCACAATCTATGCAAATAGTCGTCATTAGCTTTGGCCACCTAGGATTATCTTCCATAAAATCACGTAGTCATTCCAACTCTTCACCAGATTTATCTAAGATGACAAACTCAGATTCCATTATGGGCCACGCTATCATTGTTTGCTTAGATGACTTCCAAACGATAGTCGTGCCACCAAACGTGAACACATGTCCGCTTATTGATTCGGAATCCTTTATGTCCGAAATCTAATTCGCACCGCAGTTTCCCTCGATAACTGTTGTATCTCAGGTATAATGAAGTCCATAGTCACGCATGTGCCTTAAGTACCATAGTAGATGAGTGATACTTTTCCATTGCTCTGTGCATGGATTACTCATGTACCTACTTAGTCTGCTTACAACATAAACCAAGTATGGTCTGCTACATGTCATAAGGTACATTAGACTGCCAATAACCATTTAGTACTCTAACCGAGCAACCCCTTTGCCTCTATTATTTGCTAAATGGCGGGTAGTATCAACCATAGTTTGAGACACACTCTTATTTTCCGCGTTGATTTCTCAAGGATCTTGTCCACATAGTGAGATTGACTCAAGACAATACCATTTGGGGTTCTTATGATCTTAACACCAAGGATCACATCCGTAAGGCCCATATCTTTCATGTCAAATCTATATTTCAACATAACTGTAGTAGCTTTGACCATCTTATCATCACTCCTAACAATAAGCATGCCATCTACATGAAAACATAAAAATCACATAGCCTCCAGGTGTGTCTTTCGCATAGACACACTTTTTGCACTCATTTATTTAGAATCCATGTCAATCATGGCACAATCAAACTTCTGGTGCTATTTCTTTGGAGCTTGCTTCAAGCCATACAAAGACTTAACAAGTCTATACACCTTGCTCTCTTGGCCAGGAGCAGAAAAACCCTCAGGTTGTTCCATGTAGATCTCTACATCCAAATCACCATTTAGAAACGCGGTCTTAACATCCATTTGGTAACCTCTAAATTTCATAAAGCTGCTATTGCAAGCACCATCCTTATGGAGGTTATGTGCGGCACAGGTGAGTAAGTATCAAAGTAATCCAGTCCTCCTTTTGCATGTATCCTTTGAACACTAGCCTCACCTTATACTTATCAATGGTGCCATCAGCTTTCATCTTCTTCTTGAAATTCCACCGATATCCAAATGTTTTATAACCATCGGGATGATTGAAAAGCTCCCAGGTATGATTATGCAAAATATAATCAATTTCTGTCTTGATGGCTTCTTTCCTTTAGGTGCATCAGCAGGGGAACAACCCACGCATCGGATTATCTTATTATGAAAAATATATTTAAAAGGGACTAAGATTCGAATCCACCATACACCATTTTCGTACAAATATGGGCGGTCGTAACCAGAGCCAAGTTCACTATCCCATATCTCACCGACTTCCGTGAAATGAAAAAATATTACCAACCCTAATCCCAACCAATACCTTCGGCCGTATAGCGTGAAAGTCGTGTTTGTTCACATAGACATAAAACTCATGAACCTATTACTCAGCATGGGATGCGAGTCACCATTAGGATTATGCATCGTCCCCAAGTTTGGTGTCACAAATCCGACTAATGAGCTTTCGACTCCTCAAATGGTCTATAATACGCAAGGCACGTTTGTTCAAAAAGGTCAATAATACACTTTCAATTTAAAAGAGTTTTCACAAAGTCTTTCGTACTCACCTTAAGGTCAATACGTAAATTCATTTTACTAACCAACCAAAGGTTCGTTTAACCCCAAGTGAGTATAAGAGTTTAGCCAAGCATCAGCATGGTTTTAATGATTTGCTTATAGAAAATGACTAGTTCATAGTCAAACTTTAAACAAATTCTTATTAAGTTGATGTTATTACAAAAATGAAAGACTAACGACTAGAAAACACCATGTGGCTCACAAATAAAAACTAATCTAGAGAGTGATGGAAGAAGAGAAGAATTGAGCAAATTGGACTAAGGAAAAAGGCTAGCTTTTATAGACAGAAAACAGCATCAGGAACGGGTCGTGCCTGGCAGGGCATGAGCCGTGCCTCGAAGATGATCTTCAGGAAATATTATGGGGAAGAGACACAGGTCATGGTTTTCGGTGGCACGGGCCGTGTGTGGCAGGTGACACGAGTCGTGTCTTGTCAGGTGCAATAGTCAACTCTTTAGGAACGTGCTGGGAGGCGGCGCGGGTCGTGTCTGAGGAAGCACGGGTCGTGCCCAAGGCCAAAAATCACAGAGTTGATATTTTTCTTCGTATTTTTCATTGTTTTGCTCCTTTTGTGATTTTTACCTAGATTAGACAGAAAAACTAAAAAGGAAGTAATATGGGGTTGTTTCATTAGCAGTTAGTCTGTATATATCCAAAAGGTGAGGAATATTTGTTATAAAAAATATGTATATTTTGGCTCATATCACTTGTTCATGAAACACAAATTTGCATTCCATATTGACTTTGAGAATTTGGTAGAATGGAAGGATCACCTTAGGATACTAAGGAACAAATCATTCCCACCCACTTTGGTTGATGGTAGTAGGATAGACATAGTGGATCTTTATTTGATGGTCTAAAAGGAGGTTGGATATGAGTTGGTATGTGAAGACCAATCTTGGAACAAAATTGGACAGTACATGGGTTACGGATTTGAAAAAAGAAGTGAGATTAGTTTGGCTTATGTGAAGTACTTGGATCTTTTGGAATACTATTATCACGAGGCAAAGAATAGGATCAAGTACACCGAAGAGGAGAAAAAGTAGATCGAACGATGCAAGGACGAAGAAAGAAGGAACAAAGAGAAGTGAAGAATCTCAAGTTGCATAGGAAAAACCAAAATGAAAGAAACGATGTGTGAGTGCGGTGCGAGATTTCTAGAAAGGATGTAGACTGGTTGGCGGCAATTTGGGCATGCATTCAAGTAATGACGTTGATGAAAGTGGACCTGATGAGGAGGCCGAGTCAAGAAAGAATTATGAGGAGGATTACATTCTCCTTGAAGCCGACAAGACAAGAAGGTGGCAAGATAAAACGATTACAGGGAGTTTGTTAGTTAATCGTCTTCGTCTTTTATAAATAAAGAAATTTTTTATTTTACTTTAGTAGGTCGTACATTATTATTATGGGCCGGAGGCCAAGTCTTGGGTTTGTAAATAATACGGAACCCAGACCGTTAATAAAGTCTAAAAAAATGTTAAGTTGTTGGATGGTTAGACAGATTCCATTAAGGACCATTATTAGTTGATCTTGTATTTGACATTAATGTGATTCTTATTCACAACAATTTCCCTTCATATAAAATTCGATCATTACGTTCTTGATAGATTAGTGATAATGCATTTAAAGAACAAAGATCATAAGCATCAACAATTGGGATATTTCAACCATGGATTGCAACGGGTCTGATGTTTTTAAATCTTATTAAACGAATCTAATCATCGATTGAGCAACAGGTTTGAGTATTTGAACAAATTAGACCATCTGTTGAACAAATCTGACCCAAGGATGTTGATAACATTGTACATTTTAATGTTTAAAAGTTAAGAATTAAAAAAATCACCTATGAATAAATTTTTTTGTCATTTTTTATATAGTACACCTTACATACATGATGTGTTCGTAGCGTTTGGGTTCAAAATGCATCGGAGCCCCCCCCCCCCCCCCCTTTAAAATGAAGATTATGTATCATATGGTAAAGAAAAGCCTTGTTGATACACAGTTCCTGATCGTCATGTGAAGTTTCGAGTGCAAGACAAGATGTGCAAGTTTGTTAGTGGCCAAACCTTGGGCGAACTCCAAGTTAGGACACATGCGAACCTGGTCCGAACCTGAGGTTCGGCCCATCGTATTTCAGCACTATAAATAGATTGTCTTATGTATTGTTTACGAAGTTTCTTGGTCATATCTTGTATGTGAACTCTGTGGTGTTTCTCTGTGGTCTAATACAAATCCTTTATATTTACATCTCGTGTTATCCTCGTTTAACATTGATTTCAATACGATTGAGTAGACGATCATACGCTCACGCATTTTCAAGTGGTATCAGAGCATTTGGTTCAATTTATTGATCGAAAATCTCTGTTATTTATCGGATTTTTGAGTCAAAATTTGAGTTTTAGCGAAAATGTTACTCATTTTTGAGTTCATTCACTAGTACAAAATTGATCTTCAGTGACACCAGAAAAGTGTGACCGTAAGTGATTAGTCACACTTTTTTTTTCGTCCCATCCGTGACCAAAAGTCTCGCCATTTTAGGTCACATACAGTGACATTGAATTTCAGTGACCGTATGATACGAAAAAATGTGACCGTAGATAAAAAGTGTGACTATAGACTAGCGATTTTTCTTGTTGAATCAATGATTTTATCGAATAATGTCATCATAAACCCTTTTTAGTAACACTTATTTATTTTGTAGTGACAAAATGTTCCCAAATGGTTACATGATGTTCCTGTTCACTGTGACGTTTTGCTAACAATTGGTCACATAACTAATGATTTAGTGTGACAATTGTTTAGGTTTTAGAGACACACAATTTTTTTATGTGTGACTATTTCATAAACGTTGATGTAGAAATAGTTTGAAGTGTGACTATTTCATAGTTTTTAGTCACACAAAAATTGCCTTAAAGTGGCTATTGGTTGGTATATGGTCACAACTAAACACCTAGTTGGTAATATAAAGTAACCATTACATATCTTTAGTGACATAATGTTCTCAAATGGTCACATGTTTTTGTGTTCACTGTGACGTTTTGCTAACAATTGGTCACATAACAAATATTTAGGTGTGACTATTGTCTAGGTTTTAGAGACACACAATTTTGTTATGTGTGACCATAGTATGAAAGTTGATGTAGAAATAGTTTGAAGTGTGACTATTACATAGTTTTTAGTGACTATTAGTTGGAAAATGTCTTAAAGTGACTATTAGTTGGAAAATGGTCACAATTAAACACCTAGTTGTTAATATAAAGTAACCATTATATACCTTGTAGTCACATAAGACAAATAAAAATGTGACTAGAAACGTTATTTAATCACATTAAGTATTTGTAAGTGTTATTTTTGGCTAACCTTTAGTCACATTATTTTTAACCTTTTGTTATTACATTCCCATTTAGTCACATATATGTTACATAAATACATCACCGTAACACACTTTTAGTCGCACTTTTAGTTTATATGTGACTGTTTATGTATTTTAGACACAATTAATTACGTAAATTGTGACTATATGTTGTTGATAATAACATAGTTGTTAATACATAGTGACCATTTCATACCGTTTAGTGGCATTAAACAAATGAAATTGAGACGAGAAACATTTTATAGTCACATTAATCAGTTGTAAGAGTCACTTTTGTTATAGCTTTAGTCACACTAGTTTTGAATATTAGTTTTCACATATGCCATATAGTCACATATGATACATGAATACATGACGGTAAAACAGTTTTAGTGACAGTTTTATTGTTCTATGTGACTGCTTCTGTGTTTTAGATACAGAATTGTTAATATAAAGTGACAATTGTATATTTTTTAGTGACATAAAATACAATAATATAAAGTGAGACCAAAAAGGTTAAATAATAACATTAGCATACACTATTAAAATAAATTAAAATTGTTCCACAAATATAATTTCTCGTGTTTAATATAACAAAAATGCATCTTAATCTAAATCATCCTAAAGCTTAATCTTCTTAGTAACTTTCTTCATCTTCGCGATGTCATCTCTCGTTATAATCTGTCTTTTCATCTTTTGCGCCTGAACGTTTTCATCTTCATTTTGTTGATCCGGTGTAGTCATAATTGGAACCTGCATCAACAACATTGAAACGGAAAAAATAAAACAAATAATAAATGAAAACTAATTTAATTTGAAAAATAATAAGAATTTAAAACTAATATACTCATGTTTAAACTTGCAATCTATCCTGAAAACCACTTACTGAATTAAAACAGTCTTCGTTGATGGATACATAAAAAAGGCATGCATATTATATTTTTTCATGTCTGCTACGACTTCAATAATCTAAGTCATACCTGCACTTGGTTATGAGTCATACCTGCAGAAACCAACTTAGAGAACCCAAGTAAAGTCAAAAAGTTATTTCAAAATATGGGTCGTACCTGCAGAAATCAACTTGGAAATTTAAGAAAACATGACTTCAGCATGTACAAAAGGTTGATACCAAACCTAGACCATATATGTTGGTTTCTATGCATGTACAAAAGGTATGGGCTTAAATACAGACCATATGTTTCCTTTAAAGTGTGAGCTCTTATCTAGTGTTTCCTTCACTCTTCAACCCCTGCTCAAACAATTGTTTGTTAGTGTTGGTTTGAAAATGATTTTGTTTTATAAAGAGTACCTTGAGTCACATGCAACATTGGGTCTTTTGTCCTTGTGGGACGAAACTCCTTCCTTTGCAAGATTCCGATGTAATCTGCGAATAAGTTAGACAACCTAAGAAAGTCGAAGATGGAGAAACATAGTGTAACTAACAAAATTGGCCATGTAACATAAACTAATGTATAAATATTCAAAACCCCATAAAAGATTTTAGTCCAAGTGAATCAAGAACACAGATTATCATCCACAACTTACGAAGCTACTGTTTAGACTTGAAGCTGCATTTATGTAGGTTTTAAACATTTGATACATTGTCTAGCCTTCTCTTCAAACATGAACTTGTTAAAAAAAAAGTTATTTCTAGAACTTTAAGTTGGATTGACTGGTAGTCCATCTCTTGAAACTAAAAACACAACCTTGAATATGACCTTAAGTTAGCTTAAATTTATAGCCCGTCAGGTAGTTTAAAATTATTACAGAAAATTTTGTAGTTTTCTTTTACATAAATTAAACATGAAAAACACAAACAAAGAAAACAAATAGGTTGTGTAACAAAAAGAAAGCACATGCAGATGAACTGAATAGTAAATTGTCGGATCATTTATATTTACACTAGTACAAATAGGTTGTGTAACAAAAAGAAAGCACGTGCAGAAAACATTTTTTTGGTTTTAAAAGATAAATAATTTATTATTGTTGATCTTTAGTTTATAACATGTACATTATATCTAAAGTTGTTCATCCTCAATTCTGATGAACTACGCTCTTCAAAAACTTTACCCATTTGACCCACTAGAGATGATTTTGTAATCAAACATGTTTGGTGATTGACTATCATAGATAATTTCTTGGCGGAGGTCTATTTGACCATTTCCACTTAACTTTCATTTGAGAAACTTAACCTGTTTGACCCATTAGAGATGATACACATTAAAAAAACGAAATAAAAGATGACTTGAGCAAACAATCTAACCTTACCGCCGAGATGTCATCCTAAAAAGCAAACATAATGTAAAGTGTATTCTCAATCTGCAATTGGACGAAAAACAACCATATTTAGCCTCGAAATTCAAATCATGAAGATACAAATAGATGAATTTACGAATGCCAATATAGGACACCTAATGCACTGGCATTACTTTAGATGTAATTTCCAAAAATATATCAGCCAAATATATACAAATATGAGTCCAACCCTAACTAACAATGTTAATATAGATGAATACCTCAGTCACCTGTGGGATTGGAAAGTCAGACTTATGTCCCTATACAAAATGAGATATTGCCTTATATGTACATAAATATGAAGCTTTTGTACCTAAGTAGCAACCAATACACGGAGAAGAAGCTCCTCATCGCGTCATGCACAGAATTCCCAGGGAAATACCTACAAAGATAAATTCAGATTATATCATTCCATGTTTTTTGAGTAATATGGGTCTTATAGACTCATTTGATCCATTTCTAAAAAATGTTGATATTTCTTGAAGAGTGAGATGACCTGGAACACATAACAGATAAATAAGATTCAAGAAGGGTTATCCTTTTCTTTTGCTATTTGAAGTTTAAATCAAAATGAGTAATACTAATGTGGAGGGTTGTAATTGAACGCTGGAAAAAATAAAATATTCGGTCAAAAATAACATATAATTTTAAAACAAAGTACAAATACTATTCTGTTAATAAAAGTACGTTAAAAAACAGAAATTAAAGGGGCTTTAAAATATTATGCTAACACATCTCTAAAATTTAGCAACTTGCCTACAAATATGCAATGTTACATGCTTCAGTAGGAATTTTGGCTCATATCTGAATAATAAAGTTCTAGCAATGCCCATGTAAATACACAGTTCAATTGTTCTTTCTTGAGACTATGATTGCTTGTGTGATTATCATTGATTCTATTAATTTCAGATGCAAAAGAAGGTGGTGGATAAAGCTTGTACCTTGATCAATTTCTCTTCCTGGTGGATTGATCAAACCTCTTTCTTTGAAGGATTCAAGCGAAACCTCTTTTCCCTCTTCAAATCTAGCAGCTTATAGGAGGTTACAGAGGGTTACAGATGAATCAGCGTTTATAGTTTCAAGAAAGATACAAACCCCATTATATGCTTTCTTGATTTCTGTTGAAGATGCATTCGTACTCGCTCCAAGTGTATCGTAATAATCTTTTGAAGCCAAATATGCTGGTAAAAATAGGAAATTGTGTAGAAGCTGAACAAACCGGAACATAAATATGTAAATGCACAAACATAAGCTTTTGATTGCTTGTTATACATGATAAAACTAACTGTTCAAAGTTCAAATTTTATATATGAAACTATTGAAAATTAACGAAATACGAATTACCAGTGCCATGAATGGATCTAGTGAAGCCACAATCCGCGTTAATTGTTCCAAAACCCGGCAGATATACTGATCTGCCTGCCGCTTTACATCAACAAAAAACCAAGAAAAAGAGAAAAAAAACCTCATTTATCAAGTAAATCTAGAACATACCAATGTAAAAAGATCAGATTTATTGTTTTTTGATCGTAGATTTACCGTTTCTATAACGGGGAGCATTGAAAATCCCATTCTGCTTTGAGGAACGAAACCCTCTGTAACCTCCTATAAACGGCGATTCATACACCTGTAAACTGAAAATGAAAGAATAAGAATAAGGGGTTTTCGACCCCAACCCTTACCGTCGCCGGAATTGCGACCCAGGTGAACACCCAGAAGCCCTAGCCGCCGCTAGGAGACTGAAAGAGAAGGGGAACCACGGATTTGGTGGAATCGTCACCGTCACCTGGAACGGACATAAGGGGTCTCAGTACGGAACGAAACCCTTACGGCGGAAATCCCTAGCCGCCGAGGGAGGAACCGCGGCTGTTCGCCGCTTCTGTTGCTATTCGCGACCCGGGACGCCCATAGGGGTCTCAGTACAGGCACGGGAGAGAGGGGAGAAGGAGATTGGCTCGAAAAACGGGTCGGCCGCCGAGAACCACAGCGACGTCGCCGCTCACCTTCGCCGGACCACCGCCTGTGGCCGGGGTTCTTCGCCGTCACTGGGTCGCCAAGACCAGGCCATCTGCCCTCTTTCGGTCTCTCCCAATTGGTGTGGAGTGTTTGTTCAAATGAACATAAGGACAAGAAAATGTCCTTTATATACCTAGGTTAATATAGTGTGATCATAAATAAGCGATATTATACCGTGATATCTTGGTATAACGTTCTGAAAAATAACTCGTGACAATCCCGACACTATCGATATAATATAGAAGTCTCATAAACATTTTCGGAATGCTTAAAACTTCTGATTAAATTTAATCTGGTGAATATTCGGTTAAATGCGCGGTATAAAGCGTGTATCTGATGCGTGTCTCGTTTAATACAGTTTTGCAAACCGAATATATCTCCATGACTGTAATTCACAATAAACACTCAGAGAAGTGTTTATAATCTTACAAATTCGTTAAAACCATCTTAAATGATTAAACGGCCAATTTTGGTTATTATCGTGTAACCAAACAATTTGTCGATTTCACCATTTCTTGCACCGACTCCCACGATTATTCTTTCTAATAGTCAGAACATCACTGATCAAGTATCTGGCAGTGCTAGACACTCTAATCCTGCCTCGGTGACATCTTTGTCACTGCCGATGACATACGTAGCTGGCATGTTAACTGATTAAACAACGAACTTTGACGGTTTAAACCGAACCCAGCTTTTATCATTTCACAATGTCTCCAATTTGCACAAGGATCAATTAGAATACGTCTAACAACCTATCCGGACATCGAGTATATGGAGTGGGCCTTTGTTGGGCCACAAATCTCTTAATGGGCCTAGCCTAATTGGGCTTACCGAGTCCAGTTCATTAATCGGAAAATTTCCCCCCGATTAACCGGAATTAACCAAGTGTTACACATACGAACTCAAGTGGGCATAATCAAGCTCAATTGTGCATGATAGACTCCAATTGGACATAATCAAGCTCAATTGGGTATAATCGAACTCAATTGGACATAATCGACTCCTATTGGGCATAATCAAACTCAATTGGGCGTAATCAAACTCGGTCGGGCATAATCGACTCTAATTTGACATATTCGAACTCAATTGGATATAATCGACTCCAATTGGACATAATCAAGCTCAATTGGGCATAATCGAACTTAAATGGACATAATCGACTCCCATTGGACATAATCAAACTTAATTGGGCATAATCGACTCCGATTGGGCATAATCGAACTCAATTGGGCATAATCGTCTCTAATTGGATGTATTGAACTCAATTAGGCTTAATTAAACTCAATTGTACATAATCGAACTCAATTGGTCATACCAGTTTCAATTGGGCAAAATCGACTCCAGTCGGACATAATCAAGGTCAATTGGGCATAATCGACTCCATTTGGACATAATCAAGCTCAATTGGGCATAATCGAACTCAACTGGGCATAATCGACTCCAATTGGGCTTTATGTCCAATTGAGCTTGATTATGCCCAATTAAGTTCGATTATGTCCAATTGGAGTCGATTATGCCCAATTGAGCTTGATTATGCCAAATTGAGTTCATTATCATATCCGCACACGTGCGCATGATAAATGTCGGTTATCATTTCCGCACACGTGCTTCACCCGTAATCATCTGAATAGTCTTTATGACATATATTAACATCCGCGTTAATATGTCCATTACCATAACTCATCGATTCATCATATTTATGATAATGTCTAGTTATCTGATATGTTAACTGATTGGGCATAATCGACTCTAACGGGATATTATTGATTCATCATATTCGTACTCAATTGGGCATAATCGACCCAAACGGCATATAATCGGACTTAATTGAACATAATCGAACTTAATTGAACAAAATTAAGCTCAATTGGATATAATCAAGCTCAAGTGGATATAATCGAACTCAATTGGGCATAATCTGATTAGGAACAATTGTTAGAGCTATTTATCATTGTGGCTGACGCCATCCAATCCGTTCTCTAAGCATTCGGTTCGTTGTAATCATTCGATATAATCAATGAAATCGTTGCTTTTATCATGTTTCTTGTTGTTGGATTTCCTAGATTCTTGTTTATCCCGTCTCACCGATCTTCAAACACATAGTTAAACACGATCCGGTTTTGATGAGCTTTAGATCGATCCTGACATACTAGAATATAAAAACCATTATGTTATATGAGTTTTATTTTAATTCATGTCTAAATTAAAGTATTTATAATTTTAAACTATTATAGGTTAATTTTTTATTTTACTTATCTCTTATTTCATTTCCCTCCAAGTGTTAAATAGAATTTACCTCTCCCGCTCCCCCTCTCTTAAATTTTCACATTTCCCTCCCATTCTCAATTCCAGTTTCAATCAAGTCGTGTGAAGAGGGATGACGGTGTTATCATCAATCTTAAAAAAAATGCATTCTTCTTCCACCATATCTGCTTGAATTCCGACAAGAAAAACAAAAAGAAACCCTAGTTTTTTTCTTGCCTGTCCATCGACGCATACGCATACATCAACCGATTTCGTGTTCGAACTTCAAAACCAGGTATGAATCATCTTCCTCACTTGTGTTTACCTCTTTTCCTGAATTGCCCCCTTTTCATTTCCATTTTCTAGCCCTAATTTTGTTTAGTGAAAACAATCACTGTTCATACATCGTATAATCTTTCATCAACCACTTCAAATATCTGCATCGCTCTCATCTCTCACGAACAGGAGCAAAATAGCAACAAGAGACCAGCGAATCCACATCCTAAAAGAATGTCGCCTCATATCCTACCATTCTTACAATGTTTCGATCCAAGTTTTCGTTTGTACAATTAAGGTCCGTTCTTTTCATCCATCTTTTTTTTTCAGTTTTAGAACTCGTTAATAAAGGCTTTGTGCACAGTTATTGCAAGGTACCCAACTTACACTGTTTGGATTTGGAAGCAATTGAGATCTAAATCAAGGTACATTTTTCTTAATTTCTACCGTGAAGTTTTTTTTAGATTGGATCTTAGTGTTTAATGATATGGTGTATCATATCTCTTTGTGGTAATTTACTTTCTGTGTACGTGTTCCATGTAGAGCTACCACTGTATCTGGAATTAGGGTTCTTTCCTTATAGTTTTAAGAGGTTTACATGTAGGAATTTGATTTACATCATATTCCATCATTTTTTATGCTCCCTTATCTGTCAGAAATTACAAGTAGTCCTAAAAAATGAAGTCAAAGAACATACATGGGTGTAGAATCTGTAGTGGTGGGTTGAATAAGAACAGTGATTTATGGGGTTAAAATCATTAAGTCTTTTTGTGACGATTCAAAGTCTTTTTGTGACGATTCAAAATCTCAGGTATGAATTTATTCATATTCTTGTAATCAATTCTATCTCTAAATATATATATTTTTATCTCTTGGTTTTTTAATTAGGTCTTATGTGGGTTGTTGAATCAATGTTTATGATAAATCCCACTTGGCTTTGGTGGATTTAGAGCCTGTATTTGTTACCCTTCCCTTGAAGCTAGGGTCCTGTCCATGTTCAATATATGAAAGTTTTGTTTTGTTTTTTTTTTTGTTTTTTTGTTTTTTTTACAATTTGGAATCTGTGATTTAGAAGCTACAAGAAGGCTCCCACAAAACCCATTGAGAAAAGTAGAACACAGTTAAAATGCTCTTCATGGTGAAAAATGATAGTATTCAGATAGTAAAAATAAAAAGTTGTTGAACAATACTGCCACTGTGTAGGTCTTTATAAGCTCAAATGTATGCCTTATGCCCTTATTTGATTAACAACAATTTTTATAAATATCACATGCTTTAAATGGCTCAAATTATCATTATGTAAATGGACTGTTGATTTAGTTTGTATCTTTATCTAACTAAATGAACATATAAAATGCGTATAATTACTGACTGATGTAGATTCAATTTAATCAATTTCCATGATAAATCCCATTTGGTTTTTCCATGTCATGTTTCTCTTATGTAAATGAAATGTTGACTTACTTTCTATCTTTATTTATGTTATGACGGAATCAGTCAAGAACTCGGATACAATTTGATTGGGATGATTTTTATGGTATAAATTTTGTGTGAGCATTCATGTGTAGAATTAGATTTGCATGATTTATTCTGTGCAAGGTTTGGGCTTTTTTTATTATTATTAGTTGTATGATTTTGGCCTCGGATTGCTTTTTGGTTTCATTTTTGCTAGAGTCATTGTTTTTATTTTTAGGTAAGCATTTGGTCTTGCTTTGAGTTTTTTACTATTGTGTGTCTATACATGATTGATTATGTTTAAGGTTTGGGTGTGTTTTTCTTTATCACTTATATGATTTCTAATAAAATTCTTTATTGGTTAGGTTCTGATTGCCTTTCTCTTTTATTTTTGTGAGAGTCATAGTTTTTTTTAGATTGTCTTCTATGTTTATATCATTCCTTTAATCATAACATTTACTCTTCGACCTTAATTTTTTTGCTCCAATTTAGTACTTGTAGGTTGTTGCTGTGAAGCATTTGGTTGGTGTTTATAAGAGTTTTAACTTTTAACTTATTTACAGCCTTAGTCAGGTGTCTGGGTAACTTTATCATTGTGAATCCTTTCCTTTTAGGTTTTGATTTTGGATGCATTGTGGATTATGATCTCATTTTCATAGTTGATGCTTGTATTTTTTCTCATGTATTTAAAATAAATTCTTATATTATCTTACTTATTTCCCTGTAAGTTGTTGCTGCTCGGTGTTTGGTAGCTGTTCAGAGAAGTTTCTCTTTCTTTGCAGTCTTAGTCAGGTATTTGGATAGGTTTATGATTGGAAATCTTCCACTTTTAAGCTTTGATTTT
This sequence comes from Deinandra increscens subsp. villosa, assembly GCA_039602395.1. Classification (NCBI taxonomy): domain Eukaryota; kingdom Viridiplantae; phylum Streptophyta; class Magnoliopsida; order Asterales; family Asteraceae; genus Deinandra; species Deinandra increscens. The sequence continues at coordinate 23,438,145 of JBCNJP010000017.1, forward strand.
AGTTGCAATGTAGTTTCTTATCTCATTTTATACTTGGTTCATGTGTTTGTTCCCATGTATTTAAAACTAACCTCTATTTTTTGTTAAGCTTTCTGATTTCTTATGTTTAATAATTGTCTCATATTAGATCATTTTTTTATTTTTGGATTCATAGATGTAACAGTTTCTGGTTTGTTTCGTCTTTCTATTTGGAAAACTTTCTTTGTTTTAGTTTTATGCTTTCTAATATCTTAATTAGTATGGCTTTTGTATGTTTATGTCGTATTTGCAGAACAACGTGAAAACATGTCGTATGCAACTGCAATCAGCCCCAGCCACATCTGTACATCATCCAACTACTTCAATCATTGACTCACGACTAAACAGGTACTATAAAAAACCTACATAAACAATTATTGGTACTATAAAAAACCTACAAACAATTATTACATATTTACCGTTTGTTCACAAAATAATTATTGGCCTCACTTAAATTCTAGGTTGAGGGAGAAAGAACAGCAGCTGGAGAACAAAGAAGAGTTCCTTTCATTTGATGTAGATGATAATGACAAATATATCAAGTGAATGTGATGATGATCCATAAACTGTTTTAATTTATCAAGTAGACAAATACTAATATTTAAACCCTCTTATGTAAATTTAAGCACTCTTTTGTAACATGTGACGATCCGCTAGCTGTTTAAGAAGCAAAGTTGTAGACCACACAATGGTTCTTTTATATCTACACAATGTGCTCATCCCCGGTCAACACATTATACCCCGCCGGTGCATCGCATGGCGGGTAAATACCTAGTTTTTATTTTATGTTTATGTATTTTTATATAGTTATGCCGTGTTTTCCTGCATGCGGCGCACGCAATGCGTGCTCCTCTACACCTAGTACATATATAATAAGATGAATTTTGTTATACATAAGTTGTTTAATTCACCGATCGATCCGTTTGTTTTATCTTAAACTAAATTGTAAATGCTTATGTAATTACAGGAGTTTAATAATAATTTGTACTAATGTTTGTTTATATGGTTGATGATGACGATAGGGTAGATATGTTTTAATTTTTAAACTATTTGCATAAAAATTTGGAAATCGAAAGATGTATTTATGGTTAACTATTGTGTAAACATTTTGTATCTAAAATTACAATTTAATCGTCTTATCGCTTTTTGAATGGTTTATATTGTAAATATTGTGATTTTTTTGCAATGTAACTATGATATTTGACTATGTCCAGAATAGGTTAAGCATTTGGTTATTGAAATAATTTCCGTTTTCAGGAGCTAGCCCAACGTGATAGTCTTGTAATTTTCTTTGATAGGTTGCTAGTTCAAACCCTGGCAAGTGGCAACACTATATATATATTTTTTTGACATGTCCCATAAAATAAATGATGACCAAACTATACTTCTAGTCACATATTTTTTTTCATTTATCGTGACTAAAATTCATCTTTAGTCACATATCAAATTGTCATAAAACAAAAGATGACCAAATTATACTTATAGTCACATAGTTTTTGCATTTATCGTGACGAAAATTCATCTTTAGTCACATATCAAATTGTCATAAAATAAAAGATGACCAAACTATACTTATAGTCACATATTTTTTTTCATTTAACGTGACCAAAATTCATCTTTAGTCACATATCAAATTGTCATAAAACAAAAGATGACCAAGCTATACTTATAGTCACATAGTTTTTGCATTTATCGTGACCAAAATTCATCTTTAGTCACATATCAAATTGTCATAAAACAAAAGATGACCAAACTATACTTATAGTCACATAGTTTTTGCATTTATCATGACCGTATTTCATCTTTAGTCACACATAAAATTGTCAGAAAATGAAAGATGACCAAATTATACTTATAGTCACACAGTTTTTTCATTTATCATGACCATATTTCATCTTTAGTCACACATCTAATTGTCAAAAAATGAAATGTGACCAAATTATAGTTATAATCACATATTGGTTTTCATTTATCATGACTATAATTCATCTTTCGTGACACATCAAATTCTCATAACATGAAAGATGACCAAATTTTGCTTATAGTCACATATTTTATTCATTTATCATGACCTGAATTCATCTATAGTCACACGACAAATTGTCATAAAATGAAATGTGACCAAATTTTACTTATAGTCACATATATTCTCATTTACCATGACCATGAATTATCTTTAGTCACACGTTCAAAACTAAAACTGTGACCATATAAAATTTAGACTGGCATAAATTTTTTTACTGTTAATTTTTAGTCACACCTAAGAAAATAAAAAATATGACCATATTATACTTAGGGTGACATGTTTGCCCATTTATTGTGACGATGATTTATCTTTAGTCACACGTCCAAATTGGAAATGTGACCATAAACGGTAACTTACAGTCACACCAATAACTATTTTGACCAAAATATGTTTAACTTACTGTCACACTCAAAATTAACGCGTCAATACATATTACATTTAGCCACATTTAATTGCATAAACAATTGTTCATGTGACCATATACGTATCTATAGTCACTCTTACATATTATTAGAAAAAAAAGTCGCAAGTGGTGACATTTGGTCACATTGTTCGAAATGTGACTCGTAATTGTCACACATGTAATGTAAAAGTGTGACTATATTAACTGATGGGGCTTGCAATGGTCACACAAAACGATCTAAGATGTCACCGAAACATGTCTGGAAAATTAAAAATGACCTACGGTCACACTTTTAATCGAAAGTGTCACAGGCCCGAAACGTGAAAAGTGTGACCGTATGTCATATTTGTACTAGTGATTTGATCATCTCGGATATCCTTTTCTGTGAAAATCTTCTTCTAAAACATTTCTATTGGTTTTATTTGAGTTCCTGTCAAAAATCTAGTTCAAAACTCAAAATCGCGAAAATGGTGTCAAGGGTGCTTGAGTTCGTTTGAGGTTCGGACAACTCAGAAATAACCGCTCCGAACTCTACGTTCGGACAACGATCAGCTCTTTTATGTTTCGGTCAAGGTTCGGAGCACGTTCGGATATATTTCGACTTAGGTTCGTACAACGTTCGGAACAAGTTCAGTAAAGGTTCGGTTGGTTCACCCGAAGGTTAGGTTCGGCAAGAGTTCGGCCGATTTCTGTTCGGCTAAGGTTCGGACAAAGTTCGAACGAGTTTCGGAAGAGGTTCGGGTGAACAGTAACCATTTTTACAAAATGACTGATTTTCAAGCGTTTGCGGCTATTCAAAATTCGGTGCAAGCTACGATGCAAACTATGATGAATTATGATAATGAAATCAGAACAAGTCAGAAAGTTCCCAAATTGCTCAAATTGGAAAATTATCATAGTTGGGTTAAACGATTTGAAGCGTATGTTGACACAAATGATATTGATATGTGGTTATCCTTCACTGATCAATATGTTTATCCTAAAGATGAAACCGGGGAACCAGTACTTCAAAGAAAGATGTCATCTGAACAAAAGAAAGCATATCAAGCTGAAAAGAAAGCATATGGTACTTTGAAAATGGCTTTGCCTAAAGAGTTACTACATCAATTTTCGGGTAACTACACATCAAAGAGTTTATGGGATGCTTTGGAAAAGCGATGTGAAGGAAATGAACAATATAAAAAAAGTTGGCAAAAGGTTTTAAAAGAGGAATTTGACAGCTTCAAGCATTATCAAAATGAATCGATCCCAAATCTGATTGCAAGGTTTGCTCATTTAATGAGTGAAATGCGTTTGGTGAGTCTTACAAAAGAAGAAGCAGATATGAAAGAAAAAATTTTGGAGGCTTTGCCAGAGAAGTGGGAAAATTATGTGATGGTGATCACTCATGATAAAGAGTATCCGGTATTATCATTTAATGATTTGATTCAAAGAATCCAAGCCAGAGATATGGAGTTAATGGTGAATAAATCACTTCCTGTATAAGTTCAAAATCCTGCTGTGTATCATGGTAAAAATGATTCTACCATGAATGTTGGGAAATCTAATATTCTTAGTTCTGCACCCCCTACAGCATTCATTGCAGGTAAATCTGAAACTCCTAGTTATTCTGCTGGTTGTACGATTTTTGTTCCTAGTTCTTCGATTCAGAATGCTTTATCTGCTCAAACTACCGATGATTATAATGCTTTAATGTCTGCATTGGTATCTTCATATTTCGGGGTTATTACTGGTGCTGTTAGTAATGCCGAATTAACAAATGAAGATTACGATCAAATAGGTTATGATCATTTTGAAGAAATGGATTTGAACTGGCGTATACTATGTTAGTTCGAAGAAGGAAGAAATTTTTCAATAGAACTGGCAAGAAAAGATTGAATCAGGATGGAAAAATTGGATATTTTGCATGAGAATGTCCAAGTTCCACTGAACATAAATTGAAATCTAGTCAACATGCTCATTTGGTTATTCATTCACCAAATGAAGCTCACAAGGTTGAAGAAAAAATTGTTTCTTTTGACGAAAAGTTGTCAGAGGTGTTTTGGCATCCAGATGAATTTGCCTAGAATGCAGATTCTGAAGCCAAAATGAAACATGCTTCATTTACTATTGCTTTAACAGCTCGTCATGTTGATGATGATGTCTTAACTGCTTCTGAATCAAGTTCCCAAATATCTTTGATTGATGAAGTTCCAGTTAAGATGGTTGAAAGTCTAAAGGTTGAGTGTTTAAAATGTCTTGAGTGTGTAAGATTGGGAAAGAAAATTGCAACTCTTGTGAAAGATTCTGAATTATTGTCTGGAGAAATTGTAGTCCTCAAGAAAGATTTGGAAGAATTCTAGAAGAAATATTATGAATTCATGTTCATGAGGATGTTTTGAAAGAAAAGAGTCAATTAGCAAAAGAATGTGAAAAAGTAAAAGCTGAAGCTTTAGATGCAGCACAAGATTTTGAAAATTTGTTTGAAAAGAGTTATCTGGTTCAACAAAATTATAAAAAAGCCAATGCTATTTTGATTGAATCTGCTGTTACAATTGAGAAATTACAAAACAAAATTTCTATTCTTCAAGATTAAAATATTCTTTATCGGGATAAAAATGAAGTTTTGACAAAAGATGTTGAGATTTACAAGAAGAAAAGAGAAAGTGTTCTTGAAGAATTGTTTGCTGAATGTGAGATCCGAAAGTTGCAAACGTATGAATATGATGATCTCAATGCAAAGTTTTAATCAAGTCACAAAAAGAAGTGTTTGATGCTCAACAGAAAATATCTGAATTGAAGTTGGAAATTTTAGAGTTACAAAGGCAAGTGAAGAATTGCAATTTGTCACCAACATTGCTGAATTTCTTATACAAGCAAGATAGGAGTGAGGATAGTTCTAAGAAGGATGATATTCACATGGTTCCTCAATCGGTGGATTTATCTGAGGTTACGTCTGCTCCGCTTGATCCTAAAGACGAATTGCATGATTATTCGAAGTTTGTCACTGCATCCAAGAAGAAGATGTCAAAGTCTAAGAAAAAGGAAAAGTCTTTGGGTGAAGCTCCAAAGTTTAGCTCAAAGTCTATTTTTCTAGAAAATGAACAAGTTTTTGATAAGACTGCTTCAAATACTTCGTTTGGAACTGAAGAAGAACAAGTTTTGGTTGAAAAGAACAAATTGAAAGATATCAAAGCCAAATTCACTAGAGAAGCCAAGGGGAGAGAAGCTTTTGGTTCTTCTTCAAGTTCATCAAAGATTCCAGGTTTCAAGTACAAAGGCTTGGGTTATGAAGTAAAGGAAGCACCGGTTCAAGCAAAGAAGCCAGTGACAGTTGAAAAAGTTTCAAAAGTTAAAATTCCAAAGAAATCACCTTCTTCAAAGGAAAAATCTTATTATTCTGGAGGATCATCCTCTTCAAGGAGTCCATCTCCTAGGTATGATTCTTATGATGATTTCTTTGATAACTTTGATTCTGAACATTCATCTGGTTTTCAAAAATTCAAGAATTTTTCAAATACTTTTCGAGAACGACTTTGTTATGCATGTCGTCAACCTGGACATCTTGCTGCTGATTGTCCAACGACTGCATATATTAACAACACTGCTAAATATGTGGATAAAAAAGGTCAAATTTTTTATGAACCATGTTCTCCTAAGATTAAGTCAACTCGTAAGTCGTCTTGGTCTAAACCGAGTACGCCAGTTGATACTGATTCTGGTTCCGATCAAAAATCAAAATCTTTCAAAATATGGAAATCAAATGTTGTTTCCAAGGTCACCAATGACTATGTGGAAGACACCGAGCGACCCGACGCTGTTGAATCGGGTCGATCCCAAAGCAACTAATGTTTTATTTGGTGTCAGTAGGTATTTCAGAAAGACCTATCAGTAATTGAAAGGTTGCTGATGGTGAAATATCTGTGAAACTTAAATTGAATTTTAAAACTCAATTTTGCTTTCAAAATGCTAAAGTGCAAGTATTCGTGTTGGTTGATCAATTTCTGTTTTTGTGTTTCACTTTGTCTCATCTTGAGGGGGAGTTTGTTTTGCAAAATGCAAATATATTGTGTTGTTTTTCAAATGATAAAAATGAAAATCTATAAATAGAGTTGTCATTTTTAGGGGGAGAAATTTGAAAAGACAAAAACATTGAAAAATGAGAAATTTGTATCCGACGTGATTGGGAAATGATGGTACATTGTCTTACATCGTCTTACTCATGGATAAAATAGATGAAAAAGCCATAAGACCATTTGATAGATGTGTAAGGTAGGCCCGGCATATCAGAAAGTATTCAAATGTGATATACACTAAATCTGATGCTTGATCTAGTGGACACATCTTGATGCATATCTCCCAATATATCAAGAAAAAGATATGTGAAAAATAAAATGAGAAGACACTGTGTATACATGTGTTCATTTTGCAAAGATTTAAACTTGTTTGATTTTCTTTATTTTGTCAAACGATCGGACTTTCTCTGCGCATCGAAAGATCGACCTGATCGTTGTTCGTTTGACGTTCTGCTTTATTTTCTTTGGTGTTTCGTATAACTCATCGGACTTTCTTTGTGTGTCCACAAGACCGACCTGATTGTTGTTGAGTTATACAATTTCAACTTGTTTTATTTTCTTATTTTGTTAAATCCGAGGCCTTATCTGCGTATCGAAAGATCGATCTTAAGGTAGACGATTTAACGTTCTTATTTCTTTTTGCATGGAACACAGTTGACTATATCATGAATACAATCACTATGTGATAAATCACAAGTGAAATCACAAAAATGTGATAAGCAAAACGTATCTGGGTATGTCTGATAGTGTGGGGTACACTGGTCAAAGCAAATTTAATCAATACCTTAACATATCTAGATGTTATGAGTATGATTCTGTCTGAGTTTAATGTTGGACAAATTATATCTGCAATTGACATGGCTTATGTGCTACAATAATCGAAATTGAAGTGTAGTTCATCATGTTATGACCAATATGATCCCAAGTTGTGATCTTTCTCACAAAAGACAAAAATAGTGTATGATTCTGTATTGCATTTACATTTCATATCAGAAAATTTCAAAAAGATTTTAGTTGTTTTGATATAAAGTTTCTAAAAAAATAAAAAAAGATTTTAGTTCTTATTTCTTTTCGACTAATCAACACGGAATACGAAATCAATTTCAAAATCAAAATATCTTGGAGTCTCGAAGAGACGTTTTGCGCCAAGATTATTTATGCTGGCAGGTTTCTAACTGGAAAGAGAACATCACAACTTCAAGTCTTCTGAAGATTGTTGACAAAGAAATTACACACGGTGCAATATCAAGTATTCAAGATTGAATTCATCGTCAAGTCGATGGAGAGTTTGATTGAAGATATAAGATACAAGTTTTAATAAAGGAATTGATACTGCACATGCCGAGGGGGAGTTTGTTGATATACAGTTGGTGATCGTCATGTGAAGTATCGAGTGCAAGACAAGATGTGCAAGTTTGTTAGTGGCCGAACCTTGGGCGAACTCCAAGTTCGGACACAAGCGAACCTGGTCCGAACCTGAGGTTCGGCCCATCGTATTTCAGCACTATAAATAGATTGTCTTGTGTATTGTTTACGAAGTTTCTTGGTCATATCTTGTATGTGAACTCTGTGGTTTTTCTCTGTGGTCTAATACAAATCCTTTGTATTTACATCTCGTGTCATCCTCGTTTAACATTAATTTCAATACGATTGAGTAGACGATCATACGCTCACGCATTTTCAAGCCTTCAAATGTTTATAACTTTATAATAATCATTCAACTTTATAAAAAACCATTCAGACTTGTTAGATCCTTTCAATTTTGGTGCAGATAGCTGATCTTTGTAAAATGCATGCAGCTTTAAGGTTTCTGCTTTCTCTTCCATCTGTAATAGCAACTGCTACAATGTGTCATGTGATCAAGGAGGTTGATCCTGACAATGCCTTTAATTATCTAAACAGGCTGAAAGATCTACATGAAGTTAGCCCGAATGTTGTAATCGATTCCTATTTCAACAGTGATAACTCTAATGATTTATGGGCGGTTGCGTCATCATCGGTTTCATCTTCACCTAAACTCGTGTATCATCATCGGTTTCATCATCATCGGAGTAGCTAATGCAACGGGTCTAATCCTACCCTTGTATCGAGCAGTAATGTTCATTAGTTTTGGTAAGATTTTTGCATATTTATTTTCCAAAATAGGATGTTAAGGGGAAATTACATTACTAATCAATAAGTTGTTCCGACCAGAATCATGTATTTTGCGCAATGCTAGGATCTTGATTGTTTACTTTGACGAATTATAATTAAAGAGTTGGATTTGCAAGATTCTTGAATGGTTGTTTCATAGATCACCTTTTGTTGGTAATGGTCCGGTTTTCGTGTTGAACTGCAAATTACCATTTTACCCTTACAATCTATCATTAAATCAAGGCTATGGATACATACACACCTTTATTATATACTCACACACTTTGCATACGGTTCGTATTGTATATGATCCATGTCTAAATATACCGGTTGTATTGTACAATACGGCACGTGTCCAAAGATGAGTCGTATTATACCATATCGTTTGTATCTATTAAAAATTTTGAATTTTTTATCTTTTAAAGTTATTTGGCACGATGTATTATTTCTTGATATCCCTGTCAATTATTGGACGTAATGTATTATTCATTCAAACTTATAGAACCCAACTCGACGACATTCCGACATCTTAATTTTACTTGGTGGAACGAGAACACGTCGAATACATAAAATTGAACAATGAAATTAATTATCATTTAACGATTTATAGAAAGTTTTGAAAAAATAATGTGTCATGCCAATTGACACGGATATTGAGTAATAAAACATCATGTCAAATAATTTTAAAAAAAAAATTAAAAAAATAATAATAATTTTTTACAGACACGGGCCATGTGTACAAATGTATAATACGACTCATCTTTGAACACGGGTCATATTGTACAATACCTTTGAACATGGGTCATATTATACAATACGAGACATCAAAATGTGTCCCTAACAACTCCCTTAATTAATCATCAATAATTGGTGTGAAACTGTACATTTAAGGAATTTAAAAATAAAAGAAAAGAAGGTCACAAACAAAACGAAAAAGCTAACTAAAAAACGAGCGCATCGGCGAATTTGCTAATTTTTTGAAATAACCTCTTTCGCGGATTGGAGGGCGGATGAAACCGAGGCGGCGGCATTTTCCAGGATAGCACCGCTTGTACCTTTGGCGGTGGCAACCGGAGTGGCAGAGACTGGTGGTTGGGGTTGATGTTGAACCTCAGCCACCTTTTGTTCTTGCTTTTGCCCCGGTGTCACGCGATCCATTTTCTCGGCTTCTACGGCTCCTCCATGTTGTTCTTGCGTTTGCCCCGTATCCGATCTTGATGCCTTCATAATAAGACTTGATTCCTTGAAAATGCATGTAGAAATGTAGTATTGGAGAAAAAAGAATTGTAATTGGTTAGTTATAGGTTTGTGTTGTTGGATTGCTCTTGAAAACGTAGGGGAGCCGATCACTTCCAATTTAGTCGGATCTAAATCTTAATCATAAAATATAAATAACCAAAATATGTTAATAATAACTTTTGGTGGTCTCATGCCTCATTTGATTATACATCTTTATTCCTTAAGAATTATTACTTTTTTTTGGACGGCAAGTAAAAATACCATTTGCTAAAACTATGAAGATTTGATGAAGGTTTTAAAAACATCTGAAAACGGCTCGTAACTTGACAAGGATACACACGGCTCTTTTGTGAATCGGGCTTTTGATGTTTGGCATTTTTTATGTTATCGACTCATTTTGGTTTATCCGGATATAAGAAATTATAACCAAATATTATTTTAAGTTACTGTTATGGGTCAAATTCCAAGCACCCGGCTGAGAAGCTTGATAATGCAGGAATCCGGGAATCCCAAGGATTCTCGACAGGTTACGTTATTTGTTATTTATTTAAATATCCTTTACTTGCTAATAGCCACGTGATTAATTTCAATGGCAGGTAAGCAAGGTTTAACCTTCCTAAGGAATCGGTCAATTAGCGCTGACGTGGCATTAACGAACGTGGACTGAGTGGTGAACTTCCTCAAACGGCTAATGGACGTGGTCAAGAGGATCCCTGATTTCTCGGATAATTAGTTATTTCTGTTTGTAGCTATAAATGGGACATGATCGAATTAGGAAACACAACACAACACACGACACTCTGAATATTGTAACACTTAGCCTTCGATCATCGTCTCCACCACTGTAATCGAATTTTTACTTTATAAAAGCTTTAGGTAGCAGGCGCTTTGAGCCGGCTCCCGAGGTTTTTACTGGGATTCTCAGAGGCAACTCTCAGGATTCCGGGTTTCCCTCGTATATCATCGTGTCATTTGCATTACTTTTTCTTTACCTTTGAACCAGACTTCTTGGCACCTCACCCCACATTCTAAGTTTGGAATACGAGATTGCCTCGTGCAATTTTTGACCAAAACAGTTTGGCGCCCACCGTGGGGCAAAACGGTGCAAAACTTCATTTACTCTATCATATCCTACGTTTTCGATCGCTACAATGTCGTCCCAGATGAAAACTTCATCAGTATCCGCGGGATCTTCGGGCATAAGCAAGATCAACACGATGTCCTCCTCTGAAAACTAGCCGAGGGACACTGGAGTGTTCATGCCAGCAGTTAGCGCGTCACTTCCTCCCATCCCAAGGAGAGATGTAGCGAAACAGAAAGGACCGCAAATTCCTGTTTTCTCGGGATCTCAGGGTGAACGTATTGATCCTGTTATTACTAACCATGATATTTTTGCTTTGATTCAACAGATGAAATCTCAAGCGGAGCAGCAGGAAAGAACCACTAAACAAGTGATGAAAGAGCTTGAGGAGCTTAAGAAATCTGGAAGCTCGGTCGACGAAGAAAGCCCTTTATATCCCAGGAATCTTGACTTTTGTGTGTCGGGATCCCTGGCCAAAGATCGTCTCAAAACAAGGGCATCAACTGCCGCCAATAAAGGCTCCTCGGCAACTTTCACAACGTGCCCTCCAATCGTCAGTCATCAGAAGCAGGTGTCTGGGATCCCGGAAAGCTATTATCAGGAATCCTCGAAGTCGCGTGATTACGATTTCTGGGAATCCCAACCAATGGGGGACCGGGAGTATTCTGCTTCTCAGCCTCGTCCCAAGGCTAAGGAGCCCAAAGGATACCGCTATACTGATCCGTTCGTCATCTCAGACGCCGGTCCTGCAAGACCTTCAGAAGTTCACCAAGGAGATTTCATTCCTATGCAGGATCCTGAAACAACCGAGTTTCCAGTATTCAGAAACTCACGACAAGAGCAAAGTCCCAGGACCAGGGACACATATGCAGGGAGAATTCCTAACCCTAGTTATAATGTGCCTAACACAACTGTTATGCAGGATACAGGAATTCCACCTCAATTTCTCAGGGAACTTCAGAAACTCAAGGAGATGATAGCTAGCGTCCCGGGAATCATCAAGCCTATTCCTGAAGTCCCTCTAGAGAGTCACAGGATATCAAGATTTACGAGGCCCATATGTGATGTGGAGATTCCGAAGCGTTTCCAGACCCCCAGCATGAAATTATACGATGGAACGACGGATCCCGAAGAGCATGTGGCTCACTACAGGGAGAGGATGGAAATCAACCCAATCCCCGCTGATATCAAGGAAGCCTATCTTTGCAAAGGCTTTGGTTCAACTTTGACAGGACCAGCCATGAAATGGCTACTGAGTATTCCTCCCAATACTATAACTTCGTTTTCTCATTTAGTTAATTTATTTAATAATCAGTTTTCTTGCAGCAGAACTTTTGAGAAACTCACAGGTGATCTTTACCGAGTGGTCCAGAAGCCATCGGAACCCCTCAGGGATTATATATCCAGATTTGGCCGGGAATCCCTTGAGATTCCAAATTTGGACATGGCGGCTGCTGTGGAAGCGTTCAAAATGGGACTCTCTAAGGATTCCCGATTTTATGACGATTTGGTTATGACCCCATGCAGGAACCTCGATGAAGTAAGAAGTCGAGCTCTGAGGTTCATTCGCCTAGAGGATGACAAGATAATTCATCAAAGAGAAGAAGCTGCGAGGAATGATCGAAATTCCAGGAAGTCTGAATCTTCCGGGAAATATTATAACTCCAAACCGTACTCTCGAGGAGATAATCAAAGGATCAATGCTGTAGACGAAGAAGAGGACAATGAAGAATATCCTAAAATTTCTGAATATTGTTTCTCTTGTGATATTGCCGGTCTAATGTGTGCTATGCAGGACTTAGGAGAAAAGGCAAGATGGCCCAAGAAAGGTGACAAACAGGGATCCTGGAAGGACAAATCTAAATGGTGTGCCTTCCATGAGGATTTCGGGCATCTCACCGATGAATGCATTGCACTCAGGAAAGAGATTGGGTATTTGTTGAGCAAGGGGCATCTCAAAGAACTTCTCGGCAGGAAGAAGAGCCGAACTCAGGAACCCGAGAAGTCCCAACAGCGAGCAGCTTCTCCGCCTCCGGATGCTCCAATTATTCATTTCATATCAGGAGGCTCAGACATATGTGGAACCTCTTACTCGTCTGCAAGGAAGCATGTTAAACAGTCGAAGAATGAGAAGAATGAGAAGCCTACGAAGACTTCACGTTTAACTGAAGAAAAGCTTATCTCGTTTGACGAGTCCGACAGAAGCGACATCCAGGATCCCCATCATGATAGTTTAGTCATTACTTTACATATTGCTAACTGCGTTGTACGCAGGATTCTGGTGGATAACGGAAGCTCAGTAAATATCATTCATCTGGAAGCATTGAAAAAGATGAACATACCAGAAGGCGACATAATTCCAAGATCCTCAGTCCTTGTTGGATTCAGTGGAGAAACCAAGAATACGATTGGGGATATCCGGCTTCCTATTTATATCGAAGGGATAAACTGTGTTCAAAAATTTTGTGTTATTGACTCACTCTCTTGTTGCAATGTTATTTTAGGTAGGCCCTGGATTCATGAAATGAAAGCTGTACCATCAACCTACCACCAGTGCATCAAATTCCCAACATCCTGGGGAGTTGTTCGGATAGAGAGCGACCAACAAGAAGCCAAGAACTGCTATCTCACTTCAATGAGAAAAGCAGCTAAGCTTAACTCAGCATAGCAATCAAAGAAACTGGCACTTCAACTTCAGGAAGAAAAAGAATCAGATGTGAAGGAAGTTCAGATTGATCCTGAGGATCCTGAAGTGAAGGTGCTAGTAGGAACTGATATTCCCAGGGATACCGAACAAGAATTGATCCGGCTTCTCACCAACAGAAGGGCAACCTTTGCATGGAAACATGAAGATATGACAGGTATTCCTACTAACGTTATAACCCATAAACTTGGTTTGGATCCTACTTTCAGGCCAATCCAGCAGAAAAGAAGGAAGTTCGCTCCAGAAACCAACACTATCATACAAGAAGAGGTTAACAAGCTTCTCAAGACAAAAATGATTCGGGAAGTCAAGTATCCTAAATGGCTAGCGAACGTGGTCGTGGTACAGAAGAAGAATGGGAAGTGGAGAGTCTGCGTGGATTACACTGATCTAAACAAGGCTTGTCCCAAGGATCCTTTCCCATTGCCACATATCGATGCTATGGTGGATGCTACCGCAGGACACGAGATGCTCACCTTTATGGACGCCTCATCAGGATTCCAGCAAATTCAGATGGAACCTTGTGATCAGGAGCACACCGCCTTCATGACCCCAACAGGTATCTATTGTTATACTGCGATGCCTTTTGGACTTCGAAATGCAGGTGCCACCTATCAGAGACTTGTAAACATGATGTTCAAAGACCAACTGGGAGACACTATGGAAGTCTATATCGATGACATGGTAGTGAAATCCAAGAAAACAGAAGATCACCATAGGGATCTCCAAACGGCATTTGATATCCTGGATCATTACAACATGAAGCTGAATCCTTCTAAGTGTCACTTTGGGGTCAGAGCTGGAAAGTTCTTGGGTTATATGGTAATGGAAAGAGGAATTGAAGCCAGTCCTGAGCAAATTAAAGCCATTCTAAATCTGAAATCTCCTACAACAATTAAGGATGTTCAGAAATTGACCGGAAGAATAGCAGCTTTGAACAGATTCATATCCAGATCCTCAGAAAAAAGTAAAGATTTTTATGAGATTCTGAGAAAAAATAAAATGTTCGAGTGGAATGAAAAGCATGAGGAAGCTCTCAAGTCGTTAAAGGAATATCTCTCATCGGCTCCTCTATTGATGAAGCCAATAGATGGGGAGCCTCTAACCCTGTACTTAGCAGTCTCAGGAAGCTCAGTCAGTGCAGTCCTCGTCAAAGATCATGAAGGGCAGCAACACCCTGTGTACTATGTAAGTAAAACACTGCTTGATGCAGAATCCAGGTATTCCTATCTTGAGAAACTTATTTTAGCTTTAATCATGGCATCCACTAAATTAAGACATTATTTTGAGACTCATACTATTATTGTAAGAACTAACTATCCTATTAAGGCAGTGCTCAGGAAGCCTGAGATGTCTGGCAGGTTAGCGAAATGGGCAGTCAAACTCAGTGCTTATGACATACAATACGAACCCAGAACGGCTATCAAGTCACAGGCCTTAGCTGATTTTGTAGCAGACTTCAGCAGTGACATCCTCCCGGAAGCCGATGAGGAAGTCAGGAAGCTTGATGAACTTGAGGAGCCTTGGATCCTATATACGGATGGGGCTTCCAATGTCAGAGGCACGGGCCTCGGAATCCTACTAAAATCACCCCAGGGAGACATCTTACCCTCGTCTATTTCTTGTGAATTCCAGGCTACTAACAACGAAGCCGAGTATGAGGCGCTTATTGCAGGTTTACAGATTGCTAGGGGCATGAGAATCAGGTGTATACAAGTCTATGTTGATTCCTTATTACTTGCTAACCATTTCAATGGATCTTATGCAGCCAAATGAGAGAAACTTTCGAAGTATCTTGATGTTGTAAAAGATTTGTCTTTAAAATTTGAAACTTTCAATATAGTTCAGGTTCCAAGGGAGGAGAACTCGGAAGCCGATGCCTTGGCTAACTTGGCCTCATCTCTCAAAATTCCAGAGGATGTCAAGATCCCAATCACTCATGTTTTGACTCCAGCTATTTCGGCTCAGGAATCCAATAAGGTGGACTGCGAGGATTCTATGGAAATTCAGGATCCTGAGAAGGTCTTGGAATCCTGGACCTCCCCTATTATAAAGTATATTCAAAGTGGGGAAATTCCTAAAAACGAGAATCCCAGAGCCTTCCGCACGAAGGTAATTCCTTACATTATTTTAAATATATAGAAAGTCTCTTGCAGGTCCTTACTTAAGGTGTCTTGAGAAATCTGAGGCGCTCCAAGTAGTTCAAGATATCCATGCGGGAGATTGTGGAAATCATACCGGTGGAAGAGCATTGTTTTCCAAGATCCTCAGAACTGGTTATTACTGGCCAACTATGAAGAAGGATGCTATGGACTTCTCACAAAAGTGCGATGCATGCCAAAGACATAGCAATATTCTCCATCAACCAGCTGAGCCGTTGCACCCCATTGTCTCACCTTGGCTGTTTATGAAGTGGGGGATGGATATAGTTGGGAAGCTGCCCAAGGCACCCGGAGGAAAAGTCTTTATGCTTGCAATGACCGACTACTTTTCCAAATGGATAGAAGCAGAAGCCTACGTTCAAGTTAGGGAAAAGGAGGTTATCTCGTTTATCAAGAGGAATATCCTAACAAGGTTTGGGATCCCAGCAGAAATTGTATGTGATAATGGCTCCCAGTTTATTGGCAAGAGGACTACGAGCTTCTGTGAGAGTTGGGGGATAAAGATGATCACTTCAACACCAGTACATCCTCAAGCCAACGGTCAAGCGGAATCCAGCAACAAAATCATCATCAATAACTTGAAAAAGAAATTGGGTTCCAAGAAAGGAAGATGGGCTGAAGAACTTCCATTTGTTCTTTGGGCAGATAGGACGACTTCCAAGAATGCAACTGGCCAAACGCCTTTTTCCTTGGTATTTGGGGCAGAAGCCGTCATCCCTACTGAAATGGTGATTCCTACAGCAAGAGTTACGCTCCAGGATTCCCAGAATAACTCTGAGAATCTACTTCAGGATCTTGAAACGGTAGAAGAACTCAGGGATCTTGCCAAAGTCAGAATGGCGTCATACCAGCAAAGGATAGCAAGGTCATATAATAAGAATATCAGGCTCAGGCGATTTCAGGTTGGAGACTTGGTATTGAGGAAAGCATTTCAGAATACGACCAATCCGGCTGATGGGAAGTTGGCGCCCAAATGGGAAGGACCCTATCTAGTGGAATCCGAAGAAGGAAAAGGGGCATATAGACTAATGAACTTAGAAGGAGACTTATTACCGAGAGCTTGGAATGCTATCCATCTGAAAGCCTATTTTATGTAGGGATCCTATCAGGATTCTCACCCGGATTTTCACCCAGTCAGCAATCCAGGTAAGTATACTAATCCAACTTCAATTCGCTTTATCAATTTCTTTTTACCCATTACTAACTTAAGCATCGGAGTGGTGTCAGCAAGGCTGACACCCACCCTTCACCAAGCATTCAAGTGTTTTGCAGAAGGTTGGAAGTTATACAACAGTTTTTTGGGTTTATCCCCAGTCAGAGGCTGGCCACCTCTTCTCTGTTTAAGATGTCCAGCACATCTTCTAAGGTTTAAAGGTATTCACCTTTCTCAAGTTTGGGTAAACGCCTGTGACGCACGACCCTCGCCTGGAGCGCAAGTAATCCCTCAGGTTGCTCAAGGTGGCCGGACCAGTCCATTCTTAAGGGTGGCTGATAATCTTGTCACTGGAGGCTTCTGAGTGGATTCCTAAGGTTTTTAACGCTTACGTGTTAACGATTGGTTTGGCATTTTCATGTCACTAAGTGGGATTAACCCCAGTTTCCTAACAATTGGTTTGACATTTTCATGTCACTAAGATGGGTTTTACCCCAGTTTCTTCGGGCTCGTCCCCAGCTTGTTTGGGTTTAACCCCAGTATCTTCGGGCTTGTCCCCAGTGTTATCGGGAATAACCCCAGTTTCTTTGGGCTTGTCCCCAGTGTTTAACTTGAAATTTAAAACCTATTGGATCCCAGTCGGGAGAAGATTAAAAACGCGAGTAATTTTGACTTATTATTCGAAGTCCTTTTTAACAGGTTTGGGAATCCTAAGGAATTGGGAATCCTGATCAGAAAGAAATGAGAATTGAAGGGCCTTATCTTTCAACATACTTTATGCTTTGGGTCCTACAAAATCTGAACATGCGACATTCTTTTATGAGTAAAAGGTTTGTTTTGGATCCATTAAGGTAGTGGATTCAAGAAAGATTCTTTTATACTTTAATATTCTATTTGTGGAACCCAAGCATATACTTTATTCAAGTCAACGAAAAAACTATTTTTGCAAATAAAAACGACAAGTGTTGGTCAAACCTACCATACCATTCATAATATTTAAGCAAAATAAAGGGTATCTTAGATCTCGGCCGTCCACGTGGGCATGCAGATTATTTTGAAACGATTTGAATTTCACAGCTGTTATCCTTTATCGAACACCCGCGAAATTCAGGGGCAATTGTTATGGGTCAAATTCCAAGCACCCGGCTGAGAAGCTTGATCATGCAGGAATCCGGGAATCCCAAGGATTCTCGACAGGTTACGTTATTTGTTATTTATTTAAATATCCTTTACTTGCTAATAGCCACGTGATTAATTTCAATGGCAGGTAAGCAAGGTTTAACCTTCCTAAGGAATCGGTCAATTAGCGCTGACGTGGCATTAACGAACGTGGACTGAGTGGTGAACTTCCTCAAACGGCTAATGGACGTGGTCAAGAGGATCCCTGATTTCTCGGATAATTAGTTATTTCTGTTTGTAGCTATAAATGGGACATGATCGAATTAGGAAACACAACACAACACACGACACTCTGAATATTGTAACACTTAGCCTTCGATCATCGTCTCCACCACTGTAATCGAATTCTTACTTTATAAAAGCTTTAGGTAGCAGGCGCTTTGAGCCGGCTCCCGAGGTTTTTACTGGGATTCTCAGAGGCAACTCTCAGGATTCCGGGTTTCCCTCGTATATCATCGTGTCATTTGCATTACTTTTTCTTTACCTTTGAACCAGACTTCTTGGCACCTCACCCCACATTCTAAGTTTGGAATACGAGATTGCCTCGTGCAATTTTTGACCAAAACAGTTACAAGGCGTGAAGTACATATTTGTTTGAGACTACTATGATTTTTAACATTCTAGGAATCTTAAGTGCTCTAAGGGGAGAGCTCCCTAATCCAAAGGGAATCATCCCCTTGGCGGGGTCTAGGGGGTAATCTTTTGGTGGGGTTAAATTGATAATCAGCTATAACCTATTATCAGTAGTAAAAAGGTCATTAGTAGTGACTATCGATCAGTGTCAATTTGGTTCATTAGTGGCAAGTGATTTTCAGAGTTTAAACGACTAAATAATAATTATCATATAATAATATCATAAAGATCTACATTTGAACGACTTAATTTTTAACAAGATACAAGCTTCAAATTACTAGGGTTTCTAGTTTAAATGTTAAAATGAACATAAACAGATGTAAACTTACGAACATAAACAAATACCTTAACGAACGTTCTTGAACATGAATGAATGAGCATGGCTTCTGTTCATATTCATTCAATTAACTAAACAAATGAAAAAAAAAATCATGTCCGTTCATTTATTAATATTGTTCGCTGAATGCTTGATCCGTTTATAGCCCGGTCCTAGGTCGGGAAAATTTAGGAGATGCATTGTTCCTTGATATTGATTTTAAGTGCAACACCAATATAGCCAAATTGATGAGATTTGTGTTTTTATATTTAGATTTTTGTTCAAATTGTTTTATACATAGATTTGTCATTTGTGTTTTCACTATCTGGATGTATATGTACTATGTATTTATGTATAATGTATAATGTTAGAGGTGCAAATCTCAAACTGGTTTGGCCAAACCGAACCGGTTTCAAACCGGTTATGACCAAACCGATTCCCTAACCGATGAAACCGAACCGGTTTGGACCGCTTTCGTAGTCTGAGTGAAGAAACCGGTTTCACTCAAACCGGTTTGGAAACTGGTTTGAGTGAAACCGGTTTCAAACCGGTTTCAAACCGGTTTCTTCACATGCTTTTTAAGAGCCGTAATATATACGTTATATAGCCGTTGGGATGCCTTTGTGACCGTTTTTCTAGCCGTTTTTAGTCCTTTTAAGCCATTTTGACCCATATATATTCTCGTTATCTCTTACAAACATTACCCCACTTCTCAAATTCTCAAAAACACTCAAACATATTACTTCTTTCAATTAAGATGGCAAGTTCAAGTCAATTTAGCAATGCCAATGTTGATTCTTAACCCGGTGGTGATGACGACCAATTCTCCATTGTGAAGATCGTAGCAACCAAGAGAGAGCCGAAGTTGTTCGGTGTACACTACGACTTGGTTGAGTTAAAAAACGGTCTCCAAAAGGCTCGGTGTCGGTATTGCGTGTTATTAACGAAGGGAGATTCCAACTCGAACCTACGCAACCACTTGAATCTATATTGCAAAGCGAAGAAGACAAACCCAAGTTCGTATCAAACTCAACTTGGACCCGATGGAGGCATATGGAATTTCGATGTGGAGATGGTTCGGGAACAAATGGCTAACTTTGTGATTCAAGAAAGCTTACCATTTGATCACTTCGACAACCCGCGTTTGACACGCTTGGTTCAACAAACGCTTCAACCATGTTATCGCCGCGTAAGTTGTACAACTCTTAGAAACGATTGTTTAAAAAGATGGAAGCAAGCAAAAAAAACAATTAGTTTTGGGTTTTCAAAATTTAGAAACCGTAGTTAACTTAACCACCGACGTTTGGTCGGCTCCGCATGGTTTGCCTGATTCGTACCTTTGCGTAACCGCACATTGGATTAATCCCGATACGTGGCAAATGATGAGACGAACCATAGCTTTTGAACGGTTTGACTATCCGCACGATGGTGATAATTTGTTTTACATTTTGGATAGTGTTATTTTTTATTTTAAACTTGAAGGGAAAATATTTTCAATATCTTTTGATAACGCTTCGAACAACACAAGTGCGGTTAATAAACTAAAACTAAAATACCAACCGCTTTGTAACGGACTGTTTTTTCATACCCATTGTGTCGCACATATCATTAACTTGGTTGTGCAAGACGGTTTAAACGTTGACAATGTTAAACAAATAAAAGATAATTTTCGACAAATGCTAAAAGATGTTTTTAACAGTGGAAAGAAACGATATACCGAATATCGTCATTGGTGCAAAGATACGGGTTCGCTCTATTTAGGACCGAATTGGGATGTTCCAACTAGGTGGAACTCGACATGAAAATGTTGGATTGTGCGGTTAGGCAACAACCTTCTTTAGAAATGTTTCATGATGGACTTCCTGTTGGGTTGTATAACTATTTATCAAAACACGAGTACGCAGCGGAAAGAATCCTATGAATTAATCTAACTAACCGGTTTTAGAACGTGTACCTTTTTAGCTCGGCAAGACTTGATCTCTTGGAGGATTTGATACAAATCCCTCTACGATCGCACACACGACACACCAATGCTATGTGCTAGCAACCGATCACGAACTCCTCTTGATGTAGCTTGGTCGAACCACACAAGAACCGAAACCCCTAGGGTTTTCCTTGTTGCCGAAATCGAGAGAGAATAGAGAGAGATTAGGGTTTTCTTTTATCTGATAAAAGCAGCAACTAATCCTTAAACCCATAGGCTCTATTTATAGGATTAGAATACTTGATAAACAAGCAAAGGATTTGGATAATCCCTTAACCGAATTCGGCCTAAAGGCTTATCACAAAGCCTCTCCCAATTGTAATCCAATTACAACTCTCTCTAATTACAACTAACACCCCTGTTAACAATTAACTGTCAGTTTTTAACGAAACCTCGTTAAATGTTCGTGATAAATATTAATTAACCATTAATTAATATTAATACATTTGGTGTCGAGACGTGTGACCCCGTAGGCTTAAATAATATCCGGACATACGCTTACTATTACATGATCATATCCCTACAGCTCCCACTTGAGCTTGCAATAGTAAAGGTAATAACATTGGTTAGCGTCTAGCAACACGCCAATGCTCCCAGAAATATTTAAGTACAGTTTCTCAAAGTGTATTTAAATGGTACAGTCATTTACTATCCCTTTGTTACCGATACCGTTTTAAATATGGATATGGAATAAAGTCATTCCATACTTTAACGATTCTGTTTCTCATTCTCACAAATAACTTAAGATTACCAAATTGCAAATCGAGACACCTCTAGATTTCATTTGGGCACGGCCATGCAAACATCTTAATTAGTCCAATGAGGGGCCCAGTGGTATCTGCTTCAGCACAAAGTTGAAGGAACAAATCCTCTTGACTACACGTGTCAAGTCACATACTTCACTACACTTACTGAAAATAGCCCTTTTGTACTACCTTATTCAGGATAGTTAGACCTATATCAAGTAGGTGCAATCCATACATGCATGACCTGCTTGTATCTCAAGTCTAAGGATAAATAAAGCAACCATTTACGAATTTCACTTAATGACGCCGATCCATAAAGTGACAATTCGTTAGTGGGTCAGTCCAGTATGCATCCAATGAATACCATGTGAGTTTGGTGGGACCATCCTAACCAATCACTCAGATTTTGTCTTAGTTTAACTATATTCCCATATAGTTAATCGACAATGGACAATTTAGAATACTTGACAAGTACTCAAGGATTAAACATGCAAATATAGGACACAACTTAACCATTAATTGAAATCAAACATATCAAGTACTTTGTTTCATTATATAAACAGAAATTGCTTAATGTCCTTTATCCAAATACCGAACATCAGACATACATGATTTAACTAGCTAATTTAAGTCCCATGCCCTCGGCATGCCTTTCAAGCTTCGGCCTCGACAAAGCTTTCGTGAAAGGATCAGCTAAGTTAATATCTGTGTGAACTTTGAGTAATTTGATTTCACCTAGTTCGATCTGCTCACGAACATAGTGATATCTCCTGGCATAGTGTCTGGCGCCCTTCTGAACTCCAGGTTCTTTGGCGATGATCAATGCACCCGAGTTATCGCAGTACATGTCGATAGGCAAGTTACTTGTGGGGACAATGTCAAGCCCACTAATAAACTTCCTTATCCAGACAGCCTCCATTGCAGCTTCCGAAGCAGCAATGTACTCAGACTCTGTTGCAGACATAGCAACTGTGGTTTGTTTCTTGCTTTTCCAATCCACAGCGCCTCCATTCATAACGAAGACGTACCCAGACTGAGACTTCGTGTCATCTCTATCAGTCTGAAATCCAGCATCACAGTATCCGGCCACTTTGAGCTCTTGATCTGGATTTCCCCCATATACCAAAAACAAATCTCTAGTAGCCCGTAGGTACTTGAGAATGGTCTTAACAGCAGTCCAGTGACTTTCACCTGGATTCTGTTGATAACGGCTAACGATATTTTGCGCAAACGCTATATCAGGTCTAGTGCATCTCACCGCATACATTATAGAGCCTACAGCCGAAGCATAAGGGACTCTTTGCATACGCTTCACCTCATCAGGTGTAGAAGCACCTTGTTTGACCGATAGACCAAGTCCTTCCTGCATTTGTACTATACCACGCTTGGAATTCTCCATCTTGAATCACTTCAAGATCTTATCAATATAAGCACTTTGACTTAGTCCAATCAACCGCTTAGTTCTATCTCTATAGATCTTGATTCCAAGAATGAATGCTGCTTATCCCAAGTCTTTCATGGAAAAACACTTTCCAAGATGGGATTTTACATCTTGCAACATTGGAATGTGTTTTCCTATTATCAATATGTCATCAACATATAAGACAAGGAAAGTAACATTACTCCCACTAGCTTTGCGATATACACATGGCTCATCGGGATTCTGAACGAAACCAAACTTTTTGATTTCTTCATCAAACCGTTTATTCCAACTCCTCGATGCTTGCTTTAGTCCATAAATGGACCTTTGAAGCTTGCATACTTGGTTGGGATGTTTTGGATCAATGAACCCTTCAGGTTGATCCATATAGACTTCTTCATCCAAGTAACCATTTAAGAAGGCAGTCTTAACATCCATTTGCCACATCTCAAAGTCATAGTACGCTGCTATGGCTAAGAGAATCCTAATAGCTCTAATGTCTGCTACTGGTGAAAAGGTCTCATCATAGTCAACGCCAAAACGTTGAGTATAACCTTTCGCCACGAGACGAGCTTTATAGGTGTGTACATTTCCATCCATGTCGGTCTTCTTCTTGAAGAGCCATTTGCTCCCAACGGTTCTTGCGTTAGGAGGAAGATCAACCAGGGTCCAAACGTGGTTATCTTGCATGGATTTCATTTCCACATTCGCAGCTTCAAGCCATTTGTCAGATTCCGGATCTGATAATGCAGCTTTGAAGTTCGGAGGCTCATTGAGATCTCCTGATACGTTATCCTCGGATTCGACTAGACCAATCCATCTATCCGGATTACGTACGACCCTTTCGGATCTACGAAGTGGAATCGCAACATCATCGACTTGAGGTTCATCACTTTGAACATTCCCCCCCCCCCCCAAGTTGATGATTGCTAGTTGTTTCAGAAGGTGACACATCTTCTAGTAGTTCTACAATTCTCCCACTGTTCTCTTGAGCTATAAAATTCTTTTCAAAGAATTCAGCATATCGAGCAACACGAACAGTGTTTTCTGAAGAATTATAGAAGTAGTAACCCATTGTTTCCTTTGGGTATCCCACGAAGATGCACTTAGTAGTCCTGGGTTGTAGTTTGTCAGGCGTATCACGCTTCACAAGTGCCTCACATCCCCAGACTCTTAAGTAAGACAACACAGGGACTTCTCCATGCCATAATTGATATGGTGTCTTTTCAACCTTCTTGGTTGGAACCATATTTAGAATGCGTACAGCGGTTTCAAGAGCAAAATCCCAAAATGATAATGGGAGAGTTGTAAGGTTCATCATTGACCTCACCATCTCTAGTAAGGTACGATTCCTCCTTTCAGATACTCCATTATGCTGAGGTGTATAAGGAGGAGTAAGCTGTTGGACAATTCCACACGCTTTAAGATAATCCTTAAACTCTTGGCTTAGGTATTCTCCACCACGATCCGATCGAAGGATCTTGATGGTCTTACCAAGTTGATTTTCAACTTCGTTCTTAAACTCTTTGAATGTTTCAAATACCTCATGTTTATGTTTAAGCAAGTAAACATAACCATAACGGCTGAAATCATCCGTGAAAGTCACGAAGTAGCTAGCACCTTTTCTTGACACATGTCTAAATGGGCCACATACATCGGTATGGATGAGTCCAAGTAGCTCTTTTGCCCTTTGCGGCTTGTTCGGAAAGGGTTTTCTAGTCATCTTTCCTGAAATACAGGAAACGCATTGATCAAATGATTCATCATTTGATTGTAAGATCCCTTCACGTTGAAGTCTTTCAATGCGGTTTTTGCCAACATGGGCAAGACGACAGTGCCAAAGATAGGTAGAGTCCAAACTAGTTTTGGCTCGTTTGCTAACATTGAACATTGAATTATTTGAAACACAACCACGCATATCAATTTCATAAATGCCATCACAAGGAATAGCATCAAAATAATGAACATTATTTTTAGAAACTGAAATACCGATATTATTAAACGTGTTAATAAATCCTTGGTTTTTCAACAAAGAAACTGAAATAACACCTCTAGTGATAGAAGGTGCATAATGACAATTGTCTAGTACAATAAATAACCAGAAGGCAGAATTAAATGAAATTCTCCTATAGCTTCCACAGCTGCTGGCAAACCATTTCCAACGAACAGCTGCAAAGCTCCAGGCTTCAGTTTCCTCCTCTTTCTAAGACCCTGTAACGAATTACAGATGTGAGTTCCACAGCCGGTGTCATACACCCATGAATAAATCTTAGAAAAGGAAAATAATTCAATTGTGAAGATACCTGAAGTACTAGTCCCACTAGTATTCTTTCTCTTCTTCATCAACTCAGCTAGGTAGGTAGGACAGTTCCTCTTCCAGTGTCCGACTTCACCACAATGGTGACAGATCTGGTCCTTAGCCTGATGCTCTTTAGGGGCCGGAGGGGTTTGCTTGGCTTTAGGGATATGGGCAACAGCCTTGCCTTTACCCTTGCCATCAATCTTGCCCTTCCCCTTTTGCGGTCGTTTAGCCTTTTGGATCTTACCCCCCTTGATCATAAGAACTTGGGGTGTTTCAGTGGCCTTTTTAGGAATCGTCTTTTCATACTCGACAAGCATAGCATGAAGCTCAGGTATAGTCTTAGTCATACTATGCATGTTGTAGTTGCGTACAAAACCCTCAAAATCCTTCGTAAGCGATTTGAGGATCATGCCAACTGCAACAGCACGATTATACCCATAATTGAGCGATTCCAATTTGTCAAAGTAGCTCTTCATCTTGAGCACATGACTACTGACCGATTTACCAGTTTCAAGCTTTAAGTCGTGGAGTTCCACAACTAGGTCGAACAATTCGACACCAGCTTGTTTTTCATACATCTTTTTCAGCTCTTTGATCATATCACAAGGTGTATGAAATTCGTATTGCTTCTGAAGATCGGGAGTCATACTCGAGATCATCATGCAAGCAACCTCATCGTATCTGCTATACTCTGCGTTGTAGAACGCTTTCTCTTGCTCAGAAGCATCAGCAGCTGGCTCGGTCGGCCAATGATGTTCAAGGACATCGGTCCTCCGTTCAACTCTAAGGACAATCCTCAGTTGACGGTACCAGTCATTGAAGTTAGATCCATTCAGCTTTTCTTTTTCAAACATTTGACGAAAAGCATGACCAACATTGTTTTGAGGAGGGTTTGTTGCCATCTACAAAACAGATTAAGTTCAAAAATCAGTATTTTCGATAATCTTTTCCTTAATAAATTTAATTACCCAATGTTTAAACATTTTAAACAATTAAGCTTATTAAGGCTAGGATCCAATTGACATGCCATCATTTCATCAGTTGATCTGCTAGAAATGATGCATTCAAATGGTAAGTGACGATCACTAATTGTATTCCAAATACAATTCCTAGATTTTATGGGACCTACAACATGCACCAAGTGATTTGTAGTCATGTTTCATCCCATCTTTTTCCAGGGGTCTCACCGCCTAGCTCATTTTAAGTCGTCCAGCTAAGAACGCACAAATTGTCCACCATTGTGTACCAATGAGTGGGAATTTGCCATGCAAGTGCCATTTTACCATTGTGTACCAAAGAGTAAGATGACATTCACACGTGTCCTTTACAAGGTGGATGGCAAAGACTTAAGTTTGGTTTGGGTCAAAACAATTTTGATGCGTGATCAAAAAGGTTATGTGTGAAGATTCATGCACTTCTTCATCACATAATGTGTTTATAAAATTCTTAGTTTGTCTTCCAAATCAAAAGAGCTCGGTAGCTCCATTTGCAACACACAAAGAAGCGTAGGGGTGAGGTTTGCAACTTTTGCAATTAAAAACCTACCACTTTAGGGAAGCAGAGCGACCCGACTTATACCTCTCTTAGAGTGTGTTCAAATGGGTGAGCCGGTGTTTCTTTTGACTTTTAGGACACAAATTTTATTTTATAAACAAAATCATATTTCTATAGTTCATTTAGCAAATTTCGATTTTCATAAAACAAATTTGCAGTTAAAACCTTTTATTATGTCACAATTATCAAATAATCACATAATCTTAGGGTTTCTAATTATCTAATATAATTATAATTTAATCCTCTTTCATTTAAGTAATAACCATGAACGATTTGCATGAAACATCATGGTTTTTACTTCTTTTTAACACTTTAAAATCTTAAAGGTACAACATGTTGTTCATAACAATTATTTAATAACAATAAAAACCTGGATTTATAATTTTAGATCACAAAAATCAAATTTTAGAGCTAAAATTAAGGGTTTCCGATTCGGCAAGAGGTTTTCGATCCATAACATGGGATTTTTCGATCGGAATCAGGGTTTCCGATCGAGAACCCCACTTTTCGATTAGGCTTTCCGATCAGAAAACGAGGGTTTCCGATCGGGTACTTTTCGATCAGGTCGTAAACAGTTTACGATTAGTGCTCGATCGGAAACAGGTTTACGATCGGGTACTCTTTGATCGAAAAGTAGGGTTTCCGGTCGGAAATCAAGGGTCTCCGCACCGGAATAGGTTTTCCGATGGAAATCAAGGGTTTCCGATCGGATCGAGAAGTGTTTTTCGATCAGGGACTTTTCGATCGGGTCGAAAAGTCCTATTCCATCGAATTTTTTTTCGTTTTTACCAATTGCGAAACCTTTTCCAATTGTAAAACACGATTTTTAAATGAATCGAAAAGCTAGAATCTTGTTTTGGTTACCCCCCTTCCAAGTTTTATTTCCGGTAATTAATTAAAATCATAGGTGGCTCGTGATACCACTGTTGGGTTGTATAACTATTTATCAAAACACGAGTATGCAGCGGAAAGAATCCTATGAATTAATCTAACTAACCGGTTTTAGAACGTGTACCTTTTTAGCTCGGCAAGACTTGATCTCTTGGACGATTTGATACAAATCCCTCTACGATCGCACACACGACACACCAATGCTATGTGCTAGCAACCGATCACGAACTCCTCTTGATGTAGCTTGGTCGAACCACACAAGAACCGAAACCCCTAGGGTTTTCCTTGTTGCCGAAATCGAGAGAGAATAGAGAGAGATTAGGGTTTTCTTTTATCTGATAAAAGCAGCAACTAATCCTTAAACCCATAGGCTCTATTTATAGGATTAGAATACTTGATAAACAAGCAAAGGATTTGGATAATCCCTTAACCGAATTCGGCCTAAAGGCTTATCACAAAGCCTCTCCCAATTGTAATCCAATTACAACTCTATCTAATTACAACTAACACCCCTGTTAACAATTAACTGTCAGTTTTTAACGAAACCTCGTTGAATGTTCGTGATAAATATTAATTAACCATTAATTAATATTAATACATTTGGTGTCGAGACGTGTGACCCCGTAGGCTTAAATAATATCCGGACATACGCTTACTATTACATGATCATATCCCTACACTTCCTTAACAAGGTCTCGTTGAAACATTTCCTACTTCGGGTTGGGAAAGTATTAAAAAATTAACCGATTTGCTTAAAACTTTTAAAATCGCTACTACATCTATTGTTTTATATGTTTAACAAGTTAAATGACTTTGAATTCGAATGTGAGGTTTTTGAAAAGATGATTGGCCCAATGAAGGAAAAGCTAAAAAAATATTTTGAGGATTTACTGGTCGTCTTCACTTGTGCCCTTGCTTTGAACCCTTTATTCAACGTGGCCGGTGTTGAAATCTTGATTGAGTATATCACAAATGCTTTAAACTTAAATGTGGATGATCCTAAGTTTTCTCAAGTAGCAAAGGAACGTTTTAACTCACAATTTCAAAACATGTATGACGTTTATTATCAAAAGTATGGTAATATAAGCAACATACATGAGTCTATGAGTTCGGCATCTACTAGTAGTTCAAAAACTAACAAAAGCCAAAATCTTTTAAACACGTTAAGAAACATGAGTAGTAAACGTGCCAAAAGTAGCACCCCAAGTAGTGAGTTTGGGAGATACAAAGGGACCGATTTTATTCCATTTTTAAACAACGATTTGTTTGAAAACTTCGATATTTTGGCTTAGTGGAAAGAACATCAAACACAATTTCCGGTTCTTTCCGCCATGGCCCGAGACCTAATAAGTGTCCAAGCTTCCACGGTAGTTTCGAAATCCGCTTTTTCTCTTAGTGACAGGGTTTTATCTATCCGGAGGACGAGGCTTACTTCCGAGTCGCTAGAGGTTTGCATTTGCTTGAAGGATCACCTAGACGCAATGGAACGTATACAAAACGTTTCTAATCTTGAAGGTGCAATCGAAATGGAGACGGCGTTACACGAAGACGAGGTAGATATGGGGGATTCTACTCCACTTTCTGATGAAGAAGAAAATGCCGACTTACAACAAGCAAAAGATCGAGCTACGTCAGCGGCGGCAATGGATTAAACTCGAGCATAATCGTTTAATCGAAACCATCTATCATTCTATCTTTGTATTTTTCATTTTGGAATTATCTATCTTTATAATGTTTTAAGTTTGGACAAGTTGTGGTCGTAACGTTTGAAGGTTTAATTCAATAAAAAGTATGTTTTTTAAGTTTATATAATGTTAAAAAAAATAATAAGCGGCCGAACCGGTTTTTAATTCAAACCAGTTTCAGTTTCAACCCAAACCGGTTTCATCGGTTTCCTATTTCGCCCACCGGTTTCGGTTCTTAAACCGAACCGGTTTGACCCCAAACCGGTTTTGACTCAACCCGGTGTTGACCCAAACCGGCTCGGTTTGGGTTTCAAACTGATTTTTGCACCTCTATATAATGTATTCTTGGACAAATAGACAATTGAATAACAATGCTTGTCTTGTGCATGATTAGGTTTATATATGTTGTCTTGATTTATATTTGGGGAATTAGCCTACTATTGGACCAATTGTTATACTTGTTTCCAGGTAATCATCAGTTCTCTCGTATCGTTTAGTTTTTTTTTTTAATGTGAAAGAACAATTAATATAATAAATTAAAACAATTACATATTTTTGTTTTTTGTTGTGTGACTCGACCCGAAACGAATATCCGACCCGGACATATAACCCAACTGTTAAAACCTAGCGATAGTCAAAATTATTTTTTACGGAATTTCGGCCCGCACGGATTTATTAATAAAACTTCGCCACTAAATATGTGCATATGTTCCAAGGCAATTATCCATAGAAGAATTGGTCAAATTATTTCTTTCAAAAAGTGGTTAAAGTATTACAAGCAAATATACATCAAGCTCCTGTGAAGAGTATCACAGCTCCAGATTTTGTTAGCCATGAAAATGGTCTAGTTTAAATGAAATTCTCTTCTCAACATCATCTCAAATAACAATATCTTCCTCCCTATGCACATGATGGAACCAAAGCGTTAAACCTTCATTTATTCAACAAATTAAGCATTGCCAATATGATGTATAAGGCGATAACCTTCCATAATAAAGTGAGACGATGTAAATATGATCCCTGCCTTTTATGGAGACGACTAGTAGAGTGGATTAATTAACATCCACCTGAACCTCTATGAATCGGTTTTGTCAACCCTTCCCTTAACTCTTTACATAGTTGTTTGAGATATTTGCTTATATAGAGAAGAGCTGTTCACACATTGCTAGTTTTAAAAACAGTTTAAGAAACTATTCAACCCCCCCCCCCCCCCTCCTCTTTTTTCCTACATCATCCATTTTTCCTAAAGAACATACAATAAGTTTATTGTTATTAATTCCTTTAATTTCACAAGTTTCCCCCTCAATTTTGAATTGCATAATTGCATAGTCAGTTTTTGGAAATTCTTGAGAATGTTATTCAAAAGGTAACCATTTAACAACAAGATCATTTCATAGCTTTCACAAGTTTCAGGAAAAGCCTGGTTACATGGTAATTGTTTACCGTTGGCTATGATTATGTTAATCAATTGGATAGTCTTCATCAGGCATTGTAGTCGTTTATCTAACTTGACATCTATAAGCAGCCTCTCCTCTGTTTCCTTAAGGTTTTATGTAAGGTTGTCTATATCCCATCATCCCCGAACCCTACCACTATGAGTGAAACCGTACCACTCTGAGTGGACTCTATTCGGTACGGTTTTTATTGTTGTTGTATATGGAAATCTGTGTAGCTATGTTGATCAACGAAGGATATGAATTAGTATGTAAAGAAGAGCCATTTCCATATCTAATATGTTATATCTTAATTTCTGTTGAATGATAGTTTGTTATGTAACTGATCAATTATGCTTATGCAATTAGCTTTAAATGTGATACACTTCTTCAAGTTACTTGCAACTTGAAACCATCATCATGCATGTTGTTTTAGTTTCTAAGCCAAAAGTTATCCACTTGTGGATCATATTAAGTTTTCTTACTTTTGTACTTTGGGAAAACCACAATGGCGGTTTAGTGGTTTACTGATAACGTTAAAGAGCAAGCAATTTAAAAGAAACAAATGTGTGCTTCTGTTTTCCATGCATTTGCTGCTAACCAATATCATCTAAAATGCAAGAAAGATGCAAATTTACTTGGGAGAAGGGCAAGTGGTTCCTATTTATACCACCTTTTAAATCTATACACATTACACACACACAAATGACACACCATTCTATTTGCATGCTAATTTCTACAACTTCTATGTCTTGTGGTATTTTTTCAGGCCTCAGTCACAAAACATATCTATATGAATTAATATTTGCTGGCTTATGTGTTCCTGATTATTTGAGCAGATCCTCCCACTTGCAATATTGGCCGCCTGCTAGTGCGCGATAGTATCTGTCCCTGCAATAGACCGGCCTTCCATCAGCAGCCTCGGCTGCAGCAGCTGCTAAATCGTCATCAGCCTTCACACCCAAAGGTAATCTTAGGAGCTCTTCTTTGCTGTAAATTTAGTTTTAGCAAGCCATGTTGTTTAGTATTGAATTCATACATCTAACAAGATAAATGTTCTGCTTTAATGTACCTCATATTGGCACTTGATTTTGTAGCCACAATGTTTTCTTGATGTGCAAAATTTTTTAGGATGAAATCTTCTACTGGTGTGGCAAAAATGATCAATGAAACTGCTGTAACTAGTAACACACCTGTTCCAACTAGAGTTTGTTTTAGCAGTTTAATAACCGGTTTGACCTGTATTTATGACAGTCTTTTAGTTCATGAATTAGATTTTAACAACTTAATTTCCAAAACTATTGGTACCTTGTACGACCCCAATAATCTATCACGCGCCAGAATCTGTGAACAAAGAAGCAAAATTCCAAGTTTTCAAAGATGGAACAAATGTAATGAATCTACTCAAGTTATACAATGGGTCAGTTTGCGTCTACTCAAATTATACAGCAGGTCCAAAAAGGCGGGTCAAACGGGTCACGGTTATAAATATTGAATCATAAGTAGTCTAACCTCTGGAGGCTTTACCCACATTTGTCCATCATACCAACCGCTTTCTTCATAGGGAATCACTGCTGATAACAGTCTGTCACCCACATAACTCCATCCCTACCATGAAATAAATATATATATTTTTTACGGTCAGTCGAGCATGATACTTATACTAGAACTGGAGGAGTTCAGATTTAGTCAGGAGTCGGAAAATTTATCGCCAATTCAGGTGCAGAGATGATTTCATAGAAAAGACATACCAGATAAATCCTCAGAACAACCAATGATACAAGAAAAAGAGTTCCTGTTCCTGCAGCTAGTAAAAACCGAAAAGGATCCTGCATAGGAATAAGATGGTGTTTTATCTAGTGAATTATAGATGTTTTCCATTCCATTAGGGGTGTTCATAAGCCGTTGAACCCGACTGAACTATCTAAACCAAAGCAAACCAGCCGGTCTGAGATATATACAGTTCTGTTTAACGGTCTGACCGATGGTCTGGAACATGGAACCGGCCATTTGAACTATCTTTAATTCTTGTCTTTTTTAACATTTTTCGAATATGAAGTGTATTATATTCATAAATCACTTTTATCTTTTTAACTGCCAAAACTGAACTGTGAAACTGTATAAAAATTAAAGACACATGGACCTAGTTCATTACTGAATATGTCTTACACTTGAAGGACTAAAGCTAGCAGCTGAGACTGGGATCCCAAGAACAGTGAATGTCACCAACCAGAGCCCTCCAAGGCGTGTGAAAAAGGATGTCGGTTTCAGTTCCCCCCACGAGTATAATGGTCCTTCTTTCAGCGATGAGTACTCGTTCACCTAGTTCAAAACCGACCAACAGCCGTTAAGGTAACAAACTATGTTACCTGAACAGAAAAAGATAACCGTAAACCCTAAATCCTAGATCACATATACCCCTGAAAACTAGCATAATATCATATTACTATAATCATAAGTTAATATCAAGTATTCCCATTCAAAATATGTAATTTTTCAATCATCAAATACAATTTATAATATGACTCTTACTTTCTTTTTTATCCTTCTTACACTCCACAAACATGAGTAAACAATCAAATATACCTAGTAAAATCTCACTTCAATAGTAGAGTTTGGGTCTTGGGGAGTGTTAAATGAGGGTAAGCCTTACCTCTTTCCCATTAGACAGAGATGTTACTCTCCATGAGACCTCAACCCATAAAAACCACTATTTTAAAGCAGAATATAGAATGTATGCAAGAATATAACAAGTAACTATACACGAATTTATTAGTAGGAGAATATAAAGAGCATATGTGTGTATAGAATCTCTATGGCTAAAGTAGCTAAGACTAAAGACCCACCTAAGACTAAAGGCAAACTTAGAAACTAGAAAGACCGCAATATCTATCCTACGAGTAAAGGCAACCTAGGTGAAGAACCAACCTGGATACGAAGTCCCAACACAGGCCACATCTATACTCTTCTAAAAAAAATCCCTAATTTTCATCTTGCGTCTCCGATTATTCCCATCACCGATCATGTTCTCAGGGATGTGCAAGTTCAACAAATTCTACTAAATCTTCTTATCTCACGTCAATTTTGGTCATTCATTATGAGTATCTCAACGCTCTTTACAAGTCCCTTCATCTATGTCCTTTGCACATTTTTAAAACATTTATCTCAATCTCCTCTCCCTTATTTTATCCGCTATGCGTACAGTGTACTACCTAATATTTCTCTAACAATAACCTCATTTCTTAATCGGTCGAACATGATGTGCCCGCACATCCATCTTAACATCCTTATCTACGTTGTCTCCAACTTTCGCGCTCTTGTACAAATACTATAATTAAAAAAATAGGAATATTTGATTTATATAAAGTTTTGAGGGAATTAATTAACATACTGGTCTTTGCTCAAAAGGAACCTCAATTTCCAATCCAGGCTCCCAACTCTGGCCAGGTAAGTTGCTAAAACGACCATCCATCTCATCTTTAAGAGCCATGTTTGTAATGATCCTCCGGGACGAACTCCGGCTCCATCTCCGGCCGCCGTAAGGAACCAGCCTCTGGTGATCTTTCAACTTATGGCCTGAACATGACAGTAAAGAGCAATACACATTTAGCCTGATCATTTATTTCCTGGAACTTGAACAAATTCCAGGAGATAAATCTGCACCCAGTTAGTTGAGTTTTTAATGGATTGATTTTCAATAGTTTTGGCCTTTGGGGGACCATGCGTTATTTTACGTGGTGGGAGAATTTCTGTTTTGAAGATAAATTTGTTATTTTTTCTTATTTTTTGAGGCTGATTGTCTCAGGCCACGTGGGCACGTAACAACTCTACATCATCAATTAAATTTTGTATTTTTATATGACAAATATAAAGCTTTAAAAAAAGAATGTCACAATGAAGAGGTGTTTTTTTAAGTAGGTGTTTTGATAAACTACTAAGGACTAAACCATCTCAAGTATTTTGAGGGTAAAAGCAAGTTTTAAATTTGGGTATTTTTATTTAAAACAAAATTATTTTGGCTGTCATAACAAAACTAATATATGATTGTTTTTTTATTTAGAAAGGAAATTATTTTGTTTATCCTAATAAATCGAGAAGAAATAATAGGAAGACATCAAGAAAAAGATAAACTAACATATGATTGACCTTAACCACTAGGACTTGTCCTAGTGGTAATTACCCCTTTGGCTCTTAGGGCTTTGGTCACTATGTGACCCGGGTTCTAATCCAAGAGGAGGCAGTTTTACCTCATTTGGTATCAGGAGAAGGTTTCTGTCAGGAGAAATCTTTAGGAAGGGGTGTCTTGGTTCTTACGGAGGTCCGAGTAATCAACCTTGGACATAGCCTCGCAAGGATAGGTTTACACGTGAGACCAATGTCGCCTGATCGATACCGTTCCAAAAAAAAAAACATATGATTGACCTCCTCACTCTGGATCCATATCATTGGTTCTCTATAACGTCTATAATTTTGTTTTAAATTCCTAATTGACCTATTTGAGTAGCGACAATCCAGTCTTTTAGTTTTAGAGATACCGGCACAAGACACTAATGTGTCCTAAACAATTGTTTTATACATATATAAAATAAAAAGTTGAATGGGGTTTAATTTATGGGGACCTATTTTGTTGGGAGCCTGGATTGGAAATTGAAGGTTGTGCTGCAGATCGTTATGTTT
Source organism: Deinandra increscens subsp. villosa (assembly GCA_039602395.1). Classification (NCBI taxonomy): domain Eukaryota; kingdom Viridiplantae; phylum Streptophyta; class Magnoliopsida; order Asterales; family Asteraceae; genus Deinandra; species Deinandra increscens. The sequence continues at coordinate 23,473,939 of JBCNJP010000017.1, forward strand.
GACGTTTCATAAACTAGCTTTTGAAAAACTAATTGGAATAGCGTTTCAACTAGTTTTTATAATATTTTTAGTTTTACCCTTCCCTAACTTATTTATATTTTGTTGTTTAAATTTTAATTTATTTATATACATGTAATTTTATGTCATTTTATATTTTTCAACTAGGTTAACAACTAGTTTTTACCAAACATTAATTTTTATCAGCTAGCTCATCAGCTAGATTATAGTTTATCAGCTAACAGCTAGCTTATCAATTATTACGCATGGTTCGATTTTTATAGTTAGGTGTAATTTAAAGCTTGAAAACAGTTGTGTTAACCGAAGTGGCCGCTTAAAATTTATTTTTATGAATTTCTTTATTTTTAAAATATACTGTTATTTATATGCATTATAATCATAAATCATATTTGTTTTAAAACTTTTAATATATACTAACCTTAAAAACAAATAAAATTTGCTTCAAACCGTCAAAAACAAACCGATAAACCGTCAAAGCGTTAAAAGAGACTAGTCCGGCAGACCCAGCCAACCCATCCCAAAAACATAGTCAGCAGCCGCCTCAAAATCCTGTGAGAACTATTGAACTAGACCATAAGCATTCTTAATATTAATAAAACAATGTGCTTTTTTATAAGATTGTATTACTATAATATTTGTTTTCTTTATATTTTTGAATGACCAATAAAAAAACCCTGAACCCCGCAGAAAGCCCACTAGGTAAACAGAGCTCCTTACAGGAGGCCGAGCTAGCAGCAGTTGTTGAGCCCATTTCAGGAAAAACTCATATCCGAGAGCAGTCGGGTGGTAAAAAGTTTTGAGCTTAGGGATCGAACTCGTGACCTTTCAGTCTCGAGCATTTGTTTTCTTTATATTTGGTAATAATTTATTTGGTAATAATTTATTTGGTAATAATTTAACATTGTTTTTAGTAGAATTGAGTTTGTTATCCAAAAAGAGTTTGTGGCGCAACTTTTGCCCGCTTATCCGGCATTTTTTTGTAATTTGTTGTGTTTGGTATTAATAACAATTTATCTTTTGTTATTAATTTAACATGATTTTACTATACTTGTGTGCGTGGTTGGCTTGGGCTAGCGTAGTGCTAGTGTGTGGAAATTGTGTTTTTGCACGGTCCACCACTCATCATTTCTTGTGTTACAACGTTGGAAAACACTTTTGTTCGTGTCTTAATAAAACATGAATGCGTGTTTGTCACTTTATTGGGTTCTTGAATTTTTATTTTCTAAAATATAGTTTAAAAAAAAAATCAATTCATCCTGAATCAATCGAAACCGAATGGTCTTCGTTTCAGTATAGCCTAAATCGATCTCGTAACGTGTTTTAAACCAAGAAAATTAAATTTTTTTTTTAAATAATGAAATCATCTTACTCTTAATTACTTCGAAAAGCAACGTACAAGACTTAAGTTACCACGCAGAAAACGCGGGCAACAAGCTGCGCCACCAACCCCTTTTGAACAGCAAACCCTAGACGTATAAAAACAACATTTCTCAATCTAGAGGCCACGATATTTTCGTACATGACTTTTTGAATCCGGCGCAACATGGCAGCCGCCTCCGGCTCAAGATGCCCACAAGAATCAAAGGCGAAAGGAACAAACACATGTTGGTTTTCGATGCACGCTTTCTCGTGTTTGTTCACCTTTCCGGCAGCCGCTCTAGATGCACAAGGGGAGAAACAACCGTTAAATCGACACAGGCATGCTTCCCATTCTGCCACCAAAAAACAAGTATGTCAGCAGGCCTGAGGGTTTAGCGCCCATCCAAGGGTCAGACAGAAAGTTAACAGGAGCTTCCTTCCTGGGCGAGATTCCAGCCCTTCAGAAAATGTCAAACAGAACGTTCCGAACCACATCATGTCAATATTTAAACCCCGGGAGCTCTTTGCAGTGAACGACGTGCTCCCCAAACGAATCCATACATGCCTTGTTACAGACGGGTATTTTTCATCCACGGGGAACATGGAGACCATGAGACGATACTTGAGAATTGCCCGGTACTCGATGGGCAACATGTGTTGCCCCAACCCGTCAATAGGGAGAGCATGGAGGAAATCTTGTGCATGTGGTTGTCGAAGGTATTCCCAAATGGCCTTTTGCCTGACTATCATCTCATAGGTAGCTTCCATCTCGAGCAAGTTTTTACCAAAGAGGGCCTTCGCCAAAACGTGTTAGGCTTTTGGTGGGGCGGTGTCCTTATTAGTGAAACCGCTCAGATCAAAGCTCGGAATTATATCATGGATACCAGCCAGAGCATTCTCGTAACCAGGGCCCATACCACAAGCCTTACTCTCCCGAAGAATATGGTCTTGCAGCGTCCAAGATTGGGCACACGAGGTCACAAAGGCGTACGATATCGCCTCAACCGCCGAATAAACCCCAAGCCCCCCATGCCGAATCGGCAAAGAAGCAAGCCGCCATTGCAAGTCCCCAAAGAAGGGACCTCCACACACGACAATATCCTCAATGGCCGACCACAAATCCTTATCAAATTAATTGAAGTTATAACAATTTTCAAATATAACCCAAGTAACCATTCAAACATTTAAGTCCATTAGAGCATCCACAACCCATTCCCCATCCTTATTTATACTACTATTAAATATGGGTTTTTAACGTATAGGTGACATGTTTTAAAGTGTGCCACATAAGATTTTGCTTATTTATTCTTTTTACAAAACTCGCGGATCTTAGAAAATTGGCTTATCAAATTATCTATCGAGTCGTGAAAAAGATTCAACAAAAGACAAACAAATCCACTCCGGTTTTAGTATCATGATTTTTTTATAATACCACAACTTTGATTCATCATATCTCATTTATTTCTCAACGAAAATCCGATCTGTAAACTACTTTGGATTCGTGATAGAAAACCTAACAAAATTAGATCTAAATTGCTTAAATTTTGATCAATAAATGATGGTGAACGAATTAAAAAACAAAGTCGCGACTTTCTTAACCCATCATTGATAAACTTGGACTCCAATTCGATCATTCGTTGAAAAATACTCAAAATTTATTGTACCAAGGGATTTATATGCTTTCTATTATTTTGTATAAATTATATGTGCTTTCTATTTTTTTGGATTTATTAAAGTCATTATATTTAAATTGAACACATGAAGTCCGTATTGTTGTTTGTTTTGTTTTTTATCATGTTTTTAAGATTAGAGAATAATTATATTTGTTTGAGTGGAAGTGACTTCGATCATTTGATGTAATGATTTTTTTTTAATGCTAACTAGGTTAGTTTTCTTAACTTCTATTTAATGTTATGCAGGTTCAAGACGTATATTTTTGCGTTTGTGTGTTGTCAAGCGTATGAAATTGCACACTTTTAGCTTCTGTATAAATTTGTAGTCATTCCGAATACCCAATTGTCGAGCTATTTCTTTAATCCTATTTTGTAATTGTTATCATTTTTTCCCTTTTCTTGAAGTGTATGAAAATGCACATTTTTAGTTTCTTATATGAGTTAACATTATAAATATGCAATTCAAGATCTGATATACATTTTCTTATTACATACATGTTATTTCAATACTCGACTTTAGCTACTTATATGAGTTAATAACATTATATTTCATTTCATATTTTTTATAGTTAAACCTCGGGTATTTACCAGGGTCATTGGCTAGTTCTTATAATTTATACCTTTATCATTATTTTTCTCTCTCTCTTTCACTCACAGCCAAAATTAAATAATACATTTTTATAGCATCTTCTCTCTTTTCCGTTCACAACCAAACTTCAAATTTTAAAGAATTAATAGTTTTTTTTGTTAAATATACGAATTTTTAATATTTTTAATACTCTCCTTCACTCACACCACTTACAACCAAACCTTAAGTTTTAAAAACTACACTCACATAATTATACCGAACTTGCTGTAATTGCTCTTATCATTAAATGTTGTAATCAAAACCTATTGATATATGCAGATGGCAAGATGCTAGATCAGACAAAGACTTTGAAGAAATCAAGAATTCAAGCAAAACCCTAATCAGCCGAACCTCATCCAAACTATGGGCGAACTGGCAGCCGAACTCACAGTTTGGCTGAGCCCCAGTTTGGATGGTTGAATACCTATATATAGGTTGATAGGCTAGAAATTTTGTAACATTTTGCTTAAGTGTGTTATCAAAGGTGTAATAGCTCTGGGTCTTTGTTCTCTGTTCTTGAGTGAAATCAAAGGTTGAGTTTATTTGCCTTGCGTTTTGATTGTTTTGTTTACATGAACGACATGAGTTGATTACGATCCACCATTGTACGCTCTTTCAAGTGGTATCAGAGCTATTCGGTGATTGCTCAGCTCGATATCTGTCATTTTGTGTTGATAAACAAAGCATTTTGGATTTTTCTCATCTCTAAAAACGTTCATTCTCGAAATTATGATAATTTTTACTAATTTTACACTTCAAAATGTTCATATTCGAGTTCTACAGTGTTGTTTGATCACTTTTTCGTTCAAAAATTCTGTTTTCTGAGTGTTCGTGAGTCTGCCAAATAACTGTCGTTCGAACCTGAAGTTCGCCTAAAATAACCGCTCCGAACCTTCAGTTCGGGTAGAGTTCGTATCCTTTTTGTCCGAAATTCTAGTTCGTGTTCTATTCGGATAGAGTTCTTTCGAGGTTCGCCTAGAGTTCAGATAGGGTTTGGACATTGTTAACTGTGTTTAAGTTCGGAAGGAGTTCGGTTAAAAGTCGGATAAGGTTCAGAAGTGCAGTTCGTATTCAGTTCGTATCAAGTTCGCCTGGTTTGTTCAGTTCGTCTCAAGTTCGGTAGAGGTTCGGACAACTGTTTTCAGTTCATGTGCAGTTCGGATAACAAAAAATCAAGTTTTTAAAAATGTCGGAATTGCAAGCCTTTGCAGCGATCCAATCGCAGATGCAAACTCTGTTGAACTATGATAATGAGATTGGGACAAGCCAAAAGGTTCCCAAGTTGTTCAAACTTGAAGACTATCATAACTGGAAGAAAAGATTTGAAGCATATATTGGGACTACGGATTGTGATATTTGGATTACAATGGATGCACCGTATGTCTATCCGATTGATAATAATAATGTCCCTGTATTGCAAAGGAACCTGAATTTGACTCAGAAAGCTGATTACACAAGGGAACAAAAAGCTTACGGGATTCTTACTCAAGCTTTACCAAAGGAACTGCTACATCAATTCAAAATGTGTAAACATTCTCATGATTTGTGGACGGCTTTGAAAGAACGATGTGAGGAAAATGATCAGTATAAGAAAAGAAAAAAGAAGGTTCTGAAAAAGGAATTCGATAATTTTAAACACTTTGATAGTGAGGGAGTACCAGAGTTGATTTCAAGGTTTTTTCATCTTCTGTCCGAGATGGATACGGGTCAAATAAAAAGGAAGATGAAGATTTAAAAGAAAAGTTGCTCGAAGGACTACCACCAAAGTGGTAACCATATATCTTGATGCTTACGAATGATAAGAAATACTCAACTTTGACTTTCTTGAAGTTGTTGGGAAAGTTGCAAGGTCAAGACTTGGAGATGAAAAATGTAAACAATACTCCAGCTGAGGTTCAAAATCCTGATGTCTATTATGGTTCTAATGCTACAACTATATTAGGAAAATCTAGGAAAAATGCAAGTACCGCACCAGCAACTGCTTTTGTGGCTGGTGGTGTCTCTCATTCTGGAAATGTTTCAAATTCTGAATGCTATGAGTCACATGGTTGTAATGTTTCAATACCAGTAAGCAACATCATGAATGCTAGCAAGTTGGCTCTTTTTGTTACAACACCGGAAGATTATATGGCATGGTGTCAGCATTGATTTCATCCTACTATGGGGTCATTACAGGGAAAGTTAGTAACGCAGAACTGACCAAAGAAGACTATGAGTCAAGTCGACCCGGATGACTTGGAGCTTATGGATATAAATTGGCAGTTTGCAATGTTAGCTCGGGTGAAGAGGTTTCTCAAGAAAACTGGGCGAAAGGATCTCAATTCAGGTGGCCGCATCGGATTTGATAAATCTAAAGTGAGGTGCTACAACTGTTCTAATTTTGGTCACTTCGCTAGAGAATGCTCTCAACCCAAGAAGCAAGAGTATCAGAAATACACCCCGAAGACATCTAAATCTTCTAATAGTAATGCTAATTATAACACATCAAGTTCAGGGAGTATTTC
>JBCNJP010000017.1:23480620-23533195 GCA_039602395.1 Deinandra increscens subsp. villosa
TTTGACATGTCGATTAGTTAACTAAGGTCTAAGAAAGTTTGGATTTCTTATGGTGATGCTTATGGTTATGAAAGTTTATGCATTCTGTTAACAAAAAATGAACTCTTTTATCTTTAGGTTGTTCAGAATCTATGTAATGATTTTTTTAAATGCTAACTAGGTTAGTTGTTGGTCCCAAATCAACAATCGTTCATGATATCGTAAACACAAACAAGTGCGGAATCCTTGTTAGTGAGTGATTCGACAAGAAGACGATGAAATAGACTTGATATGAGATGAAGAACAAAGCAACACAATCAAATCTTGAATGAAACTGGATCAATCTTCTATTAGCCCGAGTTCACGATCGTAAATACAAGAGGGAGGCACAAAATCGTAATCGAGAACCCCTAGAATCATAAACTAGATGGGTATTTATACAACCCTTACAAAAGCCCTAACCTTGATCGTAAACCCATAAGAAGAACCGACCCATCAAGCCCAAATCGTAAACATAACAAGCCCACACCCAAGCAAGCCCAAGTCTAATGTTCATGCCTCACAATGTATAGCCCAACAATCTTCCCCTATGCATGAACCATTGACAGTCTACGGAAGAAGCAAATCAAATCGGAAGGTGTGAGACTCCTTCCTAGACCACCATTCACACTCCACAATCCGGTTTGTTGTACCATGAAAGATTCCCACCCTTATAGCATTCTCAAAGTCAAGCTCATCACCTAGGATAGGTTGGGTGGCCAGGAGCTTGATATCACGCTCTCCAAACCTTAGCAGATCATCTGGATCATAGAAACGAAATTCTTGCATCTTCTTGCAAACCACCACCACCTCATGAGTTGTTGGATCATAAAACCAATTGTCAAAATTCTTCACAAGCGTACCATCTTCAATCTCGTCTAACATGTTGATCACTCGTGTTCTTTTGGTGGGTGGTCGCCTCACTTCTCCTACAGGCTCATTCGTAACATGGTGAGTTCCAGTTTGAACCCATCTTGTTTGCTTTAGGTCAAAGTTAGCAAAGTTTTCTTCAAGATGGCTCATCAGATTGTTACGAACAATGTCTCCATGTGCATTCATCCATCTGTTAATAAATGGAGCCCTCAACAGATTTCTCATCTCTGTCTCAGTCCAGGAGTGAAATTGACCGCGAGTTCTGTAATACTCCACTGGACTATAGCCATCTCTGATAACAGCAAACAGTTTCTTCTCTGCATCGTAGTGCCATCACAGGTTAGGTTCACGGCTCCCCCTTTTGTCAATTTCACTTTCTCCCACATCAATCGAGTATAACTTAGGGGGAGGTCCCTGGAAGAAATCCTTAAACCAATTTTCATGACTTTCTGGTGCTTTCGAGATGAATCTTCCTCTCTGAACATAGTCAGATATCTCAATGGTGTCATCACCTTCATCTTCTTGCATTGCATCAGCAGTTGAGCAGCTTGAGAAGAACTCTGAATGTTTGAACTATCAGCTCCTGTTGGGCTATATTTTATAGAAGGCATGAACATTAGTTATTGGACTAGTTTTATTTAGTTTTGGGCTTGTTTAGTGAATGTAATGGGTCATGTGGGCCGAATCTTCTTAGTTTATGATTGGGCTTATTATGTTTACTATTGGGCTAGGTCTTTTGTAAGAGGTAGTATAAATACCTCATGTGTTTATGATCAAGATAAGCTTTTCAATACAATATTCAAGTTTACGATTTCCTGTGTGCTTCCCTATTTACGATCAGCTTCATCAAGTAGGGGTTTCTCATTCAAGACTTGATCTTTTCATTAGATCTAGTCTATTTCTTCTACTTGTTTCTTGAATCAATCACATTTGAGGTTTCCGCACTCATTTGTGATTAGATATCGTGTTGTCGGTTTGATCTCGGACCAATAATTGGTATCAGAGCTAAGAATCAGTGATTCGAGGCTCACACGATATTGATTCAAGCAGTTTTCTGGGTTAAAGTCTTGGTTTTTGAAGAATTGAAGGTGGTTTGGTGTTTACGAGTGGTCCTGCTGCTGTACTTCGAGTTTACGACTGCTTTTCTGGGTTTCTTTGGAGTTTACGACATCAAGACTGCATCTTTGGGCGTTTACGATCTGTACTTTTGGTGTTTACGACATTTCTTGGTCGTAATTGGAGTTTACGATTTTGCAATACCGAAAACACGGAGTCGTAATCGGTGTTTACGATCAATTTGGATCGTAATTGGTGTTTACGATTGGCTCTAATCGGAAACACGTGTTTACGACTATCGGAGTCGTAATCAGTAGTCATAATCGGAGTTTACGACTTTCTCAATCGGAATTGGAGTTTACGATTTGGTTTGGATCGGAATCAGTGTTGCCGATCGTAATCGTGTGTTTGCGATCGTAATCAGGTGCTTTTGACCGTAATCTCTTTTGTTTGGACATTTGGACATTAGCTTGAGGTTCCCTAAGCTTACGTAATGGATTTCGAACCAAGTATGTATCAGAAGTTAGATTTTGAGATTGGATCTATCACTCGTCCACCTAGACTCACATCGGCAGATAACTTTTTGGAATGGAAATACCGATTTGAAAATCACTTGAAGAGTGTTGACCTAAGACTCTGGAGGGCAGTTATTCATGGACCATTCACACCTACTCACGCAGAAGGAGTTAATGCTGGGAAGGTCAAGACAGAAGATGAGTATGATGATGATGATTGGGAAAGATGCAACAAAGCAGAAAGAGCGTTTGCCATCATGACTATGGCACTAACACCAGATATTGCTCAAGGATTTAAACACTGCAAGACCGCTAAGGAACTCTGGAACGCTTTGGTTGTGGCTTATGAAGGGAATCCTGACATAAAGGCAAGCCGCAAGCAAATGCTGAAGCAAAAGTTTAATCTGTTCAACCATGTACAAGGTGAATCCTTTGAAGCTCAGGTGCAGAGGTTTGTGTCTCTGATGGCTGAAATGTCCAGCTATAATGTTGAACCAGACAAGGAAGACAAGAATCTGAAACTGTTGAATAGTTTACCCAAATCTTGGAACACCAATATCTCTATTATCAAGGACAACAACAAACTGAGTGAACTATCCCTTGATGAGTTAATCAACAAACTCAAGTCCAAGCTAATTGATGATAAGCAGAGAGAGTTGAACCATATAAGCTCTCTTAGTTTGGCGGGGAAACTAAATCAAGCTCTGTTATCACAAGATGTGGAGGCTAAGCATGAGGGGAAGTCAAATGGAAATGGATCAAGCTCAGTCGCAAAGTCAACTGCTTTTATGGCACAACCTCAAGGAAGTTCAAGTGGATGTGTCAACCCTGATGATACGAATGATCCCAATTTTGCTCTTGGCATGGGTTTTATGAATAGCTACCATGCTCTCATGGCCGGAACTCTTGTGCCTACTGATATGTTGTCTGGTGAGCTAAACCAGATAAATCCTGAAGATGTTGAGATGTTGGATGTCTCATGGCAGATGGCTATGGCAGTCTTCAGAGCAAAGAAGTTCATGGCAAAGACTGGGAGAAACGTCTGGAAAGATCAAGACAAGATAAGGATGGGGTTTGACAAAAGCAAGCTGAGGTGCTACAATTATGATGAATACGGGCATTTTGCTAGGGAGTGCACTAAGCCTAAGAGAGAGAAGGTCGAAGAGAAGAATACTGCTGAGGTCAAAGGTAAGGTAGAAGCAAAGGCTTTGGTTGTTCAAGAAAGAGGTGGTTATGATTGGACACCTCAATTGAAAGAGTTTAGTATGTCTCATGCAATGATTGCTTCCATGGAAAGGGATGAAGAGGAAGAGCATGCTTTTGTGGTTACTGATGAAACTCCTGTGGAAGATAAGGAAGCCTTCGTTGCTGAAGCTGAAAACCTCAAGGTATGTTCTGATCCCACTTGTGCTCGTATAATTCCTGGTCTTAGACAAATCTGTAAAAATTATCAAATAGAATTGTTTGAGATCAAGTGTGAAAGGAGTTCATTTAAGGGTAGATGGCAGAAAAATGAGGAGAAGGTTAAAGCACAAAAGCTAGACATAGTAAAATATCAAAAACTGGCAACTGAGAAAACTGTCCTGTATGACAATGCTAAGTTAGAAATAGCTGAGCTTAGGAATCAGGTAGATGAGATCACACATAAGTACAATGAGTTGCAGGTTAAATTTGATATGAATCAAACGAAAAGCAAAAGAATGTTTGAGGCTAGAAAATCTTTGAACTCCTGTATAACTGATGTTAGGATGGGAAAGGACAAGGGTGGAGTAGGAATTAGCTTCCCAGACACAAGTAAGAACAATATTCTTCAAGATAACTCTAGAGATATCATAGGAATAATATTTGAGGAGGACCAGATAGACAGATCTGAATCAGGAACACATGAGATAGGACCTCCCTTAGATAGTGTTCTGGTAGGAGTGACACCCTTGACCCCTCAGGAAATAGAAAATGAGAAACACATGTCTTATGGGTTGGGTAATCAGGATAAAATTGTGACTGACACTTGTGAATCAAGTACTTCCCAGGAGTCATTAAACAATGATGTTGGGCCTGCTGATAGTTTTGTTTCATGTGCAGATGAAGTAGGTATTGAAGATGTATCTGGGAAGGATGCAGAATGTTTGAGAGTTAAACAGTGTCATGTGTCAAGTAGTGTAGTTTCTGATTTACCTAAAGATGATGTACTAGCATCAGTGTCTGAATTGAATGAGTCTAGGTCTATGAAATTAGTTGTGTCCAAGTCCTTAAAACATGTTTCAAATTCTAGTAATGAAATTCATGGTTTTAAAATGCGTGTGCCTAACACTAAAGTAGGACGTGAGACCAAACCCAAAGATTTTGTGGCTTATCCTCAGGTTGTGTCTGCTTTTAATAGGACAAACAAATCTAAATCGGAACAATTTTGTTTGATCACACAACCTGAAAAGGATACAAAACATGCCATACACAAGTGGGATGATAAGCCAGAGTGGAAATCATCGTACCCAAGACGTTCATATTTGTGTAGTCATGTAAATGGGCCTAGACCTATGAATTGTTTTCAATGTGGAAAGCCAGGACATTTTGCTGCAAATTGCTTAAATAGACCTTATCAACCATACTGTCCGCAAAACCCACGGACCAGTATGTTGCAGAAAATGATGGCAGGAGAAAACAAAAACCAAAAACAACAAGCTTTGTCTAAGGGGAAGCAGATTTTAGAACCAATGAAGACTGAACAGTCTAAGGTTTTGAACACAAAAGCTCCGATGACAAAGCATGTTGAAGAAAAGTGGAATGTGACTAGACCTCCAAACTCATCTTACAAACCTAAGGGAGTTTATCAAAGAAAAGACAAAATGAAAACAAAACCTTTTGAGAAACAAGTGCCTAAAGTCAACCATGTTGCTAAACCTAAGGGCAAAGCAGTTCTTGAAAAACCAAAAGATGTCACTCAAACAAAACAAATGGTTTATACTAAATTGAAACTTGAGTGGACACCTATTGTTAAGTCAAAAGGTAAAAAGGTCACATCTCCATCAAAGAAACCATCACCAGCAAAGAACTCCGCTAGCAGTTCTAACTCTCAGAAACAACCTACTTGGAAACCTAAAGTCAATGCACAAATTTTGAGTGAACCTGAATCTAAAGCAGGAATGTCTTTCAAATTGGTTAACTACATTGATTCCAAAGGAGTGCCCAGATCGGTTATGACCTGGGTACCTGACTCTAACTGATTTCCGATTTTGTAGGGACAGCCAAGTAGATCTATCAACAATCTCTGGTACGTTGATAGCGGTTGCTCCCGACACATGACCGGAGACTTATCCCTTTTGGAAGAGGTACAAGACTTCAATGGCGGAGGAGTATCTTTTGCAGGTGGGGTAGGTGGAAGAATCAGTAAGAAAGGGGTTGTGAAGAGTGGAAGCTTAACTTTTTCTGACGTACACTATGTGGAGGAACTGTCTCACAGTTTGCTCAGCGTGTCGCAAATGTGTGATAAAGACTTTTCAGTCCTGTTCATCAAGAAGGAATGCATAATCCTCAAGCCAGGTGTCAAAATTCCAGAGGAGTGCATTTTAATGCATACTCCAAGAAGAGGAAATTCCTATCAGTTTAATTTGGGCAAACCTCCAACTACTGAAGAAGCCTGTCTTATCTCAAAGCAGAATGAGAATCTAGCATTATTATGGCATCGTCGCCTGGGGCATGCCAATATGAAGAATCTGTCTAAGCTGGATAAAGGAGAACACGTTAGAAATTTACCAATCAAAGATTTCTCGTATGTGGAGAAATGTGTGGCTTGTGCTAAGGGGAAGCAGCACAAGTTGCCACACCGTCCAAAGGTTGTAAATTCTGTCTCTTCTGTACTTCAACTCTTACATATGGATCTTTTTGGTCCCATGCAGGTACAAAGCATCAGCACGTTTTCTTATTGTCTCATAATAGTGGATGACTATTCGCGTTTTACTTGGGTCTTCTTTTTATCAAACAAGCACGAAACTCCGACTCTTGTAAAACAGTGCGTCACACTTTTAGAAAACCAGCTGAACAAGAGAGTGAAGGGCATAAGAACTGACAATGGAACAGAATTCAAGAATGCAGAGTTGAACATGTTTTGTGGTGAGAAGGGTATTGAAAGGCAGTTCAGTGCTCCCTATACACCACAACAGAATGGAGTTGCAGAAAGAAGGAATAGGACACTCATTGAGGCAGCGAGAACAATGATGTGTGAAGCGAAACTACCAATCTTCTTTTGGGCAGAAGCGGTGAATACAACTTGTTATGTTTAAAATAGAGTACTTCTGAACAAGCGACACGAGAAGACTCCATATCAGATTGTTTATGGAGAAAAGCCAAGGGTGGGGTACTTCAAGACCTTCGGGTGTCCATGCACGGTGCTAATTCAGTCCGATGTAGGGAAATTCGAAGCCAAAGCTGATGAGTGCTATTTTGTCGGTTACTCAGCAAATAGTGCTTATCGCGTATAAAACAAAACCACCAAATTGATTATTGAGACTTTTGATGTGGATTGGATGGAGGATAATCCAACCGATGCGGGTACTGGACCAGATTGGGTTTTTGACTACGGATCACTGTTTGAAGGTTTCAACTTCTCCAATGTTTTCCACAATCTGGGAGAAGAAGAAGATATTATTGCTCCTAGTTCTGAAGTGAGGCCACATGTGGAAAGAGCATCGGCAGAGACTTCACGAAATTCTAATGCAAATGTTCCAGAATGTTCAGGAACACGCGATGCTCCAGTGGATTCTCAAGGCCCAGGTATGTCTGAGAATATTATTAATACTAACCTGCCTGTTACTGCTTCAGTGCCTGATATCCAAGAGAGTAGAATAAATAGAGATCATCCACTCAGTAACGTAGTTTGGCCAGTGACAGCAGGAGTCACCACCAGAAGCCGCACGGGAAACATTAACTTCTGCATGTTTTCCTGTTTCATTTCCCAGATTGAGCCTCCTAATGTGATGGTTGCTCTCAAAGATCCAAATTGGATGGAGGCCATGCACAATGAATTGAATCAGTTCTCAAAGCTGGGAGTGTGGCGACTTGTGAAGAGGCCAGAAGACAAGAAGGTTATTCCTACGAGATGGTTATATAAGAACAAAAAGGATGACACCGGAATTATTGTCAGAAACAAGGCGAGATTGATAGTACAAGGGCACATGCAAGTTCATGGGATTGACTACGATGAGGTATACGCTCCGGTGGCAAGATTGGAAGCAATTCAGATCTTTCTGGCTGTGGTAACGTATCTCAATTTTACGGTATATCAGATGGATGTGAAGATTGCCTTCCTTTATGCAGAGATGAATGAAGAGGTTTATGTAACTCAACCACCAGGGTTCATAGATGAAGAAAATCCAGACCATGTTTATCTGCTGGACAAAGCCTTGTATGGTTTGCATCAAGCTCCGCGTACCTGGTATGAAACTCTGTCCAATCACTTGGTGGAGAATGGATACACAAGAGGAGTGGTTGATCAAACGTTGTTTAGGAAGAGGGTGAAGGAGGACATAATCATGGTGCAAGTTTATGTATATGACATTATCTACAGATCAACAAACGAGGAATTGTGCACTGAATTTGAAGAGATTATGAGGAAGAAGTTTGAAATGAGTGACCAAGAGGAGATGAGCTTCTTTCTTGCATTACAAGTAAAACAGGATGAATCTGGAATTCTTATTCGTCAAGCAAAGTATGTGAATGAGATTCTGGAGAAATTCAAGATGCAAGATTGCAAGCCCATTTCCACTCCCATGGCATCCAGACCACTTTTGTCAGCTGATCTTAATGGGGAACCAGTGAGTGAATTCCAGTATCGGTCAATGATTGGATCACTTATGTACTTGACAGCCAGCAGGCCAGACATCATGCATGCAGTTTGTGTGTGTGCACGCTATCAGGCTAACCCTAAACTTTCACATTTATCTGCTGTTAAGCGTATTTTTAGGTATCTGAAGGGCAAGCCTAGGCTTGGTCTTTGGTACCCAAAGAACACTGATTTTCAATTATATGCTTATACTGACAGTGATTATGGAGGTAGTGACCTTGACAGGAAATCTACTACTGGAGGACGTCAGTACCTGGGAGATAGGCTCATCTCTTGGCAGAGCAAAAAGCAGCATACAATATCAAAATCAACTGCCGAAGCTGAATACGTGGCAGCATCTGCCGGTACTTCACAGGTAGTATGGATCCAAAATCAGCTCACAGATTACGGTATGGAATTCGTTAACACTCCTATCTTTTGTGATAACGCTGCTGCTCTGGAAATTGTAAAAAACCCTGTCCAACATTCCAAAACCAAGCATATAGACATAAAGGTACATTTTATTCGTGATTGCTATGATCGGGAGTTAATTCAGCTTCAAAAGGTAAGCTCCGATCAGAATGTGTCGGACATTTTTACAAAACCCCTTCCTCGTCCAAATTTTGAATCATGTGTTGAAGGCCTAAAGATGATTGCCTTCGAGGAATGATTTGATCATTTTGTTTTTGTACAAAGTCTTTGTTATTTTATTTAAAAAAAAATGGAAATTGTCTGAAAAACTGAGTCTTATTTCAAAAGTCTCACAAAACAGGGGAAGAAATGGTGCTGGTTGAACTAAAAAGTTTTTATGATGTCTTTTGATAGGATGTGCAAAAATGTTTAAAGACGGTCGGAGACTGACACGTGTAAGGCTGATGTGAAAGACTGCTCAAAGATGATATGTCGGTAAGCTCAACCAAAACTATGACCATCTATGTAAGTGCAGTAATCCTAAACTCTATAAATGTTTAGTTTCCCATCCTAGTCTACATGGTTTAAAAAACTGAGACCCGGCAAAAATGGGTTGAGAGTTGTATTTACCTAGTATTCACTCTCTCACACGCCATGTTTATACTGTAAATGACAACACCACAGAAAAAGAAAAAGAAAAAGAATTCAAAAAAAAAAAAATGAAAATTGTGAAAAAGAAAAGGAAAAAGAAAAGAAAATAAAATTATTCTGTTGGTCTTCTCTGCGTGCTTATGCGGCCGACCTAATCACCAACTGATAATTCATGAAAATAGAAATAAGTGGTAGTCAAAGCAGTGTTGCATGGTTCCTCAAGTTGGGGGTTTGTGAATCCTCAATAAACTCTGAGGTTGGGTAAGTTTTGCTATGAAAAATTAGGTGTGGGGACAGTTAAACATATCGGTAAAATTGTACCATTCTTAAACACTTAACTGGATGTGAGTTTATGTGTTTAAATTACCTGACAATTGTCTAGAGCGTCAAGTAACGGAAGCTAAATAGGGTTCCTCAGTCAAAGACTCGTCTGATATTATCAATGAAAATTATCAGCACCAGGCTAGTAGATATTTAAATTTCTGCAGTAAGTTTGTAAATATTTTATTTTGAGGCATTTTATCTGTTTTTGTTTAAGTTTTAAATTTTATGATCGTGATCAGATACTCGGGGTATGAGTCTGAGGGAAAGTTTTGTGAATTCTCAAAGTTTTTAAAATTTCCAAGTTTTATGAGAATTTTCATCATTTTTAAGTTTGGGGTGTTTATAAAATAATTCTGAAACTTGAGGGAGTAAAAATGAATTTTTTTAATGAGTATAAAACCCTTTTTTTGTTTACGATTCCTCATTTCTTCTCTTTCTGCGTTTACGATCACTCTCAAAGAAACCCTAACCGCCGCACGACCTCGTCGGAAAAACGATCCGACACATCTCCGGCCATCCCCTGTGTAAACTGAGCACACAGACACCATCGATAACCATTTCCGACCAAAACCCCTCCATCAATCGAGTGTTTCCGTGTTCGTGTGTCGATTCTTTACAGATTTTCTGAGTTTTGGTTCACTCGGTGATCATTTACGTTTTACTACTCGTTTCAAGTCGATTTTGCGCGAATAGAAGTCGGAATCGTGTTTGTCAACTCTTTAAAAGGTAGTGTGGGTTTTTTTCTTGTGATTATTTGAGATTATGATAAGTTTACGAGTTTTTGCAGGTTTGGCTATGGCGGATATGCGTGTTTACGACCACCTGATGAAGAAGACGTCGTTTGGGAGTTTACGATTCGTGTTTACGACTCAACGTTCACGATCGAGATGATTACGATTGGGCTTCGGAGGTTTTTCAGTGTTTACGACTGGGCAGTGTGTTTACGATTGGATCGAAATTAAGCCCAGTCGTGAACCTGATTCGTGAATCATGAACATATTATTGAATCGTAATCTCATTATGTGAATCGTAATCTGTGAATAAACTCATATTTTGAATCGTAAACACATGATAAAGTCTCATACACTTAAATTTTTTTTTAAATCTCATCAAACTTAATTTTTTTTAAGTTAAAATAATTGGTGTTTGTTAACTTGTGCTTCAAAATCAGATATTTCACTTGAGCGTTTAAATTGAGAATTTTATGAACTTAAAGAAATTAAACGTGATAATCAATTGAACTTCAAGAAGATGTTGACAAACATAATTGTTCTTTAATGAATATGTCTGATACATGTGTCTTGTCCTTCTCAGATGGCAGACGAGATGTTTAACGAGGAGATAAAATATGAACAGGATCACTGCATGCCAGCGTATCTGGAAGATCCGCCAGAAAAGCATATGGAACTATTCTACTCTCTGGTGGCCGGGATGAATACTTGCAAGATAAACCATGCCCTGAGGACAAATGTGTTGATTGATGAGATGCTGGTAAGGGAGTTCTGGGGTACAACAAGAGCAAATGCTAACAAGACAAGTATTACCACAACTGTTCAGAACAGACAAGTAGTGATTGAGGAAGAAGATATCAGACAAGGGCTAAACATCACTGATCGTGCTTCTGATCCTATTAAGTATCCGAAGGAGGTTGTTCTAGCGGGTGCTCAATCTATGGGGTATGAAGGGAAGTTTCCGCCTATCGTTTAAAAAGCTGCTGCCGCATTACTGGAGGTGCCTGGCACATTATATGCAGAAGTCATTTCTAGGCAAGAGAATTAGCTTCGATCAGCTGAATCAACTTCATGGAACTGCTTTCATCGCATTGGCCTTAGATTGGGATTTCAACTTCTCAAGGATGATGCTATTAGATTGGATAGGCAATGCAGAGCTGAGTGCCAGAGATCAGTTCCTAATGACACCGAGGTTTGTTTCAAATGGTGGTGATGAAGAAATACCCGATGATTGAAGAGAGGGTAGAGAAACTGGATGTGAAGGTGATGGACTGTGGAGTGTTTGGACTTCAGACCCAAGACAGAAAGGGTAAAGATAATTTTGAAGGTAGACTTGAATGGGCCAAGAGGGGTGCATATCCCGAGGTGGCAAGGGAACAAGAGATGGATGAGTCTTAACCAGAAGCTGATGTCCCTAATGTTAATGCATCCGTTGCTGAAGAACAAGACATAACAGCAACTCCGGCTATTAATGTGCAAGAAGAAGATGTGATAATACCCTCCGATGAAGAGAACGTGATGGATGACATTCTTGCTGGTCAAGAGATGATAGATGATGATATCTATGGGAATTTGGGGCCCCTTAACCTTAAAAGGTCAAGGGATGACATGATCGGATCATCAGGCAGTGATACAACCCCTCCCGAGCTGAATCTGAATGTTGAGGATGTTCTTGAAGAACCAATTCCTGCACGTGAACCATCTCCAAGGAAGAGGTCTAATCCAAGGAGCGTAAGGTTCAAATTTACAAAGACAAGCTCAAGCATAATGATAGTACAGCCAGCAGGGCCCAGTTCTGAAGGTCCCAGTGTTCAAGAAGTAACAGCTGCTGACAATGTTGAAGTTCAGCCTGCCGAGGTTCATACTGAAAGTCCTCTTCTAATCGAACGTAGCCCTGTTCGAGAAGAAAGGCAAATTCTGGAGGTTGACACCACGTTTTTTGTACCAAGTCCAGTGAGAGCGAGCGCCTCACCTGTGATAAGCCAGCCAACAGCTATTCCTTGCTTTCGTCCTTTTCAAACAGCTGAACTTCCGATTGATCTGAGGATAAGCACTGATCCTCATATCAACTTTTTGATCTCTCAGAATAGATTAAGAGAAAATGAGATAAAGGCACTTAAGGATGAGAACAGAAGGATGAGAGAAAAGGAGGTGGCAGACAAAAACAGAATGAAGTGGCTCTATGAGACTTTGATGGACCTAAAGAAGAAGTTTAATGAATTGAAAGGAGTTGTGGAGGCAAAATCTTCTGGTGATCAAGGGCAAAGCTCATCTCAAGGAGTTCAGGGTACAATTGCAGTACAAGAAGATGAAGGAGACGACACGATTGAAATGCCTGAATATGTTCGTGGTGGAAGATACATTTCTATGGCTCCAGAAGGTCAAGTGAATTGGTTCAAGGAGTTTTTCAGAGGACCTACTCCTGTGAAATATAGCATAGATGTGGGTGAAAGTGAGATAGAAGAGAAAGGAAGCCGACAACCAATTCTGTGTTGGCATTATGATGCAGAAAAGGAGTTATTTGATGTGGTGAGAGATGGATTTAGTCCAGTCGAATACTATAGATCAAGGGGTCAATTCCACTCCTGGACCGAGCCAGAATTGAGGAACTTGCTGAGGGCACCGTTCATTAACAGGTGGAATGCTGAACATGGAAATCTGGTTCGCAACAGCTTAGTAGCACAGATGGAGCAGAACTTTGAAAACTTTGATCTGAAGGCTGCAAGTTGGGTCGAAACCGGAACTGATCCTGTCACCAATGAACCAATCGGTGAAATGAGGTGCCCTCCCACCAAACGAACCCGAGTCATCAACATGCTCGATGAAATTGAAGACCATACGCTTGTGAAGAATTTTGACAGCTGGTTCTTTGATCCCACAACGTATGAAGTGGTGGTTGTTTGCAAGAGAATGAGAGAGTTCCGAATGTATGATCCCGTAGACTTGCTAAGGTTCGGAGAGAATGACATCAAGCTCCTGGCATCCCGTCCAATTCTTGGTGACGAGCATGACATGGAGAATGCTTTACGGGTGGGATTGTTTCATGGCACAGCAGGTCTGATCGTGGAGAAAGAATGGTGGTCAAGGAAAGAGGTGCATACATTCAGATTTGATTTGCATCTTCCTTAGACTCGCTAATGGTTCATGCCTAGGGGAAGATTGTTGGGCTATATTTTATAGAAGGCATGAACATTAGTTATTGGACTAGTTTTATTTAGTTTTGGGCTTGTTTAGTGAATGTAATGGGCCATGTGGGCCGAATCTTCTTAGTTTATGATTGGGCTTATTATGTTTACTATTGGGCTAGGTCTTTTGTAAGAGGTAGTATAAATACCTCATGTGTTTATGATCAAGATAAGCTTTTCAATACAATATTCAAGTTTACGATTTCTTGTGTGCTTCCCTATTTACGATCAGCTTCATCAAGTAGGGTTTCTCATTCAAGACTTGATCTTTTCATTAGATCTAGTCTATTTCTTCTACTTGTTTCTTGAATCAATCACATTTGAGGTTTCCGCACTCATTTGTGATTAGATATCGTGTTGTCGGTTTGATCTCGGACCAACAGCTCCCTTCAAATCTTCCAACTTCTTCCTCAGTTCAAGATATCACGCATACAAAAATCCAATACTGGCTTCATTTTTTCTCTCATTCTCCTTCAACCTCTTGTTTTCTTCCTTCAGATCTTTAATCTCTCCCTCTCTCCTCCTGTTTTGTGATAAAAGGAAGTTAATTTGAGGATCAGCACTTACCCGAAGGTCCATAGGGAGATCACTAGCTTGAGCAAGTTCTTCAACAAGTGCTTGATACGGACGAAAGCTTGGAATGGTTGAGTGCTGGCTAGGTTCAGTAGAAATGTTTATCCTTTCTGGGCTGGGCTCAACAAACGAGCTGTCAACTTCAAGGAATCGCCTTTCCTCATGAACTAGGCTTTGTTCATTCAGAATAGGACTCTCAGTTTGCATTGGAGTTGGATCTTGAGCATCAACTTGGTTATTTGCCTGAAGTGTACTCTCCACATTTGCAGGTTCAGACATGTCATCATTCTGCACATTTGCACCCGTATGTTCAAACACCATCAGGCTTGAGCTTGTCTTCTGAAACTTGAATCTGATAGTTCTTGGATCAAACTTCTTTCTTGGTGAAGGTTCTCGTACTGGAATGGGTTCTGTAAGCACATCATTAACAACAAAATTAACATCCAACTCTTGTGGAATTGAACCACTGCTTGAAGAAGACTTCAAGTCATCCCTTGTTCTCTTGTGACTGATTGGCCCTAGATCCCCATAAATATCATCTGTCAGATTCTCATTTTTCGGGAAAATGTCATCCATCACATTTTCTTCATCCGAAGGTATGTTCTCAGGTTCTTCTTGAACATTCACTGGAACAGTTGTTGACACATCATGATCTTCAGCGAAAGATACATTTACTGGAGGTACTTCAGGTTCAGAATCTTCTTCTTGTTCTTGTTCTCTTGGAAACTCAGGGAAGGCACCTCTTTTAGACCACTCAAGCCTTCCTTGAAATGTACTCTTTCCCCTTCTGTCTTGAGTCTGTAGACCAAACACACTATCATCCATGAACTTTATATCCAGTTTCTCTACCCTTTCTTGAATCATTGAATACTTCTTCAAAACAACCATATGCACAAACCTTGGAGTCATGAGAAATTGCTCTCTTGCACTGAAATCAGCATTACCAACCCAATCCAACAACATCATCTTTAAAAAATTAAACTCCCTGTCCAAGGCCAGTGCAACAAATGATGTGCCATGCACCTTGTTCTGCTGATCAAAGCTTGTTCTCTTGCCCAAGAAAGATTTCTACATGTAGTGTGCCAAACACCTCCAGTAGTGTGGCAAAATCTTCTCGAAGATCGGCGGGAATTTTCCTTCATAACCAAAAAGACGTGCACCCTCTAACACAGCAGCCTTAGAATATTCCATTGTGTCTTCAGCTTTATCATTTATATTCAGCCCTTGGCGAATATCTTCTTCTACGATCTCGATTCTGCGGTTTTGAACCGTTGCTGTGATCCTTGTTTTATCGAGATTCGCCCTTGCAGTTCCCCAGAATTCTCTCACAAGTTGTTCATCTATCAACACGCTTGTCCTGAGAGCATGATTGATCTTACATACGTTCAATCCTGCAACTAAAGAGTAGAACAGCTGCATGTGTCTCTCTGGAGGGTTATCTAGGTAAGTAGGTATACAGTGATCCCTTTCAAAGTGAATTTCCTCATCGATCATTTCGTCTGCCATCTGAGAAAACAACACAAATGTATCAGGATTAATCACATCAATGAGCAATTATGTTTGTTGAAACCAACTTGAAGTACAATTGATTACCACATTAAACCATTAAGTTCAAAATCTCAATTTAACTTTTGAAAGAAAGAATTTGATTTTGAAACACAATTTTAACAAACCACATTCTTAAAAAAAGTTAACTTGTTCAATTTTATCTTAAAACAGTTAAGTTTGATAAGATTTTCAAAACATTTTGTGTTTATTTACTTGTTTACGATTTTAAATTTGAACTTTTAATGGGTTTATGATCAAAGTTCAAGTTTACGATCCAACTTTGGGTTCACGATTAGGGTCAAGTAAAGTCCAGTCGTAAACCACATCCCTAATTGTAAACATGGCCAATCGTAAACGTGGTCGATCGTAAACTCCATCAATCGTAATCATCGGTCAATCGTAAACATTATTGATCGTAAACACTGAAACGTCGTCTTCTTCATCTTGACGATCGGAAACAGAGAAATCCGCCATTGAAGAACCTGCAAGCTTCACAAAACTCATCAAAACTCAACATTGATGCAAAAAAAACATCTAAAACTACCTTTTAATTGCCACAAACACAAAATCGGCTTCTAATCTCGAGTAATCAACAAGAATCTTGAAGAAAGAGAAGCTTAGCAACCGGGAGAAAGTTCGAGCATGAAACGGTTGATTGAAGTGAGTTTTATGGTCGATATGTGAAGGTAACAATGATGGTGTACTCGATTACCATAGGAGAGGGTCGGAGGTATCCGGAAATCGATTTTCCGGTGACGGAGGAGCGGCGGTTATGGTTTCACTAGCCGAAATCGTAAACACAGTGAGAGAAAGGGGATGGGATCGTAAACGGTGTGTGATCGTAAATGAGGGGTTGGGATGGTTTTCTTAAAAATTAATTCATAATGCCCCCCTCAAGTTTCACAAAACATTTCAAATGTGCCCAAACCTCTTTTAAATGAAAAAAATCTCTTGAAAAAAGGTTAATTTTGAAAATTTTGAGCGTTACAAAACTTCCCCTCAGACTCATACCCCGAGAACCTGATCTTGATCATAATAAATTAAATTTTAAACAGTCAGAGACTTAAAAAAATAAAGACATAAAACAAAGATAACCTAATGCAGAAATTAAATATTTACTTGCCTTGAAGCAGATGACTTTCATGGATCAAACCAGACATATCTTTGACTGAGGAACCCTTTTCGGCTTATGTTACTCGACGCTCTAGACAATTGCCAGAATATTTGACCGCATAAACTCACATCAAGTCATTTTGAAGTGCTTAATTATGGTACAATATTACCGTCATGTTTAACCGAAATTATTCATAGCAAAACCTACCCAACCTCAGAGTTTATTGAGGATTCACAAACCCCCAACTTGAGGAACCATGCAACACCGTTATGACTACCACTTATTTCTTTAATTATCAGTTGGTGATCAGGTCGGCCGCATAGGCACGCAGAGAAGACCAAACAGAATAATTATTTTATTTTTTTTTCTTTTTTCATTTGTTTTTCTTTTAATTTCATTTTTTTTTTCATTTTCTGTGGTGTTGTCATAACAGCAGAACATGGTGTGTGAGAGAGTGAATACTAGGTAGATACCACTCTCAACCCATTTTTGGTGGGACTCAGTTTTTTAAACCATGTAAACTAGGACGGGAAACTAAACATATATAGAAGTTAAGTTTACTGCACTTACATTGATGATCATAGTTTTGGGTTGAGCTTACCGACATATCATCTTTGAGCAATCTTTCACTTCAGCTTTACGCGTGTCAGTCTCCGATTCTCTTGGACATTTATATCACTTCCTGCCAACTCAAGGAAAACACAAAAGACTTTATAAAAACCTCAAACAGATTTTCAGATTTTCTGAAACTATAACATTTCTTCCCCTGTTTTTATGAGGCTTTTGAAACAAAAACACATTTCTTTTAAATGAGTAAACCAAATTAATACCAAAGCAAAAATAAAAACAAATCTATGTACAAAGAGTTTTGATCAGATCATTCCTCGAAGGCAATCATCCTTAGGCCTTCAACACACATTTCAAAATTTGGACGAGGAAGGGATTTTGTGAAAAGGTCAGAAACATTTTGATCGGAGTTTACCTTTTCGAGCTGAATCAACTTCCTATCATAGCAATCACGAATGAAATGTACCTTGATATCTATGTGCTTTGTTTTGGAATGTTGAACAGGATTCTTGACAATTTGCAGAGCAGCAGCATTATCACAAAAAATTAGAGTATTAAGAAATTCCATACCGTAGTCAGTGAGTTGATTCTGAATCCATACTACCTGCGAGCATCCAACTGATGCTGCCATATATTCAGCTTCGGCAGTTGACTTGGAAACGATATGCTGCTTCTTGCTCTGCCATGAGATGAGTCTGTCTCCCAAATACTGACACCCACCAGTTGTGGATTTCCTGTCAAGGTCACTACCTCCATAATCACTGTTAGTAAACGCAAATAATTGAAAATCAGTATTCTTAGGATACCAAAGTCCAAGCTGAGGCCTGTCCTTCAGATACCTAAAAATACATTTAACAGCAGCTAAATGAGAGAGTTTAGGATTAGCCTTGTAACGTGCACACACATACACACAATGCATGCATGATATCTAGTCTGCTTGTTGTCAAAGACAAGAGTGAACCGATCATTGAATGTTACATGAATTCACTCACTGATTCTCCATATGCATCTGCTGTCAGTAGTGGTCTGGATGCCATGGGAGTGGAGATGGGCTTGGAGTCCTGCATACTTTTCCAGAATCTCATTCACATATTTTGCTTGATGAATGAGAATCCCAGATTCATCTTGTTTCACTTGAAATACCAAGAAAAAGTTCATCTCCCCTTGATCGCTCATCTCAAATTTCTTTCTCATGATATCCTCAAACTCGGTGCATAAATTTTGATTTGTTGAACCGTAGATGATGTCATCCACATAAACTTGCACCATAATGATATCATCTTTCACCTTCTTTCTGAACAAGGTTTGATCAACCACTCCCCTTGTATAGCCATTTTCCACCAAATGCTTTGATAGAGTTTCATATCACGTGCGTGGAGCTTGATGCAAACCGTATAGAGCTTTATCCAGAAGATACACGTGATTTGGGTGTTCCTCATCCACAAACGCCGACAGTTGAGCCACATAGATCTCTTCATTCATGTCAGCATAGAGAAAAGCTGTCTTCACATCCATCTGATGCACAGTGAAGTTGAGATATGTTGCTACAGCAAGGAATATTCGAATTGCTTCCAACCTGGCCACTGGTGCGTACACCTCATCATAATCAATCCCGTAAACCTGTCTGTGACCTTGAACAATCAACCTGGCTTTGTTTCTATCAATTACACCCGTATCATCTTTCTTGTTCTTGTACAACCATCTTGTGGGTATGACCTTCTTATCCTCTGGTCTTTTCACTAGATGCCACACTCCTAATTTTGAGAATTGATTCAGTTCATTGTGCATAGCCTCCATCCAACTCGGATCTTTAAGTGCCACCATCACATTTGGATGCTCTATCTGGGAGATAAAACAAGAGTACATGCAGAAGTTGATGTTACCCATGCGGCTTCTAGCAGTGACACATGCTGTCACTGGCCCGACCACATTGCTGAGAGGATGATCTTTGTTGATTCTTGTGGCTTGAATATCTGGTACTGAAACAGAAACAGACAAGTTAGTATTATTAACATTATTATTCATACCTTGGGTTTCTGACTCCTTCTGATCATCATGAGTTCCTGACGATTCTGGAACATCCACAATATCATCCTTAGGAACTGCTGCTGATACACTATCACTAACATTTTCAACAGATGGCCTTACTTCAGGAGCTGGAGCAATGATGTCTTATTCTTCTTCCAGACTAGGAAACATGTTTGAGTAGTTGAATCCTTCAAACAATGACCCATAATAAAAAATCCAGTCTGGCCCAGTTCCAGCATCAGTTGGATTGTCTTCCAACCAGTCAACATTGAATGCCTCAATTATCATTTGGTGGTTTTTTTGTAGACTCGATAAGCACTATTAGCTGAATACCCAACAAAGTAGCATTCATCAGCCTTCGCTTCGAACTTCCCCACATCAGACTGAATTAGAACTGTGCAAGGGCAGCCGAAAGTCTTGAAGTACCCCACCCTTGGTTTTTCTCCATAAATAATCTCATAAGGCGTCTTCTCATGCTGCTTGTTCAAAAGTACTCGATTTTGCACATAACAAGCGGTGTTGACTGCATCGGCCCAAAAGAAAATTGGCAATCTTGCTTCACACAGCATAGTTCTTGCAGCTTCAATGAGTGTTCTGTTTCTTCTTTGAGCAACACCATTCTGTTGAGGTGTGTATGGTGCACTGTATTGCCTTTCTATAGCTTTCTCTCCACAGAACATATTCAATTCAACATTCTTAAACCCTGTTCCGTTGTCTGATCTTATTGCCTTCACTTTCTTGCTCATCTGATTCTATATGAGGGTAACAAACTGTTTCACAAGCACTGGAGTTTCATACTTGTTTGACAAAAAGAACACCCAAGTAAATCGAGAGAAGTCATCCACTATCACTAGGCAATATGCGAACTTGCTGATACTTAGTACTTGCATTGGGCCGAAGAGATCCATATGTAGTAGTTGCAGAAATAGAATTTGTCATTTTAGAACGATGTGGTAACTTGTGCTGCCTCCCCTTAGCACATGCAAAACACTTCTCATTTGATGTGAAGTCCTTGATGGGGGAGGTTTCTAACATGCTCTTCCTTTTCCAGCTTGGTCAGATTCTTCATGTTGGCATGTCCCAGACAACGATGCCATAACAATGCCAGATTTGCGTTTTCCTTTGAAATAAGACAAGCCATATCAGAAGGCGGAGGATTACCCATGTTGAGAAGATAAGAATTTCCTCGCCTTGGTGTACGCATCAAGATACACTCCTCAGGAATCTTGACTCCAGGTTTAAGAATAATGCATTCCTTACTATTGAACAACACAGAATATTCTCGATCACAAATCTGCGAAACACTGAGCAGACTATGTGACATCTCTTTCACATAATGCACATCTGAGAACGTCAAGCTGCCATTCTTCACCACACCTTTCTTGCTGATCCTGCCACCTACACCACCAGCAAAAGATACACCCCCACCATTGAAATCTTAAACCTCTTCCAAATACGATAAATCTCTGGTCATATGTCGGGAGCAACCACTATCAACGTACCAGAGATTGTTGATAACAGATCTGGGCACACTCTTGGAGTTAATGTAGTTGACTAATTGAAAGGACATTTCTAGTTTTGATTCAGTTACACCCAAACGTTGAGTGTTGACTTTTGGTTTCCAAACAGGTTGTTTCTGTGGTTTTAACACATTGTTTGAATTCTTTACAGATGCATGTTTCTTCTGTGGAGATGTGGCATTTTTACCTGCGGGTTCCTAGACAGGTGTCCACTCAAGTTTCAATTTCGTCTGAACAACTTGTTTTGATTTTGAAATCTGTTTCTTAACCTTTGTTTTACCTTTAGGTTGAGAAATCCCTTTTGTTGCATGCACCTGTTTCTTAGCAAGTTCAGGTTTTATCTTATCATTTCTTTGGTAAACTCCCTTAGGTTTGTAAGTTGGTTTTGGAGGTTTGGCCACATTCCAGTTTTTGTTAACAGGCTTTGTCACCGGAGCTTTTGTGTTTAGAACCTTAGACTGTTGAGTCTTCAGTGGTTTTGAACTCTGCTTCCCCTGAGACAAAGCTTGTTTCTTTTGATTTTTATTTCCACCTGTCATCATTTTCTGCAACATACTAGTCCGTGGGTTTTGCGGATAGTATGGTTGATAAGGTCTATTCATGCAATTTGCAGCGAAATGCCCTGGTTTTCCACATTGAAAACAGTTCATAAGTCTAGGCCCATTCACATGACTACAAACATATGAATGCCTTGGGTAAGAGGACTTCCACTCCGGCTTATCATCCCATTTGTGTATTAAATGTTTTGGAACTTTTTCAGGTTGTGTAATTAAACAAAATTGTTCCGACTTTGATTTGTTCATTCTGTTAAAAGTAGACACAACCTGGGGATAAGGAACAAAGTCCTTGGGCTTAGACTCACGACCAGCTTTAGTGTTAGGCACACGAATTTTAAAACCATTAACTACTTCATTAGAATTAGAAACATGTTTCGATGACAAAGACACAACTAATTGTTTTGACTTGGATGCATTAAGTTCAGACACAGATGCCAGAACATCGTCCTTAGGTAAATCAGAAATTAAACTACTAGACTCATGACACTCTTTGACTCTCATGCATTCGACATCCTCCCCAGAAACATCTTGGATCCTTACTTCATCTGCACATGAAACAAAAACGTCAGAAGAACCAACATTATCGTTTAATGGTTCCTGGGATGGACCCGGTTTACTAGCGAATGTCACTGATCGATTCTGATTACCCAATCCATAGGTCATATGTTTCTCATTTTCTAACTCCTCTTCTGTCATGGGTTTCACACCAACCAAACCACTATCTATGGGAGGCCCTGTTTCATGCATTTCTGATTCAGATCTATATACCTGATCCTCCTCATAGATCATACCTATTATATCTCTAGGCACAGGTTAAGGAACATTATTCTTATTCTTTTCAGAAAAGCTAATTCGTATTCCTCCTTTATCCTTACCAAATCTAACATCGGTTATGCAGTTGGACAAAGCCTTACCAGCTTTAAGCATTCTTTTGTTTCTCATTTGATTCACATCTAATTTCACTTGCAACTCATTGTTTTGATGTGTAAGTTCATGTACCTGCTTCCTAAGCTCAGCAATTTCTAACTTAGCATTGTCATACAGGACATACTTCTCAGAGGCAAGGGCTTGGTATTTCTCTATATCCAATTTTTTAGTTTTAAATTTTTCCTCACTCTTTTCCCATCTACCCTTAAACGAACTTCTAGAACATTGCATATCAAATAATTCTATCTCACTATTCTTCCAAAGTTGTCTAAGCCAGGAATTAAACATGCACAAGTGGGATTAGTACATACCTTTGTGTTGTCGACCTCGGCTGCAAATGCTTCCTTGTCTTCAACCAGGTTCTCTTCTTTCTCTTTTGACTTTTCCTTTGTGACCATAAATGCATGTTCCTCCTCATCATTATTCTCCATCTGAGAAATCATAGCACCTGTCAGACTGAGTTCTCTTACCTGCGAAGCCCATTGATACTCCCCACAATCCTGCACAACCAAAGCCTTTGTCTCTGCTTTTCCTTTACCATCTCCAGCTTTCTTCTCTTCTGGTTTCTCCCTCTTTGGCTTGGTACACTCCCTTGCAAAATGTCCGTACTCATCACAATTGAAACATCTGAGCTTGTTCTTATCAAAACCCATCCTTATCTTGTCCTGATCCTTCCATACATTCCTTCCAGTTTTTTCCATAAACTTCTTAGAGCGAAAAACTGCCATAGCCATTTGCCAGGAAACATCAAGCATTTCCACATCTTCAGGATTAATCTGATTCAGCTCGCCTGACAGCATGTCAGTGGGTACCAAATTCCAGCCATGAGAGCGTGATAACTATTCATAAATCCCATTCTAAGAGCAAAGTTGGGATCATTAGTTGCATTTGCTTCATCAGGGTTGACCATTCCACTAGAACCAGCTTGGGCACGAGCCACGAATGCAGTTGACTTTGTGTTTGTACTTGTATCACGTCCAGATGAACTTCCACCCTGCTTTGACCCTACTTCTTCAGATAAGAGAGCTTGATTCAGTTTTCCTGCCAAACTAAGTGAACTTAGATGATTCAGCTCTCTCTGTTTATCATCAATCAGCTTTGACTTCAGTTTGTTAATTAGCTCATCAATAGTCGACTCATCCAGCTTGTTGTTATCTTTGATGATTGAAATGTTGGTATTCCAGGACTTGGGCAAACTGTTCAAGAGTTTTAGATTTTTATCCTCCTGTTCGGGTTCAATGTCGTAGCTTGACATCTCAGTAATTAAGGACACAAATCTTTGAACTTGAGCTTCAAAGGACTCTCCTTGAATGTGATTGAACAAGTTGAACTTCTGCTTCAGCATCTGTTTACGGCTTGCCTTGATATCGGGATTTCCTTCATATGCAATCACCAGAGCATCTCAGAGCTTCTTTGCAATCTTGTACTTCTTAAACCCTTGTGCACTCTCCGGAGTCAATGCCATTGTCATGATAGCATACGCTCTCTCATCCTTGTTACATTTTTCCCAATCATCATCCGAGTATTCTGCTTCAGTTTTCACCACTCCAACCTTTCATGCTTCAGTGTGAGTAGGTATGAATGGTCCATTGACAACTGATCTCCAAAGTCTCAGATCAACACTTTTCAAATGGTTCTGGAATCTGTATTTCCATTCAAGGAAGTTATCAGCAGATGTGAGTCTGGGAGGACGGGTAGTCGATCCAATTTCAAAGTCCAGTTTTTGGTACATGCTCCGTTCAAAATCCATGATGAAAGCTTAGGAAAAATTAAAAAATTTGTCCAAAAGAGTTTCCGATCGTAAACACCAGTTTACGATAACGATAGGCAGCAGATCATAAACACTACCGAGTCGTAAACGTTATCGTGAACACAATTCCGATCGTAAATGCAGTCGTAAACAGCTCCGGATCGTAAACAGCGTCGTAAACCCAATTCTGATCGTAAACAAAGTCGTAAACACTCAAAGCTTGGATCTTGAAGTTGTAAACACCGTACTGAATCATAAAGGCAGTCGTAAACACTTAAAAATCCGATCTTGAAGTCGTAAACACTTAGTTCCAGCTCGTAAACTCAAATTTGATGATGAACACTGATCATAAACTCCAAGAACAGCCCAGAAAAAGTCGTAAACACCAAGAACAGCAACAAGCTTCCAATTTTTCCAGCCAAGCACTCGAATTTAATATCGTGGAACCTCGAATCAGATGATTCTTAGCTCTGATACCAATTGTTGGTCCCAAAACAACAATTGTTCACAATATCGTAAACACAAACAAGTGCGGAATCCTTGTTAGTGAGTGATTCGTCAAGAAGATGATGAAATAGACTTGATATGAGATGAAGAACAAAGCAACACAATCAAATCTTGAATGAAACTTGATCAATCTTCTATTAGCCCGAGTTCACGATCGTAAATACAAGAGGGAGGCAGAAAATCGTAATCGAGAACCCCTAGAATCATAAACTAGATGGGTATTTATACAACCCTTACAAAAGCCCTAACCTTGATCGTACACCCATAAGAAGAACCGGCCCATCAAGCCCAAATCGTAAACATAACAAGCCCACACCCAAGCAAGCCCAATTCTAATGTTCATGCCTCACAATGTATAGTCCAACATTAGTTTTCTTAACTTCTATTTAATGTTATGCAGGTTCAAGACATATGTTTTTGCGTTTTAGGGTTGTCAAGCGTATGAAATTGCACACTTTTAGCTTCTGTATAAATTTGTAGTCGTTTCGAATACCCAATTGTCGAGCTATTTCTTTAATCCTATTTTGTAATTGTTATCATTTTTTCCCTTTTCTTGAAGCCTATGAAAATGCACATTTTTAGTTTCTTATATGAGTTAACATTATAAATATGCAATTCAAGATTTGATATACATTTTCTTATTACATACATATTATTTCATTACTCGACTTTAGCTACTTATATAAGTTAATAACATTATATTTCACTTCATATTTTTTATAGTTAAACCTTGGGTATTTGCCAGGGTCATTGGCTAGCTCTTATAATTTATACCTTTATCATTGTTTTTCTCTCTCTTTTACTCAGAGCCACAATTAAATAATACATTTTTATAGCATCTTCTCTCTTTTCTATTCACAACCAAACTTCATGTTTTAAAGAATTAATAGTTTTTTTTTTGTTAAATATACGAATTTTCAATATTTTTAATACTCTCCTTCACTCACACCACTTACAACCAAACCTTAAGTTTTAAAGACTACACTCACATAATTATACCGAACTTATCGTGAATGCTCTTATCATAAAATGTTGTAATCAAAACCTGTTGATACATGCAGATGGCAAGATGCTAGATCAGAAAAAGACTTTGAAGAAATCAAGAATTCAAGAAAAACCCTAATTAGCTGAACCGCATCCAAACTATGGGCGAACTGACAGCCGAACTGCCCCAGTTCGGATGGTCGAATATCTATATATAGGTTGATAGGCTAGAAATTTTGTAACATTTCGCTTAAGTGTGTGTTATCAAAGGTGTAATAGCTCTGAGTCTTTGTTCTCTATTATTGAGTGAAATCAAAGGTTGAGTTTATTTGCCTTGCGCTTTGATTGTTTTATTTACACGAACGACATGAGTTGATTACGATCCACCGTCGTACGCTCTTTCAAGTGGTATAAGAGCTATCCGGTGATTGCTCAGCTCGATATCTGTTGTTTTGTGTTGATAAACAAAGCATTTTGGAGTTTTTCATCTCATTTTCATCTCTAAAAACGTTCATTCTCGAAATTATGATCATTTTTACTCATTTTACACTTCAAAATGTTCATATTCGAGTTCTACAGTGTTGTTTGATCACTTTTTCGTTCGAAAATTCCGTTTTCTGAGTGTTTGTGAGTCTGCCAAATAACTGTCGTCCGAACCTGAAGTTCGCCTAAAATAACCATTCCGAACCTTCAGTTCGGGTAGAGTTCGTATCCTGTTCGTCCGAAATTCTAGTTGGTGTTCTATTCGGATAGAGTTCGTCTAATGTTCGCCTAGAGTTTGGATAGGGTTTGGACATTGTTAACTGTGTTTAAGTTCGGAAGGAGTTCGGTTAAAATTTTTAGTTCGGATAAGGTTCGGAAGTGCAGTTCGTGTTCAGTTCGTATCAAGTTCGCCTGGTTTGTTCACTTCGTCTCAAGTTCAGTAGAGGTTCGGACAACTGTTTTCAATTCATGTGCAGTTCAGATAATCAGAAAATCAAGTTTTTGAAAATATCGGAATTGCAAGCCTTTGCAGCAATCCAATCGCAGATGCAAACTCTGTTGAACTATGATAATGAGATTGGGACAAGCCAAAAGGTTCCCAAGTTGTTCAAACTTGAAGACTATCATAACAGGAAGAAAAGATTTGAAGCAACTGCTTTTGTGGCTGGTGGTGTCTCTCATTCTGGAAATGTTTCAAATTCTGAAAGCTATGAGTCACATGGTTGTAATGATTCAATCCCAGTAAGTGACACCATGAATGCTAATAAGATGGCTCTTTCTATTACAACACCGGAAGATTATATGGCATTGGTGTCAACATTGATTTCATCCTACTATGGGATCATTACGGGGAAAGTTAGTAACGCAAAACTGACCAAAGAAGACTATGAGTCAAGTCGACCCGGATGACTTGGAGCTTATGGATATAAATTGGCAGTTTGCAATGTTAGCTCGACGGGTGAAGAGGTTTCTCAAGAAAACTAGCCGAAAGGATCTCAATTCAGGTGGTCGCATCGGATTTGATAAATCTAAAGTGAGGTGCTACAACTATTCTAATTTTCATCACTTCGCTAGAGAATGCTCTCAACCCAAGAAGCAAGAGTATCAGAAATACACTCCGAAGACATCTGAATCTTCAAATAGTAATGCTAATTATAACACATCAAGTTCAGGGAGTATTTCTAACTCAAACCCTAAATCTGAAAATAATAAAGCTCTTGTGTCTCAAGAAGACAAGACGTATAATTGGGGTAATAAATTTCCTGACTCATCTGCATTGATTGTGAAACATGTGCAGGATGATGATGCTTTGACTGAATCCATATTTGAAGGAGATGAAACAAATGATATCATAGAATCAGCTCAAGATGTTCAAACATTACTGAATGAAAAATTTGCTTTCGTGGCAAACAACATAGCTGAGCATGATGATTCTGATGAAATTCTGCTGTTGAAAAAGGAAATAGAAGTTCTCATGAAAGAAAAGGAAACTTTGATTAAAGATTGCGAAGCAGCAAAAGTTGAGGCTCAAGACGCAACCAATGATTTTAAAGCGTTGTTTCAAAGAAGATACCCTTTGCAACAAAAGTATGAGAAAGCACACAAGAATGCAATAGATGCAGCTGACAAGATCATTTCGTTGCAAGAAGAATTGAGAAAGCTATCTGATGAAAACAACACCCTCAAATCAGAGAATGGAGCTCTGCGAAGAAACAATTTGAAGGATTCTGTTGTGGCATTAATGGCTGATTCGTCGAAGGTAGTAAATTCTTCTTCTTCGCGTGAAACTTGTGTCCAATTTGCAAAATCTAAGAGTGATCTCTTAGATGAAAAATCAAAATTGTTTGACCAAGTGGCTTTTACCAAAGCCGACATAGAAATCTATAAGACCCATGGGGAGGAAACAACCAAAGAATTGATGTCGGTACACGAGCAACTGCGCATTCAAAAGTATGATTTTACTAAGCAGTCTGAAATGCTCGTGTCAGCTCAAAAGGACTTGGCGAACCATCAAAAGATTGTTTCTAACTTAAACATTGAAATTTTTGAATTGACGAACAAGATTGAAACTTTTAAAATTCCTTCGTCATTCACAAATTTTCTTTATAATGATGAAAAGAAAAATGAATAGAAAAATCTTCGTCAAGTTCCTGCACTTGTGGTTATTACAAACAGTCCATCTAGTGTTGCAATCGATGACAAATGTGATTATACTTCCTATAAACAAGATGTAATCGATTCATCACATTCAAACACCACTGATAAGCACTCAAAAGAAAAATCTGCTTTCGATCTTGAAGTAGATGATCTTTTTACAATGTGTCTGACTTTGACAAAGTTGATGATTTGATTTCTGACACCGAAACTGAGTTGTTAAAATTTGTTTTAAACAAAAACACTCAGGATGAGCTTATTACTAAATATAAATTTGGGGAAATCAAATCTGCACTTAAAAAGATGAGTGCTTATGAGGAGAAAACAATTGCTCGAGAAAAATCGGTCGGTGGAAAGAAACGCAAGAATAGTGGGGTTGGTTTTGAAGTCAACACTGGTTCTAAACTAGTTAAACATTTTGACAAAGGTTCCACTTCAAAACCATCACAAGGTCAAACTGAAAAATCAAATGTCAAGAACAAATCTGCTGTTTTCGATAGGTCTGAAAAATAGAGCACTTATCGCTTAAAAGGTTCAGATAAAATGTACAGCGATAAGGACTTTCCGTTCTAAATGGTGAATCTAAATTTAATCGATAAGATCTTTAC
The DNA here is from genome assembly GCA_039602395.1 of Deinandra increscens subsp. villosa. Classification (NCBI taxonomy): domain Eukaryota; kingdom Viridiplantae; phylum Streptophyta; class Magnoliopsida; order Asterales; family Asteraceae; genus Deinandra; species Deinandra increscens. The sequence goes on from JBCNJP010000017.1 coordinate 23,509,520, forward strand.
GGGAGGGTTTGGTCCTAAATACGACCCGAACAATGTTAGTGTGCCCATTAGGAGGGGAAATGGGAAAGTCATAATTCCAAAGGACACACTAACATCTGAATCTGATTCCGAGAAAGTAAATTATCATTCTGACAACGTTTTGGTTAATCGTGTCATGAAATTAGTTAAGAAATCACTGATTTTTTTTCAATCACCAAAAGCACAGAAACCAAGTTTTCAAATTTAAATTTTAGAAGGCCAAATCAGTTTTTTAACAAGTCTCAATACCATAATGAGGGATTTTATGATGATTTTGGCTACGGGCCACATCCTCAAGCATATGGGAGGGGTCCTCAATGGTTTGAGAATGGTTTTACAGGTGGTGCTGGTCCATCTGGACATGGTGATCGTTGGGGTGGTTATACAAATACTGGTAATGGTGTTTTTGAAAGAAATACACCTTTTAATGTTTTCACGATGAGTTTTAGCAAGAATGTGACAATGGCTATGATTCTGGTTTTTATGATGATTTTTGTGATCATCGTGGTTTTCTAACTCCAAAAAGAGATTTTCCAAATCTAAACAATCAAAACCGGTCATAGAGACCATTGTGGATGATGACACGGTTGAAGAAATCGTTATCGATCAACGTCGATGCTTCAAGTGTAAAAACTGTGGTTATACATACCGAAATTATCCTCTCAAGAAGGATCAAACTGAAAAAGCTGGAAATGCATCTGATGGTTATCAATCAGATAAACCAGCATCTACTAGTTCACAGAAACATGTGAAATTTGTTGATCCATAAGGATTCTTTCACACTGATTTGAAACCATCTAGTTCCAAAACTGAAAACATGATAAACACATGATGGTAAACCAGTAAGATCGATTTTAAAAATTTCCGAAGGATCAACAAATCAGCAGAGTGAAAAGTGGAAGCCGAAGGGTATATCGATGGTTGGAAACGATTTTGTTGAAGATGACGGTTGACCCAAAGCTTCGAGCTTGGGTTCTTCCCGATCTAATTAATCTGTTTCATGTGTGCAGGGATCTTCATGAAAATCTGTGAATAATTTATGGGTTGTTGATAGTGGATCATCCAGGCACATGACCGGTGATATCTCTCTTCTTCAAGATGTTCAATATTTTAAAGGAGGGAATGTTACGTTTGCTGGTAACGAAGGTGGAAAAATTACTGGCATTGGTAAATTAAGCAATGGTGCAATCACTTTTGATCGAGTTGAAGACATACAAGAATTGGAATATAACCTGCTGAGTCTGTCCAGATTTATGACAAGCAATACACAACAGCTTTCACGGGGACCGAATGTCTAATCTTGAAGCCGGGTTATAGGATTCTAGACGATTGTATTGTAATGCGTGCACCGAGATAGTCCAACTTATATGTGTTGGATATGAATTCAGCTAAGGCTAACGTGGTGGGTCAGTGTTTCATATCTAAGGCTTCTGAAAGAGATTCCATTTTGTGGCATAAACACATGGGGCATATTAACTATCGTCAAATGAATGACTTGATACGAAAGAATCATGTAGAAGGGGTTCCAAAACATCAATTCACATTCAATGATGTCTGCGTCAGCTGCAAGAAGGGGAAGCAGCATAGGAAATCTCATCCCTTGAAGAAGTACCACTTTATTGATGTCCTATTGGAATTGCTGCACATGGATTTATTTCGTCCTGTGAATAAGCAAAGTATTTCCGGGCATTGGTATTGCTTAGTGGTTACTGATGAATATTCGCGTTTTTCTTGGGTGAATTTTCTTGAAAAGAAAAGTGAAACATCACGAGTTCTGATCAACTTGATTAACACGTTGGAATCATTTTACAAGTTGAAAGTTCACAGAATTCGAAGTGACAATGGCACGGAGTTCAAGAATCTCGAAATGAAAATGTTCTGTTTGGAGAAGCATATCGTACATGAATTAAGTACTCCTTATACACCTCAACAAAACGGTGTCGTGGAACGAAAAAATATAACACTTATTGAGACGGCTAGAACCATGTTGGTAGATGCTTGTCTTCCAGTGATTTTCTGGACAAAAGCAGTCAACACAGCATGCTATGTGTTGAATAGGGTTCTCATTATGAAACGACTTGGCAAATTTGCTATGAGTTGTTGAAAAATCACAAGCCAACTCTTAAGCATCTGGAGCCTTTTGGGTGTCCCTGGACAGTTTTGAATCTGCTGGAAAGTTTGATAACAAGGTATTTGAGGTTATCTTTGTTGGTTACTCGAACCAAATGAAGCGTATTTTTAATAAAAAGACCGGTGTAGTGGAAGAGTGTTTACATGTGGATTTTCAATCTTTTACTTTACCACCCAGAGGTGTTGGTCCAGACTGGATGTTTGACTATAAGAGTATCTTTAACTCACTTGAATCCATAAGAGATGAAGCTTATGATCATCTTACCAATGTTTACATCAATCTACAAGATGATAGTCCAGTTTTAAATATTCCGTCTCCGTCTGTTACTTTGTTTATGCTTGTTGCAGATGATTATCTGACCGAAACTACCATTGATTCTGCCATAGAAGCTGAGGAAATGTCTTATGATGATGAACACGGGTTTCATGAAGCCAATTCAGAACCAGTTGATAATCCTGTCCCACAAGCTGAAATTATTCCAAGTGATACTGGTGTTGGTGAGGCTGATAATGTTCAACCTGATTTACAACCTGAAACCAGTACAACTGACACTGTGGTGGAGGAAGATCATGTTTCAAATCTGGATGAAAGTATCGTTGTTCCGATTTATCCGACACTCCGAATAAACACCTACCATCCACAAGACAATATTATTGGCGATTTAGATGATGAAGTGCGTACGCGAAGACAAATCGACAATAGTGCATTACTTAAAATACGGGAATCTGGAGTTCAAGATGAGGTGTTCCACTCATGTTTTTTTATCCCAGATCGAGCCAACAGACGTAAACCAAGCATTAAAAGATGGCTCGTGGGTTGAAGCAATGCAGGAAGAGTTATTACAATTTAAAAAACAAGGAGTGTGGCACCTGGTGGATTTACCAGAAAACAGTAAAGAACCATGCGGAACGCGATGGGTTTTTAAGTGTAAGAGGGACAACTGAGGAGATATCGTTCGTAACAAGGATCGTTTGGTTGTTCAAGGTTTTTCTCAAGAAGAAGGCATATATTTTAACGAGGTGTATGCACCGGTTGCCCGAATTGAAGCTATCCATATCTTTATGGCGTATGCTACACATTGTGGGTTTAAAGTCTATCAAATGGATGTTAAAAATGCATTTTTGTATGGTAAGGTCAAAGAAGAAGTCTATGTGAAACAACCTATGGGATTTTACGATCCTGATTATCCGGAGAAGGTCTATAAGCTGGACAAAGCACTATATGATCTACATCATGCTCCTCGAGCTTGGTACGAGACCTTGTCCACTTATTTACTGGAGAACGGGTTCAAGCGTGGGTTGGTGGACTGTACCTTATTTTGCAAATATACGGGAGGTGAACTGCTTTTGGCGCAGATATATGTTGATGATATTATATTTGGCAGTCCAAACCAACAACTCTCAAAGGATTTTGAGAAGTTAATGCAAACAAAGTTTGAGATGAGTTCCATGGGCGAGATGTCGTTCTTTATGGGATTGCAAGTAAATCAGTCTGAGAAGGGTATTTTCATACACCAGACGAAATACGTGCATGATGTGCTTAATCAGTTCAAGATAGATGACGTTCGTGTTCCGGGTACTCCAATTCAAGTGTCTCATGGTTTGTGTCCAGATGAAGATGGTGAAGAAAATGATGCCACTCTTTATCGTTCTATGATAGGATCTTTAATGTACTTAACAGCTAGCAGGCCTGATATAATGTTTGTGGTTTGTTTGTGTGCCAGGTATCAAGCATCTCTAAGGATCTCACACTTGAATGCAGTGCGAAGAATTCTAGCTTATCTGAAGGGTAACACAGATATCGGGATCTGGTATCCTCATGATGATAAGTTTGACTAATCTGCCTACTCGGATTCTGATTACGGTGGCTGCAAGATTAATTTCAAGTCCACAACGGCTGGCTGTCAGTTTCTAGGCGATAGGATTGTGTCAAGGCAGTGTAAGAAGCAAACTTCCGTAGCTACATCCACGACTGAAGCTGAATATGTTGCGGCTGCAAGATGTTGTTCTCAAGTGTTGTGGATACAACAACAATTGAGAGACTACAGTTTTCGATTTCTTACTACTCCTATACACATAGATAATTCTCCTGCCATTTGCATAACTAAGAATCCCGTGCACCATTCTAAGACGAAGCACAATGTGATTAGATATCATTTTATCCGTGATTGCTATGAGAAAAATCTGATTGATTTGCAAAAGATACACACTGATTTCCAAAGAGCGGACCTTTTCACTAAGGCTTTTGATAAAACCCGCTTCAAGTTCCTTTTGCAAATCAATGACATACAACAATTACCCGCTAAGTAATTGTCGGTTGATCAATTTTGTTTTTGGTTACATTTTTGTTTTCTTCCCTTGAAAAATCCAAAAATAGAGTTTTTGTCTTTTGGGGGAGAAAAACTTCAGAAAAGCAAAAAAAAATTGAAAAATGTCAAAATTAAAAAATTGAAAAATCAAAAATGAGAAATTGATCCGACATAGCAAGAAATGATATTACATCAGTATATACGTTATCAACCATGAATAAAGTAGGAATAAATGCTGTAGGTACTTGTTAGGTTTGTTGAATGCGTTAAGGCAAATATGATATACGCTAGTATGATATAAACCTAAATACCTACTTGATAATCGTGATGTTACATCATGACGGATGCTGTATAATCTTGGCAATAAAAAAAATAAAAACAACAAAAACATAATAAGAGATGTTCTGGTGTACGCTTTCTTTCATTTTGCAAAGATTTAAACTTGTTTGATATTCTTTTTGTCAAACGATCGGGCTTCCTTTGCGTATCGAAAGATCGACCTGATTGTTGTTCATTTGACGTTCTGCTTTATTTTCTTGGTGTTTCGTATAATCCATTAGACTTTCTCTACGTGTATGTGAGTACCGACCTGATCGTTGTTGGGTTATACAACATCTGTTTTATTTTCTATTTCTTGTTTTCCTAAACAATCAGTCTTTCTCTGCGCATTTGGAAGAACTGACCTGATTGTTGTTTGTTTAGGGTTCCGCTTTATTTTTGCATGAAACACCACGAATGATAAATCTCTGTTGAATATCAAATTCTGTATAAAAATACAAAAATAGAATAAGTCAGATTGCCAGTATTCCTGATTGTGTGGGCTTTCATATTATCTGTGCTTGATTAATCATACTTAAATCATATCAGAACGCTATAGAAATTGATTTGCCTAAACTGAAATAAACTGCAAACTTGTATTCTCTGTCTGCTTGTCTTGCATGCTGATTAAAACTGAAATTGAATGTGACTGATGCATTATGTCTGATATGATATCGCGACTAGATCTTTGTCGCAAAAATTTAAGTTATTTGCATTTCAAGATTCTGTTTGGCTTATTGCTTATTGGAAAAATCCAAAAAATATTTTAGGCGTGTTTTAGCATAATCTTGTAAAAATTCAAAAGATTTTCGGTGTGTTTGAAAATGTGATAAAAATCAAAAAGATTTTATGTTTATCTTTTTTTCGATCAACCGATGATGCAAAGTATCTGGAAACAACCAAACAGTCTTGAAATCATAAGACGCATCATGAATTGATCAAAGATTTGTATCAAATTGATAAAATTTGAAATCTTTGTGTTCAATTTGAAAAATTCATCAAAAATCAGGGTTAAATTTGAAAAATTGGAAACTTGCCAAACTTCAAGTTCGGACAGCCGAACTTCCTGTTCGGATGATCCGAAGATTAAGTTCGGATATAATTCGGTAAGGTTCGGGTGAGCCGAACTGGGCGCCTATAAATGGACGAATCTCAGGTTCGGAGACTCATTCACTGTTCCTTAAAATTTCTGAGCCCTAGTCGAACCTGTGCCTAAATTTTCAACTTTCGATTAACTGCTTTGTGGTGTGTTTTGTGACCAGATTAAGGTAGGTTCAGCGATTCCGAGTACAAGGGTGTGTCTGGTTGTTGGTTTTAGTCATTAAAAGTGGTCGAAATCTGTAAAAACAGTGTCGTGTCTAATATTGGTTTCTAGATCTAAAAATAGACCATATTATAGTCAGTTCTATGTGTTAAAACTTGTTCCTATAGTTTCGCCTTGAAAAACCGAGTCTAGGGGTGCAATTTTTCTTATTATTATGGTCTAAATCAAAAGTTTAGCAGATTAAACTTCTCGTTTGAACGAACAGCCGAACATGATGTTCATCAGCCGAACTGGGAGTTCGGACTCAGTTTGGATTGAGTTCGGACGTTGACCAAGCCTAGTTCGGACGTTGACCAAAGTCAACATTGAATGTTAACCAAAGTCAAGTTTGAATCCAGTTCGGACACCAGTTTCAGTTCGGATCGAGTTCGGATGATTATCCGGTTCAGATCCAGTTTGGGTAAACTTCATTTTGAACAAAAAGTTGATCATTTACGCGAATGATAAATAATTGACGAATTTGGTGAACACTTTTTATAATCACATTGAATTTAGCGAACTTTTCATGTTATGTGTTTTTCAGAAATGGCAAACGATTTGAAGATTGGCGAGAAACACAATATATGTGCATATTTGGGAGTTGCAAGAACAAAGTTGGTAAAGTTTGGTGGTTCCAGGATTTTAGATTTTCTCAAACGATTAAGAATTCACTACACCATTACACACAAGTGTGATGCGTATTGTGATACTTTAACCGAGTTCTGGACCACTGCTATGTAACATTCCGGGTTTTTCGATTGTCTGATTTTATCCATTTTGTAACCAATCCGTTGATTGATAATCGAATTTATGGTTATTGATCGATTTTGATGTTTATTAACCTAATTTCTTGTTATTGATCCATTATCATGTTTATTGATCGATTTGATGTTCGATTTGCCTTTATTTTGGATGTTACGCGAACGAGTCATCGAATTACGTTCAACCGGGAATTTGATCAATCTAAATGTGTATGACCCTTGTGTGTAATACTAGTTACACACACAAGTGAATACAAGTGAAGGTTGGTGTGAATTCAAGGTCTAGAATGGAAACGGTGAAAGATTCGGTAAATCCCGCGCGATTTCGATTTTAACCGGGAGATCACGTTTTTGAGTATCGTATATCAAATTTGTCATATTTATGTGTCTTTAAGTCACTTATGATCACACATGATGTCTTGGGTCATCACCCACTTGATTGAGTCACAAATCATAGGTGAATTGCTTAAAAGTGATACGTACGGCAAAACCGACCAAAATTGCATGTTTTGACCTAACTTGTGTATACAATAGGATTACGTGACGTATTTATTATCATTTTGAGTGGATTTAATGTTATGAACATGATGGGACCATTATTTGGGGGATTTGGGAGAAAACGGGACTCGAAAACATCAAAAAACGACAAACCGAGCACGCTAATCGATGAAACAGCAAAGTGGACACCCGGGCAAGCACCAGGCGTATCGCCTGGAGCCTCCCCAGGCAGCAGGCGATACGCTAGCACCCTAATTTCCAGCCAAACCCTAATACTCCACTATATAAGCATCATTAGCCACCATGCTCTCCCCATTCAGCCCCAAATCACTCTCCAAAACCCTAAAACGGCTGTAAACATCAAAGGTGAAGATCTTTGAAGATTCAAGGCTCAAGTTTCTTGCTTTATTGCTTAGGATCATCTAGAAATCATCCCTTTCGGTTAGTAATCTTAAAACCTTGTCATAGCATCTTGAATCTTCTTTTCTACTCCCATCAAGGTGTGAACTTTATATGATATTTGGCTTGAATCCATGTTGTAAATGATAGATCTAGGGTTTCTATGACTAAAGATTCCACCTTTTTGCATGATTTTGTTATTCAACTTGATTCCATGATGAAACCTCTTTAGATCTAGGTTTATTATGCAATTTGATGAATGGATCTTCATGAAAGTTGTAAGCTTGTGTATGGATCTGAGATTTAGTCATGATAAATCATTAATATGTTATAGATCTAGGGTTTCTTTGATCAAGATTGGATTTTTATGTGACAACATGTCTAGATCTATGAAAAGCATGTCATCTAGGGCTAGATCTAGGGATCCTCTCATCAAGATTCAATTTTTATGTTTCAAATGGACTTGATTTGCCTCATGAATATTGTTTAGTACTAGATCCATGTATTATGATCATCAAGTTTGGTTTTTCCTTGATAAAATGGCTAGATCTCAACATGTGTGTCATCTAGGATTAGAAATGTGTGTCATAAAGCTTCAAAAGGACATTTCTACCTCCTAACTTGTCTAGATCTATAATTTTCTTGGTATGTAAAGTAGGATCAGTATGTAAAGCTATCAAATCATGAACTTTTATGTGTTTAAATGATAGATCTACCATGCATGCTCAAATAGGGTTTGATTTGTGAACCAAAAGCCGATTAATGGGCTAGTTTTAGCTAGATACATGCTAAACTAGGCTAGGTTCATGCTAGATTCAAGTAGATCTATAAAATCTATAATAGCTTATGTTAGATCTGATCCTTTATGATAATCATGTGAATTACCTTGGATTATTATCATGGAAATTGAATTTGTTGACTTTTGTTGACCTAGTTTGACTCCTATGCTAGTTTGCTAGATTAGAACCCCTCAACATTACATAGAGCATAAATTTGAACCCAAACTAAGACCATACTCTATCACTTGAGTAAAACACCAATGAGTTGTGATTTGGTTCAGTCGCGTCGTATTGTGTCAAGTCACGGTTTCTCACCTTACTCTTTTTACTCACTTATCTATTTATTTTGGTTCAATCTTGGTCAATCATCAAGGTGATCTCCGGATGTGATTTTCACGCATCGCTATCGCTTATCTTTCTTTTCGATTCACCCGTGAGGTGAGTTTTCATAGCCCCTTTTTACTTAAATGTTTTTGGGGTGCAACATGCATCATTTTATCAAATTCTATTTTCACATGTGTATTCTATGTTCGATGATTACTTGAAACTTGTATGATTGTTTGGATGAACGATGAACGATTGAACGATGGAACGATGAACGATTGAACGATGAACGTAATTATTAACATTAAACATGCCGGGGTTACGATAATAGATCTATTGGCCTGACAAGCCCACTTGGCCTGCCTCGCGTGTGGCGCCTTGTGATTGAAAGCCTAATTATCAAGGGTTGGATTACGTTAACTTATCATTTTATCATTAATCATTTTTTATCAATTATCATCTTATTTAACTTGTACACATGCTTTTGAACGTTGTCATTAAACCTATGAATTCTCACCAACTATTTTTAGTTGACACTTTTTTGTAACATGTTGCAGGTAATGCGGTTTGATTTGGATATCATCACTTTAGGGTTGCATCGGCTTTACAGAGACCTTATTAAATAATGAACCGTTATGCTTAGACCATGTTTTATGTTGTTTATCGTATGTTGTGACTTGGATGCTATGGTTTGTTTATTTGCTATGAAATGGGTAACTATTATGATTATCGCAACCTAATTTAGTGTTGTGAGCTTCTGGACAATCTTCGCGCCCCGACGTATTCCGCCGTCGGTTGGGGTGTGACATGCTAGAACTTTAACTGATGGGACGATCCAGATTTCTGCTACCGTTCAGAATCAAACCGTTGAATTTACAGAAGCAGATATTAGACGGGTTTTAAAGCTCACTGTTGATACAACAAATAATCCACTCGAATTTGATCAAGCAGGTAATGTTGCATTGCTGAAACGATTATGGTATGCTGAGGATCCGAGTCGTGATTGGATATACAAATCAGAGTTCTCCGTTTCCTACAAATTTCTGATTCATGTGTTGCTGCACTGTCTGGGGAACAAAATTTCTGGACACGAGGAGATCGGACCAAAGATGTTATCTCTAATGAATGCCTTAGTTCTAAATCGTCCATACAAATGTGCTAGATTGATCTTTTATTATATGAGAGACAATCTGGCTCATCGGCGTAAGAAGGCGTTGATGTATCCTAGATTTACACAGATTATCTTAAATGATCTGTATCCGACATTGGTGAAGGATGAAGCTCAGATAATGAATTTGAAGCATATGGGCGAGGCAAGTGTGGGTGCATTGGCAACATATCAAAAGAAGAAACCAGCTGATTATCCAAAGTTGAAGAGATTGATTGGCCATCTGGGCAATGTCAATTATGTGGCACCGGCTCAGGGTGCTCTTAGTCATGAGCAAGGGAGTTCGTCTGATGAACTCGATTACAGTTGGATAAAAGAGAGAAATCAGCAATCAGATCAATCAAAAGTTAAAAGACCAAGAAGACAAACACAAACACCACCAGTTGTACAGGAACCGGTAGTATCAGAACCGGTTGCTACTCAATATGCGGAACCTACTGTAACACAACCTGCTGTCACTGAACCAGCTGTTTCAGCACCGGAAGTCCATGCGACTGTCAGCGTGACTGAGACACCAGCAGTTAACACTCTGATAGATGAAGAAGAATCGGATGATGATGAGCTTACTGATTTGGATGCTAACTCTGAAGATGTTTCTGACACAAATAACCTGTTTGTGTATATCAAAGTCAATTCTAAGCATGTTATAGTGAAGAAAAGTAGCGAGGAACATTTTGTGCACCGTACAAGTTTAAAGAAAAGTAATGATCGGTATATGGGATGGGTTTATGATGATAAAGCCTCATCTGAATCAGATGAAGACTACAACCCGGATGTCGATGTTGGTCATGGAAAGGGTAAGAAACCGACAACCTCTTTGTCTTCCTTGACACCATCAAAAAGGAAGAAGTCGATTGCTGCCGTTGGACGAGGCAAGAAGCATAAAAGTTCACAGTTTCTATTCAAACGCTGTTCCGGTGTATCTTCATCTGATGATCCCAATATGTCTTTACCTGAAGTTACTATAACAGGTAGCATAACACTTTCACCAGGTGTTAGTGCTCAATATGTTCAACAGCCGATGGGTACCACATCTACACCAAAATTCACAGATGCAACTACTACAATATCAGCTCCTTCAACACCGGATCTTAATTTCAGTGTTTCTCAAGGGTCGATATCCTTTACTCAAGTGGATTTGCTTAACACTGCTCTTCTGGATTGTCAGACAAAAATTGAAGAGTTAAGGTCTAATGTTGCTAAAAAATCACAAGTCATTGAAGTGTTAAAGAGAAAGGATGAAGAGAAAACCCTGATGATTACAGAGCTGAAAGCAAGAGATGAATCTCAAAGCAAATTGATACCTACTTTGCAGAGAGATTATCTTTAATTAAAAAGTGGAGAAGCGGCCAAAGCGCAAGAGATAACACGTTTGAAAACGGCCAGTCTGAACCAGGATGCTCTTATGACACAGGTGAATGAGCAAATTAAACTCTTTCTAGAGAAGTTTAATGCTCAGGGGGAAATAGTTTCTGGTTCAGGATGCAAAGATGATGATGGGCTGCAATATTTAAACATGAACCTGATAATGATCCGGAAGGCTATATTGGTGGAGGTCCAGGCCCAACAGGAGCATCTAGCTCGGGTGCTCGTACTTCTACAGCCTAGGGGGAGTCAGATTCCAGAGATGCGGTGCCAATTACTTCAGTTCCGTCGAATCAAGCTGCAAAAAGCATAAACGAGATCGACATTATACTTGAAGATGGTGAGTTTGTCTGTGAACTCAAACCAGAATAAATTCAAGCGATCTTTGACTTAAACGACGAGGAGATGAAGAAAGCTGTCGAGGTTGAACCTGAAATTTATGAATCATCAGAATCATAGGTTGAAGAAGATATACTTGATGAGGGAAGAGAAAAAAGGGGCTGGTATTTAACAGTATCTCTAATCTTCTTATTCCTTCCCGTGTAAATAACTAGAATGAAAAAAAGGGGAACGCCAATGCATCCGGGAAGAAAAATCGGACTATTCGGGGGAGCTGGCGTGGGTAAAATAGTACTCATTATGGAATTGATTAACAATATTGCCAAAGCTCATGGAGGCGTATCTGTATTTGTACCAATAAGATTTACATGGTATAAATTACATTTTGTTATAATATACTTTATAATATAAAATATTATTTTATATTTTTGGTATGAATAATTTATTTGTACATAAGGTATAATACAAAGTATAATAAAAGTTATAATCAATATTAATGTTGTTACAATTACCAATAACGTAAATTATAATTTTACCTATTACAAAGACATAATAGGAGATTGAGGTTGAAGACATAACAGAGGAAGAGTATCCAGACCTGTATTCAAACTTCAACAACAATAACTCAACTAATGATGATTTTGAAGTTTTTCCAAAGGAAAATGGTGATGAAGCTGAGGCAAAGTTGAAAAAGAAAGAAGCTGCATAACCTGAAGACCCTGTTGCCAAAGAGGTTAAGGAACATAAACAACTATGGGCTTACAATGATTACACAAAAACATTTCATGCTAATTATGTTCCACCTCCAAAACCGATCAAACAGAGAAGGCATGTGAGGTTCAAGGGTCAAGCGTCAGGTGAAATTATAAGTTGGATGTATGCAGCAAGTTTGAAGTGTTATGCAATTAAACGCCGACATGGTATTCAATATTTCAAGCTTGCATCAGACTTTAGTTCTTTACCAGTTTGGGATGTTCGGGAGCTTACTAGAAAACCGTTTTGTAACTACGGAGATGATTGGAGGGGTCAGTACTTCAAGCATCAAGTAGAGAAAGAATGTACTTTTGGATTTCAATATCTAAAGCCTCAAAACCGAAAAGGCGTGAACATCCGACCAAGATACATGAGAAGACTGGAAAGAAATTGATAGTACTTACTTTCAAGAAGAAACCCAAAGTTATGAAGAAGATTCCATTGATGAAAATGGAATTGGATTTCATAAAAAACTTGAAGTGGTGGTACTACAATGAGAAGACCGGAGAAGCTGTGATAGTATTTGGGGGAGAATAACAAGGTTGTGAAGGTGTATGACACGATGTGGCTGATCAACTTATCCAGGGCTGACATAGATGAGCTATACCATAATTAGATTTTGTTTCATCCTGATTATATGGAACAGGCTTTGCAATTTCAGAGGGTGATCCGGATATGCTTTGCATTCAACATATATGTCGGGCATAATCACTAGAAGACATGGGTTGGGATGGAGGCGTGAGCTCAAGAATGATCAATAACTAACCAGAATTTGCCAATGGGGAGTTTGTTGATACATGCAGATGGCAAGATGCTGGATCAAACAAAGACTTTGAAGAAATCAAGAATTCAAGCAAAACCCTAATTAGCCGAACCCCATCCGAACTATGGGCGAACTGGCAGCCGAACTCTCAGTTCGGCTGAGCCCTAGTTCGGATGGTCGAATATCTATATATAGGTTAATAGGCTAGAAATTTTGTAACGTTTTGCTTAAGTGTGTGTTATCAAAGATGTAATAGCTCTGAGTTTTTGTTCTCTGTTCTTGAGTGAAATCAAAGGTTGAGTTTATTTACCTTGCGTTTGATTGTTTTGTTTACACGAACGACATGAGTTGATCACGATCCACCGCCGTACGCTCTTTCAAAACTCCATCCGCCAATAACTATTTTAAAATTTTAAGCCCATGTTTAAAGCCAATCATTAAATAATTAAACAATACCCAGTTACCCAAATATACACCGAATATTTATTTAAAAATTTTAAAATACTATTTAAATTTTAGCTCGATCATTAGTTATAAAACAAACAAATATCATATAATCTTATTCAGCTCTCACCTTCAAGATCTATTCAGTCTATGTTGTCGGACCGATCAAAGAGATGATGGACTGAAATCCTTGTTGCTATCGACTCCACCCCTCTCAAATGGGAATCTAATGAGCCCCGACTTCTTAGTTTATGTATTATGTTTAAGTTTAACATTTATACTTTTTTTTGTCAGTAGATTTATAATTTGACTAACTTTTTTTTAATGTTAGATTGTTGGTTATTTATCAGAATGCTAGGTTGTTGTTTGAATATTTTGTTAATGTTATGTTAGCTTGTTGATTAGTACTCGATGCGATGCGTGCTTTGTTAATATAACCCGACCCAACCCAAATCAAATTGAATGTTATTTTGATATTTCATGATAAATAACTCACTCTCGAAAATTTTAAATTAACATAATGTTTTTTTAGGTTCACTACTACTGGTGAGTGAGAGATGAGACATTACGATTACAAAGTACGTTTTATATCATTCTTAATATGTATATATGTATTTCACGACACTGAGGATATTAAAAGTGAATATAATAAATCGGAAGGAATAGTAAAATTAATATTTAATTTGCTTTTTCTTTGTTTTTATTTTCCGGTTGCTACAGTAGGGCTATAGTAGATTTTTTTTTTGAAAATATTATTTAATTGGGTGGAATAACGAAATTAATATTTAGTTTGGCTTTTGTTTTTTTTGTTTTCTTTTTCCCGACTGATATGATGATGTTTCTTTTTTGTTTTGTTTTGTTGGTGGTGGAACAAAGTTTTTTATTTGAAACATTATGATCGTTACACTTTTTTTTTTGGACGAAGGGCGTTTGCATTTCAAGTGGTCTTAGAAACGTTCAACTAGTCAGTTGGTTACGACTAAACACTGATACTCTCGATTTAAGGCATGCTTTTCATAATATTTGTGATTGTACTAATTGATAGTTATATACTTTAAAACATGCATATTCACGATTGCTAGATACATCAATAGTGTTATAGGTTTTACTTTTGTCCCGTTGTGTTGGAATGTGAATCGATGACCAAAGCAGCAACCCGGTGCAGAGTTGTTCCACGCCCATTGTATGAGGTCCATAGCGTTGGCGGCACCAACGTATATTGCAACAACACAAACCAATAGCTGGTAATTTGGTGCCAAGAGAATGCCTCTCCAATCATATCAATGGGGGAGACACTACCCTCGGTTGAACCTTCTACTTTCATTGAGCGCTACACTCAATAGCACATCTTAGATGACCTATAAATTACATTTTGCGGCTTCAAGGGTTTCGATTGTCAAGAGATTTGTGATGGGTTTTAGTTTTATGTTTTTGGTTTTTTACCCATATATGTAGCACAAGTCTACCTTTGATCCAAAAATATTAAGATGCTAAATTAGATGCAAAAAGAAGAGATTTTTAGTACTTTAATAAAAAATGCTAACCATAATCTAATGTGGTTTCGATCGGGTAATCGATGACCAAATAAATTAGAGAGAAATATAGAGAGAAACTTAGAATTTTGGATAACTTTTCTTAATTTCTTCAACAAAAAGACCCCCTCTCAAATAGGAGAACAAAACAATAAACACTACTCCACTACTCCTAATGTTACTCAACAGAGAAGTATGCAAGCATCCCCACTACCCTGGTTATTTATCACATACAAAAATAAAAACAAACCAATAATAAACCCAAACTACATGTGCAGTTAAAACCCACGTGAATGATGATCTTGCATCATGCACAAAACTGGAACATTCCCCACGTGCATTGCAATGCTTATTATTTGGATGAGACACACAACATAATCACACATAACCATGTTTTTTTCATTTACAAATGACGTCCTTCTTATTTACTTACATGATGACTGTCGATAAAATAGACATCCCGATCATGGAGACAACGAATGTTGCAGTTCCTTGTTAGATCCAAAAATGTCGTAGATACTGATACTGCCATGGAGCCAAGATCAACCCGGGTACAACTGCATGTCATTGTTTTTCCTAAATGTTTGTTTGTCCAAGAGCACCAAATATTAGTCACAAATGAGCAACTTTACAAGCTTTCGATAAAAGAAGTTAAGATATACGATAACCAATAGTTCTCACTAGAGGTGGCAAATTTGTCAGGTCAACCTGTTTAATTAAACGAGTTAAACAAGACCCCCTTTGTGTGTGTGTGTAGGGGTGGGGTGGGGGGTGGGGGGGGGGGGGTGGGGCTCGTTGGAGTTCGGGGTAGTTTAATGGAACTGGAATCTAAATTCTATTATGTATCTGTTTGGTGAGCAGAATTTGTTGGAATTAGATTCCTAATTTAAGGAGGAAATCAGAATTGCAATGAGTTTACTCAGATTCTTTCAACTAAAACAAATTGTCCTTGAAATAGTGAAGATATTTACTCAAAGTAGTGATGTTCTGGAACTTAAAATACATATATTCTTCTATTATTTTTCCACCATCTCTTTATGGCCTACATCATAAGGTTATCTAACCCTTCCACTAAGATCCAAAATCAGTCCCAACATGACCCACAAGTGGGAAAAGATATCAGACAAAATACACTCATGGTCATCTATCCAATTCTTTTTTTAAAGATTACTCATTATAGATAATGTTGCCTCTTAGTTGAATAAAGTAACAAACTACTCAATAACATGAAAAGATATCTTACAGAAGAATGACTTCCCATCCAGTCAGGAACATGTTGAGAAAGAAGTGCAACATATCGCTCCATTGCATCCTCTCGCCCTAAATTTTCTAAACGTTTCCACGAATTCCTGAAAAAAAGGGTTCCATACATTAAGAATCACAAAGAACAGAACTTAATAGGGATGACAAAAAACGATCTACAATTGAAATAGATTATCGACTATCGTAATTCTTGGTAGTTCCACAAGATTGTATGGATCATATCAACACTTATAGTGAAGCAACTCCACATTACATGTTGATTACAATATCATGAATCTTTAGCGGTCATGTGTCTAAAGTTCAATCAATAACTCAATTTCAAAGCTGAAATCGTCTTAATAATTTGAGGCATTCTTCATTCGGCATGTAAATCATAGAACAAAGGACTAGATGTGATAAAAGGCAACATCATTTATACTAAGGATTCATCACTTCATCTTATAACTAAAGGGTTTATCTTATAATCAGAATTCACTACTTTCACCTCTTGTGCGCATTATCATTTACTCATCATTTATGTTCTTTGAATGTTCAATTGTTCATATAATAAATGAGAATAAAGAAAATAAATGTTATTGACAAAAAGATCATACCAATTGGCACGAGCAGAGACCTTGAGAGCCATTGGTTGTGGCTCAAAACAAGACCCTTCAATGGCAACCCTATGGAGCCCATATAACTCTATCTTCACTTCATTATCAATCAAATGAAAACCACCAGTACTCATCTTAGAATCCACAAACCCAACAGCAGCACCAAACCTCTTTTCCAACTCTGTTGTTTCGATCCCCTGCCAATCATCATCAATCATCTCATCTTCCTTTTCAACCTTCACTTCACCAAAATCAATGGCAGATAATACGTCCTCTACTTCAACAGACTTCACACAATCTTCTTGCACTAATGATCCAGTAAACTCTGCCGCATTACCCGCATCACTTTCCACCAAACCAGCACCAGCATCGTTGGATTCAGTTCTCTCAGGACTTTCGTCGAACACATAGCAGGCATCACCTCCACACTCACTTTCTGCGCCTCCGATCACAACCCCACTTCCCAATTCACCCCCAAAATCAAGCTCTTCACTACCCTTTACCGGATCTTCAAAAAACCCAGATTTTCCCTCTTTTTCCTGTTTTTCAGAATCACAAACAACCCATTCTTTCTCGGTTTTTTCTTCAACCATAAACGATTCATTGGAATTCCCATCATCACAACTTGATGAAGTTGAAAAAAACCTTGCGATTAACAGAGAAACTAAGAAAGAAAACGAGATTGTAAACAGTAATTCTTGAAAAAGCTCCATAACTATGGTGGATTAATGCCAAAAAAAAATTACGATTGAAAGAGATGATAGGATGAAAAGGAATTTTGCGGAAGGGGGGAAAGTATATACGATATTCGATGACTTCTACAGAAATGATGAGCATCAACGAGCTGGAGCCCGCCATCGTAGTGCTTACGTGTCAACGAGTGTTTTCCTCAACCGGCAAAGTTTTTTTATTTGACTTTTAGGCCACTTAAAATATCGTTATTACAAAATTGGCACCTAAAGTATTTGAAACTTGCCACATAGGGTTTTAGGTTAAAATAACCAAGGGGGTTATTTCGATTATCGGTAAATTTTGTTTGGTTTGGTTATTTTGGGTGATAATCGATGGTTGGCGTTAGTCAATTCGAGCCAGTTTTAGTTCGTAGTTTCAGTTAAGTTTTGAGATGAATAAAACAACGAAAAGAGGGGGATGTTTACGATAATTTCTAACTCGATTCACAAACCTATGAAGTTAGGAGATCTATGTTTAAAAGTTTGTCAAATTTGAGTTTAGCTATGAGATTGTAGTTATTATGGTAGTGTCTTCACTGTCTTGCTAACCATGTTAGGGTTAGTCAATATATATCGACTTATCGAGTTATGGTTAAACATTATGTATTAAGTTTTTGGTGGGTTTTTTTTTTTTTTCTTTTGAAATAATAATATTATATATATAACAATAATATTTAAAATATTAATAGTATAGTTTTCATTTCTTATAGTTTTATCACAACACTTTGGGGCTTTGACGCTTTCTACCCCTTAAACTTTTACAATTTGTTTTTTTTAACGAAATAGTAAACTCTTGGATTTCATATTTTGGCCACATATGTTTCATACTCTTACGTTTTGTATCTTTTAACTTTTAAAGTTTTTTTTTGTTTTAAGTTTTGTTGTCTTCTACTTTGGCCACGAAATTTTTAACTTTTCTACTTTCGTTTTTAGTATATTTTTATAGTTTTATACTTTCACTACAAGAGTTTTACGTTTTATACCCCTTAACTTTTTTACCCTCTAACTTTTAAAGTTTTTTTTTTATGTTTTTTTGTTTTTTTGTTTTTTTTGTTTTTTTTGTTTTTTTTGTTTTTTTGTTTTCTTCTACTTTGGTCACGAAACTTTAAACTTTTCTACTTTCGTTTTTAGTATACTTTTATTGTTTTATATTTTCACCACGAGACTTTTAAACTTTTACATTTTATACCCCTTAACTTAGTATATTTTTATAGTTTTATACTTTCACCACGAGACTTTTAGACTTTTACATTTTATACTCCTTAACTTTTTAACCCTCTAATTTTAAAGTTTTTATTTTTGTTTTAAGTTTTTTTTGTCTTCTACTAATGCCACGAAACTTTTAACTTTTCTACTTTCGATTTTAGTATACTTCTATAGTTTTATACTTTCACCACGAGACTTTAAGACTTTTACGTTTTAGACAACTTAACTTTTTGACTTTAGTTCAGTATAGAAATTCAACCCCACAGCAACGCGCGGGGTGGTAAACATCTCGTATTCATCTAAAAGGTATTTACAATATCATGTGCTCTTTATTTTATACCTTTAATAAGGAGAAACGTAATATGTGATTCTCAAAAAGGTCAAACTTCGCAAACGGTCTTCTCAATTTTCCAAACGGCTTCTCTGTTTCTTTTTTCAAAGTTTGACTTAGTGTAAAACCAAGTATGGATCGCTTCAAGATCATAGAAGAATAGAGAAGGAAGTTTTTCATTCAATTAATGTCGAATGATTCGAATGATTACAAACCGAATGGAGTATACATCAATTGAAGCTCTGGAGGAGGTTTGGACAGAACCTCCTCTCTCACAAACACTCACAAAGAGCAAATGACAAAACTTGAAGATGATCAACATACCAAACCTATTTATAGGTGAACCACCCTGCGTACCACTTTGGTATGCCGTACCAGGTGGTACGCCCGTACCAATTGGTACGCCCGTACCAATTGGTACGGTGGTTGATACGTTGACATCATTACATACATTTTAAACACAATCTTCTAATCTATTCGCACAGTAACGACCACACACAAGAACTTATCATAACAGATTCCCCCTTGGACGTTACTATCGAATGTAGATCTTTATCTTCTAGCAATCTTCAGTCAGTCTGCTGCAGACGCCTCTATCTTCAGCAAACTCCCCTTGACCGAAACTTCAAGTATGTAGGAAACAACTTGCAATTTTATACAATCATCACAATCAACAAAATTCCGCCTTTCTTCAAGCACATCCACGGTAAGAACTTATCTATCACCTAGTGGGACACCTCAACAACCGGATATGACATCAAGATGCAGGATCACTTCATTTAATCATCATGAATAAAAAAAACAAAATCCACATACATTACCGCATTCGATAGAAATCTTCAATCTTTACCGAATTATAATACATTCTGATCTTTATGAAAACAGACACGATCAACATCTTCAATCATAGAAATTCCCCCTCAGAATGAAATCCATCCCAATATATCAATAATCAAAGGCTATAACGTCAACTTCATGACTTAATAATGTATCGGGCATTTGATTAGAGAGTTCCAAACCATAATCGAAAACTTTGACATATCGGTTATCAGAATACACCACCTTTCCATGAAGATCAAAAATCACCATCATCTGTGAATTGATTGCTTTTGAATATTCACTTTTTCAATTATGAAACTTTGAAATTTTCAAGGGTCTCAATTTCCCCCTAAACAAGTGAAATATTCAAATATTCAATATTCTTGAGTTTGTGTAATCATATCCATGTCTCTGAATCTCTGTCCATCATCAGAAAACACGTGTTTTTGAATCTCTGTCCATCATAAAAACAATGACTACCCACAAACATATTCTTTCTAAAATTCGGCGTCTAATTCTTGACAAGTACTGGAATCTGGAAATTCTTCAAACATAACAATCCACTGCTATCGAATCAAGGGTAAACCCGATAACTGATTTGTTCTTTGAAATCACCATGATCTCTCCCCATACCCCACGTTGTTTGTTTGAATTAACAGAAGTTCGGGGGCAGCGACCCCGAGAAGCGGGGTCCAAGGGGCGGCAACCCCTGGCGGGGTCCAAGAGGCAGAGCCCCTGGCTGGGGTCGTGCTGCCAGGTCAGCGCAAATTTTTTTTCTTGAACAAAATTGCCTCACTAAAAACGCATCAGAGATTTGCAGCGGACCATAAGCTCCAACGTACCACTTGCTTCGGCGTACCATTAACTAGCGGACCATTTGGTTCGACGTAATCGTCAGCGCACCAAAAATAACCGCTCCCGACCACCTTGTTATGGCTGAAGAACACTTGGTACGGCGGATGAAGATTCACATGCGTACCAACTGAGAACCATGGTACGTTCGATGAGTGCACTGGTACGGTGGTTGAAAATTGCCTAGCGTACCACCAACGTACCACCAGCGTTCCATTAGCGTACCAACACTAAAAAAACCCAAAATTCTCTAATTTCACTCTAGATTCAAGATTTTGTCGAATTTTTCACTCAAATACCACTGTTAGGTGCGAAAATGACTCAGGAAAGTTCGATTTATCAAAAATCGATCAAACACTCAAGGAATCTCACCTAATCAGCCTTTTTACATCTAAAAAATTCTCAAAAATGAAAATGTGATCTGGAAATTGAACCAAAGGCTCTGATACCAGTTGTAAAACCAAGTATGGATCGCTTCCAGATCATAGAAGAATAGAGACGGAAGTTTGTCATTCAATTAATGTTGAAAGATTACAAACCGAATGGAGTATACATCAATTGAAGCTCTGGAGGAGGTTTAGACAGGACCTCCTCTCTCACAAACACTCACAAAGAGCAAATGAAAAAAACTTTAAGATGATCAACATACCAAACCTATTCATAAGTGAACCACCCTGCGTACCACTTTGGTATGCCGTACCAATTGGTACGCTGGTTGATATGTTGACATCATTACATACATTTTAAACACAATCTTCTAATTTATTCGCACAGTAACGGCCACACACAAGAACTTATCCTAACAGATTCCCCCTTGGACGTTACTATCGAATGTAGATCTTTATCTTCTAGCAATCTGCAGTCAAGTCTGCTGCAGACGCTTCTATCTTCAGCAAACTCCCCTTGACCGAAACTTCAAGTATGCAGGAAACAACTTGCAATTTTGTACAATCATCACAATCAACAAAATTCCGCCTTTCTTTAAGCACATCCACGGTAAGAACTTATCTATCACCTAGTGGGAAATCTCAACAACCGGATATGACATCAAGATGCAGGATCACTTCATTTAATCGTCATGAATAAAAAAAAAACTAAATCCATAAACATGACCGCATTCGATAGAAATCTTCAATCTTTACCGAATTATAATACATTCTGATCTTTATGAAGACAGACACGATCAACATCTTCAATCATAGAAATTCCCCATCAGAATGAAATCCATCCCAATATATCGATAATCAAAGGTTATAACGTCAACTTCATGACTTAATAATGTATCGGGCATTAAATTAGAGAGTTCCAAACCATAATCGAAAACTTTGACATATCGGTTATCAGAATACACCACCTTTCCATGAAGATCAAAAATCACCATTATCTGTGAATTGATTGCTTTTGAATATTCACTTTTTCAATTATGAAAATTTGAAATTTTCAAGGGTCTCAATTTCCCCCTAAGCAAGTGAAATATTCAAATATTCAATATTCTTGAGATTGTGTAATCATATCCATGTCTCTGAATCTCTGTCCATCATCAGAAAACACGTGTTTTTGAATCTCTGTCCATCATAAAAACAATGACTACCCATAAACATATTCTTTCTAAAATTCGGCGTCTAATTCTTGACAAGTACTGGAATCTGGAAATTCTTCAAACATAACAATCCACTGCTATCGAATCAAGGGTAAACCCCATAACTGATTTGTTCTTTGAAATCACCATGATCTATCCCCATACCCCCACGTTGTTTGTTTGACTTAACAGGGGTTCGGGGGCAGCGCCCCCGAGAAGCGGGGTCCAAGGGGCGGCAACCCCTGGCGGGGTCTAAGAGGCAGAGCCCCTGGCTGGGGTCGTGCTGCTAGGTCAGCACAATTTTTTTTTTCTTGAACAAAATTGCCTCATTAAAAACGCATCAGAGATTTGCAGCGGACCATAAGCTCCAACGTACCACTTGCTTCGGCGTACCATTAACTAGCGGACCATTTGGTTCGACGTAATCGTGAGCGCACCAAAAATAACCGCTCCGAACCACCTTGTTACGGCTGAAGAACACTTGGTACGTCGGGTGAAGATTCACATGCGTACCAACTGAGAACCATGGTACGTTCGATGAGTGCACTGGTACGGTGGTTGAAAATTGCCTAGCGTACCACCAGCGTACCATTAGCGTACCAACACTAAAAAAACCCAAAATTCTCTAATTTCACTCCAGATTCAAGATTTTGTCGAATTTTTTCAGTCAAATACTACTGTTAGGTGCGAAAATGACTCAGGAAAGTTCGATTTATCAAAAATCGATCAAACACTCAAGGAATCTCACCTAATCAGCCTTTTAACGTCTAAAAAATTCTCAAAAATGAAAATGTGATCTGGAAATTGAACCAAAGGCTCTGATACCAGTTGTAAAACTAAGTATGGATCGCTTCCAGATCATAGAAGAATAGAGATGGAAGTTTGTCATTCAATTAATGTTGAAAGATTACAAACCAAATGGAGTATACATCAATTGAAGCTCTGGAGGAGGTTTAGACAGGACCTCCTCTCTCACAAACACTCACAAAGAGCAAATGAAAAAAACTTGAAGATGATCAACATACCAAACCTATTCATAGGTGAACCACCCTGCGTACCACTTTGGTATGCCGTACCAATTGGTACGATGGTTGATATG
>JBCNJP010000017.1:23533695-23554101 GCA_039602395.1 Deinandra increscens subsp. villosa
GTTTTGCGTTATTGGGCCATGTCGGGCCCAATTCGGTATATGGGCGATTCATACCGAATCGTCCTACCGTTTTGGTCGAGACGGGTTTCTAAATTAATCACGAGGCTTTAATATTGTTAAACAATTATTGTTTTGGTCATAAATTAATTATTTAGAAACTTTAGTCTTAATTATTTTATTTGCTCGTGTATCGCATTCAGAAAATAAATAATTGTTTTGATCCGCTTTAAGCTCGAATATTTTACGGTGTTAAAACTAATTAAAGTTTTAAAGAAAACATTCGCTCAAAGACTTTGTCAAGTGTCGGTGTGACTTCTCACGACACTGTTTCGGTAAAATATAAAAGTCATTTTATATTTTTATTTTTTTTTGTTATTAAAGTTCCACCGATCTCGTGGTGAACTTTTGATTTTGGTATGGGTTTTGTTCTTCCAGTACAAACGTGGGAATTTGTCAAGGGTGGACGTTTTACGTGCACAATATTTTACTAATATCACTACTAGTTCACGTTAGGCACATGTATATACGTATATATATATAGTCAAAGTATAGGTTTGACCCGATATTTTCGGACGAGTTGTCACATTCTCCCCCAGTTGAAAGAATTTCGTCCCGAAATTTAGTTCTGAGTACTGGTGGAAGCGACATTGTCGAACAGACAAGGGTATTTCTGACGCATCTGATTCTCACGTTCCCAGGTGTACTCCGGGCCTCGTCGAGAGTTCCAGCGTGCTTTCACGATGGGAATGCGGCTGTGCTTTAAGTCTTACGACCTTGCGGTAAAGGATTTTTGTAGGCTCTTCTATGAAGTGAAAGGTTTTGCCGATTTGAGTTTCGTCAAGCGGGATGATGAGTGTTTCGTCAGATAAACACTTCTTCAGATTCAGACGTGAAAGACGTTATGTGCACTACTTAACTCGGCGGATAGAGGTGGTCTATAGGCGATTGGGCCAATTGTTCCTATGGTTTCGAAAAGACCGATGTAATGAGGATTAAGTTTTCCCTTGTTTGCCGAATATGATGGCACCTTTCCAAGGTGACACTTTCAGCATGGCGTGGTCTCCCTTTTTTTTTTGAATTTCAATGGTTTACCGTGATTGTCGGCGTAGTTCCTTGCGGCTTTCGGGCGGTTTTGACTAGGGATATTTTCTTCTCGGTTATCTTGAAGTTTAGCCCGGGACCTGTTAACTGGCTGTCACCAATTTCAGTCCAACAGAGCGGTGATCTGCACTTTCCTCGATAAAGTGCTTCGAATGGAGCGGCTTGATTGCTCGTGTGATAACTATTGTTATAGGAGAATTTTGCAAGGGACAGGTGGTCATCCCAATCGGGTCCATAGTCAATCACACATGTTTGCAACCTATCCTCGAGCGTTTGAATGGTAGGCAGTACTCACGTCAAGGCGAGTACCCCAGGTTTTCTGGAGAGATTGCCAGAAGTTGGCAGTGAATCGACGGTCGCGGTCAGAGATGATAGAGATAGGTGCTCCATGTCATGACACGACTTCTTTCATATAGGTCTTGGTTTGTTTCTCCATGTTGTCGGTCTCCTTGATTGGCAGGAAGTGCGTTGATTTCGTTTGTCGATCTACTATTACTCAAATAGTGTCGCATCCTAATCCACCTTTTGGTAGCTTGGTGATGAAGTCCATAGATATCCCTGATGGGGTCGTGGGAATGATCTAGTTTATGATAGCTTCCGACTTAGAGGGAGCTACGTGAATACCTTTGTTCTGGATTACATGGTCTAAGAAGTGAACTTCGCGTATCCAAAAGTCGCATTTGGATAATTTTGCGCATAGTTCTTCCTTCCTTAGTAATTCCAGGATAAGTTTCAGATGTTGCTCGTTTCCTTCCTTACTACGTGAGTAGATCAGAATATCATCGATGAACACGATAACAAATTTATCCAAGTAAGGTTCGCATACACAGTTCATTAAGTCCATGAACACTGCTGGTGCACTGGTCAAATGGCATTACTAGAAACTCGTAGTGGCCGTAGCGTGTTCTAAACGCTGTCTCCGATACGTCTCTATCTCTTACTCAAAGTTGGTGATAACCTGACTTTAGGTTAATCATGAAGTATTAGCTTGATCCTTGGAATTGGTCGAACAAGTCGTCGATTTTTGGATAATGATTCTTCACTGTCAGTTCGTTCAGATCTCTATAGTCGGTGCACATTCGAAATGTATTGACTTTCTTTTGAACAATATAGGTGCACCACAGGGAGTGGCTTGGTCGGATAAATCCTTTATCTAACAACTCTTGTAGTTGGCTAGATAGTTCCTGTACTTCGGATGGTGCAAGGAGGTATGGGGGATTTGGCGACGGGGGCGGATCCGGTCATTAAGTCGATATGAAATTCTACTTGTCGAAGGGATGGTAAATCGGGCAAGTCTTCAGGAATACTTCTGGAAGTTCGCGAACCGTTGGTATGTCTTCAACACGTTTCTCCTTAGGCTCCGTGTGCTAAGATGGGGTGGCATCCTTTCGGAAGGAATATTCGTGCTTACATGCTAGATATGATGTTTAGCTGGGTTTCACTCTTTTCGCCTTGCACGTTAAGAGGGTTGCCGTCTGCTAGTGGCACTCGGACTATCCTTTCGTGATAGACGATTTTGGCATGATCCTTAGCTAACCAGTTCATTTTGATGACAACATCGAAGCTTCCTAACTTGACTTGGCATCAAGTCGATGTCGAACGAATGTTCGAAGGGTTCTATTGGACATCCTTTGTAGATTTCTCCAGTTTCTATAATCTCACCATTCGCTAATTCTACGTTGAACTTAGTCCTAAAGCAACATAGGTGATTTTGAAAATTTGACTAAAATCGGTAGACGCGAAGCTTCTATTGGTACTAGTATAGAATAATACGGATGCATAAAGGTGATTGAGTAGAGGCGTACCCGTCACTGCGTTGCATGATTGGAGTCCTGGTTCTTTGCCTTCGGGCAGTTCCTCTTCCAATGACCAATGGCACCACAATTGAAGCATGCGCGATCTGGGCAATTGCGAGTAATGTGGCCCTTGGCCTTGCAGTGGTTGCAAAAGATATTTCCGCAGTCGAGGGTGTGGTGAAGGTTGCACTCGTTGCACAAGGGTGCATCAACAATGTATCTTGATCGTCTATGCTTTTGTACGGGGGCAGTAGCAGCATAGCTTTTTACCGGTTTCGGGCTCTTCTCAGGAACCTCTTCCGAGTTCTTATCGTTTCTGCTCTTCCAGAAACCTCGCTTCCTTTTGTTGTCTTGCTTCTTTCCTGATGAGGTGGTCGCATTGACCTTAGTGGGTTTGGTTTCGGGATTCTTCTTGGCGAAGGCTACACCCTGGCGGGTGGCTCGGTATACTAGGCTATGTACTAGACGCACGACTCCCCGAAAAGTGGCTGGCTTAGAAGCAAGAATGTTTCCTTGAATGTGTGCACAAGTCCCCAAACGTATCTTTCAATCTTCTTGTGTGGCGGCGTAACCATGGTCGAGCAAAGATGGGCAAGTTCGCGAAATCGTTTGGTGTATCTAGCGACGTCCGAACCGTTCATGGTTAGTCCCCAAAACTCTGCTTCGAGCTTCTGAAGTTCTTTGCGAGGACAGTATTCATCTCGCAGAAGTTGTTTGAGTTCATCCCATGTCATAACATAGGCTAGGTTTGTTCCCATGGCATCGGCGTGGGAGTTCCACCACGTTAATGCGCCATCGATAAACGTACAAGTGGCGTAATTGACCTTGTAGCGATCGGGACAATTACTGATGCGAAACACAGACTCGGCCTTCTCGAACCATCTGATCAAGCCCACGGCACCTTCCGTGCCTTTGAAGTTTGTGGGTTTGCAGTTCATGAAGTCCTTATAGGAACACTCACATGGACCTGAAACGTTAATTTGTGAAACAATGAATATAATTTCCGAAGGGCGGTCTATATTCTGTTTTCAACGTTTTTGGTACACGGTCTTACCGCGGGGTGAGTTGTGTTGCCTATTGTGTTCTCGTTGTGTTTCACTAGCGGCGACTGCTGCAGCGACTCGTTGAGTGATTAGCGCCTCGACGTCGGCGACATTCATCACTGGTGGGGGCGTGTTGGTTCTGGCACTGCGTCTGGGAGGCATGTTCTACTTTAGGCTTTACTAAGCGATGAGATATGGGGTGAATTAGATGGTATATATATACATATAATAATTAGGGTCGTATATATATAAGCGTAACATCACATCATCACAGCCAAACAACCAAACAACCATAGCATAACCATAAGCATTACCATTAGCATTACATACGAATTTTACATATAAGAAACAAAAATATTCGAGTAGTCTGACAACATCATTTATATAACGTAAGTAGTGTTAGGGGTGCTCTGACCCGTCAAAACATACATATCCGAATTGTTTCCCAAAATGTCAAAATTTGTGGAGGTACGTCCACAGTGATGTAATACCTAAAAAGGTCCTGCTGGGGGTCCTGGTGGTGCTAGAAGTGCTAGGGTTTGGAAGATGGTGGTGAGGTAGGCCTGGTTGGCGGCGATGTAGTTCTCTAGTGAGACGACTCGATGCTCCAGATGGTCGTTTAGGATGAAGGTGTCGGCGTCTAAACTACAAACTGCAGTAAACTGGGCCATCATTGTGTCCATATCGGCAATGGTAGAGGCTAGGACCTCTTCTACTAAGATCACTCGCATCCCAATCTCCATCAGATCCTCAGAAGACGGCGCCTTGGTGGTATCGATCTCCATCGTATTCAGTCTGTCCTCATGGCGGCAGATGCGGGCTACGAGGAGCGGGACTGTGTCGGTGACAGGCTCCCTGGTCAGAGGTGGGATACTTAGGCGTGTGGAGGCCGTGGCGGACGACTCTCCGACCTCGTGAGTGCTAGGGATGCCCTCACTGATATGCCACTCTCGTAGGGCGTCCAGGAGGTATCCAAAGTCTTGAGAATCGGTCGATCGCTTCCGCTTTGGAGCGGGCTGGTCAAAGTGCCCAGTAGAGGCGGGGCGTTTCTTGGGGAGTTCCATGGTTTTCTGTGGTGTGTGACCCTGACTACCGTCGTTAGGGATACGACGATAGACCCCATGTGCTCGGGTACGGCTAGGCGAGATATCCGGGTCCTCATGTACGAGAGGAACCTTGGTGGAGGTATGGAGTGTAGTGACGGCTGCTATAACGACGTCGGCTTCAGCTATGGCAATAGCGTTGGCGGAGAGAGGTGCGGAGATGGCCCCAGAGGCAACCTCGATAGGCTCCTCGGCGGTGTCGTCTAATGTCTGATGATGAACCGCGCCGGTAGCGGGCTTGGCGGGTAGGATGTCTGTGGCAGCTGGTGAAATGTCGTGCAGTGTAGTTGGTGTGTGGTCTGGTGTAGACGCACTATGCTCTATCCCGGGAGGTATGCAAACGACTTGCTCTGAAGTCATCTCTGCGATACCTGTTCCAAGACAACATAATGTCAGTAACAGTCATATATATATATATATATATATATATATATATATATATAAGCAAGGCAATAAATATACACATAATTATAGTAAAACTACACGTAAGTAATCAGTAAGGCTACACATAATTTTATGACACACATTTTTGAATATGTGTACCTCATGATGTTGGTAGCGAGTCTCGTATGCAAATGGAAGTCTCGTAGAGCGGGCTATAGTCTAGGTTTCTTTGTTTTTGTTACCTAGTTCGCTATAACCACGGCTCTGATACCAATCTTTGCTCGTGTATCGCATTCAGAAAATAAATAATTGTTTTGATCCGCTTTAAGCTCGAATATTTTACGGTGTTAAAACTAATTAAAGTTTTAAAGAAAACATTCGCTCAAAGACTTTGTCAAGTGTCGGTGTGACTTCTCACGACACTGTTTCGGTAAAATATAAAAGTCATTTTATATTTTTATTTTTTTTTGTTATTAAAGTTCCACCGATCTCGTGGTGAACTTTTGATTTTGGTATGGGTTTTGTTCTTCCAGTACAAACGTGGGAATTTGTCAAGGGTGGACGTTTTACGTGCACAATATTTTACTAATATCACTACTAGTTCACGTTAGGCACATGTATATACGTATATATATATAGTCAAAGTATAGGTTTGACCCGATATTTTCGGACGAGTTGTCACAGTGTGTCTGGTTGTTGGTTTTAGTCATTAAAAGTGGTCGAAATTTGTAAAAACAGTGTCATGTCTGATATTGGTTTCTAGATCTAAAATTAGACCATATCAGAGTCAGTTTTAGGTGTTAAAACTTGTTCCTATAGTTTCGCCTTGAAAAACCGAGTCTAGGGGTGCAATTTTTCTGATTATTATGGTCTAAATCAAAAGTTAAGGAGATTAAACTTCTCTTTTGAATGAACAGCCGAACAGGATGTTCATCAGCCGAACTGGGAGTTCGGACTCAGTTTGGATTGAGTTCGGACGTTGACCAAGCCCAGTTCGGACGTTGACCAAAGTCAACATTGAATGTTAACCAAAGTCAAGTTTGAATCCAGTTAGGACACCAGTGTCAATTCGAATCGAGTTCGGATGATTATCCGGTTCGGATCCAAATCGGGTAAACTTCATTTTGAACAAAAAGTCGATCGTTTACGCAAATGATAAATTATTGACGAATTTGGTGAATATTTTTTATAATCACATTGAATTTAACGAACTTTTCATGTTATGTGTTTTTCAGAAATGGCGAACGATTTGAAGATTGGCGAGAAACACAATATATGTGCATATTTGGGAGTTGCAAGAACAAAGTTGGCAAAGTTTGGTGGTTCTGGGATTTTTGATTTTCTCAAACGATCAAGAATTCACTACACCATTACACACAAGTGTTAGCGTATTGTGATCTTTTAACCGAGTTTTGGACCACTGCTAGAACTTTAACTGATGGGATGATCCAGATTTCTGCTACTGTTCAGAATCATACCGTTATATTTACAAAAGCAGATATTAGACGGCTTTTGAAGCTCACTGTTGATACAAAAAATGTTCCACTCGAATTTGATCAAGTGGGTAATGTTGCATTGCTGAAACGATTATGGTATGCTGAGGATCCGAGTCGTGATTGGATATACAAATCAGAGTTCTCCGTTCCCTACAAATTTCTGATTCATGTGTTGTTGCACTGTCTGGGGAACAAAATTTCTAGACACGAGGAGATCGGACCAAAGATGTTATCTCTAATGAATGCCTTAATTCTGAATCGTCCATACAACTATGCTGGATTGATCTTTTATTATATGAGAGACAATCTGGCTCAACGACATAAGAAGGTGTTATTGTATCCTAGATTTACACAGATGATCTTAAATGATTTGTATCCGAAATTGGTGAAGGATGAAGCTCAGATAATGAAATTGAAGCATATGGGCGAGGCAAGTGTGGGTGCATTGGCAACATATCAAAAGAAGAAACCAATTGATTATCCAAAGTTGAAGAGATTGATTGGTCATCCGGGCAATATCAATTATGTGGCACCGGCTCAGGTGCTCTTAGTCATGAGCAAGAAAGTTCGTCTGATGAACTCGATTGTAGTTGGATATAAGAAAAAATCAGCAATCAAATCAACCAAAAGTTAAAAGACCAAGAAGACAAACACGGACACCACCAGTTGTACAGGAACCGGTAGTATCAGAATCGGTTGCTACTGAATATGCAACACCTACTGTAACACAACATGCTGTCACTCAACCAGCTGTTTCAGCACCAGAAGTCCATGCGACTGTCAGCGTGACTGAGACACCAGCAGTCAACACTCTGATAGATGAAGAAGAATCGGATGATGATGTGCTTACTGATTTGGATGTTAACTCTGAAGATGTTTCTGATTCAAATAACCCGTTTGTGTATATCAAAGTCAAATCTAAGCATGTTAAAGTGAAGAAAGGTAGCGAGGAACATTTTGCACACCGTACAAGTTTAAAGAAAAGTAATGATCGGTATATGGGAAGGGTTTATGATGATAAAGCCTCATCTGAATCAGATGAAGACTACAACCCGGATGTCGATGTTGGTCATGGAAAGGGTAAGCAGCCGACAACCTCTTCGTCTTCCTTGACACCATCAAAGGAAGAAGTCGATTTTTGCCGGTGGACGAGGCAAGAAGCATAAAAGTTCACAGTTTCTATTCAAACATTGTTCTGGTGTATCTTCATCTGATGATCCCAGTGTGTCTTTACCTGAAGTTACTATAACAACCAGCACAACACTTTCACCAGGTGTTGGTGCTCAATATGTTCAACAGCCAATGGGTACCACATCTACACCAAAATTCACAGATGCAACTACTACAACATTAACTCCTTCAACACTGGATCTTAATTTCAGTGTGTTCTCAAGGGTCGATATCCTTTACTCAAGTGGATTTGCTCAACACGGCTCTTTTGGATTGTCAGACAAAAATTGAAGAGTTAAAGGCTAATGTTGCTGAAAAATCACAAGTCATTGAAGTGTTAAAGAGAAAGGATGAAGTGAAAACCCTGATGATTACAGAGCTGAAAGCAAGAGATGAATCTCAAAGCAAATTGGTAACTACTTTGTAGAGAGATTATCTTCAATTAAAAAGTGGAGAAGCGGCCAAAGCTCAAGAGATAACACGTTTGAAAACAGCTAGTCTGAACCAGGATACTCTTATGACACAGGTGAATGAGCAGATTAAACTCTTGCTAGAGAAGTTTAATGCTCAGGGGGAAATAGGTTCTGGTTCAGGATGCAAAGATGATGATAGGCTGCAATATTTAAACGATGAACCTGATAATGATCCGGAAAGCTATATTGGTGGAGGTCCACGTCCAACTGGAGCATCTAGCTCGGGTGCTCGTACTTCTACAGCCCAGGGGGAGTCAGATTCCAGAGATGCAGTGCCAATTACTTCAGTACCGTCGAAACAAGCTGCAAAAAGCATAAACGAGATCGACATTATACTTGAAGTTGGTGAGTTTGTCTGTGAACTCAAACCAGAACAAATTCAAGCGATCTTTGACTTAAACGACGAGGAGATGAAGAAAGCTGCCGAGGTTGAACCTGAAATTTATGAATCATCAGAATCAGAGGTTGAAGAAGATATACTTGATGAGGGAATAGAAAAGAGGGGCTGGTATTTAATAGTATCTCTAATCTTCTTTATTCCTTCCCGTATAAATAACTAGAATGAAAAAAAGGGGAACGTCAATGCATTCGGGAGGAAAAATCGGACTATTCGGGGGAACTGGCGTGGGTAAAACAGTACTCATTATGGAATTGATTAACAATATTGCCAAAGCTCATGGAGACGTATCTGTATTTGTACCAATAAGATTTACATGGTATAAATTACATTTTGTTATAATATACTTTATAATATAAAATATTATTTTATATTTTTGGTATGAATAGTTTATTTGTACATAAGGTATAATACAAAGTATAATAAAAGTTATAATCAATATTAATGTTGTTACAATTACCAATAACGTAAATTATAATTTTACCTATTACAAAGACATAATAGGAGATTGAGGTTGAAGACATAATAGAGTAAGAGTATCTAGATCTGTATTCAAACTTCAACAACAATAACTCAACTGATGATGATTTTGAAGTTTTTCCAAAGGAAAAGGGTGATGAAGCTGAGGCAAAGTTGAAAAAGAAACAAGCTGCACAACCTGAAGACCCTGTTGCCAAAGAGGTTAAGGAACATAAACAACGATGGGCTTACAATGATTACATGAAAACATTTCATGCTAATTATGTTCCACCTCCAAAACCGATCAAACAGAGAAGGCATGTGAGGTTCAAGGGTCAAGCGTCAGGTGAAATTATAAGCTGGATGTATGCAGCAAGTTTGAAGTGTTATGCAATTAAACGCCGACATGGTATTCAATATTTCAAGCTTGCATCAAACTTTAGTTCTTTACAAGTTTGGGATGTTCGGGAGCTTACTAGAAAACCGTTTTGTAACCACGGAGATGATTGGAGGGGTCAGTACTTCAAGCATCAAGTAGAGAAAGAATGTACTTTTGGATTTCAATATCTAAAGCCTCAAAAACCGAAAAGGCGTGAACATCTGACCAAGATACATGAAAAGACTGGAAAGAAGCTGATAGTACTTACTTTCAAGAAGAAACCCAAAGTTATGAAGAAGATTCCATTGATGAAAATGGAATTGGATTTCATAAAAAACTTGAAGTGGTGGTACTACAATGAGAAGACCGGAGAAGCTGTGATAGTATTTGGAGGAGAATAATAAGGTTGTGAAGGTGTATGACACGATGTGGCTGATCAACTTATCCAGGGCTGACATAGGTGAGCTATACCATAATCAGATTTTGTTTCATCCTGATTATATGGAACAGGCTTTGCAATTTCAGAGGGTGATCCGGATATGCTTTGCATTCAACATATATGTCGGGCATAATCACTAGAAGACATGGGTTGGGATGGAGGCTGGAGCTCAAGAATGATCAATAACTGACCAGCATTTGCCAAGGGGGAGTTTGTTGATACATGCAGATGGCAAGATGCTGGATCAGACAAAGACTTTGAAGAAATCAAGAATTCAAGCAAAACCCTAATTAGCTGAACCCCATCCGAACTATGGGCGAACTGGCAGCCGAACTCTCAGTTCGGCTGAGCCCCAGTTCGGATGGTCGAATATCTATATATAGGTTGATAGGCTAGAAATTTTGTAACGTTTTGCTTAAGTGTGTGTTATCAAAGATGTAATATCTCTGAGTTTTTGTTCTCTGTTCTTGAGTGAAATCAAAGGTTGAGTTTATTTACCTTGCGTTTTGATTGTTTTGTTTACACGAACGACATGAGTTGATCACGATCCACCGCCGTACGCTCTTTCAAAACCCCATCAGCCAATAACTATTTTAAAATTTTAAGCCCATGTTTAAAGCCAATCATTAAATAATTAAACAATACCCAATTACTCAAATATACACTGAATATTTATTTAAAAGTTTTAAAATACCATTTAAATTTTAGCTCAATCATTAATTATAAAACAAACAAATATCATATAATCTTATTCAGTTCTCACCTTCAAGATCTTTATTGTTGTCGGAGCCGATCAAAGAGATGATGGACTAAAATCCTTGTTGCTATCGACTCCACCCCTCTCAAATGGGAATCTAATGAGCCCCGACTTCTTAGTTTATGTATTATGTTTAAGTTTAACATTTATACTTTTTTTTGTCAGTAGATTTATAATTTGACTAACTTTTTTTTTAATGTTAGATTGTTAGTTATTTATCGGAATGCTAGGTTGTTGTTTGAATATTTTTTTAATGTTATGTTAGCCTGTTGATTAGTACTCGATGCGATGCGTGCTTTGTTAATATAATCCGACCCAACCCGAATCAAATCGAACGTTATTTTAATATTTCACGATAAATAATTCACTCTCGAAAATTTTAAATTAACATAATGTTTTTTAGGTCCACTACTACTGGTGAGTGAGAGATGAGACATTACGATTACAAAGTACGTTTTATATCATTCTTAATATGTATATATGTATTTCACGACACTGACGGGAGGAATAGTAAAATTAATATTTAATTTGCTTTTTCTTCTTTTTTTCCGGTTCCTACAGTAGGGCCATAGTAGATTTTTTTTTGAAAATATTATTTAATTGGGTGGAATAACGAAATTAATATTTAGTTTGGCTTTTGGTTTTTTTGTTTTCTTTTTGCCGACTGATATGATGATGTTTCTTTTTTGTTTTGTTTTGGTGGTGGAACAAAGTTTTTTGTTTGAAACTATTAGACGTAATTGTATAGTAGCTCAGTTTGTATATCGTTAGATAGTTGAGGGATGTCATTGTAATATGTTCTTGTATATATATCGTTTGTGAATGAATGGAGAGGCAACCTTTGAATCATAACATGGTATCATGAGTCAATACCTACCTAAAATTCTCTCCAAAAATCTCGCCTCCCTCTCCTCCTAATTTCCCGATTCTTTTTCACAGCCGGCTCCCCCCCTCGAAACCCTACCCGCCGCCGGCGACATCCCTCCTTCTCTCCCCTCTTTCCGATCATCTAAGCCCTTTATTCTTTCATCGGCACTATGGGAGACAAGCCTAAAGACTCTCCTGCCTCCTCCGATCACAAGACTATCCATCCCGCTCTCACCGTTTCCAATATTAAACTCCATATCCCCTTGACTCTTGATCTTAACAACGACGAATACAACGCATGGTCGGAGTTATTCAAAGTACACTGCCAGGCCTACGATGTTATTGATCACATCACCCCTCAAACTGCCACTGGTTCGTCGACAGAGAAAACCGCCGAAGAGCAGACACTGTGGAAACGCCTTGACTCGGTTGTCTTGCAGTGGATTTACGGGACTATTACCCGTGATCTCATGCGTACCATTCTTCGCCACAACAAGACAGCGGCTCAAGCATGGGCTCTCTTGAAGAAATTGTTTCTTGACAACCAAAATCAACGGGCGGTTCAACTACAAAATAAATTCGCTAACACCCGCCTTGATGATTTTCCGGACGTCTCGAGTTATTGCCAGGCATTGCAAACGTTGTCGGATCAATTGGCCGATGTCGGCGCACCTGTTAACGACCACATGTTGGTGCTCCAACTGATCGCAGGACTTAATGAAAAATATGACGGTGTGGCTATGCTCCTTCAACAGTCTAGTCCACTCCCGGATTTTTTTGCCGCTCGATCGAAATTGATGTTGGAAGAAACACGGAAGAAGGCTCAACAGCCCCCGTCCGCCGCCTCCTTCGCAACCGCTGCCGGTTCTAGCTCCACCACCGGCGCTGCCGGCGCCTCCTCTCAACAGCCGCAGGCTGCCGCACAGACAGAACAGCAGCCACCATCGAGTCGTTTTCCTGCAGGTTCCCGTCCATTATATGATAATTTTTCGCGTGGTGGGGGTCGCAATAATTATAACCGGGGTGGTCGGGGTCGCGGGGGTAACTATTCCTATAATAACCGTGGGCGTCCAAGGTCCAATCGGGGCGGGTATAACAATTTTACACAGCCTTGGCACGCCCAAAGCTTTGGTCCCTGGGTTTACAATCAAAATCAACACACCCCACCAGTCCCGTATCCTACTATGCCAATGCAACCCCGCGGACCCCCCCAGTTTCGGCCTACTAACAATGCAGGTATTCTTGGCCCCGGTCCTCAAGCTTATGCCATGGATGGGAACTACATTCCGACTTATATCCCGCCTGCCACAAACCCCACTATGACTTTGAACCTGGACCAGCAACAGTGGGTTCTCGACACCGGCGCTACACACCATATGGCCAGCACGTCAGGTACTTTCTCAAATTATGTCCATAATGGTAACAAAAACTTTATTGTTGTCGGTAACGGTCGCCACATTCCCGTAAGCGGAACCGGTAATACCACCCTTAAACCACCTTTTCCTCCATTAAAAATCAATAACATACTTGTTGCACCTCATTTAATTAAGAATCTTTTATCCGTTAGACAACTAACCACCGATAATAAAATCTCCATTGAATTTGACCCTTTTGGCTTTCTTGTGAAGGATTACCAGACGCAGATTCCTATCCTCAGATGTGACAGCTCGGGGGATTTATATCCACTCTCCACTCCTTCCAGTCGTCTCACTACTCCGTCCACCTTTGCTGCTCTTTCCCAGGATCTTTGGCATTCCCGTTTGGGACATCCTGGTCTATCTGTTTTGCGTGTTTTGAATTCTCGTAAACTTATTGATGTTGGTGCTTTTTCGGATAATTTGTGTGAACCTTGCGTGCTTAGTAAACATATTAAATTACCATTTGTTGATTCTGTTTCTCATACTGCTTTACCGTTTGATATTATACACAGCGACCTCTGGACCTCACCCGTTACCAGTTCGGGGGGCCATCGGTATTACGTCCTTTTTCTAGATGACTATACAAATTACTTATGGACGTTCCCTCTTACCCACAAATCTCATGTCTTCACAGTATTTAGTAACTTTCACAAAATGATACAAACCCAATTTCACACCAACATCAAAACTTTGCAATGCGACAATGGAACGGAATTCAATAACAAACAATTTCACGAATTTTGCAATCAAACTGGCATGGTTTTTCGCTTCTCCTGTCCCCACACTTCTCCACAAAATGGTAAATCAGAAAGAAAAATTCGATCAATAAATAATATCCTTCGCACTCTTCTCACCACCGCTTCCCTCCCCCACTCGTTCTGGCACCATGCCCTGCAAATGTCCACTTACCTTCTCAACATTCTCCCCACCAAAACGAAACAACTTCTCACCCCTACCTACCTTCTCTACGGCAAACACCCAACCTACTCCCATCTACGCACCTTCGGGTGCTTGTGCTACCCTCTTTTTCCTTCCACCACCATCAACAAACTTCAACCACGTTCCTCCGCGTGCATTTTTCTGGGTTACCCCTCCAACCATCGGGGGTACAAGTGTCTTGAGGTCGCCACTAGAAAGATGTTTATCTCTAGACATGTCGTCTTCGACGAACGCGTTTTTCCATATAAACATCGATCCACAACCTCTCCCGTTCCTCCCTCCCCCTCGAGTGAACTAAACACCTCGATCTGGCCATCTGTGGCTTACCCTTCTGCGTCTGGCTATCCATCCGAACCCCTTCCCTTTTCGGTTGACAGCCCAACCTTTTCCAGCCCACTATCGAACCTTAACGGCCCACCCATCACACCACCCGCCAGCCCTACTCCTCTCTCCAGCCCAGCCCAATCCAGCCCATCGCCACATGCCTCTAGCCCGTCCACTCCCTTATCCGGCCCAACTAACCCCACGTCACATACCGACTCCACTCCAATCGGTTCTGCCACCACCCCGCCGCCTACCACCTCCCCTCCGACACCACCTCCGCCACCCCCACCCGGACCATGACCACTCGTGGCATGGTCGGAACCGTCAAACCCAAGAAAGTCTTTAACCTCAACCATTCCTCGATTTGCCCCATTCCCAAAAATGTAACCGAAGCCTTAAACTCACCCGTATGGCACCGTGCGATGAACGATGAGTTTAATGCCCTTATCGATAATAATACTTGGGAATTAGTACCTAGGCGCTCGGACATGAATTTAATTCGGTGTATGTGGATTTTTAAACATAAAATGAAATCTGATGGTACTCTCGAGCGCTATAAGGCGCGTTTGGTTTGTGATGGCAGGTCACAGCAGGTGGGAATCGACTGTCACGAGACTTTCAGTCCGGTGGTCAAACCGGCAACCATCAGAGTTGTTCTCAGTCTAGCATTATCATAGGGATGGGGGATCAACCAGTTAGATGTCAAAAACGCTTTTCTGCACGGCCATTTACAGGAAACCGTTTATATGCACCAGCCCGCCGGTTTTCGTGACCCGAATTGCCCTAATCATGTTTGCAGGTTACGACGTTCTCTATACGGGCTCAAACAAGCCCCCAGGGCCTGGTACCAGCGCTTCGCAGATTTTGTGACTACCTTGGGGTTCAGACACAGCTCTTCCGATCACTCTCTTTTTATATACAGGCACGGCAGGGATACCGCGTACCTTCTTCTGTACGTTGATGATATTATTTTTACTGCCTCTTCTTCGTCCCTTCATCAGCAAATTTTATCTCGTCTGTTCTCGGAATT
This sequence comes from Deinandra increscens subsp. villosa, assembly GCA_039602395.1. Taxonomy (NCBI): domain Eukaryota; kingdom Viridiplantae; phylum Streptophyta; class Magnoliopsida; order Asterales; family Asteraceae; genus Deinandra; species Deinandra increscens. The sequence continues at coordinate 23,549,271 of JBCNJP010000017.1, forward strand.
TGCAATGAAGGACCTTGGGCCGTTATCATATTTTCTTGGGATTTCAGTTCGTCGAGATTCACGCGGTTTGTTCTTATCACAACAGTCTTATGCGACAGATATTCTTGCTCGGGCTCACATGACGGACTGTAATCCCGTCCAGACCCCTGTTGATACTAACGGGAATCTTGGTGCCTCTGATGGAGAGTTGATCGACGATCCCACTTCCTATCGGAGCCTGGCCGGAGCACTACAGTATCTGACCTTCACTCGCCCCGACATATCATATGCTGTTCAGCAAGTCTGTATGTACATGCATGCCCCCCGCACCGCTCATCTTCTTGCTTTAAAGAGGATACTTCGGTATCTTAAAGGTACATTAGATTTGGGCATTTTCATGACTGGTTCTCCCACTCCGTCCCTAGTAGCCTATACAGATGCAGACTGGGCAGGTTGCCCAGACACTCGACGGTCCACGTCCGGTTATTGTGTTTATTATGGAGATAACCTGATTTCCTGGTCTTCTAAACGACAGACTGTTGTTTCCCGATCTAGTGCAGAGGCCGAGTATAGAGGGGTAGCTCATGTGGTGGCCGAAATCTCTTGGTTACGAAACTTGTTATTAGAGCTCGGCACACCACCTCGTCGCACGTCACTCGTGTATTGTGATAACGTGAGTGCCATTTACATGTCAGGGGATCCAGTTCATCATCAGCGGACAAAGCACATAGAGATTGATATCCACTTCGTCCGAGATCAGGTTCGACAGGGTCATGTTCGCATTCTTCACGTGCCATCGCGATATCAATTCGCGGATATCTTTACTAAAGGCTTGCCTCGGTATCTTTTTCTTGATTTTCGGAACAGTCTAAGTCTTTGTCGTACTCCGCCTTAGACTGCGGGGGTATATTAGACGTAATTGTATAGTAGCTCAGTTTGTATATCGTTAGATAGTTGAGGGATGTCATTGTAATATGTTCTTGTATATATATCGTTTGTGAATGAATGGAGAGGCAACCTTTGAATCATAACAGAAACATTATGGTCGTTACACTTTTTTTTTTGGACGAAGGGCGTTTGCATTTCAAGTGGTCTTAGAAACGTTCAACTAGTCAGTTGGTTACGACTAAACACTGATACTCTCGATTTAAGGCATGCTTTTCATAATATTTGTGATTGTACTAATTGATAGTTATATACATTAAAACATGCATATTCACGATTGCTAGATACATCAATAATGTTATAGGTTTTACTTTTGTCCCGTTGTGTTGAAATGTGAATCGATGACCAAAGCAGCAACCCGGTGCAGAGTTGTTCCACGCCCATTGTATGAGGTCCATAGCGTTGGCGGCACCAACGTATATTGCAACAACACAAACCAATAGCTGGTAATTTGGTGCCAAGAGAATGCCTCTCCAATCATATCAATGGGGGAGACACTACCCTCGGTTGAACCTTCTACTTTCATTGAGCGCTACACTCAATAGCACATCTTAGATGACCTATAAATTACATTTTGCGGCTTCAAGGGTTTCGATTGTTAAGAGATTTGTGATGGGTTTTAGTTTTATGTTTTTGGTTTTTTACCCATATATGTAGCACAAGTCTACCTTTGATCCAAAAATATTAAGATGCTAAATTAGATGCAAAAAGAAGAGATTTTTAGTACTTCAATAAAAAATGCTAACCATAATCTGATGTGGTTGCGATCGTGGTTTCGATCGGGTAATCGATGACCAAATAAATTAGAGAGAAATATAGAGAAAAACTTAGAATTTTGGATAACTTTTCTTAATTTCTTCAACAAAAAGACCCCCTCTCAAATAGGAGAACAAAACAATAAACACTACTCCACTACTCCTAATGTTAGGTTAAAAGCAATGGGTTCGGGGAAGGGGGGTTCGGGGGGTTTCGGTGGGTTCGGTGGGATCGGGAACACCACTGCGGTGGGTTCGGGAGCCCCGATCGGGGAAGGGCTACGGGATGCCGAGCTCGACGATTTGGAGCGTGGGGAGAGAGCCGTTGGTGTGGGCCCCCCCCCCTCCCAACGGCTAATACCCTTTTTTTTTAAAAAAAATTAATTTTTTTTTTTACTTTTTATTATTTCTACCTATTTAAACCACCCCATTCAACCCATTTTCACACACACTTCTCCATTTCTCTCTAAACTTTATATAATCTCCCACTTCCAACTTCACCTTATAAATACCCACCCCTTCATTTTTTAAAAATGTCTTTCACATCCGGTGAATCGTCCGACGAAGATGCCGCTTTTTTCGGAAAAATGATGTTCGAGATAGCTCGTGAAGAAGAAGAAGCCGAGAGTTCAAACCCAATTCGAACACGCAAGTTGATTAGAAGAGAACGTCAAGAGGCTCACGATCGGCTCTTTAACAACTATTTTGCGGAAGGGGCTCTATTCGAAGATAAGTTTAAACGTCGTTTCCGTATGAATAAGCGTCTTTTTCTACGTATTGTCAACGATTTGGAAACAAATTATAAATATTTTCAACTAAGGTGGGATGCAAGGGGTAGGATGGGGTTAAGCCCGTTGCAAAAATGTGTTGCCGCTATTCGACAACTTGCATACGGCATCACCTCCGATGCGTTTGACGAGTATTTGCACATCGGAGAAAGAACCGCACGAGATTGTCTTTATAAATTTTGCAAATATATTCGTGCGATGTATCATGAAAAGTACATGCGTCGACCATCGTGGAGTGATGTTACACACCTTTTTGATTTTCATGAAGCGAAACACGGTTTTCCCGGCATGCTCGGTAGTATCGATTGCATGCATTGGGAATGGACAGCTTGTCCTAACGCATGGCGTGGTCAATTCCACCGTGGTGACCATGCAAGGCCAACCATTATGCTCGAGGCCGTTGCATCTCAAGACTTGTGGTTTTGGCATGCTTATTTTGGGGTCGCCGGCTCCAACAACGATTTAAATGTTCTTCAACAATCAAACTTGTTGAATCGCCAAATTAATGGCGAGGACCCCGAGTGTTCATTTGAAGTCAATGGCACCGAATACGAACACGGATATTATCTTGCGGATGGCATATATCCAGACTATTCCGTGTTTGTGAAAACTCTAACGGCTCCAACAACAGAAAAACGTAGAAGATTTGCTAAAGCACAAGAAGGGGCACGAAAAGATATTGAAAGAGCGTTCTCGTGTTTGAAGAAGAAATGGAAGATCATCGAAAACCCGGCGAAGTCGAGACACAAAACTAAGATCACTAACATCATATATGCTTGTATGATCTTGCATAATATGATAAGGGAGGATGAAGGGAAGGCCATTTGCCCGTACGAGCCGGATCATATTCAAGCATCAAACAACCCAATACCACAACATATTATCGACGCGAACTTTTTGAAGATTCATAACCGGGATATGCATCATAGTTTACGATCCGATTTGATTGAGCACATCGATCGTGTTTGGGAAACCATTCCACCACCCGAAGAAAATTTATCCGACGAAGACGAAGACGAGGAAAGTGATCCCGAAAATTTCTGAAATTTTTTTTTAATAAGTAATTTTAGGACTTTTTTTTTTTGGATTGAATAAGTAATTTTAGGACTTTTTTTTTATTTGTAATGTTAGGATTTAATTTTTATTTATAAAATGTATTTGTTTTAATTAGTATTTTATTTTAATTATTTTATTATAAAAAAAGTGATTGGGGAAATGGGGAAATGGGGAAACCATTGCACACAAAATGGGGAAAAATGGGAAGGGGTGGGGAATGATGAGGTGGCACCAAAAATAGAGTGGGGGATTGGGGAAATGGGAAGAGTATTGCAATTAACCTTACTCAACAGAGAAGTATGAGCATCCCCACTACCCTGGTTATTTATCACATACAAAAATAAAAACAAACCAATAAAAAACCCAAACTACATGTGCAGTTAAAACCCACGTGAATGATGATCTTGCATCATGCACAAAACTGGAACATTCCCCACGTGCATTGCAATGCTTATTATTTGGATGAGACACACAACATAATCACACATAACCATGTTTTTTCATTTACAAATGACGTCCTTCTTATTTACTTACATGATGACTGTCGATAAAATAGACATCCCGATCATGGAGACAACGAATGTTGCAGTTCCTTGTTAGATCCAAAAATGTCGTAGATACTGATACTGCCATGGAGCCAAGATCAACCCGGGTACAACTGCATGTCATTGTTTTTCCTAAATGTTTGTTTGTCCAAGAGCACCAAATATTAGTCACAAATGAGCAACTTTACAAGCTTTCGATAAAAGAAGTTAAGATATACCACTAGAGGTGGCAAATTTGTCAGGTTAATTAAACGAGTTAAACAAGACCCCCTTTGTGTGTGTGTAGGGGTGGGGGGGGGGGGGGGGGGGGGGGCTCGTTGGAGTTCGGGGTAGTTTAATGGAACTGGAATCTAAATTCTATTATGTATCTGTTTGGTGAGCAGAATTTGTTGGAATTAGATTCCTAATTTAAGGAGGAAATCAGAATTGCAATGAGTTTACTCAGATTCTTTCAACTAAAACAAATTGTCCTTGAAAAGTGAAGATATTTACTCAAAGTAGTGATGTTCTGGAACTTAAAATACATATATTCTTCTATTATTTTTCCACCATCTCTTTATGGCCTACATCATAAGGTTATCTAACCCTTCCACTAAGATCCAAAATCAGTCCCAACATGACCCACAAGTGGGAAAAGATATGAGACAAAATACACTCATGGTCATCTATCCAATTCTTCTTTTAAAGATTACTCATTATAGATAATGTTGCCTCTTAGTTGAATAAAGTAACAAACTACTCAATAACATGAAAAGATATCTTA
>JBCNJP010000017.1:23554601-23579498 GCA_039602395.1 Deinandra increscens subsp. villosa
TAAGAAAAACAGGAAATTAGGGTTTTGAAATACGATTATTTAATATAACATAATCCAGAGGGTATAGGGATTTGATTTTTGGTATAGTAACATGTTTATATATATAATAAGTATATATGAGTTTAAAATGGATAAAGAATTAAAGATACCGAGTTAATAGGATATTTAGAAGTTCGTGCAGACCGAAAGGGTAAGCGCCTGTACACTAGGGTTTCTGGCAAAGCGGGTGTGTCACATAAATCCCAACTGGAACATGCCATGCCTTACTGGGCGATCCCAGAGTGAGTGTTTACTTATAGGAATGCGCGTATTTATATTATCAGTAAAAATGGTTATTTTGCCTATAAGGACATTTTGGTCATTTTGACCTATAAAAAGGATAATCTAAATAAATGGATAATTTTAAGATAATAAAAGATAGAAATAAACATAGGAAGTGTTTATTGTATAAAACCTTGCGTTAATGCCGTACGATACGCAAATTAGGTTAAATCGGGAATCGTAGTGGGAGTTCCATCCAAGTAAAAACGGTTAAAAATATAAGGTGAGTTCTATGAGCCCACTCTTAAATGTTTTAAATATTTTAGTGTTGATATACATAAAAATCTTATGAAAATATATTCAAATGGTTTATAACTGAAATGTTGTCTATCTTAACTGTTAGAAACTGTTAAACTAGTTTTGATTGATATACACGTGAAACATTATGATAATGTATTAAAAATGATTACAGGTGAAATGTCTTAAATTGTTGGCCTGATAAATTGCTTTAGAACTGATATATACGTGAAATGTTATGGAAATGCATTAAAATGATTATACGTGAAATATTAGGGAAATGTGTTAAATGCTTATACGTGAAATGTCTTAAATGGATAGAATGTTAAACTGCTTTTTGGATGATATATAAACGATATATTATAGAGATGAGTTTGAAATGCTTATGCGTGTCATTACACAATTATGATGACTATGATATGGTATGTGCTAAGCTTGCTTTGAAATTAAATAGTCAAGTGATAAAGGAATTATTAGTAGACGTTATAGTAAATATGTATGATTATATGAGAACATGTGATGCATTTGCTTTATTATTATGTGGTGGATATGCCGCTGGTACTTCCTATATATATACATAATAATATGTTACTCGGCATATCAAGAGTGTGGAGGATACACCACTGGTACATCCTCTATACATACACCAATGGAAAATTGGGGGATGTCCACTTGTTGGAGCATATGAATGCCTTATCGTTGTCTACTGATAACCCTAAGTAACTTGGGTATTTAACTAAAGGTGGGTAGTAGTACAGGGGGAGTTAGGAAGTAGTGTTACTTAATGGGGTTAGAGATCACTACAATTAAAAAGGGGAGAAAGCTACTGTCCGTTATAGGGAATGCCCTAGAAGGGTAAACTCGGTAATTAACAGATAAAGGAAAACGGTGCGACTGTCCGTTATAGGGAATGCCCTAGAAGGGTAAACTCGGAAGTTAGCATAAAAGATAGAACGGTGCGACTGTCCGTTATTGGGAATACCCTAGAAGAGTAAACTCGGCAGTTAGCAAGGATGGTATCTCTGCTTATACATTATCAGGGTTTAAACTGATAATAAATGTTGGGGTTATAGGAAAGATTAGAGGGGATAATGGGATAAATTGTTTTATAGAGGGTATTTCCTGTTAAGGAATATTACGTGTTGTATAATTGTGATATATATTATACTTGATAAATGTTTGTGAAAAGGGATCTTTCAGGTCCAAAGGTTTTAAACCTCACGACGAGGTAAAGTTTTTACAATATAGAACTCACCAGCGTAAGTTGACATTTTCCAAAAATGTATGTATGTCAGGTCAGGGTGAGACTTCGACTAGTTATGAGAAGGCCCTTGTGATAAGGGATTAGACGGGCATGCTATCGGAAGGAAGGAAGGTTTTGGCAAGCTGGCATAGATACAGTAATAATCGTAGTGATGGTAAGTATTTCCTTATGTAAATTATCTCACTTACTTGTAGTACTTGGAAAATAAATAAAAGTGTAAAATTTCAATTGTTTAGTTATCTCTGTTAATACCTTGTGTTCATGAGTAAATACGATGTGTGACCCTTCCTAGAGCCAAGTCTGGGAGTGGGCGTCACATGAGAGTAAGAGGCCTATGGTCCGAATGCAATCTTGGGTGGGCGAAAAGAGAGGCACTTGGCCACTTTCTCATGAAGGAGCTTAATACAAACATCTTGTCAATTTTATTAAATTTGTCATTTTTCAGACATATACGTAAATTTTCGACCCCCCATATGATACTCTATGAGCCCTGAATTATGTATAAACTCACTGAATTTCATTGCATCAACTTTGTTAAAATGAGAGTTTAACCTTTCATGTGCATACCTGACCTCATCAATGTCTCCAAGAAGGATGAAAGAAGTGTTAGGGGTAGCAAGTATATTACTTTGAAGTCCATTCCAGAGTCTTAATTTGATATAGATATTGATGATTACAATTTGTTATTGAGACACAAAGATGTTACCACATAGCATCCGATAGTTTCTGTTCTTCTCAGGGGAGATTTTAATGAACTTGCTTGTGCGCCATAAGCATAATAGCCCACCAGATCTACTGGTTGCATCCACGTACTCAGAATCCATGTTAAACTATCCCCAAAAAACTTCTCAGGTCAAGTTCTGATGTGTTACAAATATGAGTTTCTTGTATGGCCATAAAACTAATATTGTAATCCATTTTGAGTTTTTTAATCCACGCATTTTTGTCTTTCCCTCCAGCCCCTCTAATATTGACGGATAGGAAATTCATTGATTCACATGTGCATTCACATCACCAGAGATTAAATCCTTGACAACACTCTGAGCTCCTATCATTTCATAACCAAGAAATCTCCAACTTCACGAGTGATTCGCACTTCTCCTCCTAGACAAAATTTATGATATTTTAAGTGGACAATTGTTTAGTTGAGGACGGAGCAGAGGTATGAGCATATGCATGAGACATCTTGTTAGTGGATTGGCGATGAGGTCTAGGGGCACACACAAAGGAGGGAGAGAGTAGAATGTTGCTCAGCCCTAACAGCTGAACAATGGGCCTACAAAGGCGAGGTTTAAATTTATGAAGTTTAGAATAATGGGTAGGAGAATGATTGCGCGGGTAAGGAGGCTTTAGGGTGAGGATCGGGAGGTGAGGAAGAGCTGGAAGAAGGAATGAGTGTTTGATGGTCAAGGCTGGAACCGGGAAAGTTAAGGGGAAGAGAATTATGATTTAGGGAAGGTAAAGTCAAGGAGGAAACATATAGGGCTTTAGAGGTGTGGGATAAGATGAGGGAATTATGGGTAGGAGAAGAGTGGGTTGGGGAGTATCTTGGGACAGTTTTAACCCTAGGCTGGGGGATAATTAGTCCAGGACCCGAGATGGTGAAGATGTGTGAGACAGATGGCATAATAAATGTGGTGCAGGTAAAGGGGGCAGAAGCGGCGTGTAAGTGGGAGACAACTTTTTACGGGGTTGACTTTTCATGGGGGCATATAAATGTTCATCAGCCATCACCCTAACTTTTTCTTTGACCAATGAGTAAGATGGTATAGTGACATTTCTACCGGTGACCGTATCATTGGAGCCAGGATGAGAGTATCGTCTTAACTCCTCGTCTTAAAAAATTCACATGGATTGAATGTGCTGATTCCAAATCCATGTCTTCTTCATTAAAAGAGTCGAGGGGAAAAATGTCATTAAAGGTGGGTGACCATTGTAAGAAGCCCTCATTGACCCAAACATCATAGCGATTATTGTTCCATAATAAGTGAATCTGCTCATCGATTCTATCGAATTTGTTGATAATGACATAACAAATACCAGTAGTTATATCAAATGCCTCCCACGAGAATTCACGTGATTCGATTATGGAACTGAATCTACCACCAATTTTGTTAAAAGTATCATAGCCTTTTAGATCAAAGGAACACCCCTAATGGAGAGTTGAACAATTCTTTTTTTTTTAAGAGTTGACCTTCCCAGATGAACATGTATTTGAACATCTTTGGCCAGGATGTTTTGTGTGGACTAAGAAAATCAGATGAAGAATTAGAGGTTTTAAATACCAGGATAAGATTAAGACCTCCAATACAATGCACGTAAAAATTATTTAACTTTTCAATAGAGCGAATGAGATCAGCATTGTTGAGGAGATGAATTTATCTTGCTACACCAATTAATACAAGCTTTCTCCAGGAAACAGGGTAGTGGGAGTGTGGTAGGAATTCTGATAGATCTGGGATGGGGGAGGGGGTTTTTGCCTAAAACTGCATCACGGAAGGAAAGATGGATATGGGCGGGCGGGGGGGGGGGGGGGGGGGGGCGAGGGGGAGGTGGTGGTGTGATGGAGGATGAGAGTAAGGTAAAGGTTTGTTAGTGTTGGCGAGAACAAAAATGGCTTCGTGAGAGTCAAAAGAGACCCTCTTTTGTTTGACAATCATAGTAGCGATGTTTTTTATTCCAATAAATCTAACAAAACTAAATGTATTGCCCTTCTAATCTTTCTATTTGGATCGTAAATACCTCCCACCCCCACCCTCCTCCCCCCAAGACACTGTATATTCTCCATAGTATCGAACTTGAGCCGTCTGATGGAAAATGAGAAAGGAAGTTACCTTGTCGGATGGTTTGTAGGTACCGGTTTCAATTTGGTGGTTGACGATGATTTATGGTGAAATTTCTTCTCTAGTTGACCATTGTCCATCCCTCCTATCTTGTTTCTCTCTCTACTCTCTCTCATCTCTCTAGTTAAAATATGTATTTTTTTATTTTATATAATGAATTAAAAGTTATACCTACATTAATACAACCAAACAAGAAATAGACACAACACCATTTTGTGTTTTTTTATTAAAGGCGTGACACCTAAATATCAACTACTCATATATATCACATGTGATGAAGACTACTTTTAGTGTCACTATATATTCTAATATTGCTTTTCAACCCCTCATCTTCTTATTTTATCTCGTCACTACTTAACTTGTTGGATTGTTATTAGAGTAAATTATACAAATACCCTATAACAATAAATATTTGTAGTTTTAGTTTTTTTTTTAAGAAATTACAGTTTTAATCCTTGATGTTTACCATGTAGTATCAAATAAGTGTTAACTAACCTCATACAACTTCAAATTGAAAAGATGAATATTCCCTTAGTAAAAGTCCCAAAAAAAAAAAGTAACCCGCTCTATAGACCACACGTTTTAATGATTGAAAAATAGTAAGGACCAAAACTATAGTTTCTAAAAAAGACCACATGTTTTAATGATTGAAAAATAGTAAGGACCAAAACTATAATTTCTGAAATAGAATATCAAAATTGTGATATTTTTTTTGTTTTGAAATGGAAACATTTATTAAAACACACAAACAAAGACTAGCAAGAAGCTAGACCAATATACAAAAGTTAACAATACAAGAACCAACAACATCGCCTAAAACCACTCCTAAAAATATAGTCATAAAACAGTGGAAAGGAAATAGCAATAATTAAAGCAAATCCCAGCTTCTAGTGTACACCCATCTCCTTTAGCATAATAAATTTGAACACCCAGCGCTAAAGCATATATCCAAAAGAAATCCACAGCCAGCCTCACGCAGCAACCAAGCATAATTAAATCACAGCCAAGGCTATTTAAGTCACACTTAATCCGAGTACGGTAGACACCATATTTGAGTCCTCGTTAGCACATATCATCCATTACCATCATATTGAGTTCGAATTATGATCCTCATTAGAAACTTCATAGGAAAATACCCACAGAAAGGAAAGAATCACCTGAGCATATATCTTTATCATCTCCAATTTTATTCCAGCCACAAATTCCACATACCTTCCATGTACCCCCAAGAGAGCCATTAACAATCAGTTAGGTAGATTCCATGATAAAATAAACCGCCATTGAACCCCGATGGACCAGGCACCACACAAAACGAATCAACACCACACGAACCACATTAGCACGAATCAAAATGCATAAAAGTGGCGTCCAACCCCCCACCCCCCCCCCCACCCCCATAAGGTATCACCCCCACACACGCCAAGACACAAACAAGAAGAGTACACCACTTTTTTGCATACCACCAAGGCACACACCAAGAAGGATCCCAATTGAGTAACCCCCCTCCCCCTGAATTCAGGTTATATTTAAACATATATTCACCAATCAAGCTTCAACTAAAAAATAAGGCCAGTCACCCTTTAATCCACCCAGAATATGTTGTGATCAGAAAATGAGACTCACACACATACAAGCACACCAACCACATGAAAAAGAGGATACCCGAAACGAATACACCGGACCGCTACTAAACATAAAAACCTTAGAATGTAATACCCCATGCAATATCACACTCATCAATGATCACACGAACCCCCTGTAGCCGGTCTGTGTATACCCCAAAACTCACACACACCAAGTCAATCACACACCCAATATCAGCCCCCCCACCCCAAGAATTTAAGAAGGATTACCCTTTTTCCTCCTCTTATTTCATTTGCACAGTGACCATGAAAACACCCACACCCAGCTCTTCTGCGCAGATTTGACAGACTCGAAGTAAAGTAACCAACACCTATCACATCCCCAAAAACCCAACGAGAGGACCCCGAACACCCGAGAAAAAGAACACACACGAAAGTTGAGGAGCGAAGAAGAGTATATCACCCGACCAACAAATCATATATAATTTCTAGATCAACACCCTAGATAAGAATATCCCAATCCGTGATAGGTACTGTTGCAACCCAAGAAACACACACATCGACAGACACACGCCAAAAAAGAGAAAAACACGCCACAATAAAACATGCACAGCATTACCTAAAACCCCCCAAAGCCCCATATTTATAATGAGAATCTATTCCAACCTTCCCAGGAGATTTAACCCAGTCTCCCTCTATTGCTCATCCAAAGGAAATAGGAGATTTTAATCGTGCTTACAATGTCTGCCACACTTGAATTCACATGTTGGAAAACACACTTGTTTCTCATTTTCCAGATGGCCCAAATAGCAGTATGGATTATCCCGATCCATAGGTTTTTCCTTAGTATATGCAACTGCCATCCATTGATATTTAGTAACAGATCTTCTTGGAGTTAAGATCTAAGGCAGGGACATTACACCATTGAAAAACAATTGCCCAAATTGCAGCAGCCCTCCCACATTTAAGTTAGCATGATCCACAGTTTCTGACCCACCATCACATATCGGGCACCTCGAATCATTTATAATGCCCCTTCTATCAAGATTTTGTTTGACCGAAATTTTCCTGAGCATCGCTCTCTAAACAAAGGCATTCACTTTAATCGGAATCCACCCTAACCAGTTAAATTTCTCATTAAACAGACCCAACATCTTTCCCTGCACCACCGATTTTACTCCATTTACAGCAAAATCCCCCACTAGTTTATCCCCCTACCCCCATTTATCACTTCCATCCGAAAGCTTTATGTCTTCCAATACCAACTCACAATCCAATATAAGATTTTTTAAGATAACAAAGGTGACTTCCCTGTTCCAGTCCCACCTGAATCTAGTCTCGCTACCCTCCATAAATAGCTATCCCCCACCTTAACATTCTTCACTTTCTCTAATCTATATAATTCCGGAAACACATCTTTTAGGCGCCCCACACCAGCCCAATTATCAACCCAAAACTCTGTTGATTTTCCGTCCCCAATTTTGCATCTAAGCATTTTATATGGATTTTATCCCCAAGGATTGGAATTCCTCCAAGACTTTAACCACTTGCCTCCACGGTCCTTGAATGCGACGGTTGCATAGGAGCGTCTCTCGATTCCTTTTGGACGAATGGATTGCCATAATGACCTTTACCCAAAATGCTTCCTTATCTACCTTAAGTCAGAACAACTATTTGGTCAAAAGTCCCATGTTTGCTGCCTTTATTGACCCAATCCCTATCCCACCCATGTTCTTTTTTGCCATCATCCGATTCCAAGCCACCCATGCTATCTTTCTCCTATTAACATCACTCCCCCCCCCCTCCACGCAAAATTCCTACGAATACTCTCTATCCTCTTGACCACCTTCTAAGGTATTCTAAATAGCGATGTATTGTATTGAGGTACTGCACCAAGAACTGCTTTCGCTAAGGTTACCCTACCACCAAACGACAAGTTTTTTCCCTTCTAGGGTGACAATTTCTTACCTATTTTGTTAATTATATTTTCCCAATTACCAACCCTATTCATATTTTTCCCAATGGCACCCCAAGATACTTAGTTGGGAGGGTACCAACCTGACATTGTAATAGGCCTTTAAGTTGATTAGTCATCCCTGCATCTATTCCTACCCCCAATCAATATACTTTTTTGAAAACTAACTTTAAGACCCGAGGCTAAATTGAAACATCTAAGTATTCTAGCAAGATTTGACATATTACCTTTAGATGCTTCTCCCATGAAGACCACATCATCCACAAAGAACATATGCGATAGTACTGGCCTGTTGTTTACAAGCCTGATTCCTCTAAAAGTTCCCTTTTTAAAAGCCCTCAAGGTGTATTTAACGCCTCCATAACTAAGGTCAAAAGTAACGCTGACAATGGATCACCTTGTCTTAACCCTCTTGACATCCTGAATTCCTTTGTAAGCGACCCATTAGGAAACACCGATGTCGTACCCGATTCTAAGTATCCATAAATCCATTTTCTCCACAAAACAGGGATGCCCATATGTTCCTAAGTACTATCAAGGAATTCTCAATTGACAGTATCGTACACCTTAGCAAAATCCACTTAAAAAATTGTGGCCTCCCTTTTTGAACTCTTTAACCAAGCTAAAACCTCATTGACAACCATAGGACCATCTAAGATGAATCTACCCCTAAGGGTGTGAGTAATGGAAATACTTCAATATGCGGTGATCAATTCATTTTGGTGCGGCATTACGGTAATGACATTACTTACGGTGAATGATTGTGATTTTGAGGTCAAAAGCGGTGATCAACTACCGCTGTGTCTCCATTTGATTTTTTACTATACATACGTTTAATCTTTATTTTTGGTCATTCACACTCATTTAGAAATTAATAATTAATTAATTTTAATCTATAAATAACATATACCAACTTAAATAATTTACATATTTTTCTTCATTTTCTTCTCTACACAATGAATTCATACAAGGCCTGTCGCGGTGTCTCCGGAAGATGAGAAACCGTGAGACACATGAAAGCCTTGAAACGGATTTGGTGGAACATATCTATTCAATTCGAGACTACAATCCGAGAGATGGAGACGAGTAGAAACTTATTTTCGTTGTAGTTTTTTTAGTAATTTCTTTTTATTTTCATTCTAATGTTTTTTATTTGAAGTAATTTAATTTTTTTTTTTTTTTTTTTTTGTGATCATTTTATAATTCTCAATAACACGGTTACAACTCAACATGAAGTACAAGGGAGGCGGGCAACAAGCTGCGCCGCCAGCCCTTTCTGAATAGCAAAGCCTAACCGAGTGAAAGCCACATTCAAACCACTATGAACCGCCACGTTCCCATGCATAACCTTCTGGACCCTGCTTAAAGTTTCCACAGCTTCCGGGGCAAGGTAACCGAAGGTATCAAACGCGAAAGGCACAAACACATGTTGATTCGCCAGACACGCCTCCTCATGTTTGCGCACCTTCCCTGCAGCAGCATTCGTGGCAGCCTGGCCAGCCCGAAAACCAGAGCCCTTGAACCCCACGAGAGGGGAAACCCCCGTAAGGTCGACACATGCGTGCTTCCCATGTTGCCACCCAAAGACAAGGACATCTGCCGGCCGAAGGGAGGAACGCCCGTCCGCTGGGTCCGACAAGAAATTAACCGGGGCTTCCTTCTTTGCAGATATCCCGGCCCTTCTGAAAATGTCGAATAAGACGTCCCGGACCAGGTCATGTCGGTATTTGAAACCGGGTAGCTCTTTGCAATGCACCGCATGTTCCCCATAAGCGTCCAAGCATGCCTTGCTGCACACTGGGCACCTCTCATCATTCGGATACAGGGGGATCATAAGCCGATATTTAAGAATTGCCCGATACTCGACTGGCGACATGTGCTGCCCCAGCCCATCAATGGGGAGGGCCAGGAGAAAATCTTGAGCATGTGGTTGGCGAAGGCATTCCCACACCGCCTTTTCCCTGGCAGACATCCCGAAGGCAGCCTCCATCTCTCCCACGGCTTTACTAAAAAGGACATTCGCCAAAACATGTTGGGCTTTGGGTGGGGCGGTGTCCTTGTTAGAGAAACCGCTAAGATCAAAGCCCGGAATAAAGTCACTGAGGCCAGCTAACGCGCCGGCGTACGCTGAGTCCATAGGGCACCCCCCACACTCCCGAAGGATATGGTCTTGGAGCTCCCAGGATTGGGCCCTCGAGGCCACGAAAGTGTAGGAGGAGCCCTCGACAGCCGAGTAGACCCCAAGCCCGCCCAGCTTGATGGGCAGGGAGGCAACCCGCCATTGGAGGTCCCCAAAGAAAGGCCCACCACACACGACAATATCTTCAATGGCCGCACGAAGGTCATTGTCAAAAGCCACCGCAGCCTGAGCCACATGAACGGGGGGGCAGGTTCTGAGGCCGAATGAAAGTTTGGAGATACCCATACACGAACGTAGCAGGAGGAGGGCGCATTGGGGGTCACCAAGTTTGGGGAGGAGGCGCATAAGCTCAGCAGCTCTACTGGCCCTCCTTAAAGCCAACCCTTGGATAAACCCCCCATCGTTGCTGACTGCTCCGCCTAAGAGCTTCACCCCTAAGGCCGGCCTGCTGATGCCAATAGGGAAAAGCCCCGGGAGGGTCTTCCTGCCGTCACAGCTTGGCCAGAAAAGTTCGGTCTTCTTAATATTAAGGTCCAACCCTAACGGAGGACCCATAACTTTGATGATTTCGAGAGACCTGGCAACCTCTTCAACATCTCCAATGATCGTGCCATCATCGAGATACCAAGCTTGCAGGAGGAGGCGGCAAGCGCCCCGGATGCGGTGGACAAGGGGGTGAAGAACCAGGGCAAACAGGAGTGGGCCCAGCGGGTCCCCCTGCTGAACCCCCGTGGTGGCCCAAATATGTTCGTCTCCCACGTAAAGACGGGTCGGCTGCCCGTAATTTAATGTTATTTGTTTATTTTATATAATATTTAGTTTTATTTTGAAACTTAATATGAGAAAAAATAATTAATGTGCGGTGTTTAAAAAGTGAAGCTTAACCATTACATAGAAAAACTGTGAATTTGTGGTAAGGTGATGTGGCGTTGAGGTGGCAAAAAAGAGTATGATGAATGAAAAGTGTGGTAAACGCATTACCAACACCCTAATAAAAGAAAATTGTGTTTCACTTACTAAAACCCCAGTTACCTTACTTAACCGAATCGCTAGGCACTTAGCAATGATTTTATAGATCACCCCAAAATTGTGATATACACATACTATATTGATCATTAGATCATCCACATCTCTAAGACACTCTTAGAGATCCTTTACTGTCCGGTCACTTGTCACGTCAGACTTTTATAAATCCTTACAAAACTCTCATTTCACCTCCATCCCTACAAATATCCTTACACTATTTAATTTCCACATCATCACCTAACCACTACACACATTATTTAAATAAAAGGATTTTTTTTAAGTTTATGGGGCTCACTACTCTCTGAAAAAAACACATCTGTAATTTTAGATCTCTTTAAAGGATTTGGTTGAAATAAATCAATTCCTATCGCTTGTCTCTTTTTTCGAATATCCACGTAGATTTCCGATTCCTTCGGAAATAAGTGTGATTGGTCATATGGCTCCATTAAATTAATGCCCTCGTAACATTATTATTATTATTATTATTATTATTATTATCATTATTTTTTAATAATTTTATATTTTTTAATAATTTTATATTTTTTCTGGTTTTAGTTTTAGCTTTACTACAATCTCTTTAGGTATATAACAAGTCTTTTGGACCCGTGCGATACACGGTTGTATTTTTTTAAATAGATAAATAATAAAATACGTCAATAATCTTTAATTTTTAAAATTTTTTTAGATCAAACTATTCTTTCATTCCTTAAAAACACTCCATTTGTTGTCAAATTGTTGTCCTTTCAAACTGCCATTACCTATTACCTGTTGATAAAATCCATTTTTCAAAATTAGTTAAGATAATAAAAACACATTAGAAGAGATTAAGAATTTGGGAAATGTAAATGTCGATGTGGTATAAATTAGGATGATTACGAAGCTGAAATATTCAACTATTTCAAGTCATTTTACTCTAGATAAAATGGACATGTATCTTTACATAATAAACTTATACTTCAAAAATATAAAAATTACATACAATATATCACACGGTGAGTCTTAATTGAAGTTATATTACTGTAAATAAAATGGTTGTATCTATATTTACTTGTGAGTAAAAAAGTAACCGACTATACGGAAAGAACCACAACAAAACAAAAGAGTAATAGTAACTTATCTCTAACAACAAACATTACAAATTCTTGAAATGAAAGAAGTCTTGCATACTTTCATGTCCTCTGTCTAGACATTTGCGAACTAATGGGTCGCATCCAATAACACCATAGCTTCTTCTTGTCCTCTTGTTTCAATAAGAAGACAATAAGATTAGTGAGATTACTATATTTACCATCACCTATTTGTTTTTCTTCAAACAACTATGTCGCCATTCTTTTATGAAACTACTTCAAAAATTAAATGCAAGTTATGTTACACTACCAATTCATGGTGTTAGTTTTAGATTTAATGAAATGCAAGTTTCTATCTAAATCGAAAAAGAAAAAAAATCTCTTGGTAAGGCTGCAAGATTATGAAACATATAGGTTCACTTTTTATGATAGACTTCTTTTGCCTTTGACCAACTGATACATGGGCTTAGCTTGAAAAGTGACATCTCATGACATAATCTGCCTCTCTCATAGCTGTAATGTTAACCCATAATATACATGTTAATCCATAACCCATAATATACATGTTGTTAACCCGTAATATATATCAATGTTCATCTTCCCACCATCACATAAAACCCAATTTTAGAATGTATGACTTGTATATGCTAATTTCATTTTTTACTAATATGCAATTATGAGTAGCACTTATGGTTGATGGAGTCAAAACAAACCTCTTCTTTGGCATACCAATATACCACAACTACCATGGAACCAATGTTTTTAACCTCAATTGTTCTAGTGCAAACCTAGCAGGTGTGATTGAAACATTAAATGAGCATCTGCACTCTACAAAACAATTGTCCCTGAGTGCTAGCGCCAGAACTTTCAAATATAAATAGGCAAGTCACTTTCATCATGTTTTATTAGAAAGCAATATAGAATCCACAACTTCTGCAAAATTGTTTACCAAAAAAACCAACAAAAAACTGCTACATTTATTTCATGTTTAGCTTTAGAAAAAGTTCACCAATTCAGCTTGGTTTTTTCTATTGATGTACAGCCAATAAAACTAAACCCTTGACATCAAGCAACATATTTGAGGCTTCAAAGTATAGATTACCTTTTCATTTGAACTCCCAAAACACTCCAGCTCCTTGAGTAGCTACTCTAGCAATCTTAAGCCTTATACCCATGGAAGCGGTTGGATAGTCGACCTTCGTGTAAATTTAAAACAAAAAAAAAGAATCATAGATCAACTTAACAACGAAATATTTTATGATCAATAGTAATGAACAAATTTTACTTCTAATAACATACAAAAATGGAGTTTTATGTTGTAAGACCTTTTAAATGAAAATTGATTAGCAATACTAATCTGAGGTGTCGCTAACAGACTCACAGAAATTTTATGCTTTAAGTCCTTTTAAATATTAGTAATACCAAGTCCATAGAGCTCCCCTAATGGCATGTGAACCAAAAAAACACACACACAAACCAAAACTGATCATCAATAAAAAATAGAAAAAAAATCTCACCTAAAGCAAACATGTCTAGTCTATGATCAATAAAAAAGCGTGCAATTATAGTTGGTTCTAACCCACCACTATAAACACGTTCCACATGTCAAGAATAAAGTTCAGGTTGGACTGACCCATTTAAAAAATATATGCTGCAATCAAGAAAAAAATGGGCTTTTATGTTGATTTCTTGGTGAGCAATAGTTCATATTGCACCTATTTTTACACAAAAAGAGGTCATACCATCCACTAATGTACAATTGACTTTGTAGTAATCCTTTGTACCATCAAAAGTGCCGATATTAGTTAATAAAATCATGTAAGAAACCTTTACATCCAAACTATATAGAAATCACAAAATTAGTAGCTTGCAAATAAGATTTCAATTTGCAAAGGTTTGTGTAAACCTGAAGAGGCCGAGGAGGGAGGAGAGAGCCGCCTATGTTTGTTTTGGAGGCATTCTTCTCATCAATTCATTGTTGCCTCCATCGAAGAAAAAATTGTTCAACCTGAAATTTTCCTTCTCAACAAATAAACCATTCGTAGTCTGTGAACAACCAGATTGAGAATTTGAAAGTGACCTTAAGGTTCCAAACTTTCGCTGAAACAAAAAGCATCAACTGAATGATATGAAATCCAGTAATCGATTAGCAAAGGATGCGATTGAGGAGACATACCTAATTAGCAGAGGATTTGATTGAAAGTTCTTGATCGCTATGGAGAGGAAAATTAACTGAAAGAGACGATTGTAATCTGCGCTTATGTGAAATTAGGGTTATTGGTTGAAGCTCTCGGGTATAACGCGGGTCATAAGGATCCGCATGTGAACTCGTGGGGTGTGAGTTTGGCCGGGAAGTTGACTCCAGGGAGAGCTGTGGTGATGCCACCTCAGCTTGAGGAAATTCTTTTATTAAAATAGATGATGATTATATATAATTTACGTGCTAGTCTCTATTAGTTTTTTTTTTATTTTATATCATTATAAATTATTTTTAAATTGTTTTTTAAAGCTTGTCACCGGTTTTAGTATTAGTTTCACTCCGTTGCCTTTAGATATTTGTAGTGTTGTATTTATCTAGGCTTCTAATTTTAACGTCGTTGCGTAGTGTTTTTGTATTTTTGTTTTCTTTATGTTATGTTTGCCGATACAACTGTATTGTATACTCATACTATCTCAAGGCAACGCTCGCAAGTAAAATCTAGTTATAAACAAATTTCATATCCAAATAACAGTTCTTTTATATTAGTGGGTCACGTGGCTCTAATAGCTAGATGTCAGGTGGCATCCTCAATTAAATTTTTTTAACATCGTATTTTAACGTCACTGCTTAGTCATTTTGTATTTGTGTTTTCTTTACAATATCTCTTTATGATATATTTTAACATCTTTGCATAGTCATTTTGTATTGTGTTTTCTTTACGTTTTGTTTAATGTCGTTGCACACTCATTTTATTTATTTATTTTTTCTTTGTGATACTTTTTTAACGTCGTAGCGCAATCATTGTATATTTTCTTTGTTTTGCGTTTTAGCAATAGAACTGTTTTGTGTACCTGCATTATCCCCATCATAACGCGCAAACAAAAATCTGGTTACATAGGTTTATTAGTCGTTTATGATCCATTAGCTAGGAACCAACCTGGCAACCAAATAATTAGTTTGATGGGTCAAATGCGATGTCTGTCTATTTTTCAAACAACTACTGGATACGGTTAAAATTCTAGAGCTAAAGTTACACGTTCATGACCTAGTCCAAATCGGCACATGCTTCGTTTGATCCGTTTAATCTTTATTTTATAGTTCTAAAAACATGGAATTTGACATTATTCCTAGAAAATAAAAAATAAAAAACATATTTTCTTCTTTAAATAGTACTAAATAACCCTTACTGATTATTTGTATACAAGTTTTCAGAGTAGCTAAATCATTCAAAAATAGAACTTAAATAATGGCTTGATTATGTGTAAGGATAACAAGTTGTTTAGCTGTCTGTACGTTATGACGAATAAACTGTATGCGCTTGAAAGTATAATTTAGGTATTAGGTCAAACCGCATACATTTAAAGTATAAAATTCATATTTATATTTAAATTTTGAATAGATATATGATATGTATTTGTTGAACTCTCACTAAAAGTTATCTCTCTCTTTCAACTTTTTTTTTCGAACGACATTATATTTATATAAATAAACGGAAAGCCCCACTAAGGACTAAAAAAATTACAAAGAAAGCATAGGGTTAGAAATTCAATCCACCCAACGAATCACAACTTTACGATTCCTAGAGGTGAACCACGAAAGCAAAAATAAAACTACAGGGTCAAAAAGTTCTCCATACCACACTTTGCTTGGTTGGTATATTAAAAGTTTTCGAGTCGTCCAAATGAACCACTAAGCATTATAAATGATGGTAATTAAAACATCTTTCTTATTCCGCAAGTACCTAGAATCTTCAATAGCACGGACGAGAGAGATAGGATGAATCGGCTGTAAACAGTCCACATCTAACCAAGCTGTGATTCTAGCAAAAATCTTGACAGACATATCACAATCATCGAAAACATGGGAGGAGGATTCCACACGAGAATTACAGATAGGGCATAGGATGGAGTTTAAATCAATCCCACGTTTAGAAAGGTTGAGACGAGTCGGTAATCGGTCTAAGAAAAGCCTCCAAATAGTAATGTTAACTTTTTTCGGGACGAAGCTCGCCCACCTAGTAGCGATGTCCCCCACCGGGAGGTAGAAACAGTCGATTCTCTTTCGAACCTCCTTAACTGAAAATTCAGAGTCGCCATCCAGATACCAATTCCACTTGTCATTACCATTTCCCAAACTGGCATGAGAAATCACATCTGAAAAAGCAGAGAATTGTTCTTCTTCGACTTCCCCTCTAATAGTTGGATGCCAAGGACAATTCCAAGAACCATCAACATGATAACTAGAGATGAAACCATCCTTATTAAGTGATAAGGCGTATAAGCGAGGGAATCTTCCATGTAAGGTGAGATCACCTATCCAAATATCTTTCCAAAACTTAGTGTCATTACCATTTCCAACGCATCTACGAACCACATTTCAAGGAATGAAATTCAAATCATGGCATAAGCTAGTGGCCTTCACAATACGGTTCCAATAGCTAGAAATATGAATGTCTCAAGAATCACCAAAGTTAGGACCGTGAATAGCTTTGATTACCCGAATCCAAAGAGTATCCCCGCAAGAAACAAATCTCCATCTTCATTTGTAAAGAAGGGCCAAATTCATGGCGTAGAGACTACCAATACCAAGACCACCATGGTCGTTAGAGGCAAGGGTCAACTTCCAATTAACCTAAGAAATTTTATTCTCCTTGTCGTTAATCCCCCAGAAGAACTTCGATTGAATAGATTCCAGAATCTTGTTAACTTTAGAAGGGAGAAGAAATAGCGAAAAGAAATAACAACCGAGAGAACCCAAAATCAAGGAAACAAGAGTGGACCTGCCACCAATCAAAAGGAGATTACGTTTCCATGAATTGATTCTCTCCCTTGAAAATTAAATATAGTTTTCTCTCACCCTTGAAAATTATAACCCCACAACCAATCTTCCACCCCCGCTCCCCACCATAACCCCACCATCCCCTGTCATAAAAAAACTCATCACGCCCAGTAAAACAAAAATAAAACCATGATCTCTACTTTGGAAAACGAAAATAGTTTGATCTGTAGTCATTTCAGTTGCAAAAGAGGCGTTCAACAACCTGGTCCAGAACCTTATGTCGTCGCGTCATTTTCGGAGAGTCGGTGAACCATTTTTATTAATTTTCCTTCGTTTTTCTTGGTTGCATGTCTCAATTGAGCTCATTGTTTAACAGATCTGAATACTTTATAGGTTCTTCGCAACCACCAACGCCGCTGTAAATTCATTCCGGTAGCAAACCCATGGGTGTAAGTGATGTGGGGAGTTAAAAGTACATGCTTAACTTTGCGTCAGATTCTTGTAACCTTTGCTAGTAAGTTGTAGGTTGTACCACAGAACCGATACTTCATTCTGTAAAACAACCAAAGCCATCATGTTAACTAATCCAAAAATATAAGAAAATACGGAACATGGTCGTCTAGAAATGCTAATGATACTTATGCATATTTACATCAGTTCTCTTTCTAGAGAGAAGAACTGAGAAAGAGTTTGATAACGGTAAAGAAGATGACATTGTGTGATGGGGAAGAAGGAACATGTAAAGGTGTGGAGCGACCGGATCGTTTGCTAATCTAGTGATATCGAGACAGAGACGAGATCAAAAGTAAATACAAATGATATTTGTATTGATTCAAAGCTTGAGAGCATACACACACAGAAACACACACAGAATATAGACATAATGACCAGAAGTTTTTACATGCTAAACATGTCAACCTATTTATAGGTGACTCTAACTGCCCAGCGTACCATCCAACGTACCATTGGTACGTTGGCTACGTACCAAATGGTACGGACCATGGTACGCTGTCTCTAAGACTCACACCATAATGCTCTCAAATAGATACAATACACGAGACACACTGTAGCATAGGAATATGCTCTAACAAACTCCCCCTTAACGTGTAGTGTATCTATGCTAACTAAACTTCAGTCTTCAATCTTCAGCATCGCTCCATCTGATCTTCAACTTGAAATTTCTTGTCAGCTATAGAGCTTGGATGGCTGGATCACTTCTTGAAAAAATCTTTGAACTTCAAGATCCATTTGGGAAAAATACTTCATACTCCCCCTTTCACCATGCTTGAGTCTTGACAGCACACAACCTGCAATTTTAGAAGACAGAAACGCGGTTTTCCATTTTCAAGCCAACATATAAATTTGAAAATTGTTTTTCGTATCTTGTGTTTATCAATTAAAAAAACAAGAAATAAAATCTTTTTGGCTTTTATGAAATCTATGCTAAAACACACCAAAAATCTTTTTGATTTTTCCGAAATGAAATATAAAAGCAATACTAAATCACACTCTATTTTTTGTTTGAGAAAGATCACTATCTGGGATCATATTGGTCACAACGCGCTGAACTACACTTCATTTTCAATTATTGTAGCACATAAGCCATGTCGATTGCAGATATAATTAGTCCAACTTTAAACTTTGGCTTAATCATACTCATAACATCTGGATATGTTTAAGGTATTGATTAGATTTCCTTTGACCAGTGTACCCCATATTCAGATATGTTTTGCTTATCAAACTTTGTGATTATACTTGTGAATTTCCCAAAGTATTTTGAATTCATGATATTGTCAACTGTGTTCCATGCAAAAAGAAATAAGAATGTTAAATCGTCTACCTTAAGGTCGATCTTTTGATACGCAGATAAGGCCTCGGATTTAACAAAACAAGAAAATAAAAACAAGTTGAAATTGTATAACACAACAACAATCAGGTCGGTACTTCCGTACACGTAGAGAAAGTCCGATGAGTTATACGAAACACCAAGAAAAATAAAGCAGAACCTCAAACGAACAACGATCAGGTCGGTCTTGTGGACACGTAGAGAAAGTCTGATCGTTTGAGAAAATAAAGAAAATCAAACAAGTTTAAATCTTTGCAAAATGAACACATGTATACATAGTGACTTCTCATTTTATTTTCACATATCTTTTACTTGATATCTTGAAATATGCATCAAGATGTTGTCCACTAGGTCAAGCATCAGATTTTAGTGTATATCACATTTGAATACTTTCTGATTTGCCGAGCCTACCTAGCACATCGAACAATGATCTTATGGCTTTTTCACTTACTTTATCCGCGAGTCAGAAACGTTAGCCAATGTACCATCATCTCCCAATGATCAATTTCTTAATTTCTCAATTTTGATCTTTTCTATTTTTTTATCTTTTGCATTGCCTTTTTCTCCCCCTAAAATGAAAAACTCTATTTTTGGATTTTTCATTTTAACAAAACAAGACACTATTTTTGGCTTTTGTCAATTTTCTCCCCCCTAAACATATGTACAACTACAACTTGTAAAAAAAACCAAAAGGAAAGAAAATTGATCAACCAAACACTGACACGGTTTGGTTTCAGTTTTGAAAAACACATTTTTATCAAAAATTTCTTTTGAAAGACTTTTTGAGAATGATAAAGCATTGAAACACTAAATTATGCAGGTTCTTCACTATCAGCAACACATACATGATAGGTCTTCTTGAAGAAACCTGCAGACACTAGATAAAACATTAGTGGTTTTGGGATTGGCCCCAGTCAACAGCCTCGGGTCGCCCGGTGTCTTCAACATGATCTTTGATGATCTTGGAAACAACTTGGGGTTTCCTGATCATGGGGGATTGAAAACTTTTCAATGAATCCACAAAGTTATCAACTTGCGTCTTTGCCCAAGACGGCTTACTTGTTGATTTGAACATGAACCGGTGTGGTTCATCAAAAATATGACCATTTAAATCCACATATTTAGCAGTTTCAATCACATATGAGTGAGTGCTCGTATTCGTAGGACACTGAGTAGCAAGATGTCCTGGCTTACGACATGTGTAACACTTTCTGTGAAAAACATTAAGGGAACTGCTACCCAAATTTGTTTCAAAAATTTGATTGTTATCAGACAAATTCTTTGGTTTTCTATTTCCCTATTGAATAAACACATCATGATAACCAAAGGAATTTTCAGAACCAAATGAATCAAAGAAACCATCAGATGAAGCATACCTTGGAGGTGAACTTATTGGAGAATGACATGAACCATAAGAAGATCCTCTAGAATAATAATGAGCATTCGTTGATTTGAACACATTCTTTTTCTTCTGTTTTGGCTCCTTCATCTTCTTCTGATGTGTAAGCTGCACAGGTTCTTCCTTAACCACATAACCAAGTCCTTTATGTTTGAAACCTTGAACCTTAGACGACCCAGATTGAGAACTAGAAACACTCATATTTTTAGCTGTTTGAGTGAACTTAGCTTTGATATCCTTCAGCTTGTTCTCAACAATCAATGATTTGGCTTCTTCTGTTTCAGATGAAGTACTAACAGATTTTTCAACTTTAACAAAAATCTTCTCATCCTCCCAAAATGATAATCCATAATCAAATTTTGGAGCATTGCTAGCTGCAAACTGTTTCTTTCCAGGTCTTAGATTTCTTTTTCTTTGCTTCATCAAGAGTTGCAAACTTTGAGTAATCATACATTTCATCATTTGGATCAATCTTTGAAAATGTAGAATTTGAAATGTCAACTGGTGCAGGAACATTGTGTAAATCTTTGCCTTTCACACTAGCCTCACTCTTCTCCTGTTTGTAAATATAATTCAAAAATGTAGGAGACAAGTTGTAGTTCTTCACGTATTTTTGTAACTCAAGAATCTCAACTTTCAATTCTGAAATCTGCACCTGAGCAGCCAAGAACTCTCTCTGAGTAGCAATGAATTGATCTGAAAGATCATTGTATTCAAATTTTTGTTGTCTTTTTAGATCACATACTTCCAATAATTCTGCAGTAACCTTCTCCCATTTCTTCTTAAAATACTCAACATCTTTTGTTAAAATTTCATTCTTCTCCCGAACAAGAACATTGTCATCTCGTAGTTTGGAAAGTTCTTCTTGGAAACTTATAATTTTGTCTGCAGCTTCAATAGCCATCTGATTAGCCTTCTCATACTTCTGTTGAACATGATAACTTTTCTCAAACAAAGCTTCAAAGTCTGCAGCAGCTTCTATAGCTTCAGATTTAGCTTTCTCACATTCTTCCAACAAATCTTTTTTCTCTTTCATTAAAACCTCATTGAGTTTTTCTAAATCAGCATATCTTTGTTGTGAACATTCCAAAGCAACTTTCACAACTTTGAGTTCTTCAGTTATCTAAACTATTATCCTTTAACAAAGATTCAAATTTACCATTTGCAACAACACAAGCTTCACATTTAACACACTCTGCCTTTTGCTCTTTTGTAACTTCTTTAGTAATATCTTCCATTACTGTTTCACATGAACTTGTTTCAGAGTCCGACTCAGTCACTTCTTCCCGTATAATTTCGGCAATAAGTGCAGACTCATTAGGATACAATGTAACATACTGTTTTAGATCAACATTATAAACTAAAGCGGGTGATGTTTTGTAAACAGAATTTGTGGTAGCATTATAGGATGAATGTGCTTTCTTCTTAGAAGTGGAACTCTCTGAATTTTGAATTGTAGTTAATTCCATCTGATTATTTCTTTCAATTCGTCCAATATCCTTTTCCCAGTCATATCCTTGATCATTTTGTGATATCAAAGCTGTTGGTTGTGAATTTTTTGTTGAAGAAGAGGATGAAGATGCTTTTGAATTTTGACATTCACGAGCAAAATGTCCAATCTTAGAACATTTGAAACATTTAACTTTGGATTTATCAAATCCAAGTTTTCCTCCTGGAAGAAAAGATTGTTTACCATGCTTCTTCATGAATCGCTTACCTCTTCCAACAATCATAGCAAATTGCTAATAAATCTAACTCGTTTAGATAATCATCGTCCAACTAACCTAAGTCATTTGTAAACACTAGAAGATGAGATAAATGCAGATAGCAATGAAGCTAAATCTTCAGATGCTTTGTCCGAAAATGTGGGCTTCGGTGATTGATTTGGACTTTTAAAGGTACATCCTGGAGAATAACCATAATTCTCAGATTTTCCAGCAAGAAACGCAGTAGTAGGACCTTCACTGAATATGTTTGACTTTTTAGCATTCATGGTCGAATCATTTTCACCATGATATGCAGCTGGATTCTGTACTTGTGCAGGCATGGATTTGTTCACATTCAACTCCATATCTCTTGCTTATATCTGCTCAATCAAACTGTTGAATGACAATCCTGAATATTCTTTATCATGAGTAATTATGATTACATACTTTTTCCCATTTTTCAGGTAATGCCTCTAGTAACTTCTCTTTCAAATTAGCTTCTTCCTTTTTTATGCCAACTAAAGTCATTTCACTCAGCAAATGTGAAAACCTAGTAATGAGCTTTGAAATATCTTCATTTGGATAATGCTTGAAATTGTCGAATTCTTTCTTCAGAACCTTTTGCTTACTTTTCCTAAACTGATCATTACCCTCACATCATTTCTGTATTGCATCCCACAATTCTTTCGATGTAGTATAAGCAGAAAACTGATGTAACAGATCTTTGGGTAATGCCATGGTTAATGTTCCGTAAACTTTTTGTTCAGCTTGATATGCTTTCTTTTGTTTAGCAGTCAGACTTCGTTGAAAAATTGGCCTTCCAATAGTACCTGTTGGATACTCATATTGATCACTATAAGCCAACCAAAGATCGACATCATTAGTACCAACGTAGGCTTCGAATCGTTTTACCCAACTATGATAATCTTCCAATTTGAGCAACTTAGGAACTTTCGAACTTGTTCCTATTTCATTATCATTGTTAATGATAGCTTGCATCGTGTTTTGAATCGCAAAAAATGCTTGGTAATCGCTCATTTTGAAATTACGATACCAAACGCAAAAACTTCAAACTAAAAAACGGGCGTCTTAAAAGTGGAATTTGGGTACCAAAACCAAGGGTACTGGCCGTTAGGTAGTAAAAGTGTAGAGCTCGTTGAGACGGTCATTTTGGCTGGTATTGGGTTCCGTAACTCCAAACAGAACTCAAGTTACGTCAGTTTTAGTGAACGCCACTATTTTGTCGGCGTACCAATCAACGGACCAAGAGAAACCAGCGTACCAAGAAGATTCAGCGTACCAAAGAACTTCGACGGACCACTCAACGTACCAACCAATCAGCGTACCAGACTAAATTAGCGTACCAGCGACGGACCATTTTGGCACGGCGTAACCGTCAACGTACCAAGCTTGAAGATTGCCTTCCGGACCAATGATCAGTGTACCAACGTGCTGATGAAGATAGGCATGCGTACCAAGGTGTTCTTCAAGCGTACCAGAAAACTCATGTAGCGTACCAACGACGTACCAACATAATCTCGACTGATTTTTGTGAATTTGGACTTATTGGACTGTAATTTGCAGCAGTATGCTTCGAAAACACTCTAGGAACGTTTTAAAATCAGGTTTCACATCTGAAACACTCGGATATGAGAAAGTTTGATGAAAAATGACTCAATACCCACTTTCTCTCTCTAGAAATCTCAAATATCACAGAATTCGATCAGCAAAATGGAACCAGATAGCTCTGATACCACTTGTAAAGACGTGGAGCGACCAGATCGTTTGCTAATCTAGTGATATCGAGATAGAGACAAGATCAAAAGTAAATACAAATGATTTTTGTATTGATTCAAAGCTTGAGAGCATTCACACACAGAAACACACACAGAATATAGAGATAATGACCAGAAGTTTTTACATGCTAAACAGGTCAACCTATTTATAGGTGACTCTAACTGCCCAACATACCATCCAACGTACCATTGGTACGTTGGCTACATACCAAATGGTATGGATCATGGTACGCTGTCTCTAAGACTCACACCATAATCCTCTCATATAGATACGGTGTAGCATAGGAATATGCTCTAACAGAAAAAGAAGAAAAAAGCTTGCTGATAGAGACGTGTCATTCGAATGAATTGTAGGTGTTAATCAGTAGCACAAATGTCATAAGCCTAAATTATATTATATGAAGCAAATGTCAGACAATGATACACGCATACACTGCGGTGCCACTAACTCATTGACTGGAGCAAGGTGCTTTTACACTTTCATTGGATAAAATGATATACAGTAAAATTGTAAGTAAGGATAGAAATGGAAATTGTTATATATATATAATTCAGTAACATAATATAATAAGAAGGGTGTTATTATTCCTGCATCAGTTTTTCTAATCTTATACAAGTTGTGTGGGCAAATCAAAACTAAATGGCCATCCATCAACACCTTGGACATTCATCTAACTTTGTTCGAATTACTTAATGTTTGACTAAGTGTTAGGACA
>JBCNJP010000017.1:23579998-23596101 GCA_039602395.1 Deinandra increscens subsp. villosa
GATTCATCTTAGATGGTCCTATGGTTGTCAATGAGGTTTTAGCTTGGTTAAAGAGTTCAAAAAGGGAGGCCACAATTTTTTAAGTGGATTTTGCTAAGGTGTACGATACTGTCAATTGAGAATTCCTTGATAGTACTCAGGAACATATGGGCATCCCTGTTTTGTGGAGAAAATGGATTTATGGATGCTTGGAATCGGGTACGACATCGGTGTTTCCTAATGGGTCGCTTACAAAGGAATTCAGGATGTCAAGAGGGTTAAGACAAGGTGATCCATTGTCAGCGTTACTTTTGACCTTAGTTATGGAGGCGTTAAATACACCTTGAGGGCTTTTAAAAAGGGAACTTTTAGAGGAATCAGGCTTGTAAACAACAGGCCAGAACTATCGCATATGTTCTTTGTGGATGATGTGGTCTTCATGGGAGAAGCATCTAAAGGTAATATGTCAAATCTTGCTAGAATACTCAGATGTTTCAATTTAGCCTCGGGTCTTAAAGTTAGTTTTCAAAAAAGTATCTTGATTGGGGGTAGGAATAGATGCAGGGATGACTAATCAACTTGAAGGCCTATTACAATGTCAGGTTGGTACCCTCCCAACTAAGTATCTTGGGGTGCCATTGGGAAAAATATGAATAGGGTTGGTAATTGGGAAAATATAATTAACAAAATAGGTAAGAAATTGTCACCCTAGAAGGGAAAAAACTTGTCGTTTGGTGGTAGGGTAACCTTAGCGAAAGCAGTTCTTGGTGCAGTACCTCAATACTATACATCGCTATTTAGAATGCCTTAGAAGGTGGTCAAGAGGATAGAGAGTATTCGTAGGAATTTTGCGTGTGTGTGTGGGGGGGGGGGGGAGTGATGTTAATAGGAGAAAGATAGCATGGGTGGCTTGGAATCGGATGATGGCAAAAAAGAACATGGGTGGGATAGGGATTGGGTCAATAAAGGCAGCAAACATGGGACTTTTGACCAAATAGTTGTTCTGACTTAAGGTAGATAAGGAAGCATTTTGGGTAAAGGTCATTATGGCAATCCATTCGTCCAAAAGGAATCGAGAGACGCTCCTATGCAACCGTCGCATTCAAGGACCGTGGAGGCAAGTGGTTAAAGTCTTGGAGGAATTCCAATCCTTGGGGATAAAATCCATATAAAATGCTTAGATGCAAAATTGGGGACGGAAAATCAACGGAGTTTTGGGTTGATAATTGGGCTGGTGTGGGGCGCCTAAAAGATGTGTTTCCGGAATTATATAGATTAGAGAAAGTGAAGAATGTTAAGGTGGGGGATAGGTATTTATGGAGGGTAGCGAGACTAGATTCAGGTGGGACTGGAACAGGGAAGTCACCTTTGTTATCTTAAAAAATCTTATATTGGATTGTGAGTTGGTATTGGAAGACATAAAGCTTTCGGATGGAAGTGATAAATGGGGGTAGGGGGATAAACTAGTGGGGGATTTTGCTGTAAATGGAGTAAAATCGGTGGTGCAGGGAAAGATGTTGGGTCTGTTTAATGAGAAATTTAACTGGTTAGGGTGGATTCCGATTAAAGTGAATGCCTTTGTTTAGAGAGCGATGCTCAGGAAAATTCCGGTCAAACAAAATCTTGTTAGAAGGGGCATTATAAATGATTCGAGGTGCCCGATATGTGATGGTGGGTCAGAAACTGTGGATCATGCTAACTTAAATGTGGGAGGGCTGCTGCAATTTGGGCAATTGTTTTTCAATGGTGTAATGTCCCTGCCTTAGATCTTAACTCCAAGAAGATCTGTTACTAAATATCAATGGATGGCAGTTGCATACACTAAGGAAAAACCTATGGATCGGGATAATCCATACTGCTATTTGGGCCATCTGGAAAATGAGAAACAAGTGTGTTTTCCAACATGTGAATTCAAGTGTGGCAGACATTGTAAGCACGATTAAAATCTCCTATTTCCTTTGGATGAGCAATAGAGGGAGACTGGGTTAAATCTCCTGGGAAGGTTGGAATAGATTCTCATTATAAATATGGGGCTTTGGGGGTTTTAGGTAATGCTGTGCATGTTTTATTGTGGCGTGTTTTTCTCTTTTTTGGCGTGTGTCTGTCGATGTGTGTGTTTCTTGGGTTGCAACAGTACCTATCACGGGTTGGGATATGCTTATCTAGGGTGTTGATCTAGAAATTATATATGATTTGTTGGTCGGGTGATATACTCTTCTGCGCTCCTCAACTTTCGTGTGTGTTCTTTTTCTCGGGTGTTCGGGGTCCTCTCGTTGGGTTTGGGGGATGTGATAGGTGTTGGTTACTTTACTTCGAGTCTGTCAAATCTGCGCAGAAGAGCTGGGTGTGGGTGTTTTCATGGTCACTGTGCAAATGAAATAAGAGGAAGAAAAAGGGTAATCCTTCTTAAATTCTTGGGGTGGGGGGCTGATATTGGGTGTGTGATTGACTTGGTGTGTGTGAGTTTTGGGGTATACACAGACCGGCTACAGGGGGTTCGTGTGATCATTGATGAGTGTGATATTGCATGGGGTATTACATTCTAAGGTTTTTATGTTTAGTAGCGGTCCGGTGTATTCGTTTCGGGTATCCTCTTTTTCATGTGGTTGGTGTGCTTGTATGTGTGTGAGTCTCATTTTCTGATCACAACATATTCTGGGTGGATTAAAGGGTGACTGGCCTTATTTTTTGGTTGAAGCTTGATTGGTGAATATATGTTTAAATATAACCTGAATTCAGGGGGAGGGGGGTTACTCACTTGGGATCCTTCTTGGTGTGTGCCTTGGTGGTATGCAAAAAAGTGGTGTACTCTTCTTGTTTGTGTCTTGGCGTGTGTGGGGGTGATACCTTATGGGGGTGGGGGGGGGGGTGGGGGGTTGGACGCCACTTTTATGCATTTTGATTCGTGCTAATTTGGTTCGTGTGGTGTTGATTCGTTTTGTGTGGTGCTTGGTCCATCGGGGTTCAATGGCGGTTTATTTTATCATGGAATCTACCTAATTGATCGTTAATGGCTCTCTTGGGGGTACATGGAAGGTATGTGGAATTTGTGGCTGGAATAAAATTGGAGATGATAAAGATATATGCTCAGGTGATTCTTTCCTTTCTGTGGGTATTTTCCTATGAAGGTTCTAATGAGGATCATAATTCGAACTCAATATGATGGTAATGGATGATATGTGCTAACGAGGACTCAAATATGGTGTCTACCGTACTCGGATTAAGTGTGACTTAAATAGCCTTGGCTGTGATTTAATTATGCTTGGTTGCTGCGTGAGGCTGGCTGTGGATTTCTTTTGGATATATGCTTTAGCGCTGGTTGTTCAAATTTATTATGCTAAAGGAGATGGGTGTACACTAGAAGCTGGGATTTGCTTTAATTATTGCTATTTCCTTTCCACTGTTTTATGACTATATTTTTAGGAGTGGTTTTAGGCGATGCTGTTGGTTCTTGTATTGTTAACTTTTGTATATTGGTCTAGCTTCTTGCTAGTCTTTGTTTGTGTGTTTTAATAAATGTTTCCATTTCAAAACAAAAAAAATATCACAATTTTGATATTCTATTTCAGAAATTATAGTTTTGGTCCTTACTATTTTTCAATCATTAAAACATGTGGTCTTTTTTAGAAACTATAGTTTTGGTCCTTACTATTTTTCAATCATTAAAACGTGTGGTCTATAGAGCGGGTTACTTTGTTTTTTTGGGACTTTTACTTAAGGGAATATTCATCTTTTCAATTTGAAGTTGTATGAGGTTAGTTAACACTAATTTGATACTACATGGTAAACATCAAGGATTAAAACTGTAATTTCTAAAAAAAAAACTAAAACTACAAATATTTATTGTTATAGGGTATTTGTATAATTTACTCTAATAACAATCCAACAAGTTAAGTAGTGATGAGATAAAATAAGAAGATGAGGGGTTGAAAAGCAATATTAGAATATATAGTGACACTAAAAGTAGTCTTCATCACATGTGATATATATGAGTAGTTGATATTTAGGTGTCACGCCTTTAATAAAAAAACACAAAATGGTGTTGTGTCTATTTCTTGTTTGGTTGTATTAATGTAAGTATAACTTTTAATTCATTATATAAAATAAAAAAATACATATTTTAACTAGAGAGATGAGAGAGAGTAGAGAGAGAAACAAGATAGGAGGGATGGACAATGGTCAACTAGAGAAGAAATTTCACCATAAATCATCGTCAACCACCACATTGAAACCGGTACCTACAAACCATCCGACAAGGTAACTTCCTTTCTCATTGCTCATTTTCCATCAGACTGCTCAAGTTCGATACTATGGAGAATATACAGTGTCTTGGGGGGAGGAGGGTGGGGGTGGGAGGAGGGTGGGGGTGGGAGGTATTTACGATCCAAATAGAAAGATTAGAAGGGCAATACATTTAGTTTTGTTAGATTTATTGGAATAAAAAACATCGCTGCTATGATTGTCAAACAAAAGAGGGTCTCTTTTGACTCTCACGAAGCCATTTTTGTTCTCGCCAAGACTAACAAACCTTTACCTTACTCTCATCCTCCGTCACACCACCACCTCCCCCTCGCCCCCCCCCCCCCCCCCGCCCGCCCATATCCATCTTTCCTTCCGTGATGCAGTTTTAGGCAAAAACCCCCTCCCCCATCCCAGATCTATCAGAATTCCTACCACACTCCCACTACCCTGTTTCCTGGAGAAAGCTTGTATTAATTGGTGTAGCAAGAGAAATTCATCTCCTCAATAATGCTGATCTCATTCGCTCTATTGAAAAGTTAAATAATTTTCACGTGCATTGTATTGGAGGTCTTAATCTTATCCTGGTATTTAAAACCTCTAATTCTTCATCTGATTTTCTTACTCCACACAAAACATCCTGGCCAAAGATGTTCAAATACATGTTCATCTGGGAAGGTCAACTCTTAAAAAAAGAAAGAAT
This sequence comes from Deinandra increscens subsp. villosa, assembly GCA_039602395.1. Lineage (NCBI taxonomy): Eukaryota > Viridiplantae > Streptophyta > Magnoliopsida > Asterales > Asteraceae > Deinandra > Deinandra increscens. The sequence goes on from JBCNJP010000017.1 coordinate 23,584,920, forward strand.
TGCTCAACTCTCCATTAGGGGTGTTCCTTTTAATCTAAAAGGCTATGATACTTTTAACAAAATTGGTGGTAGATTCAGTTCCATAATCGAATCACGTGAATTCTCGTGGGAGGCATTTGATATAACTACTGGTATTTGTTATGTCATTACCAACAAATTCGATAGAATCGATGAGCAGATTCACTTATTATGGAACAATAATCGCTATGATGTTTGGGTCAATGAGGGCTTCTTACAATGGTCACCCACCTTTAATGACATTTTTCCCCTCGACTCTTTTAATGAAGAAGACATGGATTTGGAATCAGCACATTCAATCCATGTGAATTTTTTAAGACGAGGAGTTAAGACGATACTCTCATCCTGGCTCCAATGATACGGTCACCGGTAGAAATGTCACTATACCATCTTACTCATTGGTCAAAGAAAAAGTTAGGGTGATGGCTGATGAACAGTTATATGCCCCCATGAAAAGTCAACCCCGTAAAAAGTTGTCTCCCACTTACACGCCGCTTCTGCCCCCTTTACCTGCACCACATTTATTATGCCATCTGTCTCACACATCTTCACCATCTCGGGTCCTGGACTAATTATCCCCCAGCCTAGGGTTAAAACTGTCCCAAGATACTCCCCAACCCACTCTTCTCCTACCCATAATTCCCTCATCTTATCCCACACCTCTAAAGCCCTATATGTTTCCTCCTTGACTTTACCTTCCCTAAATCATAATTCTCTTCCCCTTAACTTTCCCGGTTCCAGCCTTGACCATCAAACACTCATTCCTTCTTCCAGCTCTTCCTCACCTCCCGATCCTCACCCTAAAGCCTCCTTCTACCCGCGTAATCACTCTCCTACCCATTATTCTAAACTTCATAAATTTAAACCTCGCCTTTGTAGGCCCATTGTTCAGCTGTTAGGGCTGAGCAACATTCTACTCTCTCCCTCCTTTGTGTGTGCCCCTAGACCTCATCGCCAATCCACTAACAAGATGTCTCATGCATATGCTCATACCTCTGCTCCGTCCTCAACTAAACAATTGTCCACTTAAAATATCATAAATTTTGTCTAGGAGGAGAAGTGCGAATCACTCGTGAAGTTGGAGATTTCTTGGTTATGAAATGATAGGAGCTCAGAGTGTTGTCAAGGATTTAATCTCTGGTGATGTGAATGCACATGTGAATCAATGAATTTCCTATCCGTCAATATTAGAGGGGCTGGAGGGAAAGACAAAAATGCGTGGATTAAAAAACTCAAAATGGATTACAATATTAGTTTTATGGCCATACAAGAAACTCATATTTGTAACACCTCAGAACTTGACCTGAGAAGTTTTTTGGGGATAGTTTAACATGGATTCTGAGTACGTGGATGCAACCAGTAGATCTGGTGGGCTATTATGCTTATGGCGCACAAGCAAGTTCATTAAAATCTCCCCTGAGAAAGAACAGAAACTATCGGATGCTATGTGGTAACATCTTTGTGTCTCAATAACAAATTGTAATCATCAATATCTATATCAAATTAAGACTCTGGAATGGACTTCAAAGTAATATACTTGCTACCCCTAACACTTCTTTCATCCTTCTTGGAGACATTGATGAGGTCAGGTATGCACATGAAAGGTTAAACTCTCATTTTAACAAAGTTGATGCAATGAAATTCAATGAGTTTATACATAATTCAGGGCTCATAGAGTATCATATGGGGGTCGAAAATTTACGTATATGTCTGAAAAATGACAAATTTAATAAAATTGACAAGATGCTCGTATTAAGCTCCTTCATGAGAAAGTGGCCAAGTGCCTCTCTTTTCGCCCACCCAAGATTGCATTCGGACCATAGGCCTCTTACTCTCATGTGACGCCCACTCCCAGACTTGGCTCTAGGAAGGGTCACACATCGTATTTACTCATGAACACAAGGTATTAACAGAGATAACTAAAGCAATTGAAATTTTACACTTTTATTTATTTTCCAAGTACTACAAGTAAGTGAGATAATTTACATAAGGAAATACTTACCATCACTACGATTATTACTGTATCTATGCCAGCTTGCCAAAACCTTCCTTCCTTCCGATAGCATGCCCGTCTAATCCCTTATCACAAGGGCCTTCTCATAACTAGTCGAAGTCTCACCCTGACCTGACATACATACATTTTTGGAAAATGTCAACTTACGCTGGTGAGTTCTATATTGTAAAAACTTTACCTCGTCGTGAGGTTTAAAACCTTTGGACCTGAAAGATCCCTTTTCACAAACATTTATCAAGTATAACATATATCACAATTATACAACACGTAATATTCCTTAACAGGAAATACCCTCTATAAAACAATTTATCCCATTATCCCCTCTAATCTTTCCTATAACCCCAACATTTATTATCAGTTTAAACCCTGATAATGTATAAGCAGAGATACCATCCTTGCTAACTGCCGAGTTTACCCTTCTAGGGTATTCCCAATAACGGACAGTCGCACCGTTCTATCTTTTCTGCTAACTTCCGAGTTTACCCTTCTAGGGCATTCCCTATAACGGACAGTCGCACCGTTTTCCTTTTTCTGTTAATTACCGAGTTTACCCTTCTAGGGCATTCCCTATAACGGACAGTAGCTTTCTCCCCTTTTTAATTGTAGTGATCTCTAACCCCATTAAGTAACACTACTTCCTAACTCCCCCTGTACTACTACCCACCTTTAGTTAAATACCCAAGTTACTTAGGGTTATCAGTAGACAGCGATAAGGCATTTATATGCTCCAACAAGTGGACATCCCCCAATTTGCCATTGGTGTATGTATAGAGGATGTACCAGCGGTGTATCCTCCACACTCTTGATATGCCGAGTAACATATTATTATGTATATATATAGGAAGTACCAGCGGCATATCCACCACATAATAATAAAGCAAATGCATCACCTGTTCTCATATAATCATACATATTTACTATAACGTCTACTAATAATTCCTTTATCACTTGACTATTTAATTTCAAAGCAAGCTTAGCACATACCATATCACAGTCATCATAATTGCGTAATGACACGCATAAGCATTTCAAACTCATCTCTATAATATATCATTTATATATCATCCAAAAAAGCAGTTTAGCATTCTATCCATTTAAGACATTTCACGTATAAGCATTTAACACATTTCCCTAATATTTCACGTATAATCATTTTAATGCATTTCCATAACATTTCACGTATATATCAGTTCTAAAGCAATTTATCAGACTAACACTTTAAGACATTTCACCTGTAATATATCGTTTATATATCATCCAAAAAGCAGTTTAACATTCTATCCATTTAAGACATTTCACGTATAAGCATTTAACACATTTCCCTAATATTTCACGTATAATCATTTTAATGCATTTCCATAACATTTCACGTATATATCAGTTCTAAAGCAATTTATCAGGCCAACAATTTAAGACATTTCACCTGTAATCATTTTTAATACATTATCATAATGTTTCACGTGTATATCAATCAAAACTAGTTTAACAGTTTCTAACAGTTAAGATAGACAACATTTCAGTTATAAACCATTTGAATATATTTTCATAAAATTTTTATGTATATCAACACTAAAATATTTAAAACATTTAAGAGTGGGCTCATAGAACTCACCTTATATTTTTAACCGGTTTTACTTGGATGGAACTCCCACTACGATTCCCGATTTAACCTAATTTGCGTATCGTACGGCATTAACGCAAGGTTTTATACAATAAACACTTCCTATGTTTATTTCTATCTTTTATTATCTTAAAATTATCCATTTATTGAGATTATCCTTTTTATAGGTCAAAATGACCAAAATGTCCTTATAGGCAAAATAACCATTTTTACTGATAATATAAAGACGCGCATTCCTATAAGTAAACACTCACTCTGGGATCGCCCAGTAAGGCATGGCATGTTCCAGTTGGGATTTATGTGACACACCCGCTTTGCCAGAAACCCTAGTGTACAGGCGCTTACCCTTTCGGTCCGCACGAACTTCTAAATATCCTATTAACTCGGTATCTTTAATTCTTTATCCATTTTAAACTCATATATACTTATTATATATATAAACATGTTACTATACCAAAAATCAAATCCCTATACCCTCTGGATTATGTTATATTAAATAATCATATTTCAAAACCCTAATTTCCTGTTTTTCTTATTTCTTTTTCAAAACTCATTTTTATTTGAAACCAACTTAGGGTATTATAACATTTTATAATATACTTTGAAAATATCAAACCTTAATTCAACACCGTTTACTCAATTTTTCCAGAACAATGTTACGAAAACCCTAATTTCAAAGTACTTTCAAAACCATTACCAAACCTTTTCCAAATCTGAAATAAACTTAGGGCTTTCTTGAAATACATTATTTTAGGATTGCCTACAAAAATTTAGACCCCAATTCCCACCCGATCACTCCATTTTAGCATAACAAGCTTATAAGCCCTAATTTTTGCATAGTTTTAAATCTATAATCCATACATTATAATAACTGAAATTAACATGGTCTTTTGTAGAGCATACCTAGAAACATGGGAGTGCAGAAGATCAGACCTTAATTCCTTCCCGTTTAGTCGAACTTTGCAGAAGAAGGTTTATGTTCAAGAAAGGGTTTTTGGGGTGTTAATCTATGAATTTGCGAGTTGTTATGGATGATCCAGGCCCCTATTTATACTTATTGAGTTTGCACAAGGTCCCTCCACGTACCTAGGTGAGTAATTTCTCCAAAAACAACGCGTATGAGAGGTAACTTGGGCTACAAGATCGCAAACGTGGACCATTTCACGACATGGAAGCTTTCTGCTGCTGTTACTCGCTACGCGTATCGTTCCGAGAAGGGAACACGGCTACACGATATGCGAGCCGTCCTTCTTCCGGCCAGATTTGTTGTTTTTACAATTTTAGCCCATAATGTCTATTAATTTGCACTTTCACCCCCGTACTTCTATTCTTTTATTATTTTATGCTCTAAAACATTATGGGGCATATTTCTAACATTTTCTAAGGTTCAGGACACTTTTGATAATATATATATACACATATATATTTTTATATATTTATTTATATACGTTTCACAATTTGCAATTTAGCCCCTCTAACTTTACATACTTATTATTTCATGTCCCATATCATGTGAGGATATATTTATAATACTTTCTAAACCTTGGGATTCATATAATAAATTTAAACACGTATAATACTTGCGTACGTTATGTTTTATTTATACTTAGCAACCCGTTTAACGTTCAAGTACGTTTTCATCTATTTTTCATATGTTTAACTATTCAAGCACGTATCCCCACGTATATATTAATTATATGAATATTTGACACACATTTATACTATTCAATCATACATTTACACACGTATTCAATATACTATTCAATCATACATTTACACACATATTCATATATTCATTAAACACGTATTTCATTCTAATAACATATATATCCATTATCTTTGTTATATAACACGTAGTTATTTTATTTCCTTATCTCATTTTATCAATCAATACATGTATTTCATATAACACTACCTTTTATCAATTTATTACCCGTTAATGGGTAAACATGCATTTTTCATACTTTTTATCATGTTTAACTATCTATCACATATATCACATGTATCTATCACATTAGTCACACATTCTTTACGCATTTATCAAATTTTAGGATGTTACCACTCTACCTTCCTTAAATAAGGTTTTGTCTTGAAACCTTCTCTGTTTACGCATAACTCATAAATGAGATATTCCCATTTCACCCCTTTCCTTTTCCTAGGTTGATTCCGAATCTTACCTAGGCATTCATAACACTTTAACTAAAGGAACTATCCTGTTCCTAAACCTTCCTTCTAGTTGCGATTTAGAACCACAACACGCCTTTCTATATATGATAACCTGACATTTAATACTATTCTATCGAAGTATATTATTTCTAACTCGTTTGCTTGTGGAATTTCTTTCAGAACTATAACGATCCTTTAGATGAATAACTCTCCTAACTCCCTGGAAGAACTGTCTCCGTGAGACTTTTACTGCTTCATTTCACCTTTTACGTACGTCGAATGTTTATCTACATTTTTCATGTTTGGATCTTCATTCTTGAGTACCAATAGTCCCTCACTTGCTTATTAGTAGGTGATCTATATCCATAAATGCTATTGACCTTATTTTCCACAGTGGCCCGTACTCTCTACTTACACAGGACTAACTCTAGTCCACTTCTCGTTGTATCTCAGGTGTATATATATATAAGATGTACCAGCGGCGTATCTACCACACCCTTGATACAACCAGCGGTGTACTAGTACTAGTTCAGTGTAGGATGACATTACTAATTTAACCACAACAATGTCAGTATAATTTACGACTATTATCACTTACTTTCAATATACTAGTTTGAACATCCCGTGTATAATCTCGTTTAATGCTCCCATTTCATGAGTGTAAATACTATTGCTGCAATCTCCAAAACTCAGATATTTTCTAACACATAACGTTCATTCTTCTAAGGCAGTCTTGATCTAAAGTATTCTCAATCCTAACTAACAGACTATCAAGCAATTCACAAAACCATTCGATAAAACTCACACTAACATGAAAGCGATTTAACCCAAAATCAAGCACACTATTTACCGAGAAATGTACCTGAGGTAACATCAGGTCCTTCGATAGCAGTTAGGTTATAAACTTTACCCTAGGCTCCTGAAGCTGGGATTGCCCTCAATGGCATCAGGTTTTTTACGGTTATAGGGCAATTTGCTTTAACATACTCCGGGCTTCCACACTCATAGCATTTCTTGGCTTCCGGACAACTATTAGAGTAGTTTCCTTCCTTTCCACATCTATAGCAACTAGTTGGTTTTACCCAACACTCTCCATGATGATACTTGTCACAATTACGACATGTAGGGTTGCCGTATTTTGAATCTTTCTTCTGTTTCTTGTGGAAATCTCTGTCACTCTACTTTGAACTTTCTCCAGTCTCGGATAACTTCCTCTTAGCTTCTCCCGGTCTTCCTTCGTCACCATATTCTTCTTCGTAAACCATAGCACTGATATCAATTGCTTTCTGGTATGTTTTTGGAACATGAGGCCTAACTATCTTCCTTACGGCAGTAGGAAGGCCCTGAATGTACCTCTTTACCTTCTCTTCCACGGGTGTTACCAACCTTGATACCAATCTCGCCATTTCTTCAAGCTTGCTTGTGAACTCTTGATGGGTCATATTACCCAACGGATAATTGAACCTGCATCTCTATTCCCTTTGAATAACGGAGGCCTACATTCACTAAACGATTTGAAAGAACATCCGCGATCGGTATTTCTCGCACCTCCAGCAGCACCACCAGCGGACCCTCCGACTCCATTGGCACCTCCACCAGCAACTCCATGTAGTTGAGCGATTAGATCAGGAAAGACCGACTGAAACATTTGATTCACATCTTCCGCCATAGCTGCCCTTTGCTCGTTAGTAAAGATGTTGGCTCTCACGTTATCCTCTGGTTCGTGATTCACACGTGCATGCCTTCCAGCACTGGTTGCTCTGCCGACACCTCTACCATACCACGTTCGCCTCTTATGATCATCCTACATTCCGCGTGAGTGACATTTTAGAATTTATGTGACGTAGAGTCCACAAACTTTTGAGTACATGATAACCAGATAAGTACAGGCACCAATGCAATTATATAGTTATGATGTGTTAAAAAACCTAGTTACTTTCATCACACTCCTTCTAAGTGTTCACTATTCTCTTTTCTTATCCTTTTATTGGTAACTCTTAGTTAAAACCGGTCCTTGAACTACCTCCCTCATTAATCAGACATTTCATCATCTCATAACTCTCTTTGCATTAGGTTATACAATAGCTAGGACTTAGGGTATGCTTATGTGGCTAATACCAAATTGCAGTAGCTAATTGAAATCAGGTTTCTTTCACACTTCACATACTCTAGGTGCTACCTATTATGTCCTTAATGCAACCTTGTTCCTATGGGCATAAGCTATCCTGGCTGGCATCTACATTCCTTATCTCATCCTACTTTGTCTTTGCAGAGTCCTAGTTTAAGTCTAGATAGTGCATTAGTACCTAAATCTCTTAAACCAAGGCTCTGATACCAACTTGTGACGCCCACTTCCAGACTTGGCTCTAGGAGGGGTCACACATCGGATTTACTCATGAACACAAGGTATTAACAGAGATAACTAAGCAGCAGAAACTTTAAACTTTTATGTATTTGCCAAGTACTACAAGTAAGTGAGATAATTTACATAAGGAAATACTAACCATCACTACTGTAGAGGCTAGAATTATGAGCTTGTGTATTAAATGTGTTTGGGCTTGGGTTATCCATGTGTGTTTTAGTTAATCATGTGTTTGGGCTAGCTAGTTTGTAATTGGGTCTTATTATTTATTGGGCCCGGTCCAGTTTAGGGAGATTAGGGTTAAGTTTGTTATAAAAACAAACTTAATCTCTCATTACAAGAGTTCAGGAATTGAGCAAGGCAGAGAGAAGGATTTCGTGAGGCTTAGGGGAGCAACAAAGATTTCAGTTTCTCTCATCCGTGTACTAGACGAATCACTGATTCGTGTGCATTTGTTTAAGGTGTAATCGATTGGTAATCTTTATTTATTGTTCTTATCGTATTCATTCTCCGATTTCTTCATCTATATTCTTGAATCTCTCTAGTATTTTGATTCCGCACACTCTGTAGAGATTGATATCATGTTTAGACCGTATTTCGTGACCTACAATTGGTATCAGAGCCAAGAACCGAGAGTTTCGATGCTCACACGATATCCGGATTCAAGCATTTAACGTTTTTATTGAGTTTTGCAGGTCTGCAATTGCGTTTTTTCTCAAATTTTCAGGTTTTCACACTAATCGTATAGTTTTCGGGTCTGTTGGAGAGATTTCAGTTCGGATTCAGCAAGTTTTCCAGCCGATTTCAAGCACTCGGTTCGGTTTCTGCAAGTCTTCGCTTCGGGTTCGAGATTTCGCTTCGGAATTAGCAAGTTCTCGGTTCGATATGAGTTTTAGGTTCGACTTTGGGAGTTTCCGGTTCTGGATATCGAGTTCTCAGTTCACCTTTGAGTATCCAGTATGTTGAGTATCCGGTCCGACTGTGAGTATCTGGTCCGGTTGAAGTATCCGGTCCTGCTGTGAGTATCCTGTCTGGTTGAAGTATTCGGTCCGGCTCTGAGTATCGGGTCCGGTTGAGGTATCCGGTCCGATTGAGTATCCAGTCTAGTTGAAGTTTTCGATCTGGCTAGGGGTAAGCAAAAAACCTAAAAAACCGAACCGGAACCGAAAAAACCGACAAAACCGAACCGAAAAAAACCAAACCGAAAGAAAAACCGAAAAAAACCAAACCGAAAAAACCCGAACCGAAAGTAATGGTTCGGTTTCGGTTTCATGTAGAATAAAAGCCGAACCGAACCGAACCGAAAAACCGAACCGAACCGAGGGCCTATGTGTAAATTAGTATTTTAGGAAGGTCATTCTAAACTCTAAACCGTAGTTTCATTCTAAACTAGTTTCATTTTTCAAGAACACCAAACGTCCAAACGAAGTCACGACACTAATGACGATATCAGTTAGCATCGTCCTTTCATCTGAAGTCGCGACACTATCCGTTGAATTTAAAACCACTTTATTTTGTATGGTTACGCGTGTCATGTGCGACTTTTGTTTTTTGAATTTATGTTACGACTGTAGTTGCTTGTTACTATTATGTAATTATCTTTTTAGTCTAGACATTTAAAGTTTAAAAATATTAACCATATACTATAAAAAAACCGAATCCGAAAAAAACCGAAACCGAATGTGTTTTTTTTCTAGGAACCGAAACATTCAGTTTCGGTTTGGTTCGAGCCAAAAACCGAACCGAACCGAACCATGCTCACCCCTAGGTCCGGCTGAGGTTTCCGGTCCGGTCCAGGGTTTTGGTCCAAAACCCCCTTTTTCGGCCAAAAACATCAAGTTTCACTAAAACGAGCATAACTTTCAAACCGTTGGGAGTTAGAAGGCCTATTACCAGTCAAAACGACCGTCTCGACGAGCCTCACATTTATATCAGCTTTTCGTTGTGCTCTGGAAATTTTATCTATGTCAACCATAGAAGTTTATGGCAGGCATCCAAGCGAGTACTTCTGGTGTTAACTCTCAAACTCAGGAATGTTCAAACCCCACTTGCTGTGCTTTAATTAAAGAATGCGAGTCTAAGTTTACTTATGAATGTTTGGGCCACGAAAAAACACAACAAGAAGTTAGAGAATATATGGATCGCACTAGGATTTATAAAGAAAAATATGAAGCAATCAAACAGGATCTCACATATGTTGAAGAACAATTAAGTGATAAAAAATGTCTTCTTAGAGTATCTGCAACTAAGGTAGCTGAATTAAACTGAGGAAGTTCTCGAACTTAGAACTAAGCTTAGCACTGCCCAATCTACCTTAGACAAACATCAAACAATATCATTCAAAAATGATGGAAGCTAATCAACATTTTTACAATTCCAATGAAAGAATTAGGCATGTGAAAGAGAAGTCAGGATTATGACTTTATTCAAAAGAAAACATTGAACCATCTACTCACACTGTTCGCTCCCCCTTTAATGAGTGACATGATTTTTGTGCCTCTAACTCTTGAGGAAAAGAAAAAATTATCTGCCATTGAAGCAACTGCAACTTATGGTAAAAAGGAAAGCATGTCTATTGAAAGCAAAATTACCTCGTGTCCTATTAAAATTTTAGCTCCTCCTACTCACTCTAACAAAGTTGTTTCATGTGCAGATAATGTAACTAATGAGGATGTTTCAAAACAGGACAATTGCATTACGTATCATAACAGTCATAAATCTAGTATTTTGAATGATTCTAATATTGACAATGTTGAATTTCCTAAGTTTGTCATTGACGTGTCAAAGTCCGTGTCAAAACTTTCAGTATCAAATGTATTTGGTGAATAAACATCATTTGGTGTGTTTTCTGTGGGAAAGACTGATGTCTGTGTGAAATCTGTGAAAAAGGAGAGGGGACCACAGGTTGCTGGTTCCCAAACCCCTGGTGTGTTTGTGTTTGGAAAACTTGATAATGTGATAAATGTGAAACAGGAAAGGGAATCTAAATCCCAAGACTTTG
>JBCNJP010000017.1:23596601-23622601 GCA_039602395.1 Deinandra increscens subsp. villosa
TCTCAGCCTCCTATGGTTATAACAGGGGCCAAATCACCGACCCCTGCCATTTAGGCATCCCCCAATCGAATGAACAACATATTCTATTTATAGGAAAAATTAGGGTTTTTCTAGCCGGAACACGCGTAACGAGCCGTTATGGCAAAATGAGTCGTTGTGAGTCACTTTTAGCAGATCCTTGACTTGGGCAATAAGCTAACAAAGTTGTACGAAGAAGTCAAGAAATTTGGGCTTAGCAGTACGCGAAGCTTTTTATATGGGTCTTCGCGATGCACGAAGACCTCTGTTGACCAGAATTTGACTTTCTTCCTCTATTGTCTTCATTTCTTTGTATCTTCTCTGTTGTTCATTGTTTTTCCTTCTAATCTTCACCGAGGCTTCTAAAAACAAAAAGTTAAGTACTCTAAGTATTTAAGCCTCATAATCATTCGAAATCATATATAAACACGTATAAAATGTCAGGAATTATTGCCAAATTTTATGTATACTTTGGGATACATCACGTCGATCTCTTCAGCCAAGAAGCTGCCTAAAACACCTTTTGCTTTGCCTTAATATTTTCCTGCACCACCTCATTCCACTACTAGGACTCATGATGTCTGCATGTCTTTTCGGAATTAGTGCCTAGGGTATCCCTAGCAACTTGGTTAATGGTGGTCGCCATATCAACCCACATGTGGTTTGCCTCCTTAGCTACCCGAGCCGAGGCCGATAAGATGACCTTATCTCTTAACGAGATCTTGTCACCCTTCAAATTAGCCCTCCGAATCCTCAGGTAACGTTTCTCCGGCCCCGTGGTCAACCTTTTCCGCAAACCAATATCAACCACCAGAAAACGATGTTGGGCCACAACTGCCTCACCAGGTACAACCGTGCAATCTAAACAAGAGCGCCAATCCCTTTACCTCATCAAGATATAGTCGATCTGCGAGTTGCGTCCCCCACTGCTAAAAGTGATCAAATGTGAGTCCCTCTTAACAACAAGAACTTTAGTTTAAATCAAACCTAACTGTTAGAACATACTGTAAATGTAACAGAAAACAGTCAGGTATTAGAAGAAAAGATATGATATATCCTCAAAGGAGAAAGGATATGAATCTGTACGATCTACAGATTTCTGTATTTGTACAAAACAATCTAAAAAAGGAAAAGAGAAGACCACAAATCAAGGGGGAGCCCCCAACACACCTGAAGTGTCAATTGTCTCCAAATCTTTATATGAAGACAACTATGGAAAAGAAAAACAGATTGAAGAGGAGCTGTGGCACGAAAAGAGACGCTATGGAGACACGTTTCTCCAAGAAACAGATCAAGCACCCCCAATGAGTCCAATGAGCAAAAACATATTCGAAGAAAGGATCAATAACACACCTTTTGAAAGGAGCTCGCTGCACTCAGAAGCTAACATATTAGAAATCTTGGATGTCAAAGAAAAACAACAACAAGGCAGACAATTCACACATCACTTCAACTCTTACACCATAACTACCACTGCCAACAATCATCAGCCCTACACCTTTACTGATGCAGATCTGGACCAACTCAGTGAGATATACATTATATCTCTCATAAAAACCTGTCTCTCAAATAACTCAACAAGTCTTCGAAACATAAGAGCAATACATAGACTTGGAAAAGCGGGAAAGAAAATATACAGAAGATATGCTCTAGTTGATTTCGAACTAGCAATGCACACTGGTCTGAACAAACTATCCATCCAAACGGCAAGAGAAGATCTTCCTACGGGACTACAATGGAAGGGCTCGAACGTGATTCCCAGCACTGGAGAAATCGGAATCTGCTTCAGAAATCACGAGGAAAAGAAAAGCTTCTTCAGAATCAACTAATGTCATGCTTATTCTGATCTCTCACTGAATGCCTTCTCATTCCTGCTTCAAGAAAATCAAGAGACAGATCCTGTGGTAGTAAGAAGGAAAGAACTAATGACCAAAATCCTAGAGGAACTCAGCCAACACTGAGCACTCCAAAATGAACTTCATAAAGTCTGCTGGAGACAACTACCCAAGAAGTTAATAGTCAGAGAAGATCCTGTAACCAAAGAACTTTCTTAGGACTATTAAAGTAATAGCTACACTATGTATCTTGTTCAAGGGAATGATCAGTTTATTTTTTTCTCTTATCATTTACTTTCTTCAAATACTTAAGGGGAGATTGTTAGTACATAATGTAAATGTAACAGAAAACAGTCAAGTATTAGAAGAAAAGATAAGATATATCCTCAAAAGAGAAAGGATATGAAAATCTGTACGATCTACAGATTTCTATATTCGTATAGAACTACTCCGGAATTTCCGAAGTAGTTCTGTACAGACCAAATTCTATAGAAATCCTCTTTTCTGTAGAAGGCTTCTGATGTGAAGCATTACTAGTCTTCAAATAAGAGTCCTGAAGGAGTTCTGGACTATCAGAAGATAAATTTTACGAGAAGAACAAATCAACCTTTGTGTGAAGAACAATTAAAGATGAATACCAACTTGGTATTAAATGCAGAAGTAGTTGAAGCAGTTGAGAAGAGATAAATTGAATATCTTCAATTTATCTCTATATACTCTGACACACTCCAAATTCAACCGTCCTCGACCACATTATTCGCTTGTTGTTACTACTTTCTATAAATAGCAACCGTACTTCACCAAATATGGTAAGACAACAAGCACACAATTCACAAGCTTCTCAAAACCAATTACAACTTACTCCCGTAAAAGAGTTCTTTCTGTGTATAAACTCGTGTAAACCATTATTTACATTTGAGATATACAGAAAAACTTTTTTATGAATTGTTGTCTTCCAATTTGATTTACTTTCTGCAACTTGTTTATCTTGTTTAAATCAAACTGAGCCAATATTGTTAAAGAGCCCCTCAAGGGACCCAACACTAACGACTACAAAATAAACGCATCTTAAATTATCGCTTAACAACAAGAACCTTCCTGTTAAAGAAATAAACAAGAAAAAAGCAACGAAAATAACTAAACCAAAAAAAAAGTAAAAAACTAAGCCTAGAGAAGGAGTAGGAGTAGAAACTACCGCAACATCTAAAACAACCCCTACAACCTAAAATTTTGACACTAATTATCTAAACTTAACACTTAATCCAAAACCCTAAAGTATAAACCATGTAAGCATAACCTTAGTTTAAATCAAATGTTAAGACTTATAAAAAGAACCTCATATGATCGCTCAGCGGCATGAACTTTCCCATAAAAAATAAAGAAGAAAAAAGCAACACAAAAATAAATAAATAAAAATTAATTCTAGAGAAGGAGTAGGAGTATAATCACATAATTCAAGGCTCGAACCGAGTTTCGTGTCTATGAAACAAAAGCCTTACCAGCCGAACTGGTAGTAGATTTGTTTGATATCTCAATACCATAAACATTTAATATTAATGTATTTAAGAAAAAAGTGCTTAAAAATTTTAAACAAGAAACTAAGTTGCGTTTCATAGGAATCAAACTTGGGTTTTGCGTAGCAAACTAACACGCTTAGTCACCGCGCTAAAATGTAAGTTGTTCAGTTTTTTCCTTATCCGCTGAAAAATCTATTTAATATGAAAGTATTTCGGGAAAAGCAAAAATTGGCCCAATAAAGAGACAATTTGTTGTAGTAATAAAAAAATTCAAGCAACTTAGTTTCCATTTTATTTGCCGTTAGCCCCTTCCTACCTTTCGATTTCTTTCTATTTTATTTTTTTTATTTTTGTGCACTTTTAGTTTTCTGATTTTCTTTCCCTTTTTTAATGATTGTGTCCCATGCAATGCGATTGTTTGAGGTCCATTTCTTTGATAGTGTTTTTTATGTTACTTTGTATTTAATGTGTTCTTTTAGTATTTATACTTTTGAGTTCACGCCTAAGATTAAGGATTTAGGGGTAAGAGTTTAGAAGTTGTGACATGATTTAGTTTAAGATCGAGACTTCTACAAATACATTTATTTAACCTTTTAACTATGGTACACCCATCGTCGCGGGCTGATGGTGTGAGGCACATTTCTTTGTTGGTATTTTAACTTATATTTTGTATTATCCTTATTTTTTCAAGGTTTGGTCTTTATAATTTATGGTTAAGAATATAGTGTTACGATTTGAGATTTAGAGTTTAGGGGTAAGAGTTTAGATGTTGCAGCATTGACTTAGTTTCCACCCGAGACATCTAGGAATCTATTCAATTAAATTTTTGAACAACACTACTACCTCGCAACGCGTAGGTAAGAAACAATTAGATCTATCTATATCACATGATATTATACCCTATATATAAAGTAATGTTGTGATGAATAGTACCCGAACAGTTAAACACTTATTCATATTTTTTTTTGGAATAGTGATGCTACAGTTAAAACACTATGCAAGTTTTTCTTTCTTTTTGTGTTTTCCGTTTTTAATAGTTGCAACGTATTTTGGCAATGTTTTCACTTTTCCTTTTTTTTACGTCTTAGCACATTGAGACATTTTTTTACTTCCTAGTCCCTGTGGAAACACGCAGGTTCTCGAAACCTAGTTCTGTCTATTAGAAAGTTTGTTACAATAATAAATAATGATCAATACACTATCTATTGACGGCGAAGGTAATGCGTCATGACAGATTTGACACACAATGAACCGGCGGACTCCGTTAGGCTGGTGGTGGAAGTCGATTGCGCTCCTAATGGTCGGATCAGGTAGCTTTTGCCTTGATGACAACTTAGTTGAGGCCTTCTCCGGTGAGGATACCTGCAAAAACGAGGAAAAATATAGTGGTCGTTGGTGTACCATCGACTACCGCCCTGTTTAATTTGTAGATATTCTTTGATTTAATAAATAAAGATCCTGGAGGTTTATTTGAAACCCTAGCCGTCGCCTGGAATTTAGGTGACAGTACTATCGTTCAGTATCATTTGGCAACAGAGCCATAAACGAATATCGTAGGCATCATCATGATCATCAATATAGATTTGCCGCAGGAGGCAACGCAGATCATTATCGAGATCCCCGGCAACCTCGCAGATTCGGCGCTAGAGGCAACAAGGAATATCATTGTTATCCGCTATATGATGACAGCGGGATTAAACCCAACGTGGAAAAGTGTATTCATATTTAAGATCTTCTTGGCTTGGGTACTTTTCCACCAACCACTTCCTCACCGGTGCGACCCGTGCATTCCGTGAGGCTAGAGCCGTCCCCTTAATCTGCGTCATCCGCGCGATCAGTGCCATATGCTCGCTCCGCGCCACCTGCTTCCCTGTCGGCGCCACCCACATCACTCCCGTCATCTCAACAACCATTTCGCTGCAACCGCTAAAGCCACACTCGCACCCACCAATCCTTCTGCAACCGCAAAACCCACACTCGCACCCGCCAATCCTTTGGAACTGCAATAGCTGCACCAACACCCATTAACCTTCCCGCAGCTTTCATCGATACCAGCATGACCTGCGGTTGCAAGTAACTACGACCTGTGTAATGTTGTGGCCACCGTAAGTATTACCACACATGGTGGTTTCCGATCAAAATGTTAGGAATGTCCATTGAATTTTGTTTTAGTTATGGGATTTTTACTTAGCAGAGAAATTGGGATTGAGATTGCCATATTTCAAGCTACGCATGGAATTGATTTTCGCACAACATAGGAGATCATGTGGGTCTCAAAATTATTTAATTAAAGTCATTCATTCTACAAGCATTGGTGTGAGAGTCAAAATCAAGTGGGGAATTGCTCTATTTTTGCATGAGGATCAAGTTATTAATAGTATGGATGCTTTGGTTAAAGGGGGTTTCCGCTCTAAAATTAGCGGTGATCTCTTTGACACTCTCAAGACTCGAGGATGAGTCTATTTCGAAGAGGGAGAGAGGGAGAAGGAGGGGAACGGATGGTAACCCAATACACCCAGGACCCGCCCGTCATAATAATGTTCGCTTAAAGCCGACTCGAGCGATATGTGAAGATAAACTTAAAGAGTTGGTCATGATTGTATTGAATAAAAGCCGTCAAGATGTTATGTTTGATCCGGATGAGTTTCATCCCACGTTAAAACTCGAGGACAAGTTTTTTAATGAAGGGGAGGATGATACGGATCTGGATGATACGGATCTGGATCCCGACTCTGCTAGCCTGTCGCATGACCACCCTTTGGGGGATTAGAAACCCATTCACATTTTTCTTGTTCCCTACTCTATTCTTATATTAGTAGTATATTATTATTTGATAAGTTTCATAGCTTAAGTGTGTTTCCTATTATTTGTTTGCCTATTTAAATGATTTTGTAATTCATAATATGGGAGTTAAGTTTTGACTAAATAACAATCCTGGAGGATTATTGAAACCCTAGTTGTCGCCTGGAATTTTAGTGACAATACCTCCGTTCGGTATCCAAAAGACTGGATATCCTCTAGTAGTTTATCTGGGTGGGTGTTGAGGTTGTCAAACTCCTTCCGATTTCTGGATTTCCACAATCACCATAATGTTGCATCTGCAATAATTCAAATTGCCATAACGATTTTGGGGTTAGGATACATCTGAGAGACAAGATTAAGTAATTCTAATTAGACGTCTGGAAGTAGAGATTACACCACCAGTTAACTAGTTCCCAAGTTTTGTGAACCATAGGACATGTGAG
Organism: Deinandra increscens subsp. villosa; assembly: GCA_039602395.1. Lineage (NCBI taxonomy): Eukaryota > Viridiplantae > Streptophyta > Magnoliopsida > Asterales > Asteraceae > Deinandra > Deinandra increscens. The sequence continues at coordinate 23,603,217 of JBCNJP010000017.1, forward strand.
AAGAATGTGGGTTACGGACTCTTCATTATCATGACAACACGAGCAGCCCAGGTACGTGACAGCAACACCTATCTTTAAAAGTTCAGCCTTCGAAGGAATTCATTTAATGTCGGCTTTCCAAAGGAAGACATCGACCCTTTTCGGAATGCATTGAAGCCAATGGTGCTTGTAAACGTAATCACCTAAGATGGATCTTTCCACTTGATTACAGATGTAAGCCAATGAGAAATCCTTGTTCTGAGACCACTCTAAAAACCCATTTATCCTTAACAGTGCCAAGTATGCAAGAGTCTAAGGCAGCAAGGAGTTGATCAAGATCAGAGTACGCGGGGGTGGGGGATGGACCAGTTCCATGAGTATGAATGATGACCAAAGACTACTTGTATCCGGTCAGCCAAAAGGCAAGATTTGGCCTTCTCAATACTAAACAAACCCGACAGTTTCTGAACTAAACACTCTGACCCAAGCCAATTATCGAACCAGAAGCTTATAAAGTCTCCATTACCCGACATAGGTTTTGCATGTTTTGATAAAAATTAATACGAGAGAGTTCTTCGATCACTTGGGGGATAAATTTCCAGATCCATGGAATGGATTTTTTTAGGGGTAAAATTCCTTGCTAGCGAGGGGAAAGATGAATGGCAGCTATCATCTTGGCCCAAAAAGATGAGTTAAATGATTTCTATCGTCGCCCCCACATTGAGATTAGGGAATACTTAGCATCTTTAAGGCTACTAATGCCAAGACCACCACATGATTTTGGAGCTAAAATCCGGTTCCATGATACCCAACATATTTTCCTTTGTCATTCGTGGTGCCCTAGAAGATGTTTCTTCTTATCGAATCAAGTTCATTCAATATAGATGATGGAGCTTTGAAAATTAATAAACAGTAAAAGGGAAGGCTACCTAGTACGAATTTGATAAGTGTGGCTTTACCACCACTCGAAAGTGTGATGGAGTTTCGAGTTCATAGCCTTTTTTCGAACTTCTCTATGACCGATTCCTGGGTTTTTTAAATGCATATTTGCATCTATGGGGACCCCCAAGTAAGTAAAAAGGAGGGAACCAGTTATGCAATTGAGAATGTATGACATTTGTAACAGTTGGTTATTGGTCCAGCCATTGCATAAGGATTACACTTTTTCAAGTTGACTTTGAGACCAGAGATAAGGTGAAAGCACCTGAGAAACCGGCTGATCAAATGTGCATTGGAGGTAGACAAGTCCCCAATGAAGATAGCATCATCGGCATATGATGAAGAGAAAGGGAGCAAGTGGTTCACCTTCCATAACTCCTTTCTCTATGTTGAATTCACACGTTGGCGACCTCTTTATCAATAATGAGGATCTACATGATTTCAAACAAGAGAATATCCACTGACGCCATTTTTCAGAGAATCCCATTTGATGAAGAATTGAATCTGAGAAGGCCTAGTTGACACTATCAAATGCCTTCTTGAAGTCGACTTTAAAAAAGTGCATTTCTCTTAGAATGCTTGAGCCATGTGACAATTTCATTAAGTGTAAGTGCTCCATCAAGAATATGTCTACCCCTAACATAGGCTGATTGAATACCACTGATGATGGATTTAAGAACCAGTTTAAGTCTGTTTGCCAACATTTTGGCTATCACTTTACAAGGGCAACAAACTAGGCTTATAGGACGGTAATGGGATAGAGACATGGGGTCTTTTTTCTTAGGTATGTGGGAGATGAAGGATATATTGCACCCGTGGCTGACCAGTTTGATGAAATTCGCTCATGATATTTAGAAAATCATAACATAGAGACAACTAGTTATTTTTAATAAAGTGGAAGTTGAATCTATCTGGGCCGGGTGCTTTATTAGATCCATATTCCCATACTGCAACTCTAATATCAGCCATTGAAAACGTAAGAGTTAATGCCACTGATTGAGATGATGAGATACAAGAACAGTCATCATATTTGAAGATCGACCTGTTGGACATTGGTTTAGTAAATATTGATTTGAAGAAATCATAGGAAGCCTCTTTGATTTCACTAGGGATGGAAATACAGTTACCCTGAATAAGCTGAGTATTAAGTCTAGATTTTGTGATACGATTTTTGATAAAACCAGGAAAGAAACACGAATTTTCATCTCCATCCCACTTTATTCTAGATTTTTATCTCAGGTCCTTGGTGTTGGCCTCATTGATTTATTTGATCTTCTTAATCGAATCCAGCCTCATCTTTTGTTCAAATGGTGCACGCCGAAGTACTTCTATTTTTAGATCCAACCTTTCAAGTTTGGAGGCCAGTAACTTGTCAAGTTTTAGGGAACTGTTGACGCCATTGGTAATTTGTAAGTTGTTATGAAGAATTTCATTCTAGCCAGATATGTTTTGCCAAGAGTTGTAGTACCTAAACGGGCCTGGTCCAAAGTCCAAATACTCGATGCTAAGATGTAACATCCGAGAATTTGATAAATGCGTAAAGAATATGTGCCTAATGTGATAGATACATGTGATATATGTGATAGATAGCTAAACGTGATAAAAAGTATAAAAAATAAATGTTTACCCATTAACAGGTAATGAATTGATAAAAGGTAGTGTTATATTAATGATACACGTATTGATTGATAAAATGAGATAAGGAAATAAAATAAATACGTGTTATATAAAAAAGATAATGGATATATATGATATTAGAATGAAATACGGGCTTAGAAGTTAATATGATAGAAATAAATGATAACCAGAGGAAAATGCCTTTACGCGATTGTGTATTATTGAATACGTGTGTAAATGTATGATTGAATAGTATAAATGTGTGTCAGATATTCATTTAATGAATATATACGTGGGGATACGTGCTTGAATAGTTAAACATATGAAAAATACGTGCTTGAATAGTTAAACATATGAAAAATAGATGAAAACGTACTTGAACGTTAAACGGGTTGCTAAGAATAAATAAAACGTATCGTACGCAAGTCTTATACTTGTTTAAATTTATTATATGATATCTCGAGGCATAGAAAGTATTATAAATATATCCTCACATGATATGGGACATGAAATAATAAGTATGTAAAGTTAGAGGGGCTAAATTATAAATTGTGAAAAGTATATAAATAAATATATAAAAATATATACGTGGGTATATATATTATCAAAAGTGTCCCGAACCTTAGAAAATGTTATAAATATGCCCCATAATATTTTAGAGAATAAAATAATAAAAGAATAGAAGTTCGGGGGGTGAAAGTGCAAATTAATAAAGATCAGGGGCAAAAATCGTAAAAACAACAAATCTGGCCGGAAGAAGGACGGCTCACGTATCGTGTATCCGTGTTCCCTTCTCGGCGCAATACGCATAGCGAGCAACAGCAGCAGAAAGCTTCCAGGTCGTGAAATGGTCCACGTTTGTGATTTTGTAGCCCAAGTTACCTCTCATACGCGTCATTTTTGGAGAAATTACTCACCTAAGTACGTGGAGGGACCTTGTGCGACCTCAATAAGTATAAATAGGGGCCTGGATCGTCCATAACAACTCGCAAATTCATAGATTAACACCCCAAATACCCTTTCTTGAACCCGAACTTTCTTCTACAAAATTCGACTAAACGGGAAGGAATTAAGGTCTGATCTTCTGCAGTCCCACGTTTCTTGGTATGCTCTACAAAAGTCCCATGTTAATTTCAGTTATTATAATGTCTGGATTATAGATTTAACACTGTGCAAAAATTAGGGTTCATAAGCTTGTTTTGCTAAAATTGGGTGATCGGGTGGGAATTAAGGTCTGAATTTTTGTAGGTAATCCTAAAATAATGTATTTTAAGAAAGCCTAAGTTTATTTCTGATTTGAAAAAGGTTTGGTAATGGTTTTGAAAGTACATTGAAATTAGGATTTTCGTAACGTTGTTCTGTCAAAATTGAGTAAACTGTGTTGAATTAAGGTTTGATATTTAGAAGTATATTATAAAATGTTATAATGGATAACACCCTAAGTGGGTTTCAAATAAAAATGAGCTTTGATAAAGAAATAAGAAAAAATGGGAAATTAGGGTTTTTAAAATATGATTATTTAATATAAAATAATCCGGAGGGTATGGGAACTTGATTTTTGGTATAGTAACATGTTTATATATATAGGGGAAGGGTCAAATAAAAACAAGATGTTATTGCGAAAACACGAAAACACGAAAACAAAAATTAGTACCTCTATAACTTCCTCATACGTTAATATTTTTTTTTAAAAATTTGCACCAAAAGTCTTAAAATTATGTCACCTTTAATTCTGGGAAAAAAATTAAACATATAAAATTTCGTGATTTTTTTTATTATTGCACATGTGCAATAATACGTATTAATTATATTACACATGTGCAATATTAACAAAAAACATTAATTTATTTTTAAATTTTTTCAAGAATTAAAGATAACAGAATTATAAGATCTATGGTACAATTTTTTATCAAAAATATTAACGTATGAAAAAGTTATAGAGGTTTTAATATTATTGCACATGTGCAATAATAACTTTTTATTGCACATGTGCAATAATAAAAAAAATTTAAAACGTTAAATTTTTTTTAATTTTCTCCGGAATTATAAGATTTATAGTGCAAGTTTTTATAAAAAAAAATTTCATATGAAAAAGTTATAAAAAGGTTTTAATATTATTGCATATGTGCAATAATAATAAAAAAAATTATTGCACCTGTGCAATAATAATTTTTAAAAAAAAAATTGTTTTTTTTTTAAATTTTTTCCAGAACTAAAGATAACATAATTTTAAGGATTTTGTGCAATTTTTTTAAAAAAATATTAACGTATGAAAAAGTTTTAGAGGTTTTAATATCTTTGTATATATATATATATATATATATATATATATATATATATATATATATATATAATAAGTATATATGAGTTTAAAATAGATAAAGTATTAAAGATACCGAGTTAATAGGATATTTAGAAGTTCGTGCGGAACGGAAGGGTAAGCGCCTGTACACTGGGGTTTCTGTCAAAGCGGGGGTGTCACTTAAATCCCAATTGGGACCTGGCATACCTTACTGGGCGATCACGAAGTAATCGTTTAGTTATAGGAATGCGCGTCTTCATATTATCAGTAAAGTGGTTGTTTTGCCTATAAGGACATTTTAGTCATTTTGACCTATACAAAGGATAATATTAAGATAATAAAAGATATAAATAAACATAGGAAGTGTTTATTGTATAAAACATTGCGTTAAAGCCATACGATACACAAATTAGGTTAAATCAGGAATCGTGGCAGGAGTTACGTCCAAGTTAAACCGGTTAAAGATATAAGGTGAATTCTAGGAGCCCACTCTTAAATGTTTTAAATGTTTTAAATATTTTTGGCTGATACACATACAAATGTTATGAAAATATATTCAAATGGTTTATAACTAAAATGTCTTCTATCTTAACTGTTAAACTAGTTTTGATTGATATACAAGTGAAAGATTATGATAATGTATTAAAAATGATTACGGGTGAAATGTCTTAAAGTGTTAGACTGATAAATTGCTTTAGAACTGATATATACGTGAAATGTTATGGAAATGCATTAAAATTTTTATACGTGAAATATTAGGGAAATGCGTTAAAAGCTTATACGTGAAATGTCTTAAATGGATAGAATGTTAAACTGCTTTTGGGATGATATAGAGATGTGTTTGAAGTGCTTATGCATGTCATTACGCACTTATGATGACTGTGATATGGTATGTGCTATGCTTGCTTTGAAATTAAATAGTCAAGTGATAAAGGAATTATTAGTAGACGTTATAGTGAATATGTATGATTATATGAGAACAGGTGATGCATTTGCTTTATTATTATGTGGTGGATATGCCACTGGTACTTCCTATATATATACATAATAATATTAGTTACTCGGCATATCAAGAGTGTGGAGGATACACCGCTGGTACATCCTCTATACATACACCAATGGCAAATTGGGGGATGTCCACTGTTGCAGCATATAAATGTCGTATCGCTGTCTACTGATAACCCTAAGTCACTTGGGTATTTAACTAAAGGTGGGTAGTAGTACAGGGGGAGTTAGGAAGTAGTGTTACTTAATGGGGTTAGAGATCACTACAAATAAAAAGGGGAGAAAGCTACTGTCCGTTATAGGGAATGCCCTAGAAGGGTAAACTCGGAAATTAACAGAGAAAGGAAAATGGTGCGGCTGTCCATTATAAGGAATGCCCTAGAAGGGTAAACTCGGCAGTTAGGGGAAAAGGATAGAACAATGCGACTGTCCGTTATAGGGAATACCATAGAAGGGTAAACTCAGCAGTTAGCAATAATGGTATCTCTGCTTATACATTAGCAGGGTTTAGACTGATAATAAATGTTGGGGTTATAGGAAGGAATAGAGGGGATAATGGGATAAATGGTTTTATAGAGGGTATTTCCTGTTAAGGAATATTACGTGTTGTATAATTATGATATATGTTATACTTGATAAATGTTTGTGAAAAAGGGATCTTGCAGGTCCAAAGGTTTTAAACCTCACGAAGAGGTAAAGTTTTTAGAATATAGAACTCATCAGCATAAGCTGACCTTTTCCAAAAATGTATGTATGTCAGGTCAGGGTGAGACTTCAACTAGTTATGAGAAGGCCGTTGTGATAAGGGATTAGATGGGCAAGCTATCGGAAAGAAGGAAGGTTTTGGCAAGCTGGCATAGATACAGTAATAAACGTAGATGGAGGTCTCAAAATATGGTCCAAACACGATATCAATCTCTAGTGAGTGTGCGAAATCCAAACAGTAGAGAGATTCAAGAATATAGATGAAGAAATTAAAGATGAATACGATAAGAACAATAAATAAAGATTACCAATCGATTACACCTTAAACAAATGCACAAGAATTAGTGATTCGTCTGGTAAACGGATGAGAGAAATCAAAATCTTTGTTTCTCTCCTAAGCCTCACGAAATCCCTCTTTCTGCCTTGCTTTTTCGTGAACTCTTGTAATGAGGGATTAAGTTTGTTTTTATAACAAACTTAACCCTAATCTCCCTAAACTGGACCTGGCCCAATAACTAATAAGACCCAATTACAAACTAGCTAGCCCAAACACATGATTAACTAAAACATACATGGATAACCCAAGCCCAAACTCATTTAATACACAATCCTCATAATTCTAGCCTCAACAATCTTCCCCTAGGCTTGTGGTATTAAATGTCTTCAACTTTTAGTCTTCAAATTTGCAATCCTCTTTTTGGCTTGATCATGTGTTGGTGAAGATCCTTCCTTCGACAGTCCTCATTGGGCAGCATGAGAGACTTCAGGTGACTCTTCCTCTTTATCCGCACCTTCTTGGACTTCTAAGGATGAACAAGTAATGAGAGGAGGATTCCCATACACTTGCATCTTCTTTAATGATCTTTGGTCCTTGAAGAATCATTGGTTACTTTCTTGACTTGTCATTGAATTCAGAGGATAAATTTTAAAAGCTTCTATCTTGGCATTCTTTATTATAAATCTTGAACTAATGAAAATTTCTTGAACTGCTCTGCATCAAATGCAATGATGCATTTAACTTCCCCTCAACTTGTGAACTGCTTCTTCTTGATCTTTGGAAGCTTCACTTGAACCAACAAACTTCCCCTAAGCATCACATTCTTCCATAGGGTAAGTCCTTTTCCGGCTCATTCAATAACACGAATAGTAGCAGCAACAATGCTTTGATCAACAGAGTCCTTGACTTTTCCTTTTACATGACATTTCTTTTGCATTTAATCTGCCATGCTCAACATGAAACAAACAAACACTAACAAGTATATGATAACTGGTTTCTAGGTTAGCATGAGAACAACATTATTCTAGTTTAGCAGGAGAACAACTTTATTTAACATAAACCCCAACATTGATTACGGGTTTCCTTTAAATACTTTCCCTGAACCCAGGGATTTTTCTCATTTTCCCTGAGATAATACATATCTCTCCCTGAGATAATGCTTAATATCTCACTTCTTATCTCACCTTCTCCCCCTAAAAAAACGGGTCATTTTTGGGAGGGGCATAAATTTTTGCACAAAACCCACAAAAACATATTAAAAACCTGAGATTAACCTGGCCATAGTTGTAAAACAAAGATTAAAAACTTAAGAAAACTCAAAAGAAAAATAAAAATAAAACAAACATACCAAATTACTAACGAGAAGGTTTTATTTGGGATCAAACCGTCTTGTAAACTGAGGAACCCTTTTTAGCATCCATTACTCGAGCATGTCCAGCTTATTGCCGGTATTTTGATCCTCTTTAAACCCATGTTCCACTTTTCCTTGATGTTTGTCACTTAATTATCTTTTAGGTATATTAATTATGAACACAAGACAGTCACACACAAATCCTAGGTAATTAGTATGTGCACTCTATCAAGCTTGATCATTCCCTACCACATATTTTCACATTCCCATATCCAAAGTTTTGAATCTTTTCTCAAGACTTGGTTGAGAAGAGAAAGAACAGCTCATAAGAGAAAGGTGTAATATACAAAGACTTGTATGATTCAACTCAGAGGTGTTTTTTCAGACAGGTTGTAGCCTTTCATCAAACACATAAGCCTAATCACAAAGTCAGGGCTAAAGGGTTTTGGACACTTGAGGGTCTCTTTTATTGTGCACATTGGGATCTTTTATGGTGTAAATAATATACAGCGATCTGCAAGCACGTTAGTACAGACTAACCAGGTCTTTGCTCACGCAAAACAGAGGTGAGACTAACTAACTGCTTAGACATCCCCATGTCTTTGCTTACACAAAACAGAGGGGGCGCCGAGTTTTTGAGAAATGTGATTCAACACTTTGGAGTCCGGCATGTGTATCGGGAACAATCTTGTAGTCAAATAAACATGCACAAAACCTAAGTGTGTGTTTCCCGTCAAATGTCATATGTTATCTTTAAGTGTTGTGACAGATACCTCTGGTTTTGGAACTGAGCCTACCAAGAACAACAACTTGGATCATGTCTTTCACTTCAGCCTTACGCGTGTCAGTCACCTGTAGACAGAATTATTTCATTTCCCATCTTCTCAAACACACAAACGATTAAAAAATTAAAAGGCACACTTTGAAATGAGGGGGTCAACTTTTTGATATTTACTATTATTCCCCTTGCTTTTTTATTTTTAATAACATTTTTTGTTTATTATTATTTTTTTTACTTTTGTTAAATTTTATTTTTTTCATAATAACACACTGACACAAAAGTAAAGATCAAGTAACTAAGCAATATGGCAAATGTGACGCCCACTCCTAGACTTGGCCCTAGGAGCGGTCACGCATCGGATTTACTCATGAACACAAGGTACAACAGAGATAACTAAAGCAGCGGAAATAAAAACTTTTATTCATATGCCAAGTATTACATAGTAAGAGAGACAAATACAAAAGAGAAATAAACATCTCCACGCCAGTTTTCAAAAATGTCTTCTCTTGATAGCTTGACATTGTCTTGATAGTATATGCCACCTAGTTCCTGCTCACATCTCAGCCTTCCCTTTTCGATCCGAAGGTCCAGCCTCATCTGACATACATAACTTAACAAGTCAGCTTACGCTGGTGAGTTCTACGTTTTGGGAAAACTTTACCTTTCGAAGGCACTTAGGTTTGTCAAACACATTTCTGCAATTAGACAATCAAACACAAAGCATATAGCACATATATTCACATATTCTAACCTCGTGAATAGACTAACCTTCTGTTGCTTTGTCATCCTTGTCTCATATTAACTGCTATCTTAGGGAAATAGTGTTTCTATTTGCTTTACGAACACATCGTGTAGCAATGGTCCCTTTAGTTTTGACACTATATAGCTTTGACGCTATTTGGCTTTGACGTCGCTTAGCTTTGACGCTTTCTGGCTTTGACGCCGCTTGGTTTTGACACCATTGGGACAACACTATTTAACTTCTTGTTTCAGAAGTCCCTTACTTACCAATCTTTCCTCGATTACCATTCTTAATCTATTCTACTAGAAACATCGAAATGGCAATCTATATTTCCTCTACTCATCATCGTACAATCAATACATATAACAAGCAATTATAACAATTGAGAGTATTTTCATAAAACGTTATGTATATCAGCCCAAAACGGTTTAAAGCATTTAAACAATATTAAAAGAGGGCTCATAGAACTCACCTTAGCTTTGCGAAGCTATTATTCTTGGGTTAAGTTCTCGTGAATCAGTTTCTTAATTCCTTTAACGTAATGTCCCTATCAAGACATCCTAAAGGTTACAATTCACATTTAGGACTTACCCCATTATCCCAAAACCCAACTCATTATTGGTTAATATTCTTAATAGTCAAAATGACCATTTTGCCCCGTTTACATATTTTGTTATATATCTTTCAAGTCTTTGCTCCTTAACGTTTACCGCTCGTGTTTCCTCATGACCGATCATTTGGCGGAATTACTATGAGGAATAGTCACGGGGTTTGGAACTTGGTGACGATCGTTACCGGCCGTGTAGGCGTCATTGACGACCATGAGGCGGAATTACTACAATCGTTGCACCGAGTAATTTAATTATAAATTACCAAAATTTAAACTCATATATATTTAATATATATGTAAACATGTTACCATACCAAAATTCAAGTCCTTATACCCTCCGGATTATTTTATCTATACTATCTTATTATACATATATGAGAGAGAAAATCAAGTGGTTGAAAAATCAAGTTTTAATGCACAATGTACAAATACTTTATGCACAATATTGAATCTCTTAAGAGGTACCAGATTTATAGCATGATGTACAAGACACTTCAACATAAAGGATTTTGGCGGTCATGACCACAGATTTCAATCTGGTTTCAAATTCGAAATTCAAACTTACATCTGCTTTATCGGGAGAACGCATATATGCTTTATGCTTTATTGATACTCCCCACAAACCCTAAACATGTTCCCAGTTCCTTCTCTCTCCCCCTTCTTCATCGCTGCATTCCGTCTTCCTACCAAGCCTCCAAAACCCGTCTTCCTCCTTCACCGGGATTCTCCATGGCCGAACAGTTGCAGCCCCGTCCTCTCCATGGACGACAAACAAGTCAAGCTTCAATCCGACGAATCCATGTGCAGCTCTCTCCCATTCGCAATTTAGGGTTTCTGGAAGGTATTTGGCCGGAGAGATCGATGAACCGTAGCTCACATCGTCTTCTTACTATCTCTGTGCTATCGCCGCCATCGCTTCAAATCCTTGATGCGTTTGATAGTTACAGCTTCCGTTTTTGTGATGTGTTGAAGAATCAAGGCCATTTCGTCTTTCCTTCTGTCAGGTATCTCTCTCTTTCTCCCTCCGATTTCTTTTCTTCTGTTTTCACTTGCTATGGGATTTCTGCTGTTGCAGAGGAACCCTAATGAAGTTAGGGCATTTCGAAGGGAGGGTTTACATCTTGGACATCTTTCGTTTAAATCTGATTAACCTTCGGTTTTTTGAATTTTTGTATTTTTCAGGTACATTCAAGTTCATTCATGATCATACTGTTACAGATTTTTTCTGGTTTGTATATTTGGCTGCTGCAATGGGTTTTAATAAAACTGAACAATAGCTCTTATATGTTCATTTTAGAAAAGAGAATAACAAATTGGATTCAGGTTTTGTTACTGAAATCAGTCTCATTTTGCTGCATTCAGGTTTGCATCATATCAGATACATGAAAGGAAGGTAGAGGATTTGGGTTAATTCATTGTGTCTGTTAGAGTTTCAGTCCAATTTTAGAACGTGAAGGGAAGGTATATGATTTGGGTTAAGGTATGATTTTGATTTTAACAATGTTGTTTTGTTGGATGTTTTCGTTTTTTGAATTGAGAAATTCTTGTATGTGTATAGAACATATGAATGAAAAAAGGAATGAGAGATGTGGAGGCAAACATGCTGCTAGAATCGCAAAATTGGTTAAAGAACGTGGAAATTGTATTACAAAGGTACCATCCTTTTACTCTCTCAAGAATTGTAACTACATAAATGGCCTTTAACTTGAATTATAAACTCTAATTTTGTACTATTTAGGAAGATGAAACAACATTATTAGGTAAGAATGCAGATAAGGCTGACTGCTTATCAACTTTTCTTCTAAGTTTAATGGAATTTATTTTTCTTCTAAGTTCTATGTGCAAAGAATACTCCCGTTGTTACCGTTGATAGTGCAAAGATTTTTTATATTTTTTTTACTAAATGGTTCATATGATTTGGAGTTATAAGTTTTTGAAATATGAGTAAGTTTTGGAACCGCATTATCATTGTATTACTTCGTGAATTATTGGCACATTCTTTATCAATCGAGTTCAGTTCACAGTTTTGGCCCTGTTTTGATGTCTAATTCTTATGAATAATTACTTTTTCAGTTGTATGTGCTGATTTAGCTTACTTTGTTTACTTTTACAGGTATGTTTGATAGGATTGCACCCTTGCCAACGGATCTAAAAACAGTAAGGCTCAAATCATGTAACATAGCTATGACTGTGAAGAAAGTACCATACGACTATGTAGTCAGCATCTAAAACTGAATATGAGGTAAATGGAACCGAAATAAAGTTTCTTTTTCTGTTTATTGTACTTTAAATACATTAGACACAACATGAGCTCTAAAACAAAGGAAGTTGGTCGTGTCTTAACAATAATTATGCTGCACCACTCATAAGTTTTATTATTAAGATCTTTTATGTCATTTGAAATAGTATGTTTTGAGAGCCTAAAACAGTCACTGTATTTAGAATGTGGCCACAACACTCATTTTAGTTTAAAAAATATCAAGGTTTTAATTTTAGAAGTAGTTGTCCCACATATTCTAATGACATGAAAATTGACTTTCAAAAGTCAAGTTACCACTTTTGAGAGTATGAATCAGAATTTTAAATGCTAATTATTTGTATATTCATGTTTTGTTTTTAAAAATGATTTTAGAACATGTTGGATTTTTGACCGTACACATTGTTCTTCATAGTCTTGATGACTAATATTTATCATGTGTCAGAAACCATGATTTAGAATAATAGTTTTGTTGTTTTCCTGTTTGTGTTTCATTCTGTTTCTATATTTTTTAGCGATATCAACTTTATGTAGTATGGTTGGATTCTTATTTTTATGGATTAATATTTATGATAACAGTTTCATGTAATGAGTTGATCAATAATATAATAAGAAGCACATTTGTGGGTAGATATTAAGCACATTTGTTGGATAACAATTGCAAAAAAGAAAGCCAGAGCAGGAAGGGTAGACTTAAGTTCTTCATTCATCTCTTGGTTTTAGATTCTTTGGATTCTTTGCTTGTCGCAGGAGTATTCCCCAGGTATTTCTATTTAATTTTTTTTTTCTCTTGCCTAATTTCTGTTCACATACAGATTTAGGGTTTTCCCCCAGGTACTTGTAATCACAATGGTTAAAACTCCTGGACTTGAGTCCATGCCACCTGAAACCATTGACATAGAATTGTTGGAAATGTTAAAACAACAGATAGCTGCAGTCATCTATATGACTTGTTTTAAGCAACAGTTCTTTTTTTTTGTAGTTTTGTTTCCTTCCACTTATGTCTTATTATGTGTTTTATGTTGTTTTGTTGTAGGTAGAATATTGCATAGGGATCCGCTTTTGGTGTTTAGGTATGCTAACTGATCTTAATACACAAAGAACTAATATTATTAATTTTATATTTCCCTAACTTTTCCTAAAACTTATTCTGAATTTATTTGTGAATCTGATTTGTATTCCTTGATTTGTGAATCCATTGTGTACACCAAGGTAAGTGCTTAGCTCGTGTCAATATTGGTCAGGTAGGGCTGTGAAATGAAATAAAAAAAATAGATTTTATAGAGATCAAGTTGTTTGATGGAACTACCGAACTAACCACTTATCTATATTGTATAAATAATTAGCTCCAGCTCTTCGTTTGCTCAACGTAATTTTATTGGCTTAATTAGGTTCTGATATTTGAGAGTTATACTCTGACTTTTGGGTTTTTTGCAAAGATACATTAGGTGCTTGTAGGTAAACTGTTTACATTTGTTTAAAAATATTTTCACTTTTAGAACTATTTTTTTTACATGCCACTGAATATTTAAGACCTGAATTAGATGATCAAGTCATCAAACCAACCCCTGTTCCACCGAGTATCTCTTTGATCGTCGGACTGCTATCTTATCTTTCAATGTATGTAAAAGAGATCATGTAATTAGTATTTGAGTTTATTTTAAATTAATTTTTTCTATGTTTTTGTTGTGTCATGTGAATACAGTTGCTGAACAATGCTTGGGGGAGCTATATCGGCTATTTGGATATTTATGTTTCATTCGAATGTACTATTTTCTTCACTCTTTGATGTATATATACATCATGGGACCGATTATGATATATTTGTTTCTTTTTACGTGAACACTGTGTTTTCATTGGTTCTTTGATTTAGATCTCTATGAATGTTTGTAGAGAAACAATTATCTCAGACTTTTCTGGTGTAATAATGTTTGTCGCTTGCAGATCTGGCGAATTGCTAAGATGGAGTTGTTTTGCTTTCAATTTGGGAGATACTAAGAGAGGTTTAAGCTCGCATCAGGTATATTATTTTATCTTAATGTTCTTGCCTGATTGTGGATTCATCTATTTTATCTGTTAAATGGGTTCTTTTTCTCATCTTTAAGTATGTTTGACTTTAGTTTGTGTTTTGGTTCTGATCGGATTTTTGTGGTGCTGCTTAACCAGGTTGGCTTTCTTATAATTCTTAACCACTGGTTAATCTCCTCCAAACTGCTGAATTTGACATAAAGAAAGAAGTTGCAATGGCTATATCAATTGCTACTTCTGGTGGCAGTAATGAACAAATCGGATGCCGGAAATATGTAGAAATTGAATGATGGAAACATGTAGAAGCATTTGAGTGTGCGCCAGTTCTTTGAGGTTTGCTTCCCCTTAGCCATATCAACTATCTTGCTTATTGGTTTGGTTTTTAATATTTGCAGGGTGCTTGCTGAGAAACTAAACCTTATAAGGTTCTTAGTTCCGGTGGTAGGTTACTTGAGTGACATCTTAGAATCATTTTTTTCTTGCTTTACAATTCATATGTTGTTTTCTAGCTATGTTGGTAACATGTTTTAATGGGTTCATGTGGGAATGTGCCCTTTTTGGTGCAGGGCAAAATGGGTCGGTTGGGTTGATAAGAAACCGAACCCATCTTCTTTAAAAGGGCAGCACAATGTTAATGAGAAAGACACAATTGTAGCTCCGAAATTGGGGAACAGGGCAAGCAAACTTATGGTTTATGTAATGAGTTGATCAATAATATAATAAGAAGCACATTTGTGGGTAGATATTAAGCACAGTTGTTGGATAACAATTGCAAAAAAGAAAGCCAGAGCAGGAAGGGTAGACTTAAGTTCTTCATTCATCTCTTGGTTTTAGATTCTTTGGATTCTTTGCTTGTCGCAGGAGTATTCCCCAGGTATTTCTATTTAATTTTTTTTTCTCTTGCCTAATTTCTGTTCACATACAGATTTAGGGTTTTCCCCCAGGTACTTGTAATCACAATGGTTAAAACTCCTGGACTTGAGTCCATGCCACCTGAAACCATTGACATAGAATTGTTGGAAATGTTAAAACAACAGATAGCTGCAGTCATCTATATGACTTGTTTTAAGCAACAGTTCTTTTTTTTTTTTGTAGTTTTTTTTCCTTCCACTTATGTCTTATTATGTGTTTTATGTTGTTTTGTTGTAGGTAGAATATTGCATAGGGATCCGCTTTTGGTGTTTAGGTATGCTAACTGATCTTAATACACAAAGAACTAATATTATTAATTTTATATTTCCCTAACTTTTCCTAAAACTTATTCTGAATTTATTTGTGAATCTGATTTGTATTCCTTGATTTGTGAATCCATTGTGTACACCAAGGTAAGTGCTTAGCTCGTGTCAATATTGGTCAGGTAGGGCTGTGAAATGAAATAAAAAAAATAGATTTTATAGAGATCAAGTTGTTTGATGGAACTACCGAACTAACCACTTATCTATATTGTATAAATAATTAGCTCCAGCTCTTCGTTTGCTCAACGTAATTTTATTGGCTTAATTAGGTTCTGATATTTGAGAGTTATACTCTGACTTTTGGGTTTTTTGCAAAGATACATTAGGTGCTTGTAGGTAAACTGTTTACATTTGTTTAAAAATATTTTCACTTTTAGAACTATTTTTTTTACATGCCACTGAATATTTAAGACCTGAATTAGATGATCAAGTCATCAAACCAACCCCTGTTCCACCGAGTATCTCTTTGATCGTCGGACTGCTATCTTATCTTTCAATGTATGTAAAAGAGATCATGTAATTAGTATTTGAGTTTATTTTAAATTAATTTTTTCTATGTTTTTGTTGTGTCATGTGAATACAGTTGCTGAACAATGCTTGGGGGAGCTATATCGGCTATTTGGATATTTATGTTTCATTCGAATGTACTATTTTCTTCACTCTTTGATGTATATATACATCATGGGACCGATTATGATATATTTGTTTCTTTTTACGTGAACACTGTGTTTTCATTGGTTCTTTGATTTAGATCTCTATGAATGTTTGTAGAGAAACAATTATCTCAGACTTTTCTGGTGTAATAATGTTTGTCGCTTGCAGATCTGGCGAATTGCTAAGATGGAGTTGTTTTGCTTTCAATTTGGGAGATACTAAGAGAGGTTTAAGCTCGCATCAGGTATATTATTTTATCTTAATGTTCTTGCCTGATTGTGGATTCATCTATTTTATCTGTTAAATGGGTTCTTTTTCTCATCTATAAGTATGTTTGACTTTAGTTTGTGTTTTGGTTCTGATCGGATTTTTGTGGTGCTGCTTAACCAGGTTGGCTTTCTTATAATTCTTAACCACTGGTTAATCTCCTCCAAACTGCTGAATTTGACATAAAGAAAGAAGTTGCAATGGCTATATCAATTGCTACTTCTGGTGGCAGTAATGAACAAATCGGATGCCGGAAATATGTAGAAATTGAATGATGGAAACATGTAGAAGCATTTGAGTGTGCGCCAGTTCTTTGAGGTTTGCTTCCCCTTAGCCATATCAACTATCTTGCTTATTGGTTTGGTTTTTAATATTTGCAGGGTGCTTGCTGAGAAACTAAACCTTATAAGGTTCTTAGTTCCGGTGGTAGGTTACTTGAGTGACATCTTAGAATCATTTTTTTCTTGCTTTACAATTCATATGTTGTTTTCTAGCTATGTTGGTAACAGGTTTTAATGGGTTCATGTGGGAATGTGCCCTTTTTGGTGCAGGGCAAAATGGGTCGGTTGGGTTGATAAGAAACCAAACCCATCTTCTTTGAAAGGGCAGCACAATGTTAATGAGAAAGACACAATTGTAGCTCCGAAATTGGGGAACAGGGCAAGCAAACTTATGGTTTATGTATGCAAGTTTTTGTGTGATATTATTGAAATTTTGCAACATGTGATATTATTGAAATTTATAGGTAATGATGAAGATTTTGCAACATGTGATATTATTGAAATTTATTGCAAGCTAGAACCAGGAGGTAATAATGTTTCATCTTCATCCTTGAAGATCCTTATTTATGATGTTTTATACATTTAATTTCTCATTTAGTTTGTTAAAGTTGTTTCAATTAAGGTTGATGATTGGAAAGGGATTTCATGGGTTTGAATCCTAATGATTGGGTGGTGTTGGTCAAGGAAGAAGCTATCGGAGTGTTATTGACTCACTATTGGGGTTATATCAAATGAATGGTTTCATGTATAGTGATTTGCATTATGTTCAAAAATTATTACAAAAAGATGATAGCTTTAAATGTGTGTGTTTGACTTATTGAATTATAAACTGGCTTCAATTGAGACGGTTTTAAATTACTATGTTTGTGACCAATATCTATTTCAATTCGGTTGTTTGCTATTATTTGTTTGAATTCTACAAGGGTAGATAAGCTAAATCGATAATACAAATGAGAAAACCAATATATGTACATTCGAAGATATATCACGAGGGTACGGATAAACGAACAAAAGTTAAGTATTGCGTTTGTTGTTTCCCAAATGAACTTCCAAACTGTTGTGTGGTCATAACGAGCAAACAAATGACGAATAATGCTTATGTACTGCCGTCGCCGCAACGCGCGGGTACATTACTAGTATTAGCTATACATATTCCGAAACCCTAATTACCCATTTTTCTCGGTTCTATAGCAAAACTCATTTTTATACAAAACCGTCTTAGGGTATTATCCATTATGACATTTTATAATATCCTTTAAAATGGCAAAGCTTAATTCAGAACCATTTACTCGATTTGGGTAGAATAACGTCATGAAAACCCTAATTTTGACCCATTTACAAAACTCATACCAAACCTTCACCAATTCTGAAATAAACTTAGGGCTTTCTTAAAACACATCAAATTAGGATTACCTACAAAAATTCAGAGCCTAATTCCCATCCGATCATCCAATTTTACCCAAACAAGCTCAAGAACCCTAATTTGAGTATAGTTTTAAAAGTCATACTTAGAGATTGATTTAGCCAAAACTGAAAGAGGTTATTTTAGACCTTACCTAATAATGCTAGACTGCAGAAATTCGCTCTTTAACTCCTCACCGTTTGAGAGAATTTGATCGATGAAGGTTCTGCGTTTTCTAGGGTTTTTAGAGAGTTTTTGGATGAAGAAATCATGAATTGGTGATCAAATCTGGTGAATTCGACCTCTATATATAGCCATGACCTGCGCCTTGATGCCTAGACACGTACCCTAGTGACTAAGCTCTTGAAAACGACACGTGGATTGCTCAAAAAGTCGAAAACGTGGCTGCATTTGCGTCCAAACGAATTTTCTGCGACCTGTATGGCTCGCGTATCGTGCCAATCTTGGCTAGGTTCTTCGCGATACGCCTGCCATCTTTGGCTGAATGACAGTTTTGGTCCCTGTGGTTTTTATTTACATTTCAGCCCCCTAACTTCTACCAAACTGTTATTTTATGCACCGAACTATTATAAAACATGTTTAATAAAGTTTCTAAGGCTCGGGACACCCTCGATGATATACATATACATACGTATATATTTATATATATATATATATATATATATCTTTTGATATTTTACATTCTAGCCCCTCAAACTTTGCAATACTTATCATTTCGTGTTATGGGTCACATTAGGATATATTTTTACTATATCCTAAGCCTTAAATGTTCATAATAGTTATAGATACGTATAATATCCGTATACGTTGATAACTTTACATAAATTACACTTTTGGCCCTTCTACTTTTCCATTAACTATTATCACATGTATGTAACTATCAATTCACACATATATCATCATGTTATTTGTATAAACATATATTTATCTCA
>JBCNJP010000017.1:23623101-23798047 GCA_039602395.1 Deinandra increscens subsp. villosa
GTCCCCTCATACATTTCAATGAGAGCTTTCCAAAGATCATGTGCAGTTTCGCATCTAAAGTCAATGAGTATGGAATTAGGAAGAGTTACCTGTAGTGCGCACAAAGCTTTGTAGTCACATTCAGAGGTATTATGGTCATCCTCAGAATAATTCTCATACATTTTGATTAGATCAACGATTGGTTGAGTTACAGATTTGATTGTAATGACTTGTGGTCCTAAGTTAATAGAGTTCCACATTTTGTAGTCAGTGTTTTTGCAGACAATTTCCATTCTGAGTTTCCAGGTGTCGAAGTCATCAGGAGTAAATGTGGGTGGTTTGTTAGTGCTGCCATTCCTTAGTTCACTCATTTTCAGAGATCAAGAATCGTAACAGTCTTATCTAAGAAAGCAAACAAGAGCGTCTTCAAGTAAGAAAAGTTTTCAAAAATTCTTTAAAACTTTGAAACACAAGAGCCAAGGCTCTGATACCACTTGTTGGATCGTGGTTAGAATCAGCTAACCAAACAAGTTACTTAAAGGTATCAAACAAGAAAGGCGGAATCAGACTTGTTTGTGTTTATGTTAAAATGCCTTTGATCGATAACAGTAACAGATAAACAAGAAGTAAAGTAGTTGAACACAAGATATCAATTCCAAGCACTACAATATTATTACTTCTCAATGTTTACAAAGTGTTACAGCTGATGAACAAGAGAAAGTTGATCGACAATAAACAAGAGAAATACAAGTAATATATATAGTGCAAGGAGGAAATAAAAGATAATCTTTTATTTCCATTTAGATACTAGGCTAAATAAACAAATCATATCTACTCCAAAAGTTGATGTACTATCACGCATGGGCACTGTGAACAGATTGAGCAACTCTATCGGTGAACAGTGTAAAGCATGGCCGAAAGTAAACTCAAATATTTAACCGATGATACTAATTTTTGAAATAATATTGAAAACTAAGTAAATTAACTAAAACCGACAAAAACAACTAAAAACCGGATAACACGTTGTAAAATCAGAAGAAGGAATGTATCACCTAGACTTGACTTTTTTAGACTCACTAAGACCCTCAGAATGACTAAATACCATGAACGATATCGCTTAATATGGAAAACTAGACTATCTAGGGCTATAGACACACCATGACAATTAAGCAATCCTAAATGACTCGCGGATAGCAGACTATGCGTAGCTGCCTGACGAAAAAGCTACTTTGGTCAAAGTATATTAATCCTACATGAAATGGATAACTACACGAGATGTCTCTCTATACAGCACCTATAACATGCAATGATGATGATTCAAAAGGTCTATGACCTAGAAACAGCCAAACGTGAATAAGCAGGATCGACTCTTACGTTCATAAGCAATCTGTCCTACTAAACAACGCAAAAGTAGCTCTAGCAAGTGAATGGTTTGGTCCAACCTAATCCACAAGGATGATCACTAAATTAGCCTCTAATCATTAATGAATCATCAAGAAGGAGGTCTCCTTACACGCATTAACCGATTGACCGATAAAAGTCAAACTAGTCAACAATGGATAAAGCAATTAACTTTGGTAGTTTTACCAAGCATGAAAATTAATCCATATGATTCATCAATAATAGAAACCAAATCAGTAAGCATGCACACTAAAACAACCCCAGTTCAATGATAAATCAATGAGTAGGAGGTCTCCTAGCAAGAAGTAACCCATTTGACAAATAAAACTCAACCAAATCAATAAATGAGTAAATTAACCAACTTTTGTAGTTCTACTTAACATTGACAATTTATCCACATGATTTATCATTAATTAGAACCAAATCAGCCCATATAATCATCAAAAATCATTCAAATCATCATCAAGCAATTAAACATAATGTTCTTGGCAAAAAGTCAACCAAATGATCATGAAAGGTCTACAATTGTCATAGACTAGGTGATAAAAATGATAGATTTGTCAAGATACATGACATAGAATAGCAAAATGCAATCTTGATGCTAACCATCTATCACACCCCTGAAAACCGGCCACCTGAAATACCGCGAGCAAGGGCGTGAACCAGACCAGGATCCGAGTCGTCATATAGTTCGAACATCTATATGCTCGACTCAACAATCAGTTTTTATCAGAGTAAAACGTTATTAACAAAACAGTGCGGAAGCATTTTCATCAAGTTTCAAGAATCATTTGCGGAAGCGATAAAACATTAATTAAGTTAACATTTCAGATACCAAATGTGCATTCCTTAGCAAACCTCCTAAGGACCTGAGAAAAACATGTAAAGTGTCAACGCTAGGTTGGTGAATTCTCAGAGTTTAAGCAAGTAAATAAATATCCATTTATTTAAAACAATGAATAACCAGTTACCCTCAGCGAGGCATAACCCCCCCCCCCCCCCCGCCAGGAATCACACATCTTGGAAAAGATAATCAGCATTTTATATACTTAGGTTAGCTAGACCACGTTATTTATAACACCATAGGCCCTGTGTCCCCATTCCTGATAGTTAAGTTTTGCCTTCCTGCCATGCTATACCGAGCATGACCTAAGTTAGGACAATATAATACCCCTTTATCCACCCCCGAAGGGGGTGGAGCTAAAGCGACTAGTCAGGACAGGGTTTGTCAACCCAACAGATCTGTTTCACATTTCCCCATTATCACCTGATACTAATGGTACACGAATTGTGGAAGGACTCCCTTGGAAAGTTTTCTTCCATGGGTTACAAATAGTATATAAAACAAGTTTAGTATTTCTCAACAGAAATCGTTTAGTATTTTCTCAACAGAAATAGGTTAAGTATTTTCTCAACATAAATTGGTTTACCACGTGTCTTCTCCCCCAAAAGCATAAGACGTTAAAAAGTTGGGCCGAAAACTCACCTTAGGGTGCAATTAAGTTTCCGAATAGTAACCCTTGAACAGAGAAGGTGAATTCCTCCTAGACTCAACCTATGACACGCAATCGTATGAGTGTTGACTAAGTTTGACCAACCGTCCCGACTACTCGCGGACAATAGACAAGTGGACTCGAATACACACTGGTGATTGAATTTAATTTTTTTATAATTAACCTTAAACGTATCACTTATACAACACATTGTACAATGATAAACATAACGCGTCACAATTACTTACGACATTATCCCGCGTGTACGATGTATGATCGACGGGGTGATCGCCCAAAGTCTTGTCCTTCCCACTGAGGTAGGAGACTTTGGACTTGTACACTCGTATAACTCATAACTAATTTGACTTATGACATGCAAACACATAGCCAAGTAACCTCATGTTCATATTCATGCATTTCCCCAATTTATTTATTTTCCGATAAATATATATTTATCACATGTAGGCAAATTCCATGATTACACATCATCATCTCATGCAAATCACATAGATAATCATTTAGCATATTTCAAGCCATGTCACAGATTCCTAATCACATGCATGAAAGCTACCTTACCCTAATAGGCCATTTTCATCATATTTTCATGTAATTAATTTTTGTAAAATAATCTACATGCGAGTGAACATCAAGTTTACAAATTTATACACCATCATGCATCCAATAACCTAGATTACACACCCATATAGTGGATCTAACACAAATCATGTGCCTTTATTCAAGATTTTGCATGCATGGCAACCGAAATCAAGTTTTCATCATAGATCTCACGTAAAGTTAGCAACTTTATTTTACATCAACCCTAGATCTATCATTACCAAGTCATTACAAAATAGATCTAACACAAATCATCAAGCTTTAACCACATGCATGCATGATTTCTCATGAAAAACCTTAGATCTAGCATGTATCATCATATCATGCATAAAAGTCATGTTTTTGATTAAAAGATTAAATCTTTTCTATCACAACCACTAGATCTATACTTGATATCATCAAACCAACACAAATCAGACCTAGATCCATCATAAAGCATGAATCTTGACATCTTGAACATAAGAAAAACATAAGAAAACACATACCGAATGATGTAAGATGAGAAAGGATGCAATCGGGCTTGAAAGTTGTAATAAAGCTTGGATCTTGATAAGAAATGAGTAGGAGGATGATAGAAGTCGTGAATGAGGCTAAGAAAACGTTGGGAGATGATGAAATGAAGGTGGCTACAAGTGCTTAAATAGGAGAAATTAGGGTTTCTGCTAGAAACTAGGTTCCAAGCGTATCGCTTGGAGCCCCAGGTTGCTCTAGGCGATACGCCTAGAGCTTCCATCCGACAACCCCTTTAACTTTTGTTGACTGCAGCCAATTTTGTCTGTTTTTTGCGTTTTTGGTCACGGTTTTCAACGTTTTCTCCCATTTTCAATTCACCATCATTTATATCACATCGAATCCAATAAAATAAAGTATCAACTCACCACTTAACGATTTACGATCGTTCAATTAAATTCACGTATCAGTTTGCACATAATTCATGATACTTAGCGGTTTTAAGTTTATCACCAATGTTTCGAGACTCCGACTTGTGTGTGATGTTTGTGAAGTGTTTTAAGGCTACTAGACTCTTCTAATACCTTAATTGACATACTACGCCTATATAGGCGACTCTCGGTTTGCCGGTTTTATCATATTTATCAGTTTCTATGGCTCGGGTCCGATCTGAAAGGCCGGAATGTCAGACCATCATCATCCAAAACAAAGCCAATGGATAAAAAAAACAAAATAGAAGAAAACAAACCGAAATGCTTCAAAAATCTAGAACTTTTAATTCAAAAAGCTTGATTCTTGATGCCCTAATGTTCCTACAACATTCCAGATATATTTTAGGTATTTTCTAGGGTTTATTGGGGGTTACAGTTCAAAAAAACGACTAAAAAGTGCTTAAATACCCTCAAAATAGGGTCTGATCGCGTAACAAAAAACTGGGCCGAAACTGGGCCTTTTGCGAAAGAACATAAAAGACTCTCACAATAGTTGTTCAAGTTATCACATAAGTTGTTAGTTTATCACATTAGTTTTTCCATGTTATCACACCTAACTTTCCAGGTTATCAAACCAAAATTTCCGGATTATCACATCATCCCCTCCTTTAAGAAACTTTCGTCCCGAAATTTAAGGAGTAACCCCGGCCATCAGCACGGGCTGTCTAAACAAGTTAGGATATTCCCTCATCATCTGATCTTCGTGTTCCTAGGTAAACTCTGGTCCACGCTTTGAATTCCATCGAACTTTGACGATCGGAATTTTGCTTTGCTTGAGTTGTTTAGTTTCCCGGTCCATTATCTCTACTGGCTCCTCTTCGAAACGCAATTGCTCATCAATCTCCAACTCTTCAAGCGAAACTACGAGCTATTCGTCCGATAGACATTTCTTTATATTAGATACATGGAACACGTTATGCACAGAACTTAGCTACTTGGGAAGATTCAATCTATAAGCAACTGGACCAATGCATTCCAAAATCTCGAATGGTCCAACGTA
This sequence comes from Deinandra increscens subsp. villosa, assembly GCA_039602395.1. Lineage (NCBI taxonomy): Eukaryota > Viridiplantae > Streptophyta > Magnoliopsida > Asterales > Asteraceae > Deinandra > Deinandra increscens. The sequence goes on from JBCNJP010000017.1 coordinate 23,628,531, forward strand.
TCTCGGATTCAACTTTTCGCGTTTCCCGAAGCGAATAACTCCTTTCCAAGGCGAAATCTTCAGAAGAACACGATCTCCCTTCTGAAATTTCAAAGGTTTCCTAAGCTTATCCGCGTACTGTCTATCACAAGCCCTACTAAGCAATTTCAGATTTGAACGGTGTTAGAACACAATGTAAATGTAACGGAAAACAGTCAAGTATTAGAAATCCTCAAAAGAGAAAGGATATTAAAATCTGTAAGAAATACAGATTTCTGTATTCATACAGAACTACTCCGGGAATTCCGAAGTAGTTCTGTACAGATCAAACTCTACAGAAATCCTCATTTCTGTAGAAGGCTTCTAGTGGGAAGCACCAGCAGTCTTCAAAGAAGAGTCCTGAAGGAGTTCTAGACTATCAGAAGATAAAAATTACGAGAAGAACAATTATGCCTTTGTGTGAGGAACAAGCAAATTGAACACCAACTTGGCATTAATCACTGAAGCAAAGCAGTTGAAAAAGAGAAAAATTGAATATCCTCAATTTATCTCTATATACTCTGACACACTCCAAATTCAACCATCGTCAACCACCTTATCCAATTGCAACTTGCTGCATCTTCCTATAAATAGCAAGCTGACTTCACCAAACAAGGCAAGACATATAGCATACAATTCAATATCTTCTCAAAGCAATTACAACTTACTCCCATAGAAAAGTTATTTCTGTTGATACATTGTTATACTATAAACTCGTGTAAACCATTATTTACATTTGAGATATACAGAAAAACCCTTTTTATGAATTGTTGTCTTTCAATTTGATTTACTTTTCGCAATTTGTTTATCTCATTAAATATTTTCTCTCAAATTGCTCCTCCTTTAAAACACCAATGGCCGCAAATGTGAAAATTAACGCTGACAAAGATGGTAAAGCTGTAGATGAACACACATACAGAGGAATGATAGGCTCACTTCTGTATCTCACAACAAGTAAGCCTGATATCATGTTCTCCACATGTTTTCTTGCCAGATATCAATGTAAACCCAATGAGTCTCACTTATTAGCTGTCAAAAGAGCCTTTAGATACCTAAAGGGATCAACTGACCTAGGTCTTTGGTACCCTAAGGAAACTGATTTTTCCCTAACAGCCTACTCAGATGCTGATCATGCAGGATGTAGACTAGACAGAAAAAGCACATCAGGAAGCTGTCAGATGCTGGGAGGTAAGTTAGTATGCTGGACATCCAAGAAGCAAAATTGTGTATCAACTTCAACTGCTGAAGCTGAATATGTTGCTGCCGCCAACTGCTGCTCCCAAGTAATATGGATGCAAACCCAACTCAAAGACTATGAGATAAATCTCTCTAAAATACCAATTTTCTGTGATTCAAAAAGTGCCATTGCCATCACATCCAATCTTGTTCATCACTCAAGGACAAAGCATATCGATGTCAGGTATCACTTTATCAAAAATCATGTTGAAAAAGGACACATTGAAATGTACTTTGTCCCAACTGAAATCCAGCTTGCAGATATCTTTACTAAACCCTTAGATGAGAAGAGATTCTCATTTTTACTAAGCAAGCCGGGGATGCTAAACATGATTGCAAACTAAAAAAAGGGGTGTCATTTACTTCACCTAAAAACAAAAGCTAGTTCAATAACTACCTGTCATTTTCTTCCTATACTCCCAAGGAACTTCTCTGAAAAGTTGACTTCTTGAACAAAAAGCTTAATTCTGAAGAATCAAAAACATCAATAATGACCTACAAATTTATAGGCTGTCAAAAATATCAATTACTCTCTACTTCAAGCTTAATTCTGAAGAATCAAAAACATCAATAATCTTGAACAAAAAGCTTAATTCTGAACAAAAAGCTTAAACATGAAGTTCCTTAAAAACTACCCCATTGGACATGATCTAACTCTTGATGTTCCCATCAATTACTCTCTACTTCAAGCATTCTGGTGGAATGCTGTTCTCATTGTTAAAGATGGATATAATGCATTGATAAGGACATCGGTATGTGGAGTACTGTTTGTCGTTGATCAACATCTGATTAGAAAAGCACTTCAAATCAAAGACAGTCCATCTGCTCCCAGTCACTTCAACAGAGACGATGTGATCAAAACTCTTCTTGATATGGGATACAAAGGAAACCTATATGAAGGAAAAGCTGACAGAGTTCATCTTCCACACCTATGGCAATACTTCTTTTCTCAAATTCAGATCTGTTTCTCATCAAAATACTCTGATCATCATCTCTCAGATGAGGACACTCAAATGTCATGCATGCTCTCATCCAAGGCCACAACATGAATTTCTCTTTGTACCTCATGAGACACATGTAAAACAATTTCAAAGGACCATTAAATGAAAGATTCATACTTTACCCCAGGTTCTCCTCAAAATTAATCCTTCAAGTCTTAAACTAGGAAACAATACCAAGAGGGATCAGAACAAGCAAAGTAGTGTCTCAAAAGGGAATCTCTCAAGGGGGACTATCCATTTCTAGACTTCTAGACTCCAATGGATATTTTCTCCCATCCACAGGAAGGCAAACTTCTCTGCATCTATATATCTCTCTACAAATGGAAGCAAGATTCAGAGCTTTCAAAACTCCTTCTCACAACAGTAAACAGAATAGATGCACATGTACAGATATCTGCGCCTGCCTCAAATTATTTGTATATATCTCTTGATTAAATAAAATTTCATTCTCTTGGTCAGAAATATGGCAGAAAAATCCTTAAAAAATCAAATTTGTCCAAAACGGCTGAATAATGAAATTGGATCTAATAAATATGATAATTAATTCTTTAAAAATTCATAAACTGCAACGGCAATATTTTAATACCGTTCAAAAAGGAAACGTCCTTTCAAGTGAAAAATAGTTGTTAAGAAGAAACCCAGAAACACAGAACGACATCAAGAGATAGCTATAAAAGTAATGCTGCTTCCCCACCTGAACCTCACTGTTCACATCACAAATTTGAAAAGATCACAAATGGCGTCTTCATCTGGAACTCCGGCGATGAACACTCGCTTAAAGGGAAAAAAACTTCAAATCTCCTCTGCTAGAACCCTAGATCCAGATTCTTCTTCCTTTGATTCACCACCTAGATACAGTTTTACCCTTGATACAATCAACCAACCATGCGACCTCAACCCATCTGCCTGTTCATCAAATCTTCAGTTGATCATAGAAACCCTAAAACACTCCTCCCAACTTGCCACAACTTTAACCATCAATGAACCATGTCCAAAATTAGCCATCTTAAACTTTTGGGCAAGTGTGAAGATGATAGATGGAAACATGAAAGGAAAGGTGAATAAAGATACACAAATCATACTTCAACTATCAGATCTGAGAGAAATCTTCCCGTTACCCAACAACTTCACATCCTTCTCCCTTAACCCCGAAGATCTAGCCCTGAGACAAATGATTATTAAAATCACTGGAGGAAAATTTGCAAAGAATGGTCAAATCTCAAACCTCATGGTAAGTCAGTTAAAGCCTGCATGGAGATTCACAATTGATCTGCTCAATCACACCATGACATCGAAGAAGGGCTCCATGGATTAGATCAACAAAAACAGTCTCATCATTTTATATAGTACATACTTCAATGAAGAAGTGGATATGGCCCTACTGATCTGGAAGGACATAGAGAAAAGAGTCAAGGAAAAATTCAAAGGCAAGAAATCAGATTTTGTGCCCTACGTCAGATTTTTGGCTCAGATGATTCAAAAGAAGGTGAGCATTGAAGAAAATGAAGAAGCCTATATCACTGAAATGTACCCCCATCAAAGGCATCTACAAATCAGGTACACACATACATTTCTATGATTTTCCATGGGGTATGAAAATTAAGCTAGAATACAATACCCCAGTTCTCCATAAGCACATCACCAAGGCCAACAAATTCTCAGCCAACCCTGACCAATCACCAAAATCAAACAACACCACCTCAAACCCATTAGAATAAATGGCTGATTAAAAATCCCTCCTCTCCTCATCTCTCCCAACAAGAAACTACACCAAGTCATCAACATCAACCCCTCATATCACCTCCCTCTAAAGAACCGTCAATCTCAGACCCACACTCTCCAGAAAAACAAACTTCACCACATCAGTCCAAAAGCTAACAATCATCGCCACAAACATCCTACCAAGAAGCCTTTGCCCAATTTCAAACTCAAGTTGTCAACACACACTCCATTAACATTCCCATCATAGCCACACATCAAAATATCTTCTCTGATTCGATAAGTGAAGATGATGTAACAACAAGTGGAGACTTTAGAAGTTAAGGAAACATGGAAATGAGCAACACTGATGTGTTCAATACCAGCTCACATGAGACATCCTCTCTGAAACAAACAAAAGTTTTGTCTCAAGATTCTCTAAAAACACAGGAGGTGAATCCAACTCTGGACTCACCAAGGAATGTGGAAGACCTGTACACACTCAGCCTAGCTGGGTTAGCAGGCACTGATGAATTTTTTAAAGAAAAATCAATCAGTCCAATAGAGAGACATGTGTTTTCCTCTGGTGTGTTACCCCCTGAAGCTGCCTCAAAATCTGATTTCGAAGAATTTTCAAATTCTCTCTCATCCTTACTCACTGACTTCATAAAAGAAAAAAAAATAACAAACTACAGAACTACATAAGAATTTCTGCAGTAGTTCTGTACGTATAGAAGAATTATCAAGATAGTCAGAAGATAACAGTCTGAGAATATCTGAACTTCAAGAAGAGATGAAAGCACTGAAGAAAAACAGCAAACAACAGTTAAACCAGATTTCTGACCAGCTGAGAACTTTGCAAGAAAAGGATTGGCAACTAAAGGGAGAAAGACAAGCATCTCTACAAGATCAAATCAATGAGCTGAATAAAAGGGCTCAAAAGACCATACAATTTTATGAAGCCAAACGAGAAGAAATGCTAAATGAAATCAAAGACAAGTTCATCCTTCTAAACAAGGAAATACATGAAGAAAAGTTAGATCTGATAAAAATAAACTCGGATCAGATACATCTGGAGAAAAGAACGAAAAATCTATCCAAACAAGTAACCGAAGCCATTCCACTCAAGAAGCATTCAGAAAAGGAAGCTCCAATCCCTTCGGTCATCAACCTTGATGATTCACCTCCCAGCTCAAAGAAAAAGATATCTCCTGATGAACTCAAGTCTTTTCCCAAAAGGAAGAAACATGATCAATGCAAGCCCAGTTTGACTCCTGATCACTCAATGCCACCTCTACCACCAAGACAACCTGCCCAAAGTTCCAATCAGCCTCTTGTTCCACCCTCATCACGTACCACTATAAAAACTCACACTACAGGTACCTCAAAACCCACAAAGGAATCTGAAAAGGGCAAGGAGAAAGCCACAAGCCTAGGGGGAGCCTTTAATGCTCCTGAGGTCTCAATAGCATCTCAATCTTTATATGAGGATAACTACGAAAAAGAAAAAAAGGATTGAGGAGGAATTATGGCTCGAAAAGAAAAGGTGTGAAGATATATTCCTCGAAGAAACAGAATAACCACCTCAAATGAGCCCAATGAGCAAAAATATTTTCGAGGAAAGGATCAACAATTCTTCGTTTGAAAGAAGTTGGATGTACTCAGAAGCCACCATCCTACAACTTGACGAGCTCAAGGAAAGACAACAAAACGGAAGCCCGTTCACTCACTATTTCAATTCCTACATGATAACCACCACTGCAAACAATCACAAACCATATACATTCAGCGATGCAGATCTTGATCAACATAGTGAGTTGCACATTTTGTCTCTCCTCAAAACCTGTCTAGGGAATGGCTCAACAAGCATCAAGAACATAAGATAAATACATCGACTCGGAGAGGCAGGAAAGAAGATATACAACAGATTTGCTCTGGTGGACTATGAGCTAGCAGTACACACTGGTCTGAAGAAACTTGCCATCCACACTACAACAGAAGACCTTCCCTCCGGACTACATTGGAAAGGATCCAAATTAATTCCTAGCATTGGTGAAGTAGGGAATCTGCTTCAGGAAATACAATGATAAAAAGAGCTTCTTCAGAATAAACCAAAGTCATGCTTACTGCGATGCATCACTAAGACTTATCTCATTCCTACTTAAAGAAAACAAAGAAGCTGACCCCGAGATAGTAAGAAGAAGGGAACTGATGATCAAGACCTTAGAAGAACTGAAGCAACACAGAACACTCCAAAAGGAACTACACAGAGCCTGCTGAAGTCCACTTCCTAAGAAAATAACAGTCAGAGAAGACTCTATAACCCATGATCTATCTTAAGAACCTAAATGTAATCATAATACTATATTGTTCATTTCCCAATGAGATACCTACTTTCTCTTTTTGTTCATTTTCTTCAAATACTTAGGGGGGAGATTGTTAGAACACAATGTAAATGTAACGGAAAACAGTCAAGTATTAGAAGAAAAGATAAGATATATCCTCAAAAGAGAAAGGATAGCAGTCTTCAAAGAAGAGTCCTGAAGGAGTTCTGGACTATCATAAGATAAAAATTACGAGAAAAATAATTCTGTCTTTGTGTGAGGAACAAGCAAATTGAACACCAACTTTGCATTAATCACTGAAGCAGTTGAAGACAGTTGAAAAAGAGATAAATTGAATATCCTCAATTTATCTCTATATACTCTGACACACTCCAAATTCAACCATCCTCAACCACCTTATCCAATTGCATCTTGCTGCATCTTCCTATAAATAGCAAGCTGACTTCACCAAACAAGGCATGACAACAAGCATACAATTCAATATCTTCTCAAAGCAATTACAACTTACCCCCATAGAAAAGTTATTTCTGTTGATAAATTGTTATACTATAAACTCGTGTAAACCATTATTTACATTTGAGTTATACAGAAAACCCTTTTTATGAATTGTTGTCTTCCAATTTGATTTACTTTCCGCAACTTGTTTATCTTGTTTAAATCAAATTGTGCCAACATTATTAAAGAGCCCCTCACGGGACCTAACAAGCGGTTCTCTCGATCGTCTCGTGAATAAGTTCGGGACCAGTAAGCTGACTGTCACCCACCTCTGCCCAGCAGATTGGTGACCTACACTTACGTCCATACAAAGCCTCAAATGGCGCTGCTCCAATACTCGTGTGATAATTGTTGTTATAGGAAAACTCCACCAACGGTATGTGAGATTCCCAACTGTTACAGAAATCTATCACACAGGCTCTGATCATGTCCTCCAGCATCTGAATAGTCCTCTCACTCTGACCATCAGTCTGAGGATGATAAGTCATACTCATGTCGAGCTGGGTTCCCAATGCCTTCTGCAAAGACTTCCAAAAGAGAGATGTGAATTGTGCATCTCGGACTGATATAATCAATAAGGGAACACCATGACGTGAGATAAATTATGTCATGTATATACGAGCCAACTTATCCATCTTGTCAGTCTCCCAAATTGGCAAGAAATGAGCTGACTTTGTCAATCGATCAACAATCACCCAAATCGTATCGCATTGACTAGGGGTCTTAGGAAACTTCATTATGAAATTAATCGTTGTGTTCTCCCATTTCCATCCTGTAATCTTTGGCTGTTACAGCAAACCTGACGGTTTCTGATACTCGATTTTGACTTTTGAACAAGCCAAACATTTCCCCACATAAGTGGTGATGTCAGCCTTTATCTTTGGCCACCAATAAACAACCTTCAAATCATTGTACATTTTATCAAAACCCGGATGCACACAGTACCGAGACTTATGAGCCTCGTCCATTATTAGTTGCCTTAAGTTTCCATGCTGAGGCACCCGTAGCCTCCTAACAGAGTAACGAGCTCCATCCGATCGGATCTCAAATTACTTGTCTAATCCATGCAAAGATTCAGATTCCAAGTTCTCTTCTTTCAGCACTTCTAACTGAGCGTTCCGAATTTGATCTGGAAAACTTGAGTGAATTGTCATCTACAGAGCATGAGCACGCTTCGGTTTCGTCTCCTTGCGGCTTAAGGCATCGGCTGCTACATTAGCCTTCCCCGGATGATACTTGATAGCACACTCATAATCATTGAACAATTCCACGCATCTGCGTTGCCTCATGTTCAACTCCTTCTGGTCAAAGATATGCTGAAGACTCTAAACTCAACCTCCGGTTTCTTAAATTCCATGCAAGAACAATACTCCTCGATCAACAGTCTGGTAAACTCTGCCCACGACATTTTGTTCGCTGCTGCTAAACCAAGAACTTAAACTTGCGAGTTCCACCAAGTCAAAGCCACTCCTTCCAATGTTCCAGATGCATACTTAACACGATATTCAACTGGACAATTGCATCTGTTGAAAACCGACTCAGTCTTTTTCATCCATCGAAGTAGTCCTACGAATCCTTCTGTTCCATTGAACATATGTGGCTTGCACTACATGAACATCTTGTAAGAACATCCTTGTGGTGCATTAGGGTTTGCTTGTGCATGAGTTGTTAAAGTTGCTACTACACTCTGACTAATAATAGTGTTAAGCTCTTCTGCAGTGAGATTGATTCCACAACCTCTGCCTCTGCCTGCCAATGTCTTTATTCATAACAATACAAAAATGATTAATATCTCGGTGTCCATCATTCAAGCATAGTACAAATATCAAATGACATACAGAACACATAACAAATTTAACTATAACTTTAAATAAAAGAAAACCACAACTGACTCGCAATTTCATTAATATTTTAAATCGCCTCCAAATTTTTTACATGTAAAAAGATAGATAAAGACTACTAGTCTTTATACAAGGCTTTTGAAAAAGTAACTAAGATAGAGACTAGCCACTACTACTAGCATATAACACCGAAAGAAATTAGTCGATGATGACGGGCTCCTCCTCCCCCTCTGGGTCCTGAGAAGGGCCAACAATCGGAGGATATGCAGGACCGCCTCCCATGGCTCCGAGTAAACCCTCTAACACAAAAACTCTAGCCTAAGTCACTCGTTCTCGATCCTCTATAACAATCACCCTGTTTTGCGTTGCCCAAACATGCTCGACCAAACTGCCATGCGCTACGTCAGTTATGCCTAGGTTGTGACTCAACACCTCGATCATCTCACTAGAACGCTGCTGCCTCTCCTGTAACAATGCAATGTCATGCATGGCATCACTCACGGCTCATTGTGTGGTGTCTAAGGCTGCCACCAACGCTGCGATCACCTGAGTCTCAGGCCACGATAGTGGGGGTAAGGACAGCACACTAGGTGCCTCCAACATGCGAGGTGTAAGATCGGCAGATGCAGGAGATGGAACATGATGCTCCTCGATCAGCTAGCGAACGTGTCCATGATACCATCTCCAGTTTGTGGGAACTTGACGGTTCTGAACGTAGGAAGACTCAACGAAATCACGTACACCCGATGATTCCTCATCGTCGCTCGTCTCATAAAATCTCTTCGCCTTTGCTCCAGATGACTCTGCAACGTCTGATGGGTTCGTCAACATGCCTGCACTATACATCCGTGTATATTACTAGAATGTAGATGTGATGTAATGATGTGATAATGTGATAAGAACAGAGATAGAAGATAACAGTATCATAGATAGTCAACATAGTATATACACATACTTATATATATAGTAGCAAAACAGGCAAACTGCGTATATATGCGTCTATGTGTGTGTCTAACTGACTCTAGCCATAGTTGGATTCTAACGTAATCCTAAGTTCACCATGACTGATGGGCTCTGATACCAATCTGTCACAATCCCAAAAACCGCCTGCCTTAAATACCGCAAGCAAGGGTTCGAACTAGACCAGGATCCGAGTCGTCAGACACTTTAAACATCTATATGCTCGACTCAACAATCAGTTTATGTTTGCAAAATAGTTTATCAGGGTAAAAAGTTAATAGCAAAACAGTGCGGAAGCATTTTCATAAAGTTTCAAAAATCATTTGCGGAAGCGATAAACATTAAGTTAACATTTCAGATGCGGAAGCGATAACATAAAAACAATTTTAACATGTCTTTCGCCCTTGGTGTAAAAGGTGTTAAATTATTACAACCCATGCATGAACACTATGAATAATACCTAACGTGCGCTCCTTAGCAAACCTCCTAAGGACCTGAGGTGAAACATGTAAAGTGTCAACGCTAGGTTGATGAATTCTCAGAGTTTAAGCAAGTAAATAAATATCCATTTATTTAAAACAGTGAATAACCAGTTACCCTCAGCGAGGCATAACCCCCCCCCCCCCCTCAGGAATCACACATCCTGGAAAATATAATCAGCATTTTATATACGTAGGTTAGCTAGACCACGTTATTTATAACACCATAGGCCCCGTGCCCCATTCCTGATAGTTTAGTTTTTCCTTCCTGCCATGCTATACCGAGCATGACCCAAGTTAGGACAATATAATACCCCTTCTCCAACCTAGAAGGCGGTGGGGCTAGAGCGACCAGCCAGGGCAGGGTTTGTAAAGCCCAACAAATCTGTTTCATATTTCCCCATTATCACCTGATACTAATGGTACCCGAATTGTGGAAGGACTCCCTTGGCATGTTTTCTTCCATGGGTTACAAATAGTGTATAAGACAAGTTTAGCATTTCTCAGCAGAAATCGTTTAGTATTTTCTCAACAGAAAATAAGTTAAGTATTTTCTCAACAGAAAATGGTTTACCACATGTCTTCTCCCCCAAAAGCATAACACGTTAAAAAGTGGGGCCGAGAACTCACCTTAGGGTGCAATTAAGTTTCCGAATAGTAATGCTTGAATAGAGAAGGTTAATTCTTCCTAAAATAGACTCCACCAGTGACACGCAATCGTGTGAGTGTTGACTAAGTTTGACCAACCGTCCTGACAACGCGTGGACAATAGACAAGTGGACTCAAATATACATTTGTGATCAAATTTAGGCTTTCTATAATTAACCTAACACGTATCACTTATACAACACATTATACAATGATAAACATAACGCGTCACAATTACTTACGACATTATCCCGCGTATACGATTACGATTAAAGGGGCGATCGCACAAAGTCTTGTCATTCCCATCGAGGTATGAGACTTAGGACTTGTACACTCGTATGACTCATAACTAATTTCACTTAAGACATGCAAACACTATGATCGAAGGGGCGATCGCACAAAGTCTTGTCATTCCCACCGAGGTAGAAGACTTAGGACGTGTACACTCGTATAATTCATAACTAATTTGACTTATGACATGCAAACACATAGCCAAGTAACCTCATGTTCATATTCATGCATTTCCCTAAATTATTTATTTTATGATAAATATATATTTATCACATGTAGGCTAATTCCATGATTACATATCATCATCATCTCATGATAATCACATAGATGATCGTTTAGCATATTTCAAACCACGTCGCAGATTCCTAACCACATGCATGAAAGCTATCTTGCCCTAATAGGCCATTTTTATCATATTTTCATGTAATTAATTTTTATAAAATAATCTACATGCTATTGAATATCAAATTTACAACTTTATACACCATCATGCATCCAATAACCTAGATTACACACCTACATAGTGGATCTAACACAAATCATGTGCCTTTATTCAAGATCTTGCATGCATAGCAATCGAAATCAAGTTTTCATCATAGATCTCACATAAAGTTAGGAACTTTATTGCACATCAACCCTAGATCTATTATTATCAAGTCATTACAACATAGATCTAACACAAATCATCAAGCTTTAACCACATGCATGCATGATTTCTCATGAAAAACCCTAGATCTAGCATGTATCATCATATCATGCATAAAAGTCATGTTTTTTTTAATCAAAGGATGCAATCGTTTCTATCACAATCACTAGATCTATACTTGATATCATTAAACCAACATAGATCAGACTTAGATCCATCATAAAGCATGAATCTTGACATCTTGAACACAAGCAAAACATAAGAAAACACATACCGAATGATGTAGGATGAGAAAGGATGAAATCGGGGCTTGAAACTTGTAATAAAGCTTGGATATTAAAAAGAAATGAGTAGGAGATGATAGAAGTCGTGAATGAGGCTGAGAAAACGTTGGGAGCTGATGAAATGAAATGGTGGTGGCCACAAGTTCTTAAATAGGAGAAATTAGTCTTTCTGCTGGAAACTTTGTACCAAGTGTATCGCTTGGTGCCCCTGGTTTCTCTAGGCGATATGCCTAGAGCTTCCATCCAGCAACCCCTTTGACTTTTGTTGACCGAAACCCGTTTTGTCACTTTGTCACATTTTTTGTCACGGTTTTCAACGTTTTTTCCCATTTTCAATTCACCGTCATTTTATCACACCGAATCCAATAAAATCAAGTATCAACTTGCCACATAACGATTTACGATCGTTCAATTAAATTCACGTATCAGTTTGCACATAATTCACGATACTTAGTAGTTTTTAGTTTATCACCAATGTCTCGAGACTCTGACTTGTGTGTGTTGTTTGTGAAGTATTTTAAGGCTACTAGACTCTTTTAATACCTTAACTGACATACTATGCCTATATATGCGACTCCCGGTTTGCCGGTTTTATCAGTTTTTATGCGTTCCTAAGGCTCGGGTCCCACCCGAAGGGCCGGAATGTCACACCATCATCATCCAAAACAAAGCCAATGGATCAAAAAAAGAAAATAGAAGAAAACAAAACCGAAATGCTTCCAATATCTTAACATTTTAATTCAAAAAGCTTGATTCTTGATACCCTAATGTTCCTACAACAGGCCAGATCTATTTTAGGTATTTTCTAGGGTTTATTGGGGGTTACAGTTCAAGAAGACGACTAAAAAAGTGCTTAAATACCCTCAAAATAGGGTCTGATCGCGTTATAGAAATCTGGGCCGAGACTGGGCCTTTTGCGAAAGAACATAAAAGAATTTCATAACAGATCTAAACAAGTAGCAGCTTCTTTCCTAGTGGCTTGTACCTTGCTCTCTCGAGATATGGAGGTTATGGGTTCGATCGATCCCAGTGACCTCCAAAACCTTTCCTTTTCCTTTGCTGGGTCCATTTCTGCTCGTTGGGATGCTCTTTGCTGCTGGGCTTCAATCTGGGCCGCGATTTGGGCTGGAAAGAGAATCGTAGTAGCAACTTTATATATCTTTATATATATATATATTTTATTTTTTTCTTTCTTCCATATCCTTTTCGTCCGAACTTTCATATACTGACGGGTACTTTACTATTCACCAACAAAAAAAATGGACTAATAAAACTCTTTACTATTCATTACCACATGAAATTTGTATATACAACTAGACGTTGACCCGCCCGCGCGTTGCGACGGACAACCTCTTAATGACACAACAAAAAGGTATCGACTAAGTTTGTAAACTACATTCAGCTTCAAGAAAAACTAATTCATAACATAATAGTTGGATAACATAATTAGTTACAAACTCAACTCTGATTGGGGATGTACATGATCTGAAAAAACAGGAATGACAATTCCAAACCGAGAACGAATAACCTCTGTGATGGAATCATCAAGTAAAGTGGGGGTGACTGCGGCCTAAGATAAAATGCATACAAATGCTAAATGAAAACAACCAGACCACCAACCACCACAAACGGCCACCGTAACCAAACGCTTAATGAAACCATCAAAACGAATGACCAACGTCTTTAAAATCCAAAATTGCATTGCTAAATCGATTAATAGATCTTGAATGTTGAGATCTGGATGTAGGATCACGAAACTGACCTTGGATGGAAACAGTGGGGTTATGAAGGGTAGATGGTCAATTGAAGGCAGTCTCCGGTGATGGGTCGATGATCAGAGTGTTGGTTTCAGGTGTCCGATTGTCGGATAACATCTACTTTGGTATCGAGGTACGATCCAAGAGTTACACTTTGGGCAACAAACAAGAAATGATTCATTAAGTTGTTAATTATCCAGTCATGATTAAATGATATAAGTAAACATCCATTATTATTTAGTGGAAATAATTATGGACACCGGGAAACCATTCGGTGGGAATTTCATAGTAGTGTGTTTGAGTCTTGCATCCGGATGGCGTAACGGCTAGTTAGGCCGTAACGAGTCATTATGTGAGTTCTGGACAAACGAACTGTTGGTCAGTAACATGTCGTTATGCAAGTATTAGATAACGGGTCGTTATCTTCTAATGGCTCGTTATGGGTTAGTTTGATCTCTGGTTATAATTATGTGATAATTACAAATCTGGAGGGTGGTTTATGTTATTATAGACGACTTGAACTCCAAGTCGGTTTATATCTATAAATACGAATCTAACACACAAAGGAGAGGAAGCAGCCATAAGAGCATCCACCTATGCTAGTCGGAGTTCAACCGGAGCCAGCCGGTTGCTGCCGCCACGGCCATTGATGTGTTCAGAACGACTCTAAAAATACTAATTAATCCTAGACCTAATTCTAGACCTAACACACCTAATTTTACCGAAACTCCTAAAACTAGACCAAACCTAAGGCAAGTGTACCTATAGGTGGCAGTATAGCTACAGAAGACCGGATATCGAACCCTAAGGACACTAGATAGCTAGACTCAACCTAGGACTCTACGAATAGAAATTTGAGTAATTTTGGGTTTTTGATTTTAAGAATTAAATTAACTAAACTAACTAATTAACCAATTAACGGAAGCAAAGGAAACCTAAGAGAAAACCAGATGAGAGAAACAGTACCACCTAGGCCTAAACTCCTAAATCATGCTATTGACTTCTAACGGGGCTATGACAAAGATGATGGAATCAGGATCTTAATGGCAACTCTAAGAACACCCAAGTGGACCCCAGACCATTTACCGGGTGTGACGTAATAGGTAATCCTAAGAATCGAATACGCTCACTGATTGGTCAGGTCACCTTCTGGCTTTTTCCTAACTGATGATTCTAGTGCTTGAACGATTGGTTCACCTTTTGAGTTCGTCCCAACCCACCTATCCTAACCACCTTCGACAGACTCTAGGGCACCTTAAGATAGACAAAGCCTCACTTCTACAACTAACACAATTAGCAGATTAATTAACTAACCTAGGGAATTTCCTTGTGGGACAATTTGATCCTACATAGTTAACCAACCCGACTAATTGATATCCCTATCACCTCCCGGCTTGTCTAAGGATAGCAGCCCACAAAATTCAAGCAAATAACTAATAACTGATTCTATGATTACTAAATAGCAAACATGTCAAATTGCAAACACACAGTCACACAATCATAACTACCCTACTCAAACTGGAAGAAATCCACAAGCAGAGCAAGAATCAATCACTAATCGTATACCTAAATCATGTAGTCATATGCAATTAATTCTAGAAAATTAGTAAACTTTAAAGAATAATCAATCCACACATACTTTTGTCATAAACTGAAAACAATCAAAAACATGAAATAGTCATCAATTGGCCTAGGCGGCACTAATTGCTTAGCCTAGGACCATACTATAGTCAAGAAACAAAATAAAGTCTGAAACTTGCACAGCAAACATGGTTCTACGATAAGAAAATAGAGAAATCAATGGAAAGGTTAAAACCCAACACGCGATTTGAAACCAAATGCTTGATCTCTGGCCTTCCACTTGACCTCTACTGCTCCTCTGCCTCGAAGCCTCTAAAATCTCCTCTGGAAATCGGCAGAATAAAATTAGTTGTCGAAGTCTCCTTCTGCCGTCGAACTCTGAAGTCCCCCTCTTTAAAAGAACCACCGCACGTTTTATTTTTATATCGGCCCAAGTAGGGTTGCGGCTTCATTTTTATTTTTTTGCCGTGTCGCTAAAAAAATATGGAATTAAAGGTGGTGATACGCATGTGTGTGCGGCTGGCTAAACCGACAATTTAGTTGGTTGGAATTGATTCAACTTTCAAGTGCACCTCCTTTTAATTAATTAATCTCGTGACCAGCAATTCAAGAGCATATCATGTACGGGTTTCTTTTTCATATTTTTCATTTAAGCCCCTCTTCTTTCAATAATTAACATGCATCCCTCGATGCTTTTATAATTAATCCTTTAAACCCTTAAACTTTGATGAAAAGTCACACCATCCCCCTGAACTCTGATGTTAACCTACAACCAAATATATTTGAACAATTTTTAGCATAATGACCCAAATAAATACACGACTCGAATAATTATTTAAACTCACCTCAAATTATACAAAAATGACTCAAAATATTAATTAAGATACACATACTATAAAATAGATAAAAACTATATAAAAATGACTCAAACTCGACTCAGTTTATATACAATTTACACAGGAAAACATGATGTGTTTGAAGCACATCAGCCATCACATGTTGTTGATTGGATCTACAAGCTCGTCTTGGCTTCCTTTTTCTCCATGAAAGGTACAAGAGTTATTATCTTTCAGTTTATATCTATGTTTCAGTTGTATGAGTTACATACCGAAACCCTAATCGTGATCAATCGGTTTTCTAACGGAAACCTTTAATTTAACCGTTATGCTACGACTGGTTTTGTCACAACTAGGAAATCTATTTCATGGGTTATCTGGATCTCTGGTGGGATCGGTTGAGAATTGTCCTCGTGTACACGCTTTCGCACGTTACTGACAAGTCACGAAACAAAATTTTAAAAATCCGTACACGAAAATCCCAAAAGTGGTATCAGAGTCACCTACAACTCCATATAAACGATTTATGTTATTTTTGTTGATTGTGATTATGTATGCAATAGAGCCTTTTAGTTTTTCTTGATTCGTAACTGCGTAACGTCTCGTTATGCAGTTCCCAGACAATGGCTCGTTAAGCTGTAACGGGTCATTATGGATATCCGGGCTAACGTCTCGATAACGGGTAATGGCCCGTTACGATTCGAGAATTCTTATCATTGTTTGTGGTTGTTTATTATTTCCGGTTGATTATTTTGGGTTGTTTGTTTGTTTTTATGAATTGTATGTATTTTGGTTTTGGGTATATTGGGTCTGTAAATGTAATAGATAGGTTTTAGCTTTTAGTTTGTATTAGTTATAAAACCTAGTCTGCATCAAGACGGGAAAGAAGCGACCACAAAAGAACAATGCCGACCAGAGATGATCGTAAAGCGCAAAGGAAGACCGAAGGAGTTTTTGTAACACGTGACGTTCTCTAGGAGACCTGGTTCACTTGGAGGATTCGCACCACATGACGTTCTACCCATGGATGCATCGCGGCTCGCGAACAAACTGTTGGACAGAAAGGTTGTTGCCGTCTACAGATTCCTAGACGACCTGACAAGCATGATGAGAGTAAGCGGGAACATGAATGAATTATTAGAATTATGTCATGTCTTTTGTTTGCTAGTTTCGATTCCGTTCATTGGCTCGGGCGGAATCGAAATCCTGTAAAGGCTCAATTGCATTCTATATATTGTTGTATTATGAATGCATGTGATTGTTTTTCATGACATATGCCATTAGATCACTATCTTAAAACTATAAGTTAATAAAAGGAGTTCTATTAAAGTTTTGAAAGTTCAAATTGAATGAATAGTTCATTTGATTGGTTTTCTACCAAAAACTAAAAGTCTTTTTGAAAACCATGATTAATAAAAGTTATTAAAATCGGCTCGCGAAACGACCAACTTCGTTTTAATTAGGGTATTTAAAATTAGATCGGTCGAGTGATTGAAAGGAGTTTCAAATTATCACGAACCAAGGTAAAATTAGTTTACGAAACTTATTGGATGGCTTACGTCATGCAATAAGCCCTACAAGTATTTTGAATATGACCCAACACAGTAAATTTAAAATAAGTAACCTAATTCAAATCGATATTTATGCGCCGGCCTAAACTAAGGACACTCGAACTAATCTATTCGAACCACCTAGTGTTTAGTGCTGAACCTGAATCTGGGCCTACGATTGTGGTTGGAGGAGAACCGTGATTTCCATGTCACATGGGCTGGTCTGCAGTTCTGGTTTGAGGACAAATATCACTTTTATAACAACTTCTAGAAGTGGCGCAGTTGGGGAATAACGTACCTCTTGACATAACTCGCCAAGTGTTCCCAAAACGAGAGTTGTGTAGTCGACACAATCGGTAATCGTTACCTACCTGTGTACATGGATGGTGAAAAATGCTAAGCCATTCATCCGCACCAATGTAAAACAGGATCTCATCCTAATTTCTGTTTTGTTTTCTTGGGTCAAATTGAATTAGGCTCCCGCATGATAATTACTAATCTCTAATCTTATTTTACTCTTAGATGTCAACTAACAATTCCGATCCCGTTCATTGCTCTTCCCTGTTCACACTTTAGTCCATCCTTGAGAATGATAAGCTTAAATGACACCAACTTTAATAATTGGTACTGCAATGTGAAAGTTGTTCTGATGGCGCATAAGAAGTATTTATTATCTTGTTGAATGACCAAATTCTGAGGAACATGCAGTGCGCAATGGTACTAACCATTTGGCATGGGTAAGACATGTTGATGACTCTTAAGTTGTGGCGCATGCGAGCAACCATGATTCCTGAGTTTTAGAGAAACATGTTTCAGCAACTGAAAGCTATGCTTTAGCAGTGTGCTTGTTATGAACGTATTAGTTCACTAGATCACTAATCGCGTGTCGTATGCAGGAAGTTTCCTTAGATAGTGCTCATGTGATGAGAATGAAGGGTCTCGTCGACCACTTAGCACGATTAGGAAATCCACTAAGTAAAGAGTTAGCAAAGGATATGATCCTCAACTCATTGCCCTAGTCATATGAATGGTTCTTTCTGGACTATAATATGAATGGTATGGATGAGTCACTCTCAGAGTTACATTAGAAACAAATTAGGTGAACATTCTAGCGAATGCTGGAACTAATATTGTGCTAATGGTTTGAGATGGCCAAGTTGGTAAGAAAGCTAAGAATGCCAAAGGGCAAGAAAGGAAAAGCAAATAGCAAGGGCAAGAAATCTGAGACTCCTAAGGAAAATCTTCAGAAGGATGCCAATTATCTTCATTATGTTGAAGCAGGGCACTGGAAGAGGAATTGTCATAATACATAGCTAAAGTGAAACTTGAGAAGTTGTCACTCGGAGGAATGTCCTCATGTGTACATGTTATCAATTCACTTCCTTTCTCCTAACAAATTCTATATGTTTGACACTGGATGTGATAGTCACGTCTACAAAAGTTCATGAGGATTAAAAAGAGTAAGAGATTTGAAGCAAAATGACCTAGAGTTGCACGTTGAGAACAAGCAGAAAGTCAATTTTAAAGTTGTTGGGTGAATTCATTATTTGTTTGAATAGTTTAACCATTGTTTTGAACAATTGTTGCTATATGCCTAGTACCACTAGAGGAATCGCATCGTTGTTTGCTTAGAAAAGACAAGTTTTAAATATGCTTCTAATAATGATGATTTTATTTCTGCATATTTGATGGACATGTCTTGAAGCAAAAATGAATCTATGTGATAGATGTTAATAGTAACATGATATACACGATCTCCAATAAGCGTGTTAAGACTGATGTCAACAACATGTCTCATTGGCATCATCGACTAAGCCACATAAACAAGAATTGCATCAAGAAACTCCAGACTATGAGGATTTTAAGATCCATGATATGAGCTAAATTATACATATTTTTATATCAAATGTTCCTCGCATTTCGGGTTATATCTGACTAGCTATTATCAAAACAGTATGATATTGTTTCTTTTTAGTTTTTCAGTATGATCCAGGTGAAAATCACAAAAGAAGACATAAACACTAAAAAATGAAGAATATATGAAGACTTCATGATTTTGTGCCAAGAACCGAGCTCTAACCTTGCAAGATGGACTTGATGCCGTCATACAACCTTCTCTTGAGTCAAGACATAGTGGTAACCCCAAGACTCAACCACATCTCGATCCGCAACTGCTGAAAGACATCGGTGCGGTCAGGAAATGCCCTAAACTTCGCAGAAGCATATCTCGGGCTAGAAAATGAGTTACGGGACCCATGAATAGTGAATTCTGAGTATCTCGGCGAGAGGAAGATGATTTTTGGGTCAACACACCCGTGCCATATTCCAACACGCCCCGTGTTAAACCTAAAAATTGACTTTTTTTTGGCACACCCCATGCCCCACTTAGCACACCCCGTGCCCCTGACCACCTTGGCATAATCCTCTGACATAGCACGCCCCGTGCTCCTTCAAGCACGCCCCGTGCCACTGACACCATCGGTAGAAGATTCTGACATGACATGCCCCTGCTTGGAGAAGCACGACCCGTGCCCCTGACAAGCTTGCCAGATGACTGACGGATCTGACATGACACACCCCGTGCTTCAAGAAACACGCCCCCGTTCGCCCCTCTGACACACACGCCCCGTGCCCAACCAGGCACGGGTCGTGCCCACCTCGGCTGGTCTATAAATAGAGGAGCCCTCTTCACTTCCAAATTGATCATTCTCCTCACCCTATTCTTTAGTGTAGTTCTTGTTTTCTTGTGAGCCATTTGGCATTTTTATGTTTTTTGTAAGCAAAGTATTTGTCTATGAATCTTTCTACATCTCTTAAGCAAATCTTCAAAGCCATGTTTGGCTAAACTCTTATACTTACTTGGGAAGTAACAAACCTTAGGCGGGTGGGTTAACAGCCCTATAGCCTCGCTTAAGGTGTGTTTAATGACTTTATGAAAACCCTTTTTATTGAAAGTGTATTACTGATTTTCTGAACCAAGTGTGCATCACGTATCACAGACCATTTGGGGAGTCGAAGTTCCAAAGGCCGGAGCTGACACCGGCTCGGGGGACGATGCATGATCCGAAAGCTGATAAGTTCGAGGTCCTTATGTCTATGTAAGCAAACTCGGCTGACCACGCAAGTGCGGGCTGAAAGTATTTGGTTGGGAATGAGGGTTGGTAATATTTTGTCACTTCACGGAAGTCGAAAGGTACGTGTTTGTGAACTTGGCTCTGGTTACACCGGATGTGCATATGCGAGAGCGGTGTACGGAAGAAACAGACCTTAATTCCTTAAAAAGATCATTTTCATAATAAAATAATCCGGCACGCAGGATTGTTCCCCTGCTGGTTCATAACGGCGTGTCGAGTGTAACGGTTGCCCGACCAAGGAGCCCTACGATTAAGTGGCATTATGTAAGTACCTGGACGGATCTTACTACCGGATGAACCGATCAATCTAGTGAACACGAATGTAAATAAGCTTTGTTTTATTGATTTCACAAAGAGAACAATTAGAAATCTTTGGTTTCTCTCTCTAGAACATACACACAAAGTGTAGAATCTGACCAAGAGTTCTCACATGCTAAACGAACCTATTTATAGGTGACTCAAACTACCCAGCGTACCATCCAACGTACCATTGGTATGTTGGCTTCGTACCAAATGGTACAGACCATGGTACGCTATTTCTAAGACTCACACAATAATGCTCTCACATAGATACAATACACGAGACACACTGTAGCATAGGAATATGCTAACTAAACTTCAGTCTTCAATCTTCCGCATTGCTGCATCTGATCTTCAACTTGAAATTTCTGGTCAGCTATAGAGCTTGCATGGCTGGATCACTCTTGAATAATCTTTGAACTTCAAGATCCATTTGTGAAAGATACAACAAACTCCCCCTTTCACCATGCTTGAGTCTTGACAGCACAGGACCTGCAATTTCAGAAGACAGAAACGAGATTTTCCATTTTCAAGCCAACATAAGTTAATCTTGGCGCAAAACTTCTCTTCGAGAATCGAATATATATGAATTAAAAATGTTTTTCGTATCTTGTGTTGATCGGTCGAAAATAAACAAGAAATAAATTTTTTTTGGCTTTTATGAAATTTATGCTAAAACACACCAAAAAAATCTTTTTGATTTTTCTGAAATGCAAAATAAAATGCAATACAAAATTAGACTCTATTTTTGGTATTTTGCGATAAAGATCACGACGCGAGATCCTATCAGACATAACCATCTAGCACATTTCAATTTCGGTCTTAATCAGCATTAAAGCCACGATAATCGCATATACAACAGTTATGTTTATTTCAGCACGAACCAATCATATTTATCGTTTTCAAATATGCTTAAAGTAATTTTATCATGCACTGATAACTCGGCCTCCACTCTATCAGAAATACCCACAAATCATCATGTTTATTTTATAGTAGCAACTTTCTTAGAGATTTAATCATCCTTGATGAGTCATGTAAAAATAAAGCAGAACCTCAAATACTTAGCAATCAGGTCGGTCTTGTGGACACGCAGAGAAAGCCAAAGTATTTGAGAAAAAAAACCAAAACAAGTTGAAATTTTATAATTCAACAACGATCAGGTCCATACTTCCGTATACGCAGAGAACGCCCGATGAATTATACGAAACAACAAGAAAAATAAAGCAGAATCTCAAACGAACAACAATCAGGTCGATCTTTCGATACACAGAAAATGTCCGATCGTTTGAGAAAAATAAAGAAAATCAAACAAGTTTAAATATTTCAAAATGAAAACATGCATTCATCAGGATATCTCTTTATTCTATTTTTGTCAAAATCATCACACAGCAATCATCAAGAAGCAAATAACCAAAGATCATCAGGCAAGCTTTATGTTTATATCTTACTTGCAGATATCAGATTAATCATGCATATTCACAGATTATGCAAGTACCTACAGCCTTTAGACTTAATCTATCCATGGCAGATAAACGTATATGCTGATGTACCATCATTCTCACTTTTGTCGAAGCAATTTCTCAAATTCTCATTTTTTTTATATTTTCCAATTTCTCCCCTTAAAATTCAAACGAACACTATTTTTTGAATTTTCAAATTTTCTCCCGCCCCTAAAAATATGAACAAAAGAAAATGAAAAAAAAACAAAAATGAAAATGATCGATCAACACTTGACACATTTTTGAGAAAGATATTTTTTGAAAATCAGTATTTCAAAGATAGGAATGATTCAATATAACTTAAATCAACCACTAGTATTCCACTGTCAGTAATCTCATCGATTACTAACAGGTCTTCTTGAAATACCTGGAAATGCTAGAAAACAGTAAGTTTGTAAAACCCCGACCCTCATCCACATTGGTGATAGGTCGTCCAGTGTCTTCAACCAAATCACTGTTGTCTGTAGAGACAACTTTCGGTCTCCATTCTTGTTTTGGTTTTAAACTTTCTGGTGAACCATTGTCAATAGATGAGTGACAATCAGAACTACTATCCAACTTTTCAGAATTAAATCTCTTTTTCCAGAAAAATTGTGTGTTGGGTATTGGTTCACTGAAAATAATGTCATCAGGATCAACATACATTATATCTTTGGCATATGATGATGAATTTTTAGTTGTCGTAGGATAATCATTTGCATAATGACCCTTCTGACGACAAACATAACAACGTCGACTACTAATTGGATTGATTGAAATTGGTTTTCCAAACTGATCAATCAAACATTCATCATAAACTTTTGAAAAGACAGGTTTAGGTTTCTTTGGTTTTTGAAATTTTGGAAAACATATTGGAGAATCATAAAAACCTGAATCATCTCCATAACCAAAGAATTTATCTTGATGATAAAACCTGTTCGATTTAGCAGAATAAAATGAATCTGAATTTTTACCGCCTTGTGGTGTAGCATCAGATATACAAGAAGACTCTTCAGAAGACTAATCTTTTCATCTGCAGATGGTGAAGATACATTCTTCTTCCAAAATTGCGGCTTCTTATCTGTAGACACCTTTTGCTTCTTTATCTTCTCAGCTTTGAACGTCTTCTTGTTGGAATCCTTAATTGGAACCTCTTTTCCTTCATACCCTAAACCACCATTCTTCTGCTTAGGATGTTCTTTCACAGAATGACCTTTTGATGCTAGACGAGAAAATTTATCTTTGATAGCTTTAACACCAACTTCCGTAGTTAGTAAAGATTCGTCAATCACAATATCAGAAATATCAGGAATCTTCACATGACCTGGATTTCCTTCAAAAATCTTTTCTTTATCAAGAAATATAGACTTGGAATCAAACTTCAATCCTTTGCAATAATCAACCTCTTTTTTATTCTTTTTTAGATTTTGACTTCTTTGTGTTTTACAGACTTAACACCATATCCTTCAAGATAATCTTGCAACTTCTGGGTTGAATTATCTTTAGATGACGTTTTCAGATCAACCACTTGAGCAGAGAACTTCATGATTATCAACATCTTTGCTTGGTTTGCCATCTCGTTCCAGATGATACAGATAATTCTGAAACGCACTTGATGTATTGTCAATTCTCAATGTTTTTGTTGCAGATCAAGCATTTCAATATTTATTTCAGAAACCTTTGTATTAGCTTCCAGTAACTCCTTTCGAGAAGCAATAAATTTCTCAGACAACTTGTTATACTTATGCTTTTGTCCATACATTTTGTCACATTCAGCAAGAACTTCTGCAGTAACCTTCTCTACCTGTTTCTTATAATAGACAACATCTTGTTTCAAAATGTTATTTTGCCTTTGAACCTCACCATTTTCATCACGCAACTTTGTGAGTTCCTCCTGAAGTTGAATTATTCTATCAGCAGCTTCAACAACAATTTTATTAACATTTTCATATTTTTTGAAGAGGATAACATTTTGCAAATAAAGCATCAAAATCTTCAATAGCTTCCTTTTCATTAGCTTTAGCTTTATTGCATTCTTTAATTAACACTTCTTTTTCTTTCAACCAATCTTCCTTAATTGTAACAAAATCAGTACACGTTGTACAAGAGGAGGATGAACTCTGTTGAATTTTTGCTTCGTAACCATCACGAATTTTATTTTTCCATTCCTCCAATTCTTTTCTCAGAATACTATTTTCTTCAGAAAACTTTGCTTCTTTCTTCTCTAATTCTTCAATTTTACCTTTAAACTTCAACTCTTGATCAACTGTTTTCTGAGAAATGGTAGACATATGTTCCTCACACTGTTTCTTTACAAAATCCCATATCCGCTTTGCTTTTCGACAATCCCTGACTTGACTTTTAAGAGTTATAGGCAAAGCTAACAGAAGAAGTGCAATAGCTTTTTCATTTTGATCATATGATTTCCTTTCTTCAAGTGAAATATCCCATCTCATCTTAAAATCACCACCAAAAGTTGGATACTTATATTCATTTGAAACCGGTAACCACAACGTTATATCCAAATCAACAATATATGCTCTAAAATTTGTTGCCCAACCAATGATAATCTCCAAGATTTATCAACTTCGGCACATTTTGATTATGACTTGCAATGAATGCATCAATTTCATACATTTTGAAAATTTTGAAATTGGATATCAAAACTTCAACCTCAAAAAACGAAGGTCTTAGAAGCGGATTTTGAGGTTCAAACCGAAGGGTATTAGCCATTCGGCGAGTAAAAGTGTAGATCTCGTCGAGACGATTGTTTTGGCTGGTATTAGCTCCCGTAACTCTTAACGGTTCTCAAGTTACGTCAGTTTTAGTGAACACCACTTTTCTGCCAACATACCAAACAACAGACCAAGACAACCAGCATACCAATCAACTTTAGTGGACCAAATCTTTAACCAAGATACCAAACTTTGACCGTACCAAAACTTTGACCGTACCAAAAACTCAGCGTACCAAATCAGCGGCGTACCAGTGAACTCAACTTACCAATAAACAGTAATGTACCACCTTGGTAAGGCGTAACTGCTCCGGACCATCGGTGAAGATTTCCTTACGTACCAACGAATGTACCAGCAGTGTACCAGTCAACATACCAGTAGTTCATCCAGCGTACCACGACATTCAACCGGCGTACCAACACTGTTTCGACTGATTTTTGAGAATTTGGACGTCTTGGAATGTAATTTACAGCAGTAGGCAACGAAAACACACTAGGAATGGTTTGCAATCAAGTTTGACATCAAAAACTCTCAGAATTGAAAAAATTTGATGAAAAACCAATAAAAACCAAACTTTCTCTCACTAGAAATTGAAAATTGATCAAAACACAGCAGTAGACCAAGCTGGATATGCTCTGATACCACTTGTAAGTACCTGGACGGGTCTCACTACTGGATGAACCGATCAATCTAGTGAACACGAATGTAAATAAGATTTGTTTTATTGATTTCACAAAGAGAACAATTACAAAGCTTTGGTTTATCTCTCTAGAACACACACACAAAGTGTAGAATCTGACCAAGAGTTCTCACATGCTAAACAGGTCAACCTACTTATAGGTGACTCAAACTGCCCAACATACCATCCAACGTACCATTGGTACGTTGGCTCCGTACCAAATGGTATGGACCATGGTACGTTGTCTCTAAGACTCACACAATAATGCTCTCACATAGATACAATACACGAGACACACTGTAGCATATGAATATGCTCTAACACATTACACCACTTCATTTGATCACTGACAACACCTTCCCTCGGCATTCGTACTCCTCGCAGACGATTAGCAGTTGGATGGTGGTTGACCAGGTGGGCCGAAAGGCGGTCAACTTCATGTCAGTGAACAATCTTAAGCAAGATTATAAGTGTCTGTTCAACCTTCCTCAACCACTGGTAAGTTCTCTCAAGTAATATTAACTTCGATTTACAAAACTAAAAACACCATCTTATTTTATCTTTATTTTCTTTTCTTATTTTTAGTTTAGTTTAACTAACCCTTTTCATACTAAATAGATTTGGTTAAACGTTAACAAAGATAAAGTATTAAAATCCCCACTTTCCATTGTGTCCTTGATCGACCCTGATTCAACTTACCACTACTATGCTGCTCCACGATGGGTGCACTTGCCCGTGATGTGGTGAAATAGTAGTTCTCAGTAAATCAGGTTTTATAAATTTAAAAGCTTCAAATGCTAAAAAGGTGTCTCAAAATAACATCATATTTTATATATACACCACAACACACCAATCCACTTGTCCAGAGTCTTTTGGGACATGTGAATCTTTGCTTAAGTGGTAAGTTGATTAAGTCTCTTTTGGCAAATGTCGACAGAAAAGAAAAAGATCCGTTGGACTCATATGTGTTGATGTATGTGGTTTTTTAGGACAATGTCAAGAATTGAAGGAAGGTACTTTGTTCGATTACTGATGTTTTCAGTGGATTTGTATGTTTCTATACAATGCGACATAAACATGAGACCTTTGAAGAGTTCACATAAAATAAGAACAAAGTACATAACCAGCTCGGTAAAATGATTAAAGCAATTCAATCCGATCGAAGTGGTGCTAATCTAAGTAAGGCGTTCGATGCACATCTCAAGGCATGTGATATTGTATCACAGCTTACTTCGTCTATAACACCACAAGTTATATCGTGTGTCCAAGAGAAGAAATCAAACACTTTTAGACATGGTTCAATCAATGATGTTTCGTATAAACTTGCCATACTCCTTTTGAAGTTTTTTCTCTTGAAACTACTGCCCAAATCGTGAATCACGCTCCTACAAAGAAGGTAGATAAGGCACTATATGAGATACGGCATTGGGAATATCCCAAGTTATCTCATCTTGGGGCATGGAGATGTAAAGCGCACAATACTAGTGAGTCTTCGAACAAAATGGATCCCTGCGACGATAAGTTGTTCTCGTCAAGTTATGCCCGATAGGTTGGTTATTGTTTGTAGCCAGCCGCAAATTGGTATCTTTATTCTTCAAAGATGTTGTTGAAACAGAATCCGAAAGGACTCAGGAACCGGTTGTAACACAAGGCGTCTGCAAAAAGTACTCGGGATCATCATGAAGCAGATAGATATCTTAAAGTTCATGATGTTCTGATAGTTGATAAAAAAGAACCCGTTAACCACAAAGCTAAATACTCAGGTTCTAAATATGAGAAATGGCAATAAGTCATGGGTGCTGAGATGCAATCCATGTTTGACAACCAATTCTAGGTATTGGTTGGACTTCCACCTGATGGTCACGTTGAAGGAAGTAAATGGATTTTAAGTTGAAAACCGACATGGATGGCAACATGCAAATCTATAAGTACAGGTTCGTTGCGAAAGGATTTACTCAAAATCAAGATGTTGATTATGAGCAAGCATCTCAAAGGGGGAATCTTTGTAATTGATTAAAGAATCAAAGAGTTTGATTTTATCAAGAACGAAGATTAGTCATGTGTTTACAAGAAGATAAGTGGGAGCTCTATCACTTTTCTGATCCTGGATGTAGATGACTTATTACTCGATGGAAACAATATTCTTTGGCTGAAGGAGATGGAGGATTTTGGGTACGCCACCTATATTCTAGGACTAAGGATTTATAGAGATAAATCTGAAA
The DNA here is from genome assembly GCA_039602395.1 of Deinandra increscens subsp. villosa. Lineage (NCBI taxonomy): Eukaryota > Viridiplantae > Streptophyta > Magnoliopsida > Asterales > Asteraceae > Deinandra > Deinandra increscens. The sequence continues at coordinate 23,656,745 of JBCNJP010000017.1, forward strand.
GGCAAATTGGATTAAGCAAAAGGTACATATATCGAGAAGGTTCTGCAACGCTTCTCAATGCAAGATTCCAAGAGAGGTCTCTTGTCCATGGCAAACAGGAACTGTGCTAAATAAGCAACAATGTCCCAGGTCGGACATGCAGATAGAAGATTTGAAAAGAGTTTCATATGCATCTGTTGACGGTTACATAATGTATGCCAGGATATGTACTAAACTGAGCGTGTCATACTTGTTAAGTATGATAAGAAAATACCAACAGAATCCGGGTGAGAGTCACTGGATTGCTGTGAAGAGTATTCTAAAGTACCTGAGAGGAACTAAGGATATGTTTTGATATATGAAGGGCTAGAGGAAGAGTTCAATATAAGGTGTTACACTGATGCAGGCTTCTAAATGGACCAAGATTATTCTCGATCGCAAACGGGATATACTTTACCTTGAATGGAGAAGTCATGACTTGGAGAAGTACCAAGAGGTAATGGTGCAACCCACAGCAGAATCGGGATATATAGGAGCATGAGATGCTGGAAAAGGGTGATGCTTAGATGAAGAAGTTCATTACTGATCTCGAAGTTGTGCCTAGGATATAAAAGACAATTCGAGATATGTTGCGACAAGACTTGTACCATTGCTTAAGCAAGGGAGCAATAATCGCATCCATAGTACGAAGCACATTCTTTGAAGTTCCATTATACACAGGAATTTTGGAACATAGTGACATCAATATAAATAAGATTAAAATAGATCAGATCTAGCAAACCCGTTCTCTAAGCCTATACCTCAAGTTAGACATGAGGAGCATGCTGATGAGTTAGGTCTTAGATATTCTAGATGATGGAATCGATCTATGAGTAGAAATTTGGTACATTCGAGTATTTGACAAAAAATCCGAGTTTGTATAAATTTAAGAGTTAAGTGTTTCATAAACTGATTTTTTCTGTTCTCGAATATTAGTACGTTAAGAATCCTTGAATACTAGATTATTCTAAGTTTCCATAGTCAATCAGATGTGTGGGAACGAATCTGAATGAAAGACTATTGTGAATGATGATCGGTTCTTGAGATGAATGCTCAAGGGAGTTGAGGATCATATTCACAGATATTTATTAGTTGAATAATATTTGGACGTAACTCGCTTCAAAATAGTCTTCATGGATCTGCGGTACAAATTAGAGTGAACATTTGTTCAAAGGTCATTCTTTGATTTCATCTAACGCTGTTCGTAACTGGTAGTAATAAGGGTAATTTTGGGAGTCATCTGAGGCTTAGTGGGAGTTGTTTGTAGAAAAAGAAAATATGTTCTCTTATATAGATAAGAGTTGAATATTCTGGCATCTTCGTTAGTTTTGAACTGGTAGAAAATGCATGGCTGTGCTCGAACTAGTAGTAGTTCATTTGACCATTTCAAATTGGGAACAAGTCTAGAAATTGTTAAACACAACTGAGAATGAGTATGTTCCATATCTCATGTTCAATGAGTGTTTGTAACAGAGGGATAAATTGATGATGTCACCAAAGATAATAGTACTTGGTTGAATCAAAGAGTTGATTAACGTAAAGAACTAGTTGATGAAGAAATCCGTCATACCTTGCTAGGGGCAGTGAGATGCAGCTAGATGTCCACCACTGTCTACGTTGATCTACCATGTCGAAAAATCGTCCAAGTGGGAGTTTGTTGGTTTTAGGTGTCCGATTGTCGGATAACATCAACGTTGCTATCGAGGTACCATCCAAGAGTTACACTTTGGGCAACAAACAAGAAAGGATTAATTAGGTTGTTAATTATCCAATCATGATTAAATTTTATAAGTAAACATCCATTAATATTTAGTGGAAATAACTATGGACATCGGGAAACCATTTGGTGGGCATTTCATATTATTGTGTTTGAGTCTTGCATTTGGATGGCATTACGGCTCGTTAGGCCGTAACGTGTCGTTATGCGAGTTCTGGACAAACGAACGGTTAGTCAGTAACAGGTCATTATGCAAGTATTAGATAACGGGTCGTTATCTTGTAACGTCTCGTTATTGGTCAATTCGATCTCTGGTTGTAATTATGTGATTATTACAAATCTGGAGGGTGGTTTGTGTAATTATAGACGACTTGTTCTCCAAGTTGGTTTATATCTATAAATAGGAATCTAACCTAAACCCTAATTTATTGACGCATCTTAGAGAACCCACAAAGGAGAGGGAGCAGCCCTAGGAGCCCCTATCTCTACTAGTCGGAGTTCGACCGGAGCCAGCCAGATGCCGCCGCCGTCGCTGCCATGCCGCCACCGCCATCACATCTCGTTGATTGGATCTTCGAGCTCGTCTTGGCTTCCTGTTTCTCCATGAAAGGTACAATATTATTATATTTCAGTTTATATCTATGTTATCAATTGTATGAGTTACATACCGAAACCCTAATCGTGATCAATCGGTTTTCTAGTGCAACCGTTTGTTGAACCATCGTGCCACGACTGGTTTTTTCACGCCTAGTAAATTTGTTTTATGGGTTACTTGGATCTCTCGTGGGATCGGTTGAGAACCTTCCTCGTGTACACGCATTCACATGTTACTTGTTTGACAAGTCACGAAACAAAATTTTTAAAAATCTGTACACGAAAATCCCAACACGGAGACGGGAATAAGTTCATCGATAAAAGTGCAGAGAGGAAGATGAATAACTTTTATAGAGGTGAAGATAGATGATGTGTAAACAAAAGGTGTTTAGGTCTTGTAAAGATCAGCACATGGTTTTCTAAAATAGTAGACATGTCATTATCTAAAAGACTTCTCAGTAGATATGTAATTGTCTAATAAACGTGTCATTGTACCTCTAAGTACATAAGAGTGATGGAATTATTATATTGGCTCATAAAAGCACACTGACTCCGCTATGAAAACTATGTAAATTATATATATATATATATATATATATATATATATATATATAATACATGTGCAATGCGTGTTGCCACACGTTGTCATGGGAAAATTTTGAGCACACAAAGAATTTAAAGTGACTTAAAGAAACGAAAATACAAAATGACTACATAACAACATTAAATTAAAAGCCAAACACTCACAGTATCATAGGTAGGACCTAAAGGTTAAAATTTGTCACACCCCGTAAGAATTGTGTCGGGAAGCGAAACAGCGTTATCACAGTCAAGGTCAAGAACGAACTCTGGATGGTTCAACAACGAAATCCGTTTGGAATTGTTAAATTGGTTGGAGTAAATAGGAGTTTTTCCATATCATTACGCAGCGGAATAATCGTAATGAGGAACACAAATAGTTTAAATTTACAAAACATTAGTTTTCAAAAGATTTTTAAGACATGACACCGTCAGGTGTTATGCTAGGAACATCTCCAGCGGCATGACCATACTCCAGATATTGAAAAGTACTAAATGCAAATGACAAGAAAAGTAAGCAGGTCCAAGCATGCAACAGCAATTAAGATCAAGTACCTGAGAATTCATATGAGAAAACGGTCAACAAATAAATTGTTGGTGAGTTTCACATGTTTATATTTGCTAGCAGATAAAGGTTGTTTGAAAACAATAATTGAATCGGTTCATGTTAATAAGTGACAATATCAGATAAGACATGTAGAAATGTTACCATGTACCCTGAATACCGAAACCGACTGATTACCCACTCTTGGCATCTTTTGTCCAGTTGACACCGCAAAGATAAGACATAACAATTTGTACCCTTTTTCTATTGGAGCTACCAATCAGAGTAGGGGCGTTAACCCAATATATCTATTTAAACGTTACCGTTTCAAATGATGATTAATCGGATTAAGTTAATAGCGGGGTTTGATTATAACATGAATGAACATGAGATAACAAGGTTGGACAAGTGAAAAGCACATGTAACACATAAGATAACAAGGTCTAATTTTCTAACATGGAAAAGTATGTATGAATTCTCCCCCAAAGATAAAAACAGTTAAAGATAAAAAGGGGCCGTGAAAAACTCACATGTTTCAGTGACTGGAATCGGTAACACGATCAATGTAAAGGTGTAATCCTAAATAAAAATAAGACATACAATAATTAATTAGGTTGACATTAATGTCACTCCAATTAGGTAGGTCAAGTCTTGACGTCATGGTAGCCTTAGGGTTAAACGATTGATAAGCCAAGTGGAAACGTCCGTTTGTAAGTTTATTTAGAAATTAAGTAAAATATATATTTTACTTAAATAAAATATACAAAAATTCCAAAATAATATTTAAATATGATAAATATTTATAGAAATAAATATTGAGTCAAAATGATGATTTTCAATGTGACAAATTGGTTAAATTTGACTCATTAGTTGAAAATCGGGAGATTTCATGATAACCGCGGATATGCAATAATTATCCGTTATGGTTAGAAATTAATTTAGATAATGAAATATGATTATTCTCTGTCCAAAATGTATAGATAATTATTTCAAGTGTCGGTTTTCAATGGTTTGCCGGTTTTGTCGGTTTTGTGGCGGTTTTACCGTTTTGGTCCCGTTTAATGACACCGTTAGGTTCCTATATTCACCATATATATTTGTAAACATTTTTTTACCATTAAAATACCTCTATAAGTTCATTTTGACCAGATCTACATTTTATTACAAAAATGATGTTTCCGGGTCCGTTGGGTGTCGGTTTTAGTCCCGGTTTTGTGCCCAAATTCAAGTAATTTGTTAAGGGGTCTTTTGGTTATGTTTTAGAATCATTTTAACCATCTAAACTTACTGTTTTAAAGCCTTAACCTTCTGGTCAAAACGGATTTGTATATAGATGCATTTTCCTAGGGTTTTAAAGTGTACTTTTGGTGTCATAAAGCTCCTATGATGGTTTTAAAACCAAGTAAACTTTCTAGAGTTCTAGGTAACATATTTTGACTATGTTGGGAGGTCCAAAACGTGTCATAGGCATCATGGGGTCCAAAATCACAATAACAACATAAAACATACAATATATTCAAAGTAGGTGACTAAATAAGTTTTCTAAGCAAAGGCTTGTATAAAGGCCCAACCAAACTAAGTTTTGAACATAATATTGCAAGTAAATACTATCATAAGTTTGTAGTAGTAATATTCATGGTGAAACATAGAAATAATTACAAACTAGTAGGCTTTTATGGCTCATAATTATGTTTAGACAACAATGTAGGTCAAGACTTGCTAATGGAGTGATCTAGACATAATAAGGGACAAGAAACTACAACTAGATCATGATATTATCAAGAAAAGCGAAGATGTAAACTCACTAGATGGAGGTGTAGGCCGATAATGATGATGATGATGATGATGAGGCTTGTGTGTTCTTGCTTCCTAGCACCACAAATCATTAAGGGAATGAGTAATTAAGCAAGAAATTTAGAGAGATAGTAGAGAGAGAGAGAGGGAGGGACTTACGGTTGAGAAAGAGAGGAGAACAAGAGAGAATTTTCTTGAAAGATGAAAGTAACAAATGAAGGCTAGGGTTTGTAAAAGTTGTTTAAGTATGAGAGTGAATGAGAAAGAGGGGTGTTTGGTTAGGGTGTGTGTGTGTGGTTCGGTTCAAAGGAAACCGAGAGAGAGAGAGTTGGACAAGTGGGTGTTTGGGAATGTTATGTTGGATAAAAATCTAGTGAATGATGAGAGTTAAATAAAAGGTTATGTGTTTGGGTGTGTGGGTTTTGTTCGGTCCAAAAGAGAGAAGAAAGAGGGCTCGGGTTCGAGTCCTTTGGAGCCGGTTCACACATGCACACACAAGGAGGCTCAAGGGTCGTGAAATGTTTACAATTTGTGTGTGTTTGTAGTGGTACATGGCTGCAACAATAAGAGGGAAAAGGAGAGTTCAAATAGGAGGGAAATAAGGAACCATTGGGTAATAGTTTTGGACTTCATGGAGACAACTTTGCCCTATGAGGTCATAGGGTTGTAAGGATGTTGCAAAGTGATGGGAATGGCATCTCTTGGGGTCAACTTATAGTACACACAATGAACCAAGCAAAGGTGGTGGTGGTTGGTTCTCGTAACCGGCGAGGGGAAAAGGGACGGGGACCGGGTTCGAATCCCGTGAGGAACCGGTCGGCGAGAAGAAAAGGGAGAAGGTCGCGGGTTCGAGCCTAGGGGTGAGCCGGGTCGATCGAAGAAGAGAGAGGAGGGATCGGGGTCGCGAGGCGGAGAAAGGAAAAGGAAAGGATAGGGAAACCGGGTGTGATATTTAAAACTTTTACGCGACATGAAATGTTAATAAAACGAATCGGTTTTGTTTTTGAAACGTATCGGATATAAAACGGGTTAAAATATAAATTGTAACAATGGGGTTTGTCTAAAATGGTTTATCGTTTGCATGTGTTTAAAACACAAAGGTGACGGGTTGCATGGACGTTAAATACGTCATGCATGAGAACGATTTTTGTCGCGAATAATAACGAGGTTGTTTACAATCGAATTCGACGTAAAACAATTTGACTTTTAAGGAGAGATTAGATCACAAGTCTTAATACGAGGTAGGTGTCTAAACATATATATATATATATATATATATATATATATATATATATTGTGTCACGTTTGTTAGTAATATAAACGTTTCGTAAATAAATACATTTGTTATTCTATCGTAATAAAATAATTTTACATATAAAGTGTAAACATTATACGTTTCAATGATTAATTAAAACCTTACGTACAATGAAAATAAAACAAGGTGAGATCCCAAGATGATGGGATCATGGGTTATTTATTTTATTGCAAGGGTGACATAAAATCAGTTACGTGTTCAATTAGTCGCTCTATTATTATTAAAGTTCCAGCAACCTTTCCGGGCAAAGAACTCATCATTTTCAAAGATCATTTATAAAAATGAGTTAGGCTACGTCAAGACTATGACTACGTCACATGTAGAGGCAAATATGGTAAAAAAATGACACATGCAAGTAAACAGTTACGTAACATAGTTAACACATAGGTATTTATTATCAGTTTAGGTCCTTGGAAACTTACGGGTTGTCACAAAAATCAACAGCAAAACGGTCAAATTATTGAACATAAGACCTAAATTTGTGTTGCGTAGCATTTGGATAGGGAAAATACAAAAATACAAATAAAAAAACATACTAACAAGAAAAAAAACTTACATACCGCCAAGTGACATAACCACGATTTGTCACGTGACGAGCACTATTCATTCAAGTTATATATTTTTAGTTAGGTTAACAAATCTAGTTTTTATTTTTATTTTTTTAATAACAAAATACATGGACAAAAACGGGATCCCGAACCGGGAATAAGAAGTACCGATCCGATTCCCGATTTGCACCCAAATAGAAGAATGATTACCGCCCAGGAGTATTTCATCAGGTATCGCTCCTGAGGTATGTTGGTTTAACCAGGAGCACCCTCTGAGACCGATGAATTGAAGAAGAAATTCCACATTTCCACTCGGATTTATGATCTCAACCACACCGATCGGACCTGATTTGATCGGGATTTCAAGTCTGCAACCAAAATTCCACGACGGACGCCGCATCTGGATGTCAGGAGCAGATAGATAATATTTACTTCTTTGAGCAAATTTAAGGTAAAGTACCAAAAATTTAGTTATCTAGTTTCATATTTTCAATGATATATCATTAGAAATTTCGTAAAAACCTGAATCTTGTTTATTGACTTTTTTTTAGGACTGGATTGATGGTGAATTGTAACACCCCGATATTTCCGTCTAGGTAATTACGTATCTTAATATGTTTACCTATGTGCTTTATTATAAATACGTGTTAGAAACGGTAATAAATGAATAAAACACGTGTTTGTATGATAAACGGGTTTAGAAATGACGAGACATGAATGATTACGTCTCATATACGTGCTTAAATCATGAATACATGCTTATGTGAATAGCATAAACCAATGATAGGAAAACACGTATAGCAATGCATGTTAATAGTTAACTGGAAAAGTAAAAGGCCAAAAGCGTAATTTATGCAAAGTTATAAGCCATATGGATATTATACGTGTCTACAATTATCGAAAGTGTTTTAAGGCTTAAAATATAGTAAGAATATATCCTAACATGATTCGTGACATAAAATAATGAATATTGCAAAGTTAGAGGGGTAGAAAGTGTAAACTATGAAAAAATATGTATATATATGTACATATATATTATTATACATAACCCGAACACTCAAGAATGTTAGAATTATGTTTAATAAGGTCATAGAACATAAAATGATAACTGCATCGAATGATTCAAGGGTAATAAGCATAAAACAAAAGTTAAGTGACTAAAAGTGTAAATAATTGAAAGATATAAAACTTATGTATACGTATATCATCGAGTGTGTCCCGAGCCTTAGAAACTTTTATAAATATGCCCCATAATGTTTTTAAGCATAAAATAACAGTTTCGTAGAAGTTTGGGGCTTAAAATGTAATTATAAAGTAGAAGGGCCAAAACTGTCATTTCTTGAAAGTACCAGGCATACCACGAAGAAGGGATTGGAGGACGGTGCGATACGCGAGCTCCTGCAGACGACAGCTTTGCTTCTTGGTCGTCGTTTTTCTTCCACGTTTCCTTGCTTAGCCGCCAAAATTCGACTTCTACGCGTCAGTTTTAAGTAGCTAGTTACCATGGGCACCTGGAGGGCATCAAGACGAAGCTAACCAGTATAAATAGGGCTCCTAACATCCATTATTCATCACGAATTTCTCAAATCTTCATCATAAAAACCCTAACCCGACCCAGTAACTTCATCTGCTCAATTCGGCCAAACGACGAGGATCCCGAAGCTCAAATTTTGCAATTCTCCTCTATTAGGTATGATTAACAATAACCTATCTCAGTTTTTGCAAACTCGATCTCTAAGTATGATTTTTAAAAATGGGTTAAAATTAGGGTTCTTGAGCTTGTTTTGTCAAAATTGGGTGATCGGGTGGGAACTAGGGTCTGAATTTTTTAGGTAATCCTAAAATAATGTGTTTTAAGAAAGCCCTAAGTTTATTTCATAATTGAACAAGTTTTGATAAAGGTTTTGTTAACGAGTCAAAATTAGGGTTTTCGTAACGTTACTCTGCCCAAATTGACCAAACAATGTTGAATTAAGCTTTGATCTTTTAAAGGATATTATAAAATATTATATTGAATAATACCCTAAGTTGGCTTGAATTAAAAATGAGTTTTGATAATAAAATGAGAAATTCATGAAATTAGGGTTTCTAAATATGATTATTAAATATAAAATAATCTAGAGGGTGTAGGGACTTGATTTTTGATATACTAACACATTTTTATATATATGTAGTATATATGAAGTTAAAACGGATAAATAATAAAGTATTTAAAATACCGAGTTAATTAGATATTTAGAAGTTCGTGTGGACCGGAAGGGTAGGCGCTTGTACACTAGGGTTTCTGGCAAAGCGGGGGTGTCGCATAAAACCCAACTATGAACTGGCATACCTCACTGGCGATCCCTGAGTGAGCGTCTATCTATAGGAATGCGCGTCTTCATATTATCGTTAAATGAAAAGGATAACGGCCTAAAGGGTATTTTGGTCATTTTGACCTTTAAAAGGGATAAACTTGATAACTAAGTATTGTTAAGTTAACAAAGAAGTAAAATAAACATAGAAGATGTTTATTATATAAAACCTTGCGTTAACATAATACAATACGCAATTAGGTTAAATTGGAAAGACGTAAAGGAGGTTCTGACTTAATTAATTGGCTTAAGAGAATAGGTTGAGTTCTATGAGCCCACTTTAAATATTTTAAATGTTTTACTATTTTCGGGCTGATATACATGCAAAGTTATTACTTTTAAAGTATTTGAAATAACGTTTGCCTATTTTGTGTTAATACACATACGTGAAAAGTGATAATACTTATGACTGTTTTAAAATTGTTATTACCTGCTATGAACTCTTTTCGGGAAGGTTATAACGCACGGGTAATAAAGTTATTAAAAAATTCTCAAGTAGAGTTTAAAAAAGGAAATTTAGTTTTCCGGATAAAGAAAATAACCATTGGGGTTAGTTTTAAAATCTAAGCAAAAGATTGTCTATGTAAGAAGGAAGACTGTGGTTGTACAACTAAAAGCGGGGAATGATGGTTCCCCGGGGTAGCGACGATTACTCTATGACTGATATTCGAGTGACGACGATTGCCCGAGGAGCTAACGTGGTTCCAATAGACAATGCTTAGTTGAATGAATGAATTAATGATTTGGTATAATTCTGTTATGTCTTATACCTGATAAATGTGAATAAACAAATCTTTTGGTATAACGTTGTTATGTTTTATACCTAATAAATGAGGCCGTTAGGCCTAAGCATTGGAATAAAACTTTCAAGAAAAAGGTAACACTTTTAGAAAAACGTAGAACTCACCAGCGTAAGCTGATCCTTTAAAGTATGTATATCAGGTGATAATAAGGATCAAAGCTTAAAGGGAAAGGCTAAGGTTTGAGCAGGGTGAAGTGGGCAAGCTGTTCGTGTGAAGCTATAGGGTTGCTGGCATAAGTAATGTAGATAGATGCATATCTAAATAATCGTTATCTGTCGTAGTTATGGATAACCGTTGTAGTAGTTTTATCTTACTTGTACTTGGCATTATAAATAAATAAAAAATTTTAATTTTTGTTGCTTTAGTTATCTCTGTTGTACCTTTCGTTCATGAGTAAATCCGATGAGTGACCCCTTCTAGATCCAAGTCTAGAAGTGGGCGTCACATGAATCTTAGTGGGAAGTCGGGGACCGCCCTCTGATTTTTTCGTCAGGTAGTATTAATTTTCATAATTTTAATTTTTTCTTAAAAATATTGAGAATCGTCCCTTGGATTATGGCCCAGTGACTTATCTCCTGCTATCTCATGCAAAATATTTTGTCAAGCTTCGCCACTCCGATTGATGATAATTAGTTCTTTAATTTGGTTCATTTATTAGTGCACACAAAGTGTTTGTTGACATATGCTAGTGAAATGCTCTCCCTATTCTCAATTATAACTTGCAGTACCTTCCATGATAGACTTATGGTTTCTCTAATTGACTCATCTGAATTTGTTAAGTTAGTTTGTGTAGTGATATGTGCAAAGTGACTTGTTTGAAAAAACACATTGCATCTGTTATGATATTACAAGCTATGTCACTCATTTGAAACATATTATATTATATTATATATATAACAATAAGAATTGAAAAGACATACTAAACTTTTTGGTTTTCATACTTTTGTCACGAAGGTTTGTGACTATTATATTTTCTACCCTCTAAGTTTTACACTTTGTTTTTTTTTTTTGGAATAGTAAACTTTAGGTTTTCATAGTTTGGCCACATATCTTTCATACTTTTACGTTTTCTATCCTCTAACTTTTAAACTTTTTTTTGCTTTAATTTTCTTGACCTTCTACGTTGGCCACGAAACTTTCACAATTTTACGTTTTTCTACTTTTGTTTCACATATGTTTCATACTTTTACGTTTTCTACCCTTCTACCCTCTAACTTTTAAACTTTTTTTTTGTTAAAAGTTTTGTGGTCTTCTACTTTGACCACAAAACTTTCACAATTTTTACGTTTTTCTACTTTTGTTTTTAGTATACTTTTAGAGTTTTCAACTTTGACCATGACTTGTTTTTATAGTTTTATTAGACTTTTACGTTTATACCCCTTAACTTTTCTACTTTCATTTTTTCAGTATACTTTTATAATTTTATACTTTCACCATGAAACTTTAACATTTTATACCTAGCTCTTAACTTTTTTACTTTCTTTTTTTATTAGACTTTTAGAGTTTTCGACATTGGCCACAACTTTTTTATAGTTGTATACTTTAACCACATTGAAACGTTTCTTACTTAAACTGACAGGTAAATAGGTGGCCCGCCGCGAAGCACGGACGAGTCACCATCATGTTACTAATATATGTGCAATCTAATTGAGTCAGTCCCTTTTTGTGACCAAGTTAATTTGTTTGCCCTAATTGACCCACCTGAACTTCATAACAGATGCAATCTATTTGCCCTAATTGTCCTGCTGCAAATACATAATAAATAACAATTGACCTGGTGCATTGCGCGTCAAGAAAGTGCCTTCTTGACACGCAAATGCGCGTCAAGGATGCGGGGGTCAAGAAGCTTCTTGACGCGCAAAATGCGTGTCAAGAAGCTCTTGACGCGCGAACAATGACACGCTATCCTTGACACTCCATTCTTGACACCCATTTTGCGCGTCAAGAAAGGGTGTCGTCTGTGATTAATATATTTTTTATTTATAATATTTTTTTGTGTCGTCTGTTTATGACACGCAGATTTGCGTGTCATGCCTTTTATGACAAAATAAAAAAAAATATTTTTATGGATTCACTAATTTCCATATTATGACAATTAGCTAGCCTCATAATCAAAATAAAATACACTTATAGAAAAATAATACATTTCATATATAGAGAAAACATTACAACGTTAACATTAGTTTACATTGCACTACTACAAATACCCTTAGTTTCTTCCATCTCCATACTTGCATAAGAAATCATGATGTAGCTACATCCATAAGAAATTATGATGCTCTTTTTAAGGAATATTCATCTGAACTGTAACAAGCCAAAAAAACAAACTAGATATCAATATTAATATGTCTAATGATAAGAATGTAAGAAATTAAGATAAGAGTTATGCATAACAACACTGCTTTGAGATTCCTTTCCATTCGAAATCTAATTACATGTAGTGATTGGTCAACAATCTGGACATCGGCTTCATTGTAACAAGTAGCCAAATACACCTAGCAGATTTTCAACATTTGTTAAAAGGTCCTGCAGCAAGCCTGATCAAATCAACAAAAAAGAACATAAAATGCAGCAGAAATCACAGATTTTCAACATTTATTATAAGGTCCTGCAGCAGAAATCACATGTACAGGGGACTTAAGGTGCTGCAGCAGAATCATCCTTCATCAAATCAACTGTTATCCAACCCAACTGACCCGATTCTTTTTTAGACCTCTAGACTTGATACATTAAAGCAAAAAGCATACCAACTCGATCATGTATTGCAGCTGAACATTCACGCCCACTACTTTGTGCAAAGGCAAGTATACTTTGATACATATCAACCGAAGGCTCGACTCCAGAATCTTCCATCCACTCCATTACCTGCGATGAATTAATCTTTTAAATTACAGGTGGCATTTTCAAACAATATACTTGGAATGGGGCCGGGCTTCCGGGTCAACCCAAATCAGTATGATTCAACGGATAAAAATATTTACCTTTTTGATATGTTACCCGCCTACACATTTTGTCACCACTAGTTTAAATATAACTAATTTTGCATGTGTAGTTTAAGAGAATGCTAAATGAAGATTGAGGTGTTACCTCTAGGTACTTTCTCAAATTTTGAGCAGCCAAACGATTCTTTAACAGCACCGAATAAGTAGAGTTGTTAATTTCCATACCCGTTGCCACTAGTTTATAGTAAATCTGCATAATGCATTGTCGGGATAGGAAGTAAATCAGTAAATGATGGAAATGACATCTACTGGTCAAGATGATTGTCAACAGTTGGTTTTATGTATCAAAGTCAACTACCTTCATCATTGTGTTGAATGATGGCTCCATCAATCCAACTAGTTCAACTGTCTTTCTCCAGTCTTGTAGAATAGCATCAAATAAAAAACAGTACTTATGACGTATCACACGAGAAAAAGGTTATAATATCGGACACACGAGGGATGCTAGAAGAAAATTATATGGTTCTAGAAGCATAGGTGGAAATTTACACCTGTTTACTTATTAACGCGTCAATAAGGGTTAAGACCATTGTCAATATATCCTTTCAGAACCTTATTTCTCCCTTTCTCTTCCCATATTAAATGAAAAACTAACATATTGTGCAAAAGTAAGTATGGAGGTGGGTAAATAGTTCTAATTAGATAAGTGAACAAAAACTAGTTTCCCCTTAAATTCATTATTAAGGGCACCATGTTGTTACAGATACTCAGGGATTAAAAGCCATAAAAAGTTGAGATAGAATACCCTGAAATTCATTATGGGGATGCTTAAATAGAACATCACCTGCTGTGTTTTTGATGGCTTGTGATAAACACATACATGAGACCTGAATGGGAGCAGGCTGCAGAGCATTTATTTCATTTCTAGCCCCCTGGAATATCAGTATAAAAAGGTAAGATTTTCTATCAACAGTCTATAAAAAAGAGTGCAAGGCGTAACAAGGATCAACATATTGTTAATAAGCCTCAACAACCAAATTAGTGTAACAAAAAGAAATAACAGAATAATAAAACTAGCAAAAAAAAAAGAGATAAACAGCCTTTATGAAGTATATCAATCCTATTTTCTATATTTCTATAGTTACCCCTTCTGAAAAATAGAGAACATGCTCAAGGAAGTGGAGAAAGATAAAAGATAACAAACTAATTTCCTGCGTGATATGTTAAGAAGTTTAAAAACCTGGTCACTAAAAAATGGAAATGAACAGCGATGAGCATTAGTGGGTTTAGGCTAAACACTACCATCTATTTACAACTGCATAATGTCATTTTCTGATGCAGGGGAACTAGCAAGAACTACTCTATTCATCCATTTTAGGAAACATGTATCTATAACAACCTATATTGGCATGTTAGCACTCTAAGCTAAAAACAATGTATATTTTGATAAAGAGTTCAAAACCAATAAATAGAAAGAAAAAAAAAAGTAACAATATAGTTGCAATAACAACTTCCCCAAAACTCTCAGGATGTGCAGACTTCAATATATTGAAACTTACATAGCAGCTTCCTTTAGAAACACACAAACAAAACAGCAAATAGTCCTGAAAAGGAAAAACAAAGAAACGCACATCTGAGCATCACACAACATCCATTTCATAAATACTTGATAATGCATACAAACACAAATGTAATCCAACCTTGCTGTTAATTAAACTTATGATTCCTGACCAAAAGGCAGGCTAAAGCCACTATAAAAATAAAACAGCTATGACCTATAAAAATATGTAACTAAATCTAACCCTAACTCCATATCAAAAAGCTAGCAAATTAAGAAACTATAGTAGCATTGAAATCTGACTGAATCAGAAAGTTAATTTCAACATATATGGAATAAACACCCTCAGAAAATCAGCCAAAACTTTACATAAACAGAGCACACAAAAAATGGAGTTAGACAAACACCTTGACAATAGATGTACCAAATTCCTAAAACAAAACTGGATGGAATTAAAAAAGGAAAAAATTAACAGATTATTTAGAGAAAAACGAGCAATTACATGGTAGTTGAAACCATAAACATATAAGACAGGCTTCAATTTTAGGTCAGCGCCATCCCATTTCTCCATTCACGACCACGCATTTCAACAAAGAGTTTATATGCGTTCGATTCAGAAAAGAGAGAAACTTAACTTTCGATTTAATGGTATCTGCAATTTCTGATGATAGAACAATAGGATTGCCATAATCCTCGGAATCCTCTTCCTGCCATTACAGTCAAAACTTAGCATCACTCTCTAGTTTCGTACAAGAAACACCTAAAACTGTTGTTTAAAGAGATAAAACATTAATGGAAGTGTAGCCTAATGATCTGCATTGTTTAATTAACCAGTTGATACTGAAACACCAGAATTTGGTACATACTTCCAATAATAAGCCTAATTACAGATTTTTACCTTACAATTAACAACAATATTCAGAAACTACAAACCCTAAATAAACATATATGATTTAATTAACCAGTTGATACAGAGACACCAGAATTTGCTACATACTTACGACAATAAGCCCCAATTACAGATTTACCTTTCAATCAACAATATTCAGAAACGATAAACCCTAAATAAGCAGATGTGATAAATTTAGTCAACCAGTTGATACTCAAACACCAGAATTTGCTATATACTTTCAGTAATAAGTCCTAATTACAGATTCACCTTATAATCAACAATGTTCAGAAACTATAAACCCTAAATAAGCAGATATGATAAATTTAATCAACTAGTTGATGCTCAAACACCAGAATTTGCTATATACTTTCAATAATGAGCCCTAATTACAGATTTACCTTACAATCAACAATATTCAGAAACTATAAACCCTAAATAACCAATATGATTTGGTGAAAGAGGAATTAACCTGAAAACGGCATCTAGGATCAAGAGCGGTGGGATCGTGAACCATCTGGAGTGTGAGAGGGCGGCGAGTGCCCATTTCGACCTCGCGAACATTGAAACGGAATCCAAGGAGGGCTTCAAGAAGTGAGCTCTTGCCATCGGATTGACCTCCGATTGCTACAATTTCAGGAATGGGAAGTTTTTCGCCAAATGCGACGGCGGCAGACTGAAGGCGGTTGTATGCTTCGAATCGGGATTTGGAGGAAGAAGATGAGACGGTGGCGTGGTGGTGTTTTCTGAAAACCGAGGAAGAAGATGAGACGGTGGCATGGTGGTGTTTTCTGCGGAGGTGGATTGCTTGCGGTGGGATCGAGCGGAGAGGAGGGAACGATGGAAAATTAGGGAAAAGGAGAGGAGAGTGGAGTAATAGGGAAGAGGATAGCGGTAATGAAAAAAATTGGGGGTCGGGAGAGTTTATGTGAGCGGGAAAGTGTTTTTGGTCAAATTTGGGGGGGGGGGGGGAATTTTGGACCCAAAAAAAATAAAAAACGACAGCCTTTTCTTGACGTGCGTATATGAAGTGTCCTCCGTGTTTTTTTTTTTATAATTATGACATAAATTTATGACGCGCAAAAATGCGCGTCATCTAGACTTACAATTTCTTGATTCTTGACAGTTTTTTATGACTACTCGTTTTTGCACGTCAAGAAAATCCGAGTGTCATCGTTCGCGTGTCAAGGAAGGCCCTTTTTGTAGTAGTGAAGTACATAATAAATCATGAAATTCATCATCTTTTCTTCCAAACCAAAATAATAAATCATGTCTAACCAAAGTTTAAACCAACACTTTTTCACGTCAAACCATCAGAATATCCAAAATAGTAAATCATGCCAAAATAGTAAACCATCAAAATGTCATAACAGATGCAATCTTTTCAAGTCATCTTTCATGCCAAAATAGTAAATCATGAAATTCATCATCTTTCATTTGGACCCGCAACCACCCGCTAATCGATCTCCACCCCGAGATTCCTTTGACTTGGTTCAAGCCTCGCAGATATTTCTTGACAAGAAAATTAAAAGGATAAAAGAAGGTAATATAAACGAACTAAATAAACAAGACTAGTATAGTATAGAGTAAATAACACAAAAGGTTCTTTCTGTATTACTCCGATTGTGAATTAGGTCCTTAAAGTAAAGTTGTTTCATCCGAGATCCTTTATGTATTCAACCTGTTTCATAAAATGTCCTTTATCAACAACGGTGTTAAAAACCATCGTTAAGTCAGGGACACTATAGTCATTTTATAAAATTTAAATAACACATTCAAATCAAAATCTTTCTTCATATATAGAGTGTATCTTTGAAGCTCGCGGATTATGAACACCATTTAGAAGAGAGCTTTCTTCTCCCTCCATGAATCCTTCTTCCCATATACTTTGTCCCAATGCTTCTTGTTTTGTATGATTTGTAACAAAAAAGGTAACTCTATGCTCTTCGCCTTTCGTTCTATGCTCCCGAGAATCATATCCCCCAACCAATTCGTAATTTCTCCGGCGAATTGGACCAATTCGTCCTGATTTTCAACCGAATTGGTATCGTCTTCATCGGACGGTTGAAACCCCAGTGCCAATTCATGAATTTCCTTCGAGAATTCCTCGTCGGAGTATTGTAGATCAAAATCGCACTTTCGGTTTATTGATTTTCACCCTTTCGATGATTTTAGGGTTTCGCATGAGCGACATCTGTTGAGCTTCTTCCCAAACACCGATTTTCGGTCAACGTAGCGGCTTACAAATGAACGTCAGTTAAACTACGTTGTTTCGAAGAAGACAGTGACAAAATTACAGAAGCTAAGGTTGAATACGACGATGAGTGCGAAATTGAAGGTTATAACCAATTCAAACATCCGGTCGCCACCTTCACTCCCACTCTTCAGCGAGAGAAACAAAACTTGAAATAATGAACGCTTTTAGATCCAAACTTGCAACAAAATTAAGGAAAAATCATTCACAAATCTGAATAGCAATGCGAAATTAGGAATTCAGATGAAGAAATTATTACCGAGATTCACTGACCTTGAAAGAGGGAAAGATCGGTTTCTGTATCGCCAAAAGTTATGGCGATTTTATGGCGAAGGTAGGTAGCGTAGGTCCACTTAGCAAACGGAAAGAGTTGTGTGAGGTGTGAAATCTATATAATTATATATCATATATCATGTATAAATACAATATATACAAACAAAGAAATTTGCAGCTTATGAAGAAAAATCTATTGATGCCACGAGCCCAAGGTTTTCTTCTGATTATGATGCATAAGAAAGGAGAAAGCAAGATGGATCTTATGACAAGTTTTTTAATATTAGTTTTTTATTTCAATCTAAATGTATTATGTTAAAAATTTTATAAAATGACTATAGTGTCCTAGAATCATAACCAGGGAATCAGATTCTAACATCTCAATTTTTCATTTTCAATTTCAATTAAACATAACACATAGCCTAGCCCGATTATCGGTATTTTTGTCCGATTAAACCCAACCACCAACCTTTAGCCACATATGCATCAATTATTATTCTTTTATTATTATACCAATCAACCTAATGGATCCCACACAAAGACGTCACAAATCAACCTATTCCCATCTCAAAGATTCATGGCCCGAGTTTAAACCATTTAGATTTTTCCCACCCTAATATTCAAATATATATATATATACATATATATCTAAAAAGTAGTGGAATAGATGGATAAATGGATGATATTTATATGAGCAATTTTCAAAAATACAGAATCTTGATCCATGGATGCATCCATCAAGTCACTGTCCCGGAGGGTAGCATTTTGAATCTCAACTCATTTACCTAACCTAGAGGCGTATCCTTCAAGTCGATATCTTGAAGGGAAACACATAGGCTTTGGCCATTTGAATAGTAAATAAAACGCTCAAATTATGGAAAATGGAACATGGAAGTGCCACCAATATCGAATTTATTTTCATAAAAATACATAGTCGTGCTAATATATTTAAGAGATATACACATATGAAAATATTAAGGTCCTATCCTCCTATTTTTGATAGTTTCTATATCAAAGTTCAACCTAAGGTGGGAACCCACTAAAGCATCTTGATTTTTGTCAATTAAGGCTTAAATTAAATTCAATTATCAACACATAAAGTTATTTAAGCTTATTAAGCCGGTTGGGCCTACCGATACATCGAAATCTACCTACGAACAACTTCTTAATATTATTATTTAGCAATTATGCATAATTATTTAGAAAACCAATCCCTAATTGTGTTATCATTTTCCATTCTAATGCAGATTTAACCAAGAATAATTTTTTAATATTTCAATTTAGTTTTGTATTTTTGGAAATTTTCCATTTTTTCAAAATAAATAAACAAACTAAAATTAAAACTGACTCAAACTACTTGACACGATAGTTCCCATCCCCACACTTAAATATCACATTGTCCCCAATGTGATATGGAACATAAAATAAAAATAAATATAAAATACACTGAAAATAAAATAAAATAAAAGCAGATAAAATAAATAAAGGAACAAACTCCTCTGAATTTGTTATAGTTAAATGAAGGCCAGTTTGTGTTCCTTGGTCCTCCATTAGACTCTATAAACATGAACGTGTGAATATCATCAGGCCTGCAACAAGAAACAAACAAACAAAACAAGACTTGACAAAATCTATTAATCACGAAAGAAAAAATAAACGCGGATCAAAATAAAAGAAAATAAATTGAAATATGATTACCTAGAACTTCAGAAATCAAAGAAGTGAATTGCACAAAGTTAGGGGAAAAAAATTATTTGGTGAATAAAATAATTGTTTTTTTCTTTTCTCAATCGAATTAGGCGTGTCGCCTAGAATAACGGGCAAAACAGGCGATACGCCTGGAACTCAAATCCGGATCCTAACCTACCTTCCAAGCGTGTCACTTGGAGAAAAGACTCAGTCAAAGCGATACGCTGCAAACACAAAAACACAAACCGAAAAACAAAAACCGAAAATGCAAGATCAAGCAATCAAACTATACAACCCGGGCATCTTATCACCTATCCTACCTCCAATTGACCTCCCTAATACAAATCGGGAGGGTTAGTTTTAACATCCTTCACGCACGTATTCCTAGATGTCATCAGTTTAAGCACACAACCTGCCTAGACCACCTAACTATCACCTTTCACCAAATCTAGCAACCATTTAAGTTTCAAATGCTTGAACCTACCGGAGTTGAACCTAATTGTCACTAAATTGGTCAAACACGGGTGATCCTCACAATTAACTATCTCGAACCTCCCCATACTTGGCCTCTACATGTAATCATCATCAATGTCAACTAACTCGCTAAGTGTGGCACTCTCAGACACCTCAACAATTTTACTAACCTCATTCTCATTCACCAACTTACCGGTTTCCAAATGCGGGTCATCTAAAACCTCAATTAACTCTTTACCTCTTCGGAAACCTCCCCACACTTGGCCTCCACTACAACTTCACCTTATAACATATTCCTAACCACTAAATCAGCCGCAATTACATAGTTGACACAATGATCCATACAAGACATAAGTGACTCTAGAAAATATACGGACTCGTTGGCGCTCCTCTTAGACTTATCAACCTCAAATTTGATACTATCATTTTCTACACACATTGTCATCCTATCCTCAAAAACATCTATAGAAGCTCTAGCAGAGCGAAGAAAGGGTCGACCAAGATAGGGTGGACATTTTGCATCAAACTCTATGTCCATGCTCACGAAATCAACGGGGAACACAAACTCCCAACCTTAACCAGCACGTTCTCCATAACCCCCTGGGTTGCTTCACTGAATGATCTGGAAGAGAAATGCTCATGCGCGTTGGAAGCGGATCTCCAAGCCCAAGGTGCTGATAGATAGAATAAGGCATAAGTTTAATAAAGGCACCAAGATCCGCCAACGCGTGCGTCATAGAAGAGCTACCAAACATGCACAAGATAGTGAAATTTCCGAATCAGTAAGTTTCTCAGGTAGCTTGTTCTGGACCACCGACGAGCATTGTTCATTAAGAACCACATTAGCAAAAGAATCCAATTTCTTTTTATTTGACAAACTATTTTTTAGAAATTTGGCATATATTAGGCAATCTGTTGGAGGACTTCTACAATAGGTAGATTAATTTCAATTGTTTAAGTATATCTATAAACTAGCCATATTCCTGAGCATATTTCTTCTGAATTAGACATTGAGGAAATGGTACACGTTTAAGATCATCTGCAGTAATAGGCCTCTCCTCAAACCTAACTCTCTTCTTCCGCTCCTCTTCTGTTGGCTTCTTCAGTGGTTGAGACCCGGAGTATGGTACGGTACTTGCTGGGACTCGCCTCGAGTGCACCCTCCGGTCCGGAGTCTCCATCACAATCTCCTCATAAACCGGTTCTTCCTCCTCAACTACCGGTGATTGCATCTCAACTCCACCTTTACCACTCCTCATGGTCACTGCATTTACTGAGGCATTTGGATTCTTGTACGTACTCCCTGAAAACACGCCTCCATGATTAGCCAACTCCTTCACCTGTTTAGCAATATCACCCACCGAATGCTGAAGATCCAAGAATGTTGCATGCTAATTCCGTAACAACGTGTCATGTTCCAATACCTTCTTCTACGTGGCCTCATCTCTCGTCGCAATTGTGGTCAACATCTATGGCTAAGCAATCGCCTCCTCCATATTGATTCTGCCTTGGCTGAAACCCCGGTGGGTTCATGCCATCTCTTCATCCTCCATTTTGACTACTCCTCCACCTATACTAAAATGAATTACCGAACTGGTTTTGGTTTCCAATATAATCCACCTGCTCAGGAACGGTGAGCGGGCAGTCGCGAGTGTCATGACCTCCTCGACACAACTCAATTTTCACGGATTGCTTGAGTTGAATGTCAGTAAGCTGCATCTGAATGGCTTCTAGAGTGGCGTGATTAACAGTGTCGGCGCTAACATGGTGGACTCCTCGAGTCGTAGAAGATGTAGATCTCGTGGGTGCTAAAGTAGGGGCCCTACGATCCGCCAAAGCAAAACTCTCAAATAAGCTCTTACACTCATCAATGCTGAGCTTCTCCATCATATGACCCCTTGCAAAAATATTAAACTCCTTTTGCATAGCATATATGAGAGCATTGTAGTAAAATTTCTTAATGATGGCCCAGTAATTCAACCCGTGTTGTGGACACCTACTCAGAAGGGTATTGAATTGATCATATTAGTTTCTTCGTCAAGTGGATCGGTTACCTCATTTAGGATTGTACTAACCGATAATAAATGGGCTAGAGTTACAACAAACCCCAACTATAGTGTTACTTAACACAATCACCACCCTAAATCTCATTTCTAAGATTTAAAAAGCTTGTAGGCACACTCATAGGGATTTCTATACCTATTGCAACATGTTTAAGTAATGGAAATTACATGTGGGTGAACTAAAATATATAATATATATAATTACATATTATTATAATTACTAGTTTGAAACCGGTTCTTGGACAGGTTTTTGAATCGGTCCCATCCTCATCGGTCCTGCCTCGAAACCCCCAAACCGATTTCAAACCGTCGGTTCTAAACGGTTCCGGACCGGTTCTCATCACATCGGTTCCAAACCGGAACTGAAACTGCATGAGCGGTGGATCATCTACTTGGTCGTATCGAAATCAATGTAAAGTGATGAACACGAGAGTAAATACAAAGAACTTGTATTAACCACAGAGAGATTACACAGTCAAAACACATATAGAAGATTTGTCAAGAAGTCCTAATTCTATACAAGACTTAGCAATTTATAGTTGAACTTGACAACTCAAAACCCGATCAGCCGAACCTTAAGTTCGGACCAGGTTCGTCTGTGTCCGAACTTGAAGATCGTCTTAGGTTCGGACCACAGCAAACTTGTCTTGTATTTTATACTTCACATGACGATCAGGAACTATGTATCTACAAACTCCCCCTCGGCATGTGCAGTATCAGCTTTCATTTAAAACTTGTATCTTGTATCTTCAAACAAACTCTTCCTCAACTTGACGATTAGTCTGATCTCGAATACTTGATATTATAGCATGTGTATCTCTTTATCAACAGCTTCAGAAGACTTGAAGTTGTGATGTTCTCTTTCCACTTAGAAACCTGCCAACATAAATAATCTTGACGCAAAACATCTCTTCGAGACTCCAAGAAATTTTGATTTTGAAATTTGATTTCGTATACCATGTTGATCAATCGAAAAAAAAAGAAATAAAATCTTTTTGATTTTTCAAACTTTATATCTAAACACACATAAAATCTTTTTGGTATTTTCTGATATGAAATGTAAATGCAATACAGAATCAAACATTATTTTTGTCTTTTGTGAGAAAGATCACAACTTGGGATCATATTGGACATAACATACTGAACTAAACACTTCAATTTCAATTATTGTAGCACATAAGCCATGTCGATTGCAGATATAATTTGTCCAACTTTAAACTCAGGCATAATCATACTCATAACATCTGGATATGTTAGGCTATTGATTAGATTTGCATTGACCAGTGTACCCCACACTATCAGACATACTCAGATATGCTTTGCTTATCACATTTTGTGATTTTACTTGTGTTTTAACACATAGTAAATGCATTAATGATATAGTCAATTGTGTTCCATGCAAAAAGAAATAAGAACGTTAAATCGTCTACCTTAAGGTCGATCTTTCGATACGCAGATAAAGCCTTGGATTTAACAAAATAAGAAAATAAAACAAGTTGAAATTGTATAACTCAACAACAATCAGGTCGGTACTCCCGTACACGCAAAGAAAGTGCGATGAGTTATACGAAACACTAAAGAAAATAAAGTAGAACGTCAAACAAACAACAATCAGGTCAATCTTTTGATACACAAAGAAAGTCCGATTGTTTGACAAAATACAGAAAATCAAACAAATTTAAATCTTTGCAAAATGAACACATGTATACACAGTGACTTCTCATTTTTATTTTTCACATATCTTTTCTTGATATATCTTGAGATACGCATCAAGATGTTGTCCACTAAATTAAGCATCATATTTAGTTTATATCACTTTTGAATACTTTCTGATTTACCGAGCTAGCCTACCTTACACATCGATCAAATGGTCTTATGACTTTTTCACTTACTTTATCCGTGAGTCAGACGATGTAAGCCAATGTACCATCATTTCCCAATCATGTCGGATACAATTTCTCATTCATTTTTCAATGTTTTTAGATTTTTGCATTTTTCAATGTTTTTGACTTTTTGAAATTTCTCCCCCTAAAAATGACAAACTCTATTTTTAGATTTTCATTTTTAACATTTGAAAAACAACACACTATTTGTGTATTTTGCAAAAAACAAACTCCCCCTCAAAAGGAGACGGAGTGAAAAAACAAAACAGAAATTGATCAACCAACACGAATACTTGCAGTTTAGCATTTTGAAAACAAAATTGATTTATTGAAATTCAATTTAAGTTATCACAGATATTTCACAATCAGCAATTTTCTAATCACCGATAGGTCTTCCTGAAATGCCTGCCGACACCAAATAAAACATTAGTTGTTCTGGGATTGACCCGATTCAACAACGTCGGTTGGCCCGGTGTCTTCCACATAGTCATCGTTGGCCTTAGAAACAACCTTTGCTTTCCAAATTTGTAAAGATTTTAATTTTTGATCACAACCAGAATTAGAATCAGTCGGCGTACTTAATTTGAACTAAGATGGCTTACGAGTTGATTTGACCTTTGGAGACCATGGTTCATCAAAAATCTGACATTTGTTATCCACTTATTTAGCCGTGTTGTGGATATATGCAGTCGTCGGACAATCAGCAGCAAGATGTCCAGGTTGACGACATGCATAACAAAGTCTTTCTCAAAATTGAAAAACATTAAAAATTCTTTGAATTTTGATAACCAGATGAACGTTCAGAATCAAAGTTATCAAAGAAATCATCATATGAATCATACCTAGGAGATGGACTCCGTGAAGATGATGACCCTCCAGAATAATAAGATTTGTCCTTCGGAGGAGTAGATTTCTTTGACATCTTAAATATGGGAATCTTTGCAACTTTTTCGGACTTCTTAACTTGAACCGGTACTTCCTTGACCTGAAAACCCAAACCTTTGTGTTTATAACCAGGGGTGTCTTTGATGAACTTGAAGAAGAAACAGAAGCTTCTCTCCCCTTAGCTTCTTTAGTGAAT
The DNA here is from genome assembly GCA_039602395.1 of Deinandra increscens subsp. villosa. Lineage (NCBI taxonomy): Eukaryota > Viridiplantae > Streptophyta > Magnoliopsida > Asterales > Asteraceae > Deinandra > Deinandra increscens. The sequence goes on from JBCNJP010000017.1 coordinate 23,682,117, forward strand.
TTTGCTTTGATGTCTTTTAGTTTGTTCTTTTCAACCAAAACTTTTTGTTCTTCAGTTCCAGACGAAGTACTCGAAGCAACCTTATCAAAAACATGTTCATGTTCCAAGAAAATAGACTTTGAATTAAACTTCAGAGCTTCTCCCAAAGGTTTTTGCTTTTTCCCAGATTTGGTCTTCTTCTTCTTCGCTGGAGTAGCAAACTTTGAATAATCATGCAATGCATCTTTTGGATCAAGCAGAGCAGATGTAACTTCAGATAAATCCACCAGTTGAGGAACCATGTGAATATCATTCTTTTTGGAACTATTTTCACTCCGATCCTGTTTGTATAAGAAATTCAACAATGTTGGCGACAAATTGCAATTCTTCACTTGCCTTTTTAACTCCAAAATTTCCAACTTCAATTCAGAAATTTTCTATTGAGCATCAAACACGTCTTTTTGAGACTTGATAAATTTTTCATTGAGATCATCATACTAAAAAATTTGCAATTTTTGGATCTCACATTCAACAAACAATTCCTCAAGTACACTTTCTCTTTTTTCTTGAAAATCTCAATGTCTTTTGTCAAGACTTCATTCTTATCACAGAAAAGAACATTTTCATCTTGAAGTGTAGAGATCTTAGATTGAAGTTTATTAATTGTAGCAGCTGATTCAACCACAAAAGAATTAGCTTTTCATACTTTTGTTGAACCGGATAACTCTTCTCAAATAGATTCTCAAAATCTTGTGCTGCATCTAATGCTTCAGCTTTGGCTTTTTCACATTCTTCAGCCAATTGACTCTTTTCTTTCAAAGAATCCTCATGAGCATGAACCAATTCATAATACTTATTTTGAAATTCTTCCAATTCTTTCTTTAGAATCACAATTTCCTCATGAGCATGAACCAATTCATAATATTTATTTTGAAATTCTTCCAATTCTTTCTTTAGAATCACAATTTCTTCATGCGCATGAACCAATTCATAACATTTCATTTCAGTAAAGCACAAAAAGATTTTTGGTGTGTTTTAGCATAAGTTTGAAAAAATCAAAAATATTTTAGGTTTGTTTTGATGTAAACTCTTTAAAAGCCAAAAAGATTTTGTTTCGGCTTTATTTTCGCTCTGATCAACACATGATGCAAATTCAAATTTTCAAAATCATATCTTGGAGTCTCGAAGAGACGTTTTGCGCCAAGAATAATTAAATTTTGAGCAGGTTGTTAAAGTGAAAGTAATCACATCTTCAAGTCTTCTGAAGCTGCTGATAGAGACAGAGATACATCAGACATTGTCAAGTATTCAAGATCAAGCTATGATCAAATTGAGGAAGAGTTTGTTAGAAGATTCATTTCCTTGGATGATCAGATTCTGCACTTAAGGGGGAGCTTGATTAAAGATACAATTTTGATGATGTTAAAGAGATACAGCACACGACGAGGGGGAGTTTGTAGATACAAGTTTTGTGCGTCGTGTGAAGTATCAAGTCAAGACAAGAACAAGATCAAGATAAAGATAGCTACCAGCCGAACCTGGTCCGAACCTGAGGTTCAGCCAGTCGCTATATATAGTGATCTTGTGCTTTGTAATCGACGACTGAGCGTGTGAGAACTAGTATTAAGTGTGTGTTTGTCAAGGTGTTTACTCTATCTCAGTTCTGAGTGTTTACTGGTTGTACTTGTTCGTTTGATCAATAAAACAATCGGTTAATTACTTGTTTCGTATCCGAATTAACTAGATTAAGTAGACGATCCGATGATCACGCATTTTCACCAATTTAGTCGGGTCAAACCGACGTTGACCAGTTAGCGAGTTCTCTCCCAAGCGTATCGCTTGGGTCTTTATCTAAACCAGGCGATACGCCTAGTTTATACTTTTCAGCACTTCTTGATTCTTTTATCCTCCAACTTCCTTCCAACCTCCGTTTGGCCTCGGGATCTATTTCCATTACCTAAAAAACACATAAAACTAATATTTAGACTCAATTAACAAAAAGTAAATGTAAATAGACTTAAGTGACTAAAAAAAAGACACAAATCGTACAAAAACGTAAAGGAAAACTATATGTGTTTGGCACACTTCATGCCCCTGAATTAACGATGGGTTTTAACACCGTTAGTGATAAAAGACCTTCTATGAAACAGGTTGAAAGCATAAAGGATGTCGGATGAAACAACCTTACTTAAGGGACTAATTTGATTGTATGTAATTTACTCTATTATATATCTTATATTTTCCAAGATTGTCAAAATCGGTCGAATCAGCATCCTCGTTTATACCTTTCCTGGACTTACGAATCCAGTCCTATGTGCATATTAATGACTCAATAACAGGAGCTGGCAAAGAGCTTCTGTATGTGTCAACAACCATTCCACTCGCCAATATACCTAAAAAAAGATAATATTAAGTTTATAATATGCCAATATATAATTATATAAATATTAAGTATTGAAAGTAATCATGCCTTTTATCATTTTTTATATAATCGGGTATCTAGACAAGGATGATTTCCACCAGATGTAATTTGTGATGGTTCTTAAGAACTTTTACTTGGTTTAAATGATGTTTTTGTGTCTTGCAAGTCTTCTTGTCTCTATAAAGAATAAGAACAAATTAAACATGTAATCACAAATACATAATGTTTCCTTACTATTACAGGTTTATAAAAACTTACAATGTAATAAAAGCTGCAGCCTTCATGGAGGATGGCGATATGTGGATTGTGGAGAGGATCCTTATGAATGTAAGTTGTGATTTGTACTATAAAAATAAGTTACTAAAAGTTTTTAAGGAACATATTCTGGTTATCTTCTACATATAAGAGGACTTCTAAATTGTGATATTCTAAACATATAATGGGAAGAATAGAATTAGAATTATCTTTTACATAGATTTCATTTACAATTTAATTCGGTCTGCAATGTATATTAGGCCTGCATGTTTAATTCGGTCGGGAATTGGGCTCTCGGGTTTTCCCGGTTCTTACCCGAGACCAAGACCAACTTGGTCAATATATGATACCCGAGACCCCAAACTTGTATGTAACGTCGGTTCAGTACTCGAGATGTTCCGGGTCGGGATATCGGGATTTCTCGAGTACTCAATATTTTGCTCACCCTAAGAGTATTCACATCCCATTCCTTATCCATATACTTATAATTTATATCTTTATTATAATTTTTTCTTTTTCTTCCACTCACAACCACAATTAAATAATATATTTTTATACCATTTTCTTTATCTTTCACTCACAACCAAACCTCAAATTTTACAGAATTCACACTTTTTTTTGTTAAATATACAGATTTTCAATATCTTTTCTAACTCCTCCACTCACAACCACTTACAACTAACCTTAAATTTTAAGGACTACAATCACATATATTATACAAACGGTCAGTGAATGTTCTAATAAGTTATCCTAACTACATTAATTATACCAAATTTCTCTTTGACGGTTTGACCTTAGAAGAATTATCATAATACTAACACATAACTTCAATCACTTTATCAACGCACCCAATCTCCACCTTGACCTAGGTAAAATCAAATACTTCACGTACTACAAATTGTAGTACTTAATATATTCTCATAATTGGAAAGCAGTCTTGTAAAAGTGTTGTAAAAATCGGTCTAAACGGCCTAAGGACTTGACGAGTACTCAGATTAAGGAGGTTCATGAACTTGGTCCACCTCGATCCAACCTCGCTCAAAGTCAGATTAATTCGGGACAACTCGGTTCAACTGAGAGAAAATCAGTCACACTAAAAAAATCAGTCAAACTTAGTCAATGGGCTAAGTTTGACTTAAAAAGATAAAAAAGACTCATAATTTAAAAAAATATATAGAAATAAATAGAACTATGTCAAACTCGGAAAAAATTGATCAAACTTGCTCGAATTGACTAACGAGCGTTTTAATCCTTTTAATTATTTAGTCATTTTACTCATGCGTTTTGGATATGTATTCTATTGATATTCATGTATATTTTTTTTTATCAATATCAATAAAATTATGATATTTGACACATATATAATTTCTCAAAAATTATTTTCATTATAATTTACCATATCCGAGTCCTCCATGCCTAGGCCAAGTACTCGTAATTCCCTTTAAACCGACCTAACATCGTATTGCGACTTTTGCAACATTGTTAGAAAGCATATGATAATTTATATATATACAAAATACAATGGAAACAAGTTTACCACATGATTTCATGGTATAAATCACTTTTAAAAGCAATTTTCTTCGTTTTAGTTTTTAGTTTTACACCGTTATTTTTAGGTGTTTAATATTTTTAGTTTACGTAACGCTGTCTTTAATATTAATTTTATACCGTTTTTAATTGTTTTTAGTTCATTTTTAATCGTTATATTAAAGTTATTCATTAATTTTATAATTATATATATATACAATGAAATTTATGATGAACAGTAACTTTATATTTTTTCTGGTTTGGCCACGAGAGTTTCAGTGTTTGACATTTTTTATTCTATGTTTTAACACTTCGTTATTTTTTCTTTAACGAAGTTTGGCATATTGACATTTTCTACCCTAAACTTTAACAATTTTTTTTTCTTTAACGAAATAGTAAACTTTAGGTTTTCATAGTTTAGCCACATATGTTTTATACTTTTAAAGTTTTTTTTGTTTAAGTTTTATGGTCTTCTACTTTAGCCGCTAAACTTTTAAATTTTCTACTTTCGTTTTTTAGTATACTTTTATAGTTATATACTTTCACCACGAGACTATTAGACTTTTACGTTTTATACCCCTTAACTTTTAACTTTTCTTTTTTAAAACGTTTTTTACTTGAACTTCTGTTGTCTTCTATATTAGTTACGAAACTTTTAACTTTTCTACTTTCGTTTTCAGTATACTTTTATAATTTTATACTTTCACCACGAGACTTTTAGACTTTTACGTTTCATACCCCTTAACTTTTAACTTTCGTTCAGCATACAAATTCAACCCCGCAACAACGCGCGGGGTGGTAAACATCTCGTTAGTTTTACACCAATTTCTTTAATTTAAGTATCTAGTTTCTTATATATATATATATATATATATATATATATATATATATATATATATAGGGAGAGGATCATTTGAGAACCAATTTGGTTTGAGAACTAAAAAGAACTAATTTGAGCCACAAGTTTATTTACATGTATCCCCCCTCCCATGAATTGTAGTGGTCCCCCCTGAAATTTGTGGTTGAGATTTAGGTCTCAAAAGTTCTCAAAACAAAAAGTTCTCATTTGAACCTAACCCTATATATATATATATATATATATATATATATATATATATATATATATATATATATATTAACTAGACTTTTAATTTTAACGCCGCTGCGTTTTTTTTGTATTTTTGTTTTTTATGTTCCGTTTTAGCAGTATCATTGTTTTGTGTATCCATGTCTTCCTTGCAGCGACGCGCATGTAGTAAAATCAAGTTAAAGTACAAAATCAAATATCTATAACCAATACCAAAACATGATGAATTGTAGGATCGTTAAAAGTTAGAGTTAAACTTAAACAAAGCCCTTTACTTGCAAATATAACCCTGCGGAATTAAAGTTATATTTCACTTTACTAAAGCAATATTAAGTTCTTAATTGTGTATAATGTAAAAGCTTGATTTGCAGAAATATAGTAACAACAAAGTATCAAATACTCGGCACTATTTGCATTAACTCAAAGCTACACTATTACAAGTTGTTCAAGAACTGTGTACTTGTGCATGTGTAAACTAAGAACTAGCTATGCTATATATAGTGCTGATGAGATCAATGATAGCCATTGATCTCATGCGATCTAATCTAGACCGTAAACTAAAAAGTCAAATATAAACTACCAAAAGAATAAACATCGGCAATTGGAATATCTTGCGTGTTTGCAGCACCATACTACTTTAGGAGAGCGGCTTGAATCAGATATAGAAGCATACGAGAAGCTTTTGCGGGATTGGACTTGCTGAAAAGACATCCCAGGAAAAGTTCGGCTGAACTCATTATCTAGTGGATAATCGAGTTCACACAGAATATTCGCTAAAGGTCAAAACTTCTTCTTTCCGCTTGAATTGCCAGTTCAGCTTGAAGTGAGAATTCTGCTTCAACTTCAACTTCAGCCGGAACATAGTAAAATTGGCATTCAGCCGGAAATCTTCCAAGAGCAATATTCCTTACAATCTCCCCCTAAGCTGATGCTGTCAAATTCCAATGTTTATCTTCAAAAATTGACTTGTACCCAAAAATTTTCTTCTCCTTGACCTACTTGTCAAAGACCTTATCCCCTGCATTCACATCTTTTGAAAGATCACTCATGTTGGTCATGGTGACCTTAGCATGTTGCAGAGCTTCCCAATCTTGTTCATTCCACTGATCTTGAACATTAATTGCTTGATGGGTTGTGAAGCTGCTATCTGCCCTGTGAACATAGAAGAGTTTTTCTTCTTCTTCCCAAATTACAAACTTTATCGGACTGGTTGTGTTTTCTTCAATGTCTTCATCAACCTGAGTTTCAGAGATTAGACCATGCTCGAGCACTTTTGATTCTATGCTCATTCTTAGCAGGAGCTCAGCTCTGGACAAACTCATTATCCCTTGCATCTTTTGCGTAGATATCCGATAATTGGAAGATGTCAAGCATTCTGGTGGCAAGATGAGCATTCACTACTCTGGTGATCCCACTTAGGCACTGGAATTTGAAGTCAAAAGTGTCTTCATTAACTGTCCACCCAACAATTTTGTTTTGCCTGGGTGGGGCTCTTTTCCTTGGCCTTTGCTCTCTTTTTCTTTTGTGATGCAGCAGTCTTCTCTTTCTCAATTTGTTTTCCTCATTGGAATCATCAGTTGATTCTATTACTTTTGGAGCTTTTCCCTTTGAGGATTGAGAAGAGAGATCAGGTTGATCTTGAGTAGGTTTGGTGGTGGTGGAAGGTTCTTTGATGGTGAGTGGAGGAAGGAAGGTTTGTGATGGTGGTTTACTGGCTTCAGGAGTAGGGCTTGAAGGTGGAGTAGGAGGGAAGATGTCAGAGAAATCCATGGTAGGTGGAGGCTTTTTCTTAAGAGGGATGATGGGTGTAAAGTTGTCTGTTTTGTACTTGGGATTGGCAAGTTTAGATGGCAACTTTCTTGGAGATGGAGGGACGTTTGTATGGTGTGATGGCAAGTGACTGTAAGATAGATGGAACTGTTGTAGGCATTGGGTTTGGGTTGTAAATAAATGAAGGTGGATGTGGTACATCTACAAATTCAATAAATTCAGGTTTAACATTAGCAGTTGTTGTACCTGAGATCAGCTCTGAAGGTGAAGGCATCACCAATTTAGGATTGACAGCAGCAATTTCTCCTATCAGTTCATAAAAGATTTCATTAATCAAGCTGCAAAGTCCCCTAACTTGCATCTGAGCTACCTCTTCCTCTTTCTTCAAATTTCTAACCACAAGTGCCCTTTTTACCTTTTTCAGCAGTAGGTAATTCTCATCATTCTTTACCAGCTTGGTAGGCAATTGAGAGGCAATGGAAATTAACCTCTGCCTATCAGCATCAGACACTGCATCCAAATTGTGATCCTTCAGTCTCCAGTTGAAAGACCTAGTCTTTGCCTCTTCAAGTAGATTTGCAAAAACACTATCTTGCAGATACAGATCATATTCTTCTTGAAGCTCTTTGGCTAGCCTCTCATCTTCCGCTACCCTTTTGGCTTCTTCTACCATCTTTACTACAGCCTCAGCTTCAGGAGTCTGAACCACCTGTTGAATGGTTTTTGGAATATCAGTTTGAACAGGTGTTTCCGCATGAACTTGTTCTGAGCTCCTTAAGGCTATCAAAGTTTCGGCTATGTCTACTGCTCCTTCACTCCTTTGTTCTTCCGGTTGAACTACCGGTTGAACTTCCGGTTGAACTTCCAGTTGAACATTAATTTGCCCTTCAGTCACCACCTGAGGTTTGGTGACTTCAGGTTCTTTGTCAACTATTTCCAGCACCTCAGTTCCTTCTTCTTCACCGATCAAATTTTTGTCTTCCCCTTCGGTCATTGTAGCAACTGCAATAGTGGCAGTGCTTTCTTCAGCATCATTTGCTACCTTGCTGGTGGAGGCAATATTTCCTGCCACTTGATCACTGGCTCTTTCAGCCGGAAAGATGACATCCTTGAGGAGTGTCGTGATCAAATTGATGTGCTCAGGGAGAGCACCAGCAATCAGCATGGAAGACTGAACAAGTTCAGTGAGATTGGGGTCCTCAAAAGAGAAATGGTAATCAGTTGACTGCATCTCATATTCACCCAACTGTCTTCAACTGAGAAGGGATTCACACCAATTCTTTGGCAAGCTGTGGCTCTGACTTCAGACGGTATCCTTTGAACTTCTTCAATTTCTGTGATAACAGGTCTTGAGGGTAGCTTCTCCCCCAATTTGACAGTATCAGCTTCATCAGTTGCAATAACTTCATCAGCATCTCTGATAGGGCTTGAAGGACCTGCTTCAGTTTGAATAGGATCAGCTTGAACCAATTTGGCAACAGTTGTGTTGAGAGTTTCAACCTGTGCTTGCAGAGAAAGGTACAACTTCGTCAATTCAGGTAGTGTATAACTATCCTCAACTGGCTTTTTGCCAGTATCCTTGGACAAAACCAAACTATCAATCCGAGATTGATCAGCATTGGTACCCATGGCTTCTTGGCACCAGGGATTCTCCTCATCTGTTTCAGCAACCTTTGGTTCCAGTAAAGGACTTCCAGTTGCTGATTCAGAGAAGATTGCCGCAAATTGGGTCTTATTGATGTTACTACTGACACCAAGATCCAGTAGGGATCCTTGGGCAGCAGCAGCCCTTTTTGCATGAATCTCTTCATGACTCCTGAGATTCACCTCCGGTGAGGAGTGGGGTTGCAGTGCTACAGGGTCCTGGCTTATCAGGATGTTCTCATGTAATGAGGCAGGTGAGTTAATAACACCTTCATTTAAGCCAAGATTGAGAGCACTGTCACTCCTAGGTGACAGGGGTTGTAGGGGTGAAAAATGTTCAGATGGGGATGGTACATCGTTTCTAATGACTCCCCCTCAACTGAAGGTTCATCCCTAAGAGATAATCCCAATTTTACCAGTTTCCGCTTGGGCTTTTTGCCTTGAGCGGGGTTAGAAGCTTCGGGTTGGTTGGTGGTACTAGGTGGAGGAGACCCAGTTACCACATTTCTCTGTCTTCTGAAAATGACAGTAGGTGAGTTGGATGAGGAGGTGGCAGTTGTAGTGTTTGTGGGAGCTTTCCTCTTTTTGGATTGAAAGACTTTGAGAGAAGAGGAAGCTGGGACAGATGTGGGATCAGATGCTGTTAGGTCTACAGTTCTGTTATCTTGAGCTTGGGGCTCAGTTGCTGCTACAGTTTCCGTTTGAACCTCTGTAGTAGCAGGTTCATCTGGAAACTGCCTTGGAATTGGTAAGTGATAGCCAGTGTCCCTTCCAAGAAATGCAGACTTGTTTAAAGCAAGGTTGGAAAAAGTTTTCTCATTTAGAAGTTTCTGATGCAAAATTGTACCAAGCCAAACTATTTGGGGGTACTCTTCTTTGAGAATGTAAATTAAAAATCTAGGATATAGGTAAACATATTCAGGTTGGACATTAGATTTTAGGGCTTAAAAAATGAGTTTGGAAAAATTAAAATTTTCACTTTTTACCACAGCATAGAAGGCATAAGCTTGTTCATTGGCAAGCTCGTCAAATCCGCCTTTCTTTGGAGACAAATACACCAGAATCGTGTGTGCTAGGAACCTCCATTTGTATGGTAACTGCCCTTTCTTGATGGTTTTGCTCTGCAGGGAACCACCATATCCAAGATTTCTGAACAAGCGGAGATATTTGGTGTGATCAACCGTTTCATATCCACCTTCATCCCTTAACTTCAACAGTTTTCGCACCTTGGCTTCATCGACTTCCACTTCCTTCCCTTGAACAATTGACACAATTTTGTCACTACCGTTTTCGCCTTTGGTAACCCTAGCATGAACCCAAAAGTCTTCCATCACTTCTTCGAAAATTTCGGCTTCAACAGTGAGCGCATGATGGAGATGAGACCTTTTGATGAAGTCTATCATGCCGTTGTAGATATCAATTTTGGTTGGTGGTTCTAGGTATGCCACCAGGTTATGCTCTACGAGGAACTTGGAATCACCGATTGGCTTCTTGCCACTCGCCTTCGCTTTGGGAGCCATTGTTGATACAGGTTTGAGAGTATTGACGGTTAATCGGAGGTTTATCGGAGAGGGTTTGAGAGAAATTCGGGAGTAATTTCTGAGTGGGATTGAGAGAAATGGGGAAAGTGACGGTAAATTAGGGCTTTTTACTTTTTCGTTGCTGACGTGGAGGAGAGAGGTTGTAAACAGACGGTTCAGTGACTGATTAGACATGTGCTTTATGGGTTATACGGTACAACCAGTTAAAGCATGTCTTTATCCAAAAGTAAATTTACTGAAACCTCGGATTTTAAACAGTTAAAAACTTAATGGGTAAATAAATGTATATCCGCTTAGAAAACTGTGCCGTCCGGGTAATTAAATGAGACTTTGACTTTGTTGACCCGAAAGTTCAGGCGGAACCCATTTTCTCCTTTATTTTAAAAACAAAAATTCTTCCGTTTGAACATCAAGCGGACAAATTTTCCGCTTGAAAGAATTGTTTTCAAAATAATTTTCCACATCAAATTTAAAGCATTTTTCCGGTTGAAGTTCACCCGGTGAATTTCAAATGTTGTTTTCTCAGGTTGAACCTGAACTTGAACCGGAAATCCAAAACACATGATTTTTGAAAATTTGTGTTAATTATTCATAGCTTTAACAGTAGTTACTGACTATGAACTTAAATGTTGTCTGATTAACACTAAAGATTTTCATTTTCCTTTTTCTTTTTGTATCAAGAGACGAGCTCTTGAGCACATGCCTCTCTTTTATTAAAATTGTGAAAAGTCTTATTTAAAGTTCATCATCCCAATGGCTGTGATGAGGTAGAAAAATCTAGCCTCATCAAAGGCTTTTGTAAACAAATCTGCCAATTGATGATCAGTGTGAACTTTGAATAGTTTGATTAAATGCTTTTCTGCACAATCTCTAATAAAATGATACCTTATGTCAATGTGTTTGGTTTTGGAGTGCTTCACTGGATTGTTGATGATTGAGATGGCACTGTTGTTGTCTGCAAGAATGGGAGTTTCCATGAATGTGATCCCATAGTCAAGCATTTGATTTTGGATCCAAAGGACTTGGCTACAGCAACTTGAAGCGGCAATATACTCAGCTTCTGCAGTTGAAGTAGAAACACAAGTTTGCTTCTTGCATTGCCAAGAGACAAGTCTTTCTCCCAGAAATTGACATCCTCCTGATGTTGATTTCTTATCTATATCACATACTTCATAGTCACTGTCTGTGAATGCTTTGAAAGAGAAGTCAGAGTTCTTGGGATACCACAAACCCAGTTTTGGTTGCCCCTTCAGATACTTGAAAATTCTCTTGACAGCTAGCATATGTGACTCCTTTGGTGAGGACTGATATCTTGCACATAAGCAAACACTGAACATGATGTCAGGTCTGCTAGCAGTGAGATACATCAGGGAGCCTATCATAGCTCTGTACAAGTGCACATCCACTGGCTTGCCACTTAAGTCATTGGTTAACTTGTGGGAAGTAGAGATGGGAGTTTTGGCACTTGAACAGGTTAGCATGTCGTATCTCTTCAGCATGTCTTGGATGTACTTTGATTGGTTCAGAAAGATACCATCTGCAGTTTGCTTCACTTGCAGCCTAAGAAGAAGGTTAATTCTCCCATGGAGCTCATTTCAAATTTTGACTGCATCAAAGTTTCAAATTCCTTGCAGAAGACAATATTAGAGGAACCGAAAATAATATCAACATAAATTTGTACCATCAACATGTCATTACCAACAGTTTTAACAAAAAGTGTTTTGTCAATAGCCCCTCTCCTGTAGCCATTCTCTAGAAGATAGTTAAAAAGAGTTTCATACCAGGTTCTAGGTGCTTGTTTGAGACCATACAAAGCTTTGATCAGCTTGCACACCTTGTTAGGATGGTGAGGGTCTTCAAAACCAGGAGGTTGTTTGACGTATACTTCTTGTTCCAGGAGGCCATACAGGAAAGCACTTTTGACATCCATTTGAAATACTTGAAAGTCTTTGAATGCAGCATAGGCCAAGAAGATTCTGGTTGCTTCTAACCTGGCTACTGGTGCAAAGACTTCATCATAATCAATGCCTTCTTCCTGTACATAGCCTTGCACAACCAATCTTGCTTTGTTCTTTATGACAATTCCCCTATCATCTTTCTTGTTTCTGAAAACCCACTTTGTTCCAATTGGTTCTGCTCCATCAGGCAGATCTACCAATTCCCAAACCTTTTGCTTGTTGATCTGAAATAGTTCTTCCTGCATTGCCTCTACCCAGCTGTTGTCTTCCAAGGCATCTGCTACCTTCTTGGGTACTTCTTGAGACAAAAAGCAGCATGCAAACAAATATTTGCATTTGCAGATCTGCTCCTTGTCAACACAGGAGCTGAAGCTTCTCCAATAATATTTCCTGCTGAATGATCTCTGTTGATTCTTCTATCAATGAACATAGGAAATTCATGGCTTCTTCCATTTGAGGGTATGTTGAGCTGAGGAAGTCTGTGATCAAACTCAACAGTTTCAAATTGTGACAAAGGATCTGAGACTCCAACTGATTCATGAGCATTGATGTCTGAATTGTAGGTCAGATGCTCTAAACTAAGCTCATTTGATATGCTATCATTTGAATTTTCAGCTTCATTTAACCCTGTTTCGATATTCTCTTTAGTTTCTGAAATTGAGTTTTTCGGTTGAACTTGAACCGGAGAAACTGGTTCAGCTTGAACTTCGACCGGAACAATTTCTTCTTCAATTTGAATTTTTTCAGTCAGTCTCTTGTCATTTCTTGGGAAGATAGGTTGAGAGCTCATGGAAGAGAAAAAGATTGGCTTCTCATTTGCAGTTTGATTACTCTTCCAATGCTCATCAGCAGACCTATGAGAATTTTGTTCCTGCACTAAAGAGCTTACAGGCTTATCAACAGTTATGTTGAAAGCAGTAGTTAGTGCATCAATATCAAATAACCAACTAGGCTGAGACTTAAAATTGTTGGGAGATTTTTCATTGAAAGAAACATTTATGGTTTCCTCAACAATCTTAGTTCTCTTGTTGTATACTCTGTATGCTTTTGACACACCTGAGTATCCAACAAAATAATCTTCATCTGCCTTTTCAGCAAATTTAGGCAAGGATTCATTGGTTATTAAGATAGTGACAGGACAACCAAATGGCTTAAAGAAGTAGATATTTGGCTTTCTTTTTCTCCAAAGCTCATAAGGTGTTTTATTCTTTCCCTTGACGATTAAGATCCTGTTTTGGACATAACAGGCAGTATTTACTGCTTCTGCCCAAAATATCACAGGGAGCTTGGAGTCTGCTAACATGGATCTAGCAGCTTCAATCAATGTCCTATTTCTCCTTTCAGCAACACCGTTTTGCTGTGGAGTTCTAGGAGCACTGAATTGTCTCACAATTCCCTTTTCCTCACAAAATGTATTCAGAACATGATTTTTAAATTCTGTGCCATTGTCACATCTGATTTTTTTGACCTTGAGGTTTGATTGATTTTCTAAATTAATTACAAGAGTTTTCAACAATTCAGCAGTTTCATCTTTTGTTTTGAGAAAGAAAATCCAAGTATATCTTGAAAAATCATCAATTATCACAAAACAGTATGACCTTTTTCCTAAACTCATCACTCTAGTTGGACCAAACAAGTCCATGTGTAAAAGCTCTAGAGGTTTTGAAATAGAAGACTCAACTTTTGGCTTAAAAGAGGCTCTGTGTTGTTTGCCCTTAAGACATGGCCCACAGTTTTCAGAACATGCAAAATGCTTGTTAGGAAGACCCTTAACCAAGCCAAGATTCACAATTCTGTTTATGTTTTTGTAATTCACATGACCCAACCTTCTATGCCATAGATCAGATTCATCAACTGAGGCTTTGGATACAAAGCAAGCAGTGCCACATGAGGGTGTAGCAACTGACATATCCAAAATGTATAATCCATCTCTCCTGGGTGCCTTAAGCATTATAAGTTTATCAGGAATTTTGACACCAGGTTTGAGGACTATGGCCTCTTTCTCATTAAACATTAAATTCAAATTCTTGTCACACATTTGTGAGACACTAAGCAGGTTGAAATTTTATGTATCAACAAAATTGACTCTATCAAATTTTACCAGTCCATTTGTCACATCACCTTGTGCTGTGATATGGCCTTTTGTGCTTCCAAAGGCAACTGGTCCTCCATTGATTCTTTTTGTGTTTTCCAGAATGTGCTTATTCCCTGTCATGTGGCAAGTGCATCCACTCTCAACTACCCATAGGCTATTTTGGCCTTTATTTAGCACCTGCACACATCAGAATTGATTAATTTCTATAGGGACCCAAGCCTGAGTGGTCTTGGGTCTTCCATAAGCATCATTATACTTGTACTCCTTGAGTACTAAAGTATTTATGACTGGAGCTTCATTAAGTAGATCATCATTGTCAAAACTGAAGTTCTCATGCTGAGCACTTGTTTGACTAGACCTTTCACCTTTGGTGTTCTTTCTTTCAGCAATTTTCCTATCCCTATATTCTTTAAACTTTCTTTGCTTGTTGGTTAATTTCTTAAGTTTTTCATTTTCTTTAATGACCAACTGAGGTCTTTCAGGTGACTTTGAAAATCTTTGAGGAAAGTGTTTGTTTTGATTTGAACTCTCCCCCTGAAGTGGAACATAGTGATTTCCACCTGAACTTTTAGCAAAGACAGTTTCAGATTGGTTAAATTTGCTGTTTCTTGAAAAGTTTTCTCTAGAGGTAACCTTTCCTCTAGAGAGATTTCTTCTTCCTTGAGCTTCAAATTGCTCAAACCCTTCATCAAAATGTACTTGAGGTCTCTGCTTTGGAGCAGTAGCTGATCTGGGTTGAAACTTATTTTCCGGTTGAACATGAGTTCGAGCGGAAAAATGTTCCGCTTGAACTTCAGCCGGAAAACGATTTTGTTTTAAAACAGTAAAACTTCCATTTCTGTCATTACCAATCAAGACTCTGTTAGAATCAGATCCAAAATGCTTCAAAGTGTAGTTTCTCACAGGTGAAATTCTTCCTGTGAGCTTCTTTTGAAAATCAGCCTTTGGTTTTAAAACAGGTTTTGGTTTTTGAAATGGTTTAACTTTACTCATTGGGTTGAACTGACAAACTGCAGCTAGGTGACCTTGTTCACCACAGCACATACATTCAACAACTTTGGTTTCAAACTTTCTAGGAGACTCAAGTTTGGTTACTTGGTTGAATTTTAGTTGACTAAGCCTTTGAGTTTCACTTCCCTTTGGTTGCTCAGGTTGCTTTCCTCCAACTTTTAAATCCTTAGATTCATAAACAGTTGGCGGAGGAACATCAATTGATGGTTTTAAAATGTTTGATTGGTCAACTGAAGCAGATGAGCTTGCAACAGTGACTTCAGCTTTCTTAG
Organism: Deinandra increscens subsp. villosa; assembly: GCA_039602395.1. Taxonomy (NCBI): domain Eukaryota; kingdom Viridiplantae; phylum Streptophyta; class Magnoliopsida; order Asterales; family Asteraceae; genus Deinandra; species Deinandra increscens. Next base: position 23,697,678 of record JBCNJP010000017.1, read on the forward strand.
ACTCAACAGTGTTTTCAGAACTTGACTGTAATGAAATGTCATCAACTGTGAGGCTAACTTTACATTCAGATTTTAAAGCATCAATTGGTTTGATTACAAGTGAGTATTCAATTGGTGGCTCAACACAGTTATACCCAACACCTGCCTTTCCATACATCCCTCCCATCCATAATTTCTCAGCCTTTTTATTTGCTGCCTGGAATTTATCACAGGTGAACAAAGCATCTTTCAGCTTGATCTCAAGAACATCAACCTCAGCCTTAGCATCCTTGGTTTCGTTTCTTGACTTTTCAAGTTTTGAAAGCAGGTCATCAAGCTGAGTTTCAAGCACTGAGTTGATTTGTTTCAACAGTTGATATTCTTTGGTTAAATTTTCAATTTTTGAGATATATGAAGATTCAGTTTTCTTAAAACATTCCTTTAACTCATTTAGATTTGAAACTTCATCAATCAAGTCAGTTTTGTGATTTCGGTACTTTGACACTTGTTCTATGCAGGCAGGGCTGCATAGATTTTCTAGAACTTTCTCTGGGATAGAGTTTACCTGATCAGAGGTGGAGTCTTGTTTGGCCATCAAAGCATGGTTGACAGGCTCAAACTCAGCAACGAAATCTTCCCATTCAATACATGAGGTTTGATTTGCAACAGCAGCTACCACATTTTGGTGATTTTGATTTCCGGTTGGTTTTGGTGGGGTGGGTTTGGAACCTGAGTTGTTTCCAGAGTTGTTGTTGTTTGAATTGCTTCCTCCATGATTTTTCCCTTGAACATGACTTTGATTCTGCCCTTCTCTTCTTGGTTGAGGGCATTCCCTTGCAAAGTGACCAAGTTGGTGACAGTTATAACACTTCACCTTGCTTTTGTCAAGGCCTATGTGAGCACCTTTTGCTCCCTTGTAGGTTCTACCGGTTCTTTTATAGAACCTTTGAGCTCTGACAGAAACCATAGCAAGTTGAGTCATAATGTCCATTTCTTCCAAATCATCAGCACCTATGCACTCAAGATCTTCGGGTATGAAGCCTTGGTATGAGTCAGTTGCTACATGAGCATTGTGAGAGTTTTCAAACATGTTTGAAAAACTATCTTGACACCTTGGTGTCTCAGGGAAACTGACAATAGGTGACTGATATGATGATGAGTTTGAAGACCCTTGACTGTTAAAATCAGTAGTTACTAGTGCAGATGAAAACAGCTGAGTTGACTCAGAAGATGAGTTTTGTTTAAGATCTAGTTCCATTTCATAGGCACTGAGTATGCCATGAAGTTCACTAAGTCTCATCTTTTTCAAGTTTTTGCATTCCCTGATGCTTACAGTGTAAACTGTCCACACAGAAGGCAGGGAACGTAAGAACTTTCTGTTAACATCTACCTGGTCTAGTTTTACATCTACTTTTTGGAGTTCATCAAGCAAAGATACAAATCTTAAGTACTGGTTTGTCATTGTTTCACCAGATTTAACAGTAAAGTTTTCATACTTTTGTTTTAAGACATCTTTCTTGTTTTCTTTAACTTCACTGGTTCCTTCATACATTTCACTTAAGGCATTCCACAGGTCAAATGCAGTTTTATATCCTTTGAACCCACTTAAAATGGAATTAGGAAGTGCAGCCTGTAGAGTCCAATATGCCTTATGGTCAAATTCGAGAGCAGTATAGTCAGATTCAACCTATTTATCTAGTGGCTTAGGTGTTTTGACTTCTGCATCGTCAGCAGATGAAACCATGGGTGAGTAGGGACCTTCAGTGAAATATTTCCAAATACGACGGTCCAAAATCCTAACAAAACCTTCCATCCTGAGTTTCCAGGTACCAAAGTCATCAGGAGTGAACATTGGTGGTTTGTTGGAAGAACCATTTGGGCAACTTAAACTGAAATCACTCATTTTAAAAACTTTTAGAAAGATAAAACAGCAAAGCTTGTAAAGTAAGCAAGTAAAGTATCAACCTTGAAGCACATAAAGTCTTCAAGGTAGGAGCCAAAGCTCTGATACCACTTGTAGGATCGTTAAAAGTTAGAGTTAAACTTAAACAAAGCCCTTTATTTGCAAATATAACCCTGCGGAATTAAAGTTATATTTCACTTTACTAAAGCAATATTAAGTTCTTGTGTATAATGTAAAAGCTTGATTTGCAGAAATATAGTAACAACAAAGTATCAAATACTCGACACTATTTGCATTAACTCAAAGCTAAGTTGTTCAAGAACTGTGTACTTGTGCATGTGTAAACTAAGAACTAGCTATGCTATATATAGTGCTGATGAGATCAATGACAGCCATTGATCTCATGCGATCTAATCTAGACCGTAAACTAAAAAGTCAAATATAAACTACCAAAAGAATAAACATCGGCAATTGGAATATCTTGCGTGTTTGCAGCACCATACTACTTTAGGAGAGCGGCTTGAATCGGATATAGAAGCATACGAGAAGCTTTTGCAGGATTGGACTTGCTGAAAAGACATCTCAGGAAAAGTCTTGTTGAACTCATTATCTGGTGGATAATCGAGTTCACCCGGAATATTCGCTAAAGGACAAAACTTCTTCTTTCCGCATGAATTGCCAGTTCCGCTTGAAGTGAGAATTCCGCTTCAACTTCAACTTCAGCCGGAACATAGTAAAATTGGCATTCAGCCGAAAATCTTCCAAGCGCAATATTCCTTACATGAATTTAGACCTTGACAAATAACCGGGTGTTAGTACAAAAGGATACATTCCTAGATTTGGATGTATAAGGTTTATTCTTGTGGGAATATGATCCAAGACTGTACGCCACACCAAAATGTTGACCTTCTTACAAATAAACATATTCCATCTTATTCTTCGACTAACATTGGGAGCGAGTAACATTAGATGCCGGTTGGCCTTCTCCCAGGCCCTTACATCTGCCCTTCTTAGGGTGGTAGCCCAACCTGGTTCTGACGACGCCTTGGTGAGGTTACTTCTTCTCCCTCGGTGCACTCTGCGGGTTTTTCAGCCCCCAGAATCGACAGGATTGTCATTCTGGGAACCGGAAAGCCCTGCAGTGTCGGTCCATCATGACTTCCTTAGCTGCTTGGAGGAGGGACAATTGTTTTGAACAGTTGGTTATTGGTATTTTGGACGGGTCCAGGGAGGGTGCTATGGGTCCTTCTGGTGTTGCTTGAGTCAAAGATGATTGTGTTGCGCCTAACACCAGGCGATGCCTCCAAAAGTTTGTGGATGGTCATTTCACTGCGGCTGTGAAAGGTATTATCTTCTTCTGGGGTTGATTCGTACAACGCTGAAACAACACACGCCTTAGAAGCTAAGCATCCGCACCTTCCGCCCCCGTCATTGCCTTCCGCCCCCTTCTCGGAGCCCTCGCTTGTTACGACCGTCGACCGCGTCCTTGACTGTATTAAATCTTTCCCGAAAGGGACGTCGTGTGGGAGAGATGGGCTGAGAGCCCAGCACATCATGGATTGTCTGTGTGGGGAGGGGTCTGCTATTTCCAAGGACCTTTTGGGTGCCATCACGTTGGTTGTTAATCTTTGGCTGGGGGGAGGTGTCCGATCGGCTTGGCTGAATTTATGGCTTCGGCCTCCCTCATGCCTTTTCTTAAGCCTGATAGCGGAATCCGCCCTATTGCTGTCGGCATCATCTGGAGGCGGTTGGTATCTAAGATCGCCATGCAGGGGGTTTGTAATGATATGACCAAGTACCTTAATGATTTCCAGTTTGGGGTTGCTGTGTCGGGTGGTGCTGAGGCTATTCTCCATAGTGTTAATCGACTTGTTGGAGAGCGGCATCTTAATGGTTCCCTTGCTATGCTCACGGTTGACTTTTCCAATGCCTTTAATCTGGTCGACCGTTCGTCCTTACTCCGCGAGGTCCGACTAAGGTGCCGATCTATCTCGCCGTGGGTTGATTTCCTATATGGGCAGCCAACCCACTTATACTTGGGGGATAACCATATCTGGGCCACTACCGGGGTTCAACAGGGGAACCCTTTGGGGCCCCTTCTATTTGCCCTTGTCTTACACCCTCTGGTGCATCATATTCGGGACAATTGCCACCTGCTGCTCCATGCATGGTATCTCGATGATGGCATGTTATTGGGGATGTTGTGGAGGTTGCTAAGGCTCTCAGGATCATTAACGAAAGGGGCCCGCCCTTAGGGTTGGCCTTTAACATCAAGAATACTGAGCTCTTTTGGCCATCATGTGCTTCCCTGCAGATATAACAGACTGACCAGGGGAGTAAAACTACTTGGGGGTCTGTTAGCCGTGACGGCCAGTTTATACAAGAGTTGACCGTGAGGAGGGCAACTACCGCGACCGATCTTATGCACCTCCTCCCCAAGCTTGGCGACCCACAATGTGAACTTCTCCTGCTTCGCTCGTGTATGGGTATTGCCAAGCTTCTCTTCGGTCTACGTACACGCCCCCTGCTCATATGAAGGCGGCTGCGGTTGGCTTCGACAAAGACCTGTGATCGGCTATCGAGGATATTGTTGTGTGTGGCGGTCCCTTCTTTGGGGACGTTCAATGGCGGCTTGCCTCCTTACCGATTCGGCACGGGAGTCTCGGGGTTTCTTCGGCGGTCGATGCGTTGCCGTACGCCTTTGTGGCCTCGCGAGCCCAATCCTGGCGCTGCAGGACCATATCCTACAGGAGAGCGGGGTGCGTGGTATGGGCCTTGATTACGAGGATGCTCTAGCTGGTCTCTATGACACAATTCCGGGTTTTGATCTAAGAGGTTTCACTAACAAGGACACCGCCCCTCCAAAAGCCCAACACGTTTTGGCGAGTGCCCTCTTTAGTAAAAACATGCTTGAGATGGAAACTACCTATGAGATGACAGTCAGACAAAAAGCTGTTTGGGAATGCCTACGATAACTGCATGCGCAAGATTTCCTCCACTCTCTCCCCATTGATGGGCTGGGGCAACACATGTCGCCCGTTGAGTACAGGGCGATCCTCAAACATAGGCTGATGATCCCCCTATTTCCCATGGACGAAAAATGCTCCGTCTGCAACAGGGCGTGCCTGGATTTGTTCGGAGAGCATGCCGTCTACTGCAAAGAGCTCCCTGGGTTTAAATACAGACATGACACGGTTCGGGACGTTCTTTTCGACATGTTCACACGGGCTGGGATCTCGGCCAAGAAAGAAGCCCCTGTTAATTTTTTTCTAATCCCTCGGATGGCCGTTCGACTCTTAGACCAGCCGACATTCTCATTTTTGGGTGGCAGAATCGGAAGCATGCTTGCGTCGATCTTACAGGGGTTTCTCCTCTCGTGGGGCTGAGGACTAGTACCTTCAAGGCTGGCCAAGCGGCTTCCAGGGCGGCTGCTGGGAAGGTGAACAAGCACGAGAAAACGTGTATTGAAAATCAACATGTGTTTGTTCCCTTCGCGTTTGATACCTTTGGTCATCTTGAATCGGAGGCGGTGGCCACGCTGAAATGGATCCAAAGAGTCATACATGGGAATAGTGCAACCTCTAGAACGAAGAACTTTGTATTTATACGTCTAGGTTTTGCTATTCAAAAAGGGCTGGCGGCGCAGCTTGTTGCCCGCGTTTCCGGCATGACGACTTGATGTCATATGTACTTTCCTTTTGTGTACTCATTTCACACTTTAGTATTAAAAGTTTAACGTTAAAACCATCTTGAATATCCAAGTTCCAAACCTAACAATCCCTCGCGTTAGACCAAGAAAAAAAAAGCGTCTCAGTCCGAATCCACTATTAGATCTATGACCTACGTTGAGGGAAGTTAGCAACAGTTAGCTTCGTCTGAACATTAGTGTCAGATTTGTGATGGAGACCGTCACAAACCTCTTTGTTATTTTCTTAAAAGATATGTAACATCACCGACGACTATCCTATTTCTACTTATCGATGGGGACAAGGACCGATGAAAATTAATGGTGAAATGTGGCCCAATAATTATGTCCAGTTACCTTTTTCAGGATTAACTGGTGTTGGTTTGTCGAGTAATGCTATTCGACGGAATGTCATTGGAAACCACATTAAATTTAAAATTTTACGGTTTTAAAAGGCGAGATTTTTCCAAAAATGATTGTAAATATGTCCGCTGGAAATTTTTGATGGGTGCCCACTTCTATCCCGTGGGATTTTTTTATACAAGTTTCTTTAAACAAAATGTCTTATTTATGTTGGTTCTTCTGATTTGTGTACTTGGTTAATCACCAAATATGTATCCACACTAGATTCAATGTTTTTGCGGGTTAGTTGGAATTGGTGGCTTTGGAAATTAATCATGGGGAACACAATGCTAAGTATGTCATATGTGCAACAAATATGGTTTTAGGGTGAGTTAGGATTGGTGGTATTAGAATATAGAGAAGGTTTACTAGCGTGCGATTCAATCTTACCCTACACGAAATTCTTCGTTGAAGAGCTCGCGAATTGAAACATAGCTCAAAGTCGATGCAATAAGTTAGTTGGACTCTTTAACACCTGATACACGACTACATACTCGTCCCACGAGTCAGACATACAATGTGTTCATGTTTCTCCCACACCCACACAATTAAGTGTTATACTTACTAATATCTTTCATCTTAATATGTTAGATACAAAAGTGTAATGTAACTAGATTTTATAGGAAAACCATTCGTAAATTTAATAAAAATAATATTTTTTAGTGTACGATTACAACCAAAATATTAAATCTAACTATTACAATACAATAGAAAGATAATGATCTACTCGTATCAACGATTACAAGAAAATAGAAATTAATTACAATACAAGGAAAGAAAGAAAATTAAATTACAGTACGTTTACAAAAAAAAAAAGAATTACTAATACAAGGAAATGGAAGTACTATTACCATCGAATAAAGGGATAAGTACAAAAGGAGAAATAAAAATTACAAGGAGGAAAAAGGGTTGGTAAAGTAAAAGAAGTTTTGAAATGATTTAAGATTTAAAGTGCAAAAGGTTTTACACAGAAGGTTTTAGATGAGAAGATTTTGAGATGAAAACATAAAGAATGGAGAAATATAAAGAAGAGCCAGCGAATGCTTTAGGTCAAAACCCGGGTCCCTCAAAAAAATTTCGGGTCCACCGAAGAACCCGTTTTGTTTCCCAGGGTACAATCGCCAAAGCTGAATGTACAGCCAGGATAACTCTAAGCCCGGAATCAAAATAAATTCGTAGTCAAACTTTGCATTAAACTTCTTTAATGCAAATTGATCTTTAATTGATGTGGAATTACCTTAATTACTCAAGACGCGTTTATAGCTGTTATTCCGGAAGAACCAATCTTCCGGTTCAACTTTCTGCTCCAACTTCACTCGGAAGAACTTCCAGCTGAACCACCCAGGTCCGCCTGAACTGTTTTCCGGATCAACTTTCCACTTGAACTTCAACCGGAACAATATCCGGATGAACTCGCGTACCGCCTTGACTTCAACCGGACCTACTTCCGGTTGAACTTAAAAACATTAAGGCGGCTCTCAAGCGGCTCGCTGCGATGCGAGCGTGCAAAGTGCGCCATCAAAGCGCCTCATACGCCTACGCCACACGCGCGCGTGTGCGAGTTAGGGGCAGGGTTCAAGGGATGTGTCCTGCTCAAGGAAACAATAGGTGGTAAGGTTCTCACATTATAAACCACTTTTGGTTTCATCCCCCATCCAATGTGGGATGAGTTCCACTTCATTTCTTTCTGAAATTCGCAACTTTCACTTCTGCAAGACCTCGACTTTGAGCCTCGATATCTCATTCATACGAGCTCGGATTTGGACGTGGTTTGGTGCGTTGGAAAGCCCTCACAACGTACTACACAAACCCATAAAACACAGAGGCAATAACCTATGTTATCCATGTTTTATTTTAGTCTAAAGTTGGTGAAAAACTAATTTTCAAACTTTGTGAAAAAACACATTTTTTCACTAGTTTTTCTCCCAAAATACCAATAGATTTTATTACGCGCGTGTTGCCATGGGGATAACGCGGGTATACAAAATAGTTGTGTTGCTAAAGTGCAACATGACGAACAAAAATGAAAAAAGACAACGCAACAACGTTAAAGTTAAAAGTCTGGTTAAAAAAACACCTCAAATAATTAGATACCTAAAGGCAATAGTATGAAACTAAAACTAAAGTCATTGAAAGCTTAAAAATGATTTTCAAAAAATGAAAAAAAACATAAATAAATGTGTTGTTACAGGGATACTGTCAGCACACAAACTAGTTGGATTGCTATAAAGCTACGCACAGTAAATGATAATAAAAAAAAGTGGCATAACAACCAAAACGCTTAAAGTATGGAGTCTACACCAACTAGAAAAATATATGTTATACGGATGTACCTATTATATCATACTCTTTTGCTAAACTCGTTGCGCACGTTCAAAAGGCAAAACCAAAGATATTAATAAAGAAAAAAAAGTAAATAATTATGAAGACAAAAAAAATCACTAAAAGAGAAAAAAAAGAAGTTGGTGCAATGTACTTGTGATGGTTTAGGACTTGCAAAAAAAGTTGGACAATTCTATGAGCTTGTCAGCTTGATGCTGAAATGGCATGAAATTAAAGTGTTAATATGCCTACTATGAGTAATCACCGATAAGAAAGTGGTTATAATGACCAATAGGCTAAAATATGACATGAAGGTAGTTGTTCTTGTATCAATTTTTGAATTTGACATCTTCAAATGCAATGGATTGTATGTTTGTTTGTAAGACTGATTAATTGATAGTAATCTAGTTACTTATTTATGACTTTGTTAAGGTTTAACGTCGCTAGTGTTAGAAAACATGCCCTATTGTAATTAACATTAATATTGTAATGACTATATCATTACGAGAAACGCTCCACTTGTCAAACAGGAAAATCTCCACTTTTTGAACCGAAATATCCTCCGCCACATGATCTCTGAAAACCCTCCGCTGCATGATCCTAGAAAACCTTCCTTTTGTTGAACTGGAAGATCAGCTGGGGGATGGAGCAGAACTAAAAAAATGATATATAAAATTAAAATAATAAATTCATAGTACATAATAGAAACTTAAAACAATATACACATAACCAACTATTTCCGACGGTATCTGTCGATCATACAGTTAAAGAAATTAGTTTAAATACCCAAAACCCATCAATCCTTGTTACTTTTGTGACAACCGGCATTTTTAGGTTATTCCTGGCTAACACAATGTACATTATTACAAACAAAAATACATGCATGCATTACAACAGGTTAGAGTTACTAGATGTTTCACGCACTACACGAACATTCACACACAAGTTGAGTCATCGAACGTTGGTGAACTATACGATTACAACGTTATACGATCAAACGCAAATCCTGTGAAACTATGTATTATGTGATCTTATGTGATTTTATGTGAAGCTATATAATTATAGGATTTCCATGACTTATATGTTATTGTTAGTAAACTAGAGACGCATGCGAAAACCCAAACCTGTCCCGACCCGTGGCTCAAAACAATAACATAAAATATGTCTCCTGTATAGCTCGCGCCAAGAGACCATCTAGAGCCCATAGAGTCGCGACATGCGAGCCTCTATGACGATGAGAAAACCTAAATTCACCTATATAACCCATCCACTCGTTCTCCATTTGGTTTTTCCACACCAGCCGACTTTGGGAACATTTATGGGACGATTTTGGAGCCTGGGAATCCATAAGAGATCAATGGTTGAAGCCGGAGCCATTAGAGATTATCACATGATCATCCAAACTCTCATTGATTTCACGAACCTTATGGTGCATCTCTAGATTCTTGCTTTTCTTGAAACCCTTGTTAATCTGAATCAGAATCCAAGTGGTCTATGCATGTAATGGATATTTTTATGATTGTAGATGAATGCTACATGCGTTAGATTTATCAATTTCGTGATATTGCATGAGAATTGTTCATAATTGCATGAAGAACTCCAAACCCTAATTTTATAAATTGGGGGTTTCACGATTTGATGATAATACATGCATATATGATGTTAGATGGTAAAATGAAGTGTTATTGCATGTCAGTTTCAATGATTGATTATAGATTTCCACACCTTCCTGTTATGGAAACTTTTTGGTTGTTGGTACATGTATAAGTGATCATTTAATTGATCTATAGATGCTATAATGTTGTTTTGTGACGCCCACTCCCAGACTTGGCACCAGGAGGGGTCACGTATCGGATTTACTCATGAACACAAGGTAACAACAGAGATATTAAGCAGCAGAAATTTAAAACTTTTATTTATATAAGCCAAGTATTACAGTAAGTGACATATTGTACATAACTACAACTAACTATAATAAGGAAATCTATAACTAAGCCAGCTTGCCAGAAACTCTTCCTTGATAGCTTTCCCGATTATCCCGTCCTCTAACGATCCGTGCCTTTACATCTAAACGTCTCTGCAGAACCTAGCATACATACTTTTAAAAGTCAGCTTACGCTGGTGAGTTCTACCGTTTAGTTCAAAAACCGTTTAAGTGTTTACCTGGTTTTCACAACACATTTATAAGTCACATATAAATCCTAACACATAATGACTATATTAACCGTGACCCTAGGCACAACTTCTAGGTCACTATATTTATCTAATGACCGTAACCGTGACCCTAGGCTTAACTTCTAAGTCACAATATCTAACCGACTCTTTTACTATGGGAAGACCTGCCACTGCATTCTTTAGGGCACCACCATTGGAGAAGTAGCGCCGTCCGTACACGGTACTCTAGGGCACCCCCATTGGAGCAAAAGCGACTCCTCATTCTTACCAGCAACCCTAGTCTTATCATCTTGGTTAGCGACTCTTCCTATGAGAAAACCTAACACTATATTCTTTAGGGCACCCCCATTGGAGAAGCAGTGCCGTCCGTACACGGTACTCTAGGGCACCCCCATTGGAGCAACAATGATTCCTCAACTTTATACTTAACTCTATTAGGTCATTTTTCTCGTCTTAATGACTTAACTACCGATCATGTATACTACCCACCCCTAGTTATATAACCAGATGCTCTAGGTTTGTTATTAAACAGTGATAAGGCATTCATATACTGCAACAAATGGACATCCCCCCAATTTACCTAGGTGTATGTATACAGGATGTACCAGCGGCGTATCCTCCACACTTTTGTGACGCCCACTCCCAGTCTGGGCTCCAGGAGGGGTCACGTGTCGGATTTACTCATGAACACATGGTACAACAGAGATAGCTAAGCAGCGAAAATTAAAAACTTTTCATTTATATATATATGCCAAGTACAACAGTAAGGAAGATACAACATAATCTAATAATTAGGTCTTATCTATGTCTATTGCCAGTCTACTACCGAGTCCTTTCCTGATAGCTTGCCCATCTAATCTGTTCTCACCAGAGTCCTTTCGTTGCTACCTTAACCATTGTCATCACCTGACATACACGTATTTTAGGAAAGGTCAGCTTACGCTGGTGAGTTCTACATTTTTCAAAAAGCGTTACCTTTACCTCGAAGGTTTATTCCGACGCTTGGGCCTAACGGCCCCCTTTTAACAACCATTTATCAAGTATAAAACATAACAGAATTATACTATAACTTTAAAACCATTATTCATTAACATTTATCAGATATAAGTATTATACCGAAACATAACCTTTAAACATTTATCAGGCATAAAACAGAGTTATACCAAAACATTCATTCAGTTAATCATTTAACCATTTCTCCAGTTAACCATTTACCCGATTAACCGTTAAACCTTTTAACCGATTAACCTTTTGACAGGTATAAACATAACAGTGTTATATCAAATCATAACCTTTAAACCGTTTACCACTTTAAGCACTCTGGGTCTCCCAGACCCTCTCTTGTGCAAATAATCATTAAGTATAAAACATAACAGTGTTATACGAAATATTATAAGCAGTCATTCATTTACTTACTAAGCATTGTCTATTGGAACCACGTTAGTTCCTCGGGCAACCGTCGCCACCCGAATACATTTTCTAAGTAAGCAGCCGTCGCTACCCCGGAGAACCGTCGTTCCCCGCTTCTAGTTGTACAACCACAGTCATCCTTTTCTCTAGACAATATCCGCTTAGATTAAAACCTTTTCAACCTTTTCAAAAGTCCATTTAATAACCTTTGTATTTGGACTCATAACCTTTTCAACACCGGTTCGTTACCCGTATATGGAAATAAGCGTTTCATAAATATAATGTTATGGGTCTTGTTAAATCATAGTGAAACCTACACTGGACTGGGCCTATAACATTTCCTATTGTATTACGGGTGTATATATATAGGATGTATCAGCGGCGTATCCACCACACCTTAAATACAAACAGATATGATATAGGATTGTTCCAGTATAGATTATATCTTACAATCACAACAAGGCTAATAAGATCATATTTACCCGACACTTATTCACATACGCAAGATTAGACCAAACAGTCACATTTTCCGTTTCTTAAAACTTTATATAAAAGTTCCATCCTTTACATTACCCGCTTATTATAAACTTCTCAAAAACAGTTTATAACAGGTAATCATTGTCTATAACAGTCATAGGTCTTAAAACATTTTACGTATGTGTATCGGCACAAAACATGTAAAAGGCATTTTAACACATTTCCTTAACATTTCTCATATATATCATTTCTAAAGCAATTTAGCAGTTTAACAGTTTAGGACATTCCATCCGTAAATACTATCAGGTGTATTTCAAATCAACAGTCATTTAACAGTTTAATACTGTAAAGCATTTTATCAGTAATCATTTTCATAACATTTTCATGACCTTTCACGTATATATCAATTAAAAACCTTTTAACAATTCTATCAGGCAATATTTCAGTTATAAACCATTTGAATATGTTTTCATAACATTTATATGTATATCAGCCCGAAAATATTTAAAACATTTTAAAACATTTAAAGAGTGGGCTCATAGAACTCACCTTGTTCTCTTAAGCCAATTAAATCAGTCAGAACCTCCTTTACGCTTTCCGATTTAAACCTAGTTGCGTATTGTATGATGTTAACGCAAGGTTTTATATAATAAACACTTCTTATGTTTATATTAACACCTTATCTACTTAATAATGTATATTATTAAGTTCATATACTTTTTAAGGGTCAAAATGACCAAAATGCCCCTGGAGGCATATTATCTGCTTTTATTGATAATTATGAAGACGTGCATTCCTATAAGTAGACACTCACTCCGGGGTCGCCCAGTGTTGGGATGCCATTGCCCAGATGGGATGGCGACACCCCCGCTATGCCAGAAACCCCAGTGTACAGGCGCCTACCCTTCCGGTCCGCACGAACTTCTAATATCCGATTAACTCGGTATTTTCAATACTTCATTATTTATTCATTTTAACTTCGTATACACTTATTATATATATAAACATGTTACCATATCAAAATTCAAGTCCCCATACCCTCCAGATTATTTTATATTAAATATTCTTATTTCAGAAACCCTAATTTCATGAAATTCTCGTTTTATTATCAAAACTCATTTTTAATTCAAACCAAACTTAGGGTATTATCCATTATAACATTTTATAATATCCTTTAAAATGACAAAGCTTAATTTAAAACCGTTTACTCGATTTGGGCAGAATAACGACATGAAAACCCTAATTTTGACCCGTTTACAAAACCTTAACCAAAACATCTCCAATTGTGAAATAAACTTAGGGCTTTCCTAAAACACATTAATTTAGGATTACCTACAAAAATTCAGACCCTAATTCCCACCCGATCATCCGATTTTGACGAAACAAGCTCAAGAACCCTAGTTTTTATACATTTTTAGAAATCATACTTAGAAGCAATATAATCAAAAACTGAAAGAGGTTATTGTTAAGCATACCAAATAAGGGTTGACTGCAGAAATTCGGCTACTATCTTCTCCGATTGCTCGTATTGCTCCGATGAAGTTCTGGCTCGTTTTTAAGGTTTTTGGGGTTTGATTCAGTGAATTGGCGAGTTTAAACGGTGAAATCGAGCTCCTATTTATAGCTTTAGGTGCGCCTCAACATACTAACACGTCCCTAAGTGACTCATGAGCGAAATCGACACGTACGGAGGTCAATTGGTCAAATTCTTGGGCTGCAAGTCGAGTTTTTGCGCTGCTGTCATGTTTCTGGTTTCCCATGGCTCGCGTATCGCGCCAGAGAGAGGCCAGTGCCGCGCGATACGCCTGGCAGGTTTGAAAGATTGACAGAAATGGTCCCTCAACTTTTTATTTTCATTTTAGCCCCCAAACTTCTACCGATTGTTATGTTAGGCTATAAAACACTTAAGGGTACATTTATAAAAGTTTCTAAGGCTCGGGACATGCTCGATGATATACGTATACATACGTATATATACATTTCTTTATATGTATATATATTTCAAAATTTTGCACTTTAGCCCCTCATACTTTTATTTCTTTATCATTTTATGTATCAGAACATTATGGGACATAATTCTAATGTCTTTAGGGCTCGGGATACCTTTGATAAGGTTTATATATACTTTCGTATATTTAAATATATATTTATATATATTTTTCATCAATTTACATTTAAGCCCTTCTACTTTCACATACTTATCATTTCATGCTCCAAATCATCTTAGGACACATTTATAATAACTCCTAAGCCTCGGGTTCATATAAATACGTATAATACTCGTATACGTTATGTATTTCTTCATTTTTAACTATTATTTCAACGTAAGGATACGTTCTTATTTATTTTTCACATGTTTAACTATTCTAACATGTATTCCTACATATATATTCATCAAATGAATATGCGTTTAAGCCATTAGGATATGTATATGTATATACTTACACATATATTGAATACAATTATGTACACCTATTTTTCTCCGGTTATCATTTATTTCTATCATATCAACTTCTAAACACATATTTCATTTTGATATCATGTATATCAATTATTCTTCTTATAAAACATGTATTTATCTTATTTCATTTATCAATACATGTATCATTTATATAAATCCTATCCTTTACCAATTTATTGCCTGTTAATAGGTAAATATGCAGTTTTCATACGTTTCATCACGTTTAGCTATCTAACACATATATCATATGTATTTTTAATATAAACACGTACAGCATTCGAGTTATGAAATTTTGGGGTGTTACAACTCTACCCCCCTTAAAAAGGTTTCGTCCTCGAAACTTGCTCAACTGTGATTTAACTCACAAAGAGATCTTTACCTTTTTACCTTTCTTTCCTGGATTAATCCGGGACCTTTTCTCATGCATCTTAATGCATCCTTTTCATACGAACCATCTGGTTCCTAGGTTACGATTTAACATCGCAACTAACTCTCTATGACAAACTATCATATATCTCTATTACCTATAAGGTAATACTTTAACTATTCTATTCACGGAATTTCGTTCTACTTTATAAGGTGGACCGTATTTCTATAACAGATACTAATTCTTTTTAGGAAAGAATTTCTATCGAACTGACGTATTGAGAGAAATACGTTTCTCAAAATAAAAGAACTTTTCCTTTAATCAATCTTATATTATTAGGGTGCTGTCATAATTCCTTAGCTATATATAGGGTAGCTTGATTATGAACATTACCGGGATATGCTTCAAAATTTCTCAAGGTCGAAATTTATCGTGAAGTTTCTGCTACTCTACTTTAACCTTCTACGTATGTTAAACATTTATCCGTCTGCTGCAAGATTTTACTTCTGGGCACCAATCGTCCCTCACCTTCTCATTAGTAAGTGATACACATTCATGAATGCTACTGACTCACTTTCCACAGCGGCTCGTAATATCTGCTTGCACGAAACTAATTCTAGTGCACAACCTCATTTAATGTTCTGCATCTCTTAGGTGCAAACATTGCTGCAAATTCTCTCTTCATTAGGCCTAATCGGTAATGATTTTACCGATGCCTAAGTTAATCCGTTTGCTACTTCCTTCCAATGCCTCACACATCCTTTATTATCCTTGAGAACTTTAGAACGTCGTTTGTCAGTATGCTTCAGTTACGAGATTTCTGGGATTTAAGGAGTATTCGTCATTCCAATCAACATTACTAATCACTTGTAATGATTATTTTGCTTCCGACAAGCCACTCTTTTTATCGGCTTACTTTTAATCCTATAGTTTGTGCTAACATGATCTTAAATCATCTTTGGGGAATCATCTTGCTCCTTGTAGCTAGTTAGATAGTTTGCTGATCCTTACCAAAGGATTGTCTGCTTTTCACCGACAACTTCTTTATCTTCTTGCAGTCTACGCATTTCCTTGGCTTCCGTCCTCCGTCTTGAAATT
Organism: Deinandra increscens subsp. villosa; assembly: GCA_039602395.1. Taxonomy (NCBI): domain Eukaryota; kingdom Viridiplantae; phylum Streptophyta; class Magnoliopsida; order Asterales; family Asteraceae; genus Deinandra; species Deinandra increscens. The sequence continues at coordinate 23,713,957 of JBCNJP010000017.1, forward strand.
GCTGGAGTATCCTAAGGCGATATATTTGGTCTAAAGAAATCTTCTGGCTTCTGTTGGAGATAACTGGTACAGTGCTTTTACTTCTGCCGTTGTTGCTTCTGGCGTTGCTTCTAGTGTTGCTCCTGACGTTGCTTTTAGTGTTGCTGCTTCTGGCGTTGCTTCTGATGTTACTCCTAACGTTGCTTTTGGCGTCGAGTTGATTATGGAACCCCATTTCTTGATCTGACGAGTTGCTTATTGGATTCACTGGTACGTTCTTCGGCTTCTTGGTTTTGCCTCTGAGTCAATGGCATACATTGAGTATGACTTACCTCTTGACCCATGTACTTTCATGTTTTGTAATCTTTACTGCCAAGCCATCACGATCCTTGCATGTGAAGTCGAGTCTCCCTCTGGTTACAAATAGTTTACGCGTAGCATCATTATCTCTAGCTTGACATTGATCTTAAGAAGGACATTTGTCAAATACTGATCATTTACTCGCATCGGTTCAGTACGCTGTGTGACAATTCCTAATATCGAATTCCGACTTCTAAGTTTGCCATTGCTGCTAGTATCGAATCGTCAGGCTCATCTGCGTATCAACCTTTGTCTTGAGGTCATTTATCTTGACGTCTTTGCATTAGTCCTAAGGAAGACGTAATCCTAAGCTGTATAAGGCAGCTTGATTACGAGATTCCTTGACAATGCTTCTCCTATCCTTATGTTGGAATTCTTCTTCGTGTAGCTCATCCAATCATCGTGTGCTTTCATCCTTCCATTTGAAGAAACAACATCCCTTAGGATGTAAGTTCTTATTGGCCTACTCTGGACTTCCATACTCCTAAGCTTGTTGATTCTCGATCTACCTTGTGGTAACCTTCGTCATTCTTCTTTGAACTATCCTTAACTTCAAACTGCTAGCTTCTGCTTTGATCCTTCCGACCAATCACTTATAGTGATGGTCTTCTTGAAGGTAGCAACGTAGCTTGGAACGTTGTTTCCACTATTTCTTTTAGCAACTTTCATTTCTTCTTTACCGTGACAACGTCTATCACGTCTTCTGGCGCCATTTAGGTTCGTCTATACCTCTTTTCATCTTCAACGGTTCCTGAGTTATCTAATGCAATTCCTATGATGACGTTTCTCACACATCTGGCATATCGGCCTTCTTTGTCAGAAGCTCCCTTAGCCTTCTTGTGGAATTCGTCGTCATTGTCTTCAAGACCTTCTTCATCCTCGTACCATTTTCGTTTGCCTTTCATCGGGAGTTTATTTCTACCAGAAGTTTCTTCAGGACTAGCTCTACTAGCGGTCGCTCTATTGGATATTCTCTTTGTCAAAGCTTCCAGAAATTGATTAACAATTGATAGCACGTAACCTTCAATGCTTCTGCCACTATTTCTAATATAACGGCTTTCATATCTTGCTGAAGGTACTCGTCCTACCTTTTACTAACACCAGATTTCGTATCGGATGTTCTATTCGCATTCCTATCATAATTATGATTTCTAATCTTCTGATCCTATGATCAAAATAGTCTGACACTTCAGAACTCATGTGACGTGAAGTTTCCAAATTTTGAATTCATGATAATTATATACGTGCACTTATATAATTATGATGCGTCCAAAACCCAGTTATTCTTATCACAGTCATCCCTGGTGTCCATTCTATTCTTTTCATCCTTTACCGGTAATTTTAAAAACCGGTCCTTTAAAACTACCTTCCTCTAGGCATTCTTTACAAGTTATTGACCACGTATCTCACTGTCAATTAACCTACCCCGCACTAGGCCACACAACAGTTAGAACCTATGATATGTTTGTTTGGGTAAAATACCAAATTTGCAGTAGCTAATTGCAATCGGGTATTCTCCGCACTTGCATACCTTAAGTCCTACCTCCTATGTTCCTTGTGCAACACTTTTCCTATGGGCATGGCTATCCTGACTGGCCATTACATTCCCTATCTTACCTTACTTTGTTTACCAAGAGTCCTAGTTTAAGTCTAGATACCGTGCTAGTATCTAAATCTCTTAAACCAAGGCTCTGATACCAACTTGTGACGCCCACTCCCAGTCTTGGCTCCAGGAGGGGTCACGTGTCGGATTTACTCATGAACACATGGTACAACAGAGATAGCTAAGCAGCGGAAATTAAAAACTTTTCATTTAAATATATATGCCAAGTACAACAGTAAGGAAGATACAACATAATATAATACTTAGGTCTTATCTATGTCTACTGCCAGTCTACTACCGAGTCCTTTCCTGATAGCTTGCCCATCTAATCTGTTCTCACCAGAGTCCTTTCCTTGCTACCTTAACCATTTTCATCACCTGACATACACGTATTTTGGGAAAGGTCAGCTTACGCTGGTGAGTTCTACATTTTTCAAAAAGCGTTACCTTTACCTCGAAGGTTTATTCCGACGCTTGGGCCTAACGGCCCCCTTTTAACAACCATTTATCAAGTATAAAACATAACAGAATTATACTATAACTTTAAAACCATTATTCATTAACATTTATCAGATATAAGTATTATACCGAAACATAACCTTTAAACATTTATCAGGCATAAAACAGAGTTATACCAAAACATTCATTCAGTTAATCATTTAACCATTTCTCCAGTTAACCATTTACCCGATTAACCGTTAAACCTTTTAACCGATTAACCTTTTGACAGGTATAAACATAACAGTGTTATATCAAATCATAACCTTTAAACCGTTTACCACTTTAAGCACTCTGGGTCTCCCAGACCCTCTCTTGTGCAAATAATCATTAAGTATAAAACATAACAGTGTTATACGAAATATTATAAGCAGTCATTCATTTACTTACTAAGCATTGTCTATTGGAACCACGTTAGTTCCTCGGGCAACCGTCGCCACCCGAATACCTTTTCTAAGTAAGCAGCCGTCGCTACCCCGGAGAACCGTCGTTCCCCGCTTCTAGTTGTACAACCACAGTCATCCTTTTCTCTAGACAATATCCGCTTAGATTAAAACCTTTTCAACCTTTTCAAAAGTCCATTTAATAACCTTTGTATTTGGACTCATAACCTTTTCAACACCGGTTCGTTACCCGTATATGGAAATAAGCGTTTCATAAATATAATGTTATGGGTCTTGTTAAATCATAGTGAAACCTACACTGGACTGGGCCTATAACATTTCCTATTGTATTACGGGTGTATATATATAGGATGTACCAGCGGCGTATCCACCACACCTTAAATACAAACAGATATGATATAGGATTGTTCCAGTATAGATTATATCTTACAATCACAACAAGGCTAATAAGATCATATTTACCCGACACTTATTCACATACGCAAGATTAGACCAAACAGTCACATTTTCCGTTTCTTAAAACTTTATATAAAAGTTCCATCCTTTACATTACCCGTTTATTATAACCTTCTCAAAAACAGTTTATAACAGGTAATCATTGTCTATAACAGTCATAGGTCTTAAAACATTTTACGTATGTGTATCGGCACAAAACATGTAAAAGGCATTTTAACACACTTCCTTAACATTTCTCATATATATCATTTCTAAAGCAATTTAGCAGTTTAACAGTTTAGGACATTCCATCCGTAAATTCTATCAGGTGTATTTCAAATCAACAGTCATTTAACAGTTTAATACTGTAAAGCATTTTATCAGTAATCATTTTCATAACATTTTCATGACCTTTCACGTATATATCAATTAAAAACCTTTAAACAATTCTATCAGGCAATATTTCAGTTATAAACCATTTGAATATGTTTTCATAACATTTATATGTATATCAGCCCGAAAATATTTAAAACATTTTAAAACATTTAAAGAGTGGGCTCATAGAACTCACCTTGTTCTCTTAAGCCAATTAAATCAGTCAGAACCTCCTTTACGCTTTCTGATTTAAACCTAGTTGCGTATTGTATGATGTTAACGCAAGGTTTTATATAATAAACACTTCTTATATTTATATTAACACCTTATCTACTTAATAATGTATATTATTAAGTTCATATACTTTTTAAGGGTCAAAATGACCAAAATGCCCCTGGAGGCATATTATCTGCTTTTATTGATAATTATGAAGACGTGCATTCCTATAAGTAGACACTCACTCCGGGGTCGCCCAGTGTTGGGATGCCATTGCCCAGATGGGATGGCGACACCCCCGCTATGCCAGAAACCCCAATGTACAGGCGCCTACCTTCCGGTCCGCACGAACTTCTAATATCCGATTAACTCGGTATTTTCAATACTTCATTATTTATTCATTTTAACTTTATATATACTTAATATATATATAAACATGGTATTATACCAAAAATCAAGTCCCCATACCCTCCGGATTATTTTATATTAAATAACCTTATTTAGAAACCCTAATTTCATGAATTTCTCGTTTTATTATCAAAACTCATTTTTAATTCAAACCAACTTAGGGTATTATCCATTATAACCTTTTATAATATCCTTTAAAATGGCAAAGCTTAATTTAAAACCGTTTACTCGATTTGGGCAGAATAACGACATGAAAACCCTAATTTTGACCCGTTAACAAAACCTTTACCAAAACATCTCCAATTGTGAAATAAACTTAGGGATTTCTTAAAACACATTAATTTAGGATTACCTACAAAAATTCAGACCCTATTGTTAAGCATACCAAATAAGGGTTGACTACAGAAATTTGGCTTCTAATTCTTCTCCGATTGCTCGTATTGCTCCGATGAAGTTCTGGCTCGTTTTTAGGGTTTTTGGGGTTTGATTCAGTGAATTGGCGAGTTTAAACGGTGAAATCGAGCTCCTATTTATAGCTTTAGGTGCCCCTCAACATACTAACACGTCCCTAAGTGACTCATGAGCGAAATCGACACGTACGGAGGTCAATTGGTCAAATTCTTGGGCTGCAAGTCGAGTTTTTGCGCTGCTGTCATGTTTTTGGTTTCCCATGGCTCGCGTATCGCGCCAGAGAGAGGTTAGTGCCGCGCGATACGCCTGGCAGGTTTGACAGATTGACAGATTGACAGAAATGGTCCCTCAACTTTTTATTTGCATTTTAGCCCCCAAACTTCTACCGATTGTTATGTTAGGCTATAAAACACTTAAGGGTACATTTATAAAAGTTTCTAAGGCTCGGGACATGCTTGATGATATACGTATACATATGTATATATACATTTCTTTATATGTATATATATTTCAAAATTTTGCACTTTAGCCCCTCATACTTTTATTTCTTTATCATTTTATGTATCAGAACATTATGGGACATAATTCTAATGTCTTTAGGGCTCGGGATACCTTTGATAAGGTTTATATATACTTTCGTATATTTAAATATATATTTATATATATATTTTCATCAATTTACATTTAAGCCCTTCTACTTTCACATACTTATCATTTCATGCTCCAAATCATCTTAGGACACATTTATAATAACTCCTAAGCCTCGAGTTCATATAAATACGTATAATACTCGTATACGTTATGTATTTCTTCATTTTTAACTATTATTTCAACGTAAGGATACGTTCTTATTTATTTTTCACATGTTTAACTATTCTAACATGTATTCCTACATATATATTCATCAAATGAATATGCGTTTAAGCCATTAGGATATGTATATGTATATACTTACACATATATTGAATACAATTATGTACACGTATTTTTCTCCGGTTATCATTTATTTCTATCATATCTACTTCTAAACACATATTTCATTTTGATATCAAGTATATGAATTATTCTTCTTATAAAACATGTATTTATCTTATTTCATTTATCAATACATGTATCATTTATATAAATCCTATCCTTTACCAATGTATTACCTGTTAATAGGTAAATATGCATTTTTCATACGTTTCATCACGTTTAGCTATCTAACACATATATCATATGTATTTTTAATATAAACACGTACATCATTCGAGTTATGAAATTTTGGGGTGTTACAACTTTCGATATACCGGGTAACTTATACTACTATGTATATAGATAGGATGTACCAGCGGCGTATCCACCACATATTAATATAAGCAAATGCATCACATGTTCTCATATAATCATACATATTCACTAAACGTTTAAGAACAACTCCCTTGTCACTTGGCAACTTAATCTCAAGCAAGTATATACATATCACATTATAATCAATATAATTGCATAACACGTATAAACAAATTAACAACTTCATCGTATAACACGTATATTTCAAGTCACAATTATCTTGAATATATTTTCACAAGTATTGTATGCATACTAGCCCGAAAGTATATTTAAGAACATTTAAAACTTGTAAAATGGGCTTGTAGAAACTCACCTGATATCTTTAATCAGTTATTCAGACAAAACCTCCGTTATGGTCCACAATTAACCTAATCGCGTATTGGATCGCATTAATGCAAGGTTATTATAAATAATACCTACATTTATTTATATCTTATTATCCAATAATATTTTATTAGGGTTTATCTCTTTTAGGGTCAAAATGACCAAAATGCCCTTATAGGCATAATAACCTTTTTATTGATAATATGAAGACGCGCATTCATATAAGTAAACGCTCACCCCATGATCGCCTAGTGAGGTATGCCAGTTCTCAGTTAGGATTTATACGACACCCCCGCTTTGCCAGAAACCCCAGTCTACATGCGCCTACCCTTCCGGTCCACACGAACTTCTAAATATTCGATTAACTCGGTATCTATTATACTTTATTATTTATCAATTTAAACTCATATATACTTATATATACAAACATGTTATAAGACCAAAAATAAGTACCCATACCCTCTGGATTATTTTATATTAATTATCTATATTTAGAAACCCTAATTTCATGAATTTCTCGTTTTATTATCAAAAGTCATTTTTATTTCAAACCAACTTAGGGTATTATTCATTATAACATTTTATAACATCCTATAAAATATCAAAGATTAATTCAACACCGTTTACTCAATTTAGGCAGAACAACGTTATGAAAACCCTAATTTTGACCCGTTAACAAAACCTTTACCAAACCATTTCCAATTGTGAAATAAACTTGGGGCTTTCTTAAAATACATCATTTTATGATTATCTACAAAAATTCAAACCCTAATTCTCACCCGATCACCCCAATTTCATCAAAACAAGCTCAAGACCCCTAATTTTAGAACATTTCTAGAAACCATACTTAGAAATTGAATTAGACAAAACCGAAAGAGGTTTTTATAAACCTTACCTAATAGTGCTTGACTGCAGAAATTTAGATCCTAACTCCTCTTGTGCAGCTCGAATTCGACTGATGAACATTGCAGCCAGAATAGGGTTTTTAGGATGAAGAAATGGTGAATTGGTGAGGAATTTGGTGTTGTTTGATCCGCTATTTTTAGGGTAATGGTGCGTCTGGGATGCCTAACACGTAAGGTGTCAAGTAATCGAAGAAAAATGACGTCTGGAGATGCTAATCGTGCAAAACAAGTCAAAAACGTGGACCAAAAACGAACCAACCAATTCTGCTGATTTCTGCTCGTCCTCACGTATCGCACAGCAGTGATGGGTGTGGCTCGCGATACGGGAGCCACTGGTTTTCCGGCCAGCTTTGTAAATTTTACATATTTAGCTCTTGTTGTTTGGTTTGGTGCACTCTAGCCCCTATACTTTTAACCTTTTATCATTTTATGTACAAAACATTACGAGACATATTTCTAACAATTTCTAAGGTTTCTAAGGCTCGGGATTCGTACGATAGCATATATATACATTTATATAAATTTTCTTTATTATTTGCTAATTTATGTTCTAGCCCCTCAAACTTTACAATACTTAACATTTTATGTTATGAATCATATTAGTATATATTTTTACTAATTTCTAAGTCTCAAAATACTTAAAATGAATATAAACACGTATAATACTTGTATGTGTTTATATCTTTACAATAATTATGTTTTTAGCCCTTTTACTTTTTCGTTAGCTATTAACTCACGTATTTACACACATATATCCATCAAATGATTCATGTATCATCATGCTATTCATATAAACACATATTCATCTTATATTTTACTGTCTCTCATGTTTAACACATCCGTTAATTCACATTTCATCACATTGGCTATCAAATGCTTATTTCTAACACATGCAACCTAACCAATGCATGGTCTTATCATGTTTATCAATCAAGCTCACGTATTTATAATATAAACACGTATTACTATATATATATTATGTATCTATGAATTTTGGGATGTTACATGTTTGCATGTTAGAAGCATCATATAATTAAGCCTTGGCATGTTTAGAATGAATAACATGCATGTTAGGTTAAACATTACTGTTTAACTCGCAATCAACTCAAGGTGGAAATCTCTCATCTCGCCCCCTTTTCTTTCCTAAGTCAATACGAAATCTTACCTGCGTATCTATCGAGTTCTAGACGTTCGAACTATCTCGTTTCGAGCTTGCTTCTTAATCCGACTTGTCTGTTCGTGGAACTTCTTCAAAACTGCTACGATTCTTCGGGAAGATGCATCTCCGTGAGACTTCTCATGCTCAGCTTCACCTTTGCGTAGGCCAAACGTCTGCCTTCATACCGCATGTCCTAATATCTATTACTTAATAAACCAGTTAGACCTTTGTTGCATACTCTCGTATACATATTGCCTCCGTCTTTTGAGTGTAACGCCATTGCTGCAAATTTCGAATCGTCGGGCTTATCCGCGTGTCATCGTTTGTCTTGGGATCATCTAGCTTGTTGATTTGCAATTGTCCCAAGGAAGACGTAAGTCTAAGCTATCCAAGCTAGCTTGATTACGGGATTCCTTGACAATGCTTCTCCTATTCTGTGCTCATGTAGCTTGTCTGATCATCATATGGAATCTTCCCGCTATTAGCATCTCCTGGGTCGTAAGTTCTTCTTGGTCTACTCCGGACTTCCATACTTCTAAGGCTTCTTCTGGGTTGGATGATGGTTGACAAAGTGATCTTCTTGCCTATACCTATACTAGTAAGTTGATCCCATTTTGTATTCTCCAATTGATTCTCCTTGCACTTATAGTTCCTAAGCTCGCTGTTGATTCTCGATCCATCTTGTGGTGACCTCCGTCAATCTTCTTAACTTCAACTGCTTCTGCTTCGAGTCTTCCGGCCTATTTCCTATAGTGATTTCCTATGGTCTTCTGAAGATAGAAACGTAGCTTGGAACATTGTTTCCACTACTCCTGCCATAGCAATTCTCAAATATTCTTCACCGTAACTGCGTCTATCTTTAATCGTGTCTTCAGGTGTCTTGCTCAAGGTGACATTTCAGGACTTATGTGATGTAAAGTCTCCAAATTTTGAATTATAATAATTATAGGTGCACTTATAATTATGATGCGTTCAAAACCCAGTTACCTTCCACCGCACTTATCCTTAGTGTCCATACTTTACTCCTTCATTTTCGCCAATATTCTAAGTTAAAATCTTCTTCGGGTTTTCTTTGCGTTACTAACCAGATATTACGTTATTATCTAACCTACCCCGCACTTGGCCACATAACAGTTAGTACTTGGAATTTGTTTATATGGCAAATACCGATTGCAGTAGCTAATTGCAGTCGTGTATTTTCCATATTCAAATATCATAAGTCCTACCTATTATGTTCCTTATGCGTTTTCTCCTTACTGGCACAAGCTATCATGGTTGGCATCTATATTTCCTATCTCAACTAAATTTACTCAGAGTCTTAGTTTAAGTCTAGGTACCGCGCTTGCACCTAATCTCTTAAACCAAGGCTCTGATACCAACTTGTGATGCCCACTCCCAGACTTGGCACCAGGAGGGGTCACGTATCGGATTTACTCATTAACACAAGGTATCAACAGAGATATTAAGCAGCGGAAATTTAAAACTTTTATTTATATAAGCCAAGTATTACAGTAAGTGACATATTGTACATAACTACAACTAATTATAATAAGGAAATCAGTAACTAAGCCAGCTTGCCAGAAACTCTTCCTTGATAGCTTTCCCGATTATCCCGTCCTCTAACGATCCATGCCTTTACATCTAAATGTCTCTGTAGAACCTAGCATACATACTTTTCAAAGTCAGCTTACGTTGGTGAGTTCTACCGTTCAGTTCAAAAATCGTTTAAGTGTTTACCTGGTTTTCACAACACATTTATAAGTCACATATAATTCCTAACACATAATGACTATATTAACCGTGACCCTAGGCTTAACTTCTAGGTCAGAATATCTAACTGACTCTTTTACTATGGGAAGACCTGCCACTGCATTCTCAAGGGCACCCCCATTGGAGAAGCAGCGACGTCCGTACATGGTACTATAGGGTACCCCCATTGGAGCAGCAGCGACTCCTCATTCTTACCAGCAACCCTAGGCTTATCATCTGGGTTACCGACTCTTCCTATGAGAAAACCTGACACTTCATTCTCTAGGGCACCCCCATTAGAGAAGCAGCGTCGTCCGTACACGATACTCTAGGGCACCCCCATTGGAGTAACAACGATTCCTCAACTTTATACTTAAGTCTATTAGGTCATTTTTCTCGTCTTAATGACTTAACTACCGATCATGTATACTACCCACCCCTAGTTAAATAACCAGATGCTTTAGGTTTGTTATTAAACAGTGATAAGGCATTCATATACTGCAACAAATGGACATCCCCCCAATTTACCTAGGTGTATGTATACAGGATGTACCAGCGGCGTATCCTCCACACTTTCGATATACCGGGTAACTTATACTACTATGTATATAGATAGGATGTACCAGCGGCGTATCCACCACATATTAATATAAGAAAATGCATCACATGTTCTCATATAATCATACATATTCACTAAACGTTTAATAACAACTCCCTTGTCACTTGGCAACTTAATCTTAAGCAAGTATATACATATCACATTATAATCAATATAATTGCATAACACGTATAAGCAATTTAACAACTTCATCGTATAACACGTATATATCAAGTCACAATTATCTTGAATATATTTTCACAAGTATTGTATGTATACTAGCCCGAAAGTATATTTAAAAACATTTAAAACTTGTAAAGTGTGCTTGTCGAAACTCACCTGATATCTTTAATCAGTTATTCAGACAAAACCTCGTTATGGTCCACAATTAACCTAATCGCATATTGGATCGCATTAAGGCAAGGTTATTATAAATATAACGTACATTTATATCTTATTATCCAATAATACTTTATTAGGGTTTATCTCTTTTAGGGTCAAAATGACCAAAATGCCCTTATAGGCATAATAACCTTTTTATTGATAATATGAAGACGACCAAAACGCCCTTATTAGGGTTTATCTCTTTTAGGGTCAAAATGACCAGTGAGGTATGCCAGTTCCCAGTTGGGATTTATGCGATACCCCCGCTTTGCTAGAAACCATAGTGTGCCTGCCTCCCTTCCGGTCCGCACGGACTTCTAAATATCTGATTAACTCGGTATCTATTATACTTTATTATTTATCAATTTAAACTCATATATACTTAATATATATACAAACATGTTATAAGACCAAAAATCAAGTACCCATACCCTCTGGTTTATTTTATATTAATTATCTATATTTAGAAACCCTAATTTCATGAATTTCTCGTTTTATTATCAAAACTCATTTTTTTCAAACCAACTTAGGGTATTATTCATTATAACATTTTATAATATCCTTTAAAATATGAAAGCTTATTTCAACACCGTTTACTCAATTTGGGCAAAACAACATTATGAAAACCCTAATTTTGACCCGTTAACAAAACCTTTACCAAACCTTTTCCAATTGTGAAATAAACTTGGTTCTTTCTTAAAATACATCATTTTATGATTCCCTACAAAAATTCAGACCCTAATTCACACCCGATCACCCGATTTCATCAAAACAAGCTCAAGAACCCTAATTTTAGATCATTTCTAGAAACCATACTTAGAAATTGAATTAGCCAAAACTGAAAGAGGATATTTTAGACCGTACCTAATAGTGCTTGACTATAGAAATTCAGATCCTAACTCCTCTTGTGCAGCTCGAATTCGACTGATGAACATTGCAGCCAGAATAGGGTTTTTAGGATGAAGAAATGGTGAATTGGTGAGGAATTTGGTGTTGTTTGATCCGCTATTTATAGGGGAATGGTGCGTCTGGGATTCCTAACACGTAAGGTGTCGAGTAATCAAAGAAAAATGACGTCTGGATATGCTAATCGTGAAAAACAAGTAAAAAACGTGGACTAAAAACGAACCAGCCAAGTCTGCTGATTTCTGCTCGTCCTCGCGTATCGCGTAGGAGTGATGGGTGTGGCTCGCGATACGCGAGCCATTGGTTTTCCAGCCAGCTTTTTAAATTTTACATATTTAGCTCTTGTTGTTTGGTTTGGTGCACTCTAGCCCCCTATACTTTTAACCTTTTATCATTTTATGTACCAATACATTATGGGACATATTTCTAACAATTTCTAAGGTTTCTAAGGCTCGGGAATCGTACAATAACATATATATACATTTATACATATTCTCTTTATTATTTCCTAATTTATGTTCTAGCCCCTCAAACTTTACAATACTTAACATTTTATGTTATGAATCATATTAGTATATATTTTTACTAATTTCTAAGTCTCAAAATACTTATAATGAATATAAACACGTATAATACTTGTATATGTTTATATCTTTACAATAATTACGCTTTTAGCCCTTTTACTTTTTCGTTAGCTATTAACACACGTATTTACACACATATATCCATCAAATGATTCATGTATCATCATGCTATTCATATAAACACATAATCATCTAATATTTTACTGTCTCTCATGTTTAACACATCAGTTAATGCACATTTCATCACATTGGCTATCAAATGCATATTTCTAACACATGCAACCTATCCAATGCATAGTCTTATCATGTTTATCAATCAAGATCACGTATTTATAATATAAACATGTATTTACTATATATATTATGTATCTATTACTTTTGGGATGTTACATGTTTGCATGTTAGAAGCATCATATTATTAAGCCTTGGCATGTTTAGAATGAATAACATGCATATTAGGTTAAACATTACTTAAAAAGAAAACTTTTGTTTACAACATGTAGTAAAAGGTTGTCATAAATCATGGAAGCTGTTTAGAAGTTGTAGGCAAGCTTGTTATAGAACAAATAAATTATGGTTGAACTATTACCCATGCATTGGGATCCGATTTGGGTAAATTCTAGTAAACATGCCAAATATAATAGTTGTTGTTGGGTTACGACAGTGGTATATGGGTGCCCGGTGACGACAAAAAAAAAACTTTTACATTTTAATTAACCATTACCGACCGAGCTTTAGCAAATTACAGTTTGAACGGATTAATCAAGTAATCTGTTACGCAGGGGAATAAAACGATTTAAACACGCAAACCTTAAAACGTCGTAATCGTGTCAACAAGATCACGATCACCAAAACACACAAGCACCAAAATGCGTTAAAACGAAACACGACAATAATTACGATAACATGATCAATTTTAAACGACTAAGCTAAAAGCGAGTTTTAGATATACCTGATCGGCGTTCTAACAAGCGTTAAAGACACCCAGGAACAACGAGCAAGTCGCTAAGGTTTCACGGAAACCTCGATCCAACCGTTTGGATGTAAAACTTCGTGTGTCGCGAACCTTTTCCGATCGACTCGTCGCATGCGGCGACGACTCGAATAGTGGCGGTGACTAGCTCGTGCCATGCAGAGATGGAAACGGCGACGCCAGTGTCCAGGGTTAACGGCGGGGACGAAGTGGCGAAGGCGGCGGGACAGTGTTGTAGCGGCTGCGGAGGGTGGCGGTGGCGGCTGGCGCTGGTAACCTTGCTGTGACGGCAACATGTAATGGCAGCGATTTTGGTGTCACGGCGGCGGCAAGGAGGCTGCGGCAGTATTGTCGGCGGCTCGAGCTCGGGTGGTCTGGTGGTGTCACGCATGATGACCGCGTGGTGGAGGTCTATTGATCGTCGGAGAGATGACGAACGGTCACCAGTGGCAAGAGCTTTTCTACAGAAGGAGGGGGTCGGCGAGGGAGGGGAGATCCACGAGAGGGAAAGGGAGGCGCAGAGAAGGATTAGGGTTTTCTTAATCCTTAGTCAGATACTTATTAATCTGACTAATTACGTCTTAAGCCCCTCGTCAATTCCTTAATCAAAATGAACCACACATATTTACGACTAACTGATAAATCAAGTTTATTAAAGTAAAAGTCGTAAGCCAGAAAGACGATAAACTCAAATAACAATTTATTTGATTTATGAGATTCACCGTAAACGTTAGTAGATAAACAATAACGTTATATTCCGCACTTTTCGCGAAGATAAATAAGTAATTAAATGTATGTTTCGACAGAAGATAAAAAATATAAATTATTGATTTCCATGATTTACTGGTTAACCAATTAAGCGGATTTATTTCTCGATGCCCTCAGTGTAACTCTTATGGGTCTTAACCGGGTTGGATTCTTGGTGTTGTCGGGTCTGGACATACAATATCCAACAAACTCCCACTTGGACAGATTGCGACAACATTAGACGAAATAGTTAGAGGTGCTCTAGCTACACATGGCTGTCCCAACCAGTTTTGACAATTCAAGTCAGCAACCAAGGTATATCTATAAACTCGCGTTATAGTTTAGACTTAAGGTAATTCAAAGTCAAAAGCTCCATTCTGTATAAGACATCAATTGAACAAGAGACATGGATTTGATTCATTCTCTTTAACGTTCAATCATTGTATTTCTCATTTCATCTGTTCGTAGTGATCCAAGCAAACACACAGTAAGTTTGGGTAAGGCCTTACACTTAACACTTGGAACTAACGAGAGGGCTCACGACATCTAGCTATTGCATGATTAGTGCAAGAGTACAGAATCCCATCTTGACTACATATAGCTCCCACTAAGCTTCGGAACCATTCCCAAAAATAGCCATTATGACTGGCAGTTATGCGACAACATTAAGCTACAATCAAAGAACAGACTTAGGCAAACGAGATGTAGCATATATATCTCAGGTTGAAGGGTACTATTGAGTATACCATTTAATCAAATACGTCTTATGATTAAATCCATGAAGAGAATTTGATACGAGTTACATCACAACGACATTCCGTAATGAGGTCTGTGAGTCTGTTTGTCAACCATTTGAGTCTAGAGTAAGAATAGTCTTAGTTCAGAGTCGTTCCCATAATTCTGATGGACTATGGACGGTTTAGAATATTTTAAAATATTCATGGATATTTAAAACGTATAAAATTCAAACACGTTATGCAGAATTCGGACTCTACATCTAACCATTTAGATCAGGTCGAATGATTTTGTGTAAACGTTAAAGTTCGACATCCCAACACTAGACTAGAACATTATTGTAACGTATTCAGGTACTACGTAGTAGTATTAACTCATTGATCAGACTTGATCAAATAGAACTGTGAATTCTATGCTATGTTCTTAGCCTGTGTTTTGGTGTTGCATGTTGAGAGTGTTTCATTAGTTCTAGTGTTTATTTTGAACAGTAGAATTGCTTAAGTGAATTTTAATGTGTGATAAAACGTGTGCCCTTGGTATGCACATTCCACATGGATTACTGTGTTACCACACGAGCATGTTAATGTATTATTTATAGAATCCAATCAACCTTCTTGAATGGACCGTTACATTCGTGATTCAAAATATCACTCAAGGTGGCTTTGTCGTTCAATGAGTACCAGATCATACTTATCATCATGAACATTTTACATCATAAAAACTTGTGATGATGTATTTTTCCAGATTATGTCATTGTGTAACCTTTTGCAGTGACATCAATGCAATATCCACATATTGGATTACTTTCGTTTCATATTTAGTATGATACGACTCGTTTCAAGAAATTTATCAAATCTATGGAGCTCTTCCATAGATGGATTCAATTATGGGTGTTCTTGAAACTATGAGATAGGTTGAGGTTTCATTTGAGTTTAATCCAGTAAACTTCAATGAACATTGGATCAACACATAATCGTTATCCTGGTAAGGACTAGCGATGATGCTCCCACTTGCTTTATGTAGACCAGGCATTCCTATAATCATCTTTCTTTCAAACCATATGGATATTTATTTGCAAGAATTTTTTTTGTTTCATAAACATGGTATGAATCTGAATGATTAATATCCAAATGTCATGTTATATGCATGATATGGTAAGATGAAATCAAACTGCTTGAGTTTGATGGTATACTTGATACGATCATCTTATCATTTGAAAGGAATCGCGTACTTGACGCAATGATGATTACTTCATCAGAATATAGAGTCTGATTTAAGATTGATAATGCAATCTGATGACTAACCAATGAAGAAGATTTTAAAATAGTAATTATCATCATGTTTTAATGGGAGTCGTTAGTCATTTAGAATGCCAGCATGCTTTCATTACAGCAACAACCATTTGTTGTGAAAGGATGTTTGTGTAATAAATCTTGAATGTTCTCAAGAGTTGATTTATACAGTCCAATAGTTCCTATTGAAACTAATCTGCTTTTGTAGCCCATCAGGTATTTATTAATCTAATGATGGACGTGTATTACTCAAATTAGTCTATCGCAAGATTTCATCTTGGATAACTTTGAGTACACAAGTGATCAGTGAAGAGGCGTTTTGTGGGTATAAGTTGTGAATGGCGATTATCGGCGTGTCAGTAGTCATGTGTTTATTGGTTTCTAATCTTGAAAACACAATCCCAAGGGTATAAGCAGCAAGTGCTTAACAAGAATTTAACACATATGAGTACAAGCTAGTTTTAGTCTTCGACTATCAAGGTGATGCGTATATATCTATTTGTAATCATTATGGTCACATGCACAAGACTTAGTGCAATCATATTATAATCATTCAAGTGATTATATTGTATCCGTGTAGCTGGCAATTTGAACTTTTACAAACAAGCATTTAAACTTAGCAAAGGTCCTATTTTTTTAGTCGACAAAATCGAGAAAGCGATTTCATCAAAAGTTCAATTCGATTTAATGAGTTCCTAAGCTATGTGATTTTGAACCTTGAGGTTTCATGAGTCACAATAGGTCATCATTCCTGTCATATCAAGTACGATGAGAATGTAAGACGTCATAGCCTTAATGATATTCGAGAGGACAAACGTCCTTTTACTTGCATTAGGCTAGTCTTGTGTTCATTAGATCAAGAGTGCCAGGTATAGCATCATTTTATATAAGTTTGAATCTAATCTAACAACTAAGTGAAACCATTTTCAAGTGTAGATAAATCAGGCATATCAAATAAGTTTAAACCGGAAACTTAGTGCATGTCAAGGTACAAACCAAAGAAAAATTGTATCCATCCTGGACCCCGCCAAGAAAAACAAACAAGCAAGTTGTTTAACGATACCACCAAGTATTGTTCAAAAGTTCGACATGAAATTTATTTAAGGTTTGCAAAGATGCAAAGGTTCATGTCTTCTTGGGTTTTTGCTTTCATCGACTTCACGTTCCTACAAAATGTATATGTCAAGCATATATTTTGAAGGATCAAATGAAGTGTTCCATAACATGAGGTTACAGATATATACCTCCGGAAGTGCCAACATCAGCCTTCTTCCCTTTCGCCTTGGAAATATATTCTAGGCAGTTATGTCTCAAGTGCCCCATCTTATTGCATACGTAGCATTGGCACTGGTCTGGCGGCGGTGCTTTCGATGCTTTTGACTTGCCCTTGCCGGAGCTACTAGAGCCTTTGGTAGTATTTTTGCCTTTCTTCCTCTCCCCGGGTTTTCTCTTGTTTACCTCAGGTTTCTTGACACCAACAGATCGGATTGCGAGCACATCAAGGGCTTTGGCCTTGTTGTTGTTGCTGAGAAAATTAATCTCAGTAGTTTTCAACATGCCGTGAAGCTTGGTCACTGTCTTAACCAGACTGTTCATGTTAAAGTTAATTCTGAAAGGAGTAAATGAACTGGAAAGAGAGTGTAGGATCAAGCACGTCGCCATTTCCTGAGGAATGACGTAGTCGAGCTTCGTAAGCCGATCGATGTACCTCTTCATCTTAAGGACATGGGCGCTAACAGGAGTGCCTTTCGCCATACGACAGGTGATCAACCTGACAACGGTCTTATAACGTTCCTGTTGGGCATGGGTTTCAAACATGCCCTTAAGTTCCCCGATCATCTGAAAGCCTGTCCTGTCTACCATGCTCGTCTTAATCTCAGTATACATGGTGGCCAACATAAGACAAGTCACTGAATTGGCATCTTTCTTCAGTGTCTCATGTGCAGCGCTAGCAACAGCGGTGCTATTCGTAGGTGCTTTGGGCACTTCTTATTCCTTCATGTGGAGCTTGTTGGCCATTTGCAGGACAATTTTCAGATTACGATGCCAGTCGAGGAATTTGGTGTCATCAATTTTCTTTATCTCAAGGTGAGACTTGAGATGGAAAACCTCATTCTTTGCAGGAGGGTTAGCCATCCGAAACAATAAGCAGATAGCTTTAGTGTTTTGATGTAATATTCGTATTCAAAGATGGCAAGCAAATCTTGAATAGGAAATTGGAAACCCGATTAGTCGTTGACAAATAATGGCAGCGTTAAGTGCAATCAAAGCAACTAAGTAATAGGATGGACAAAGATTGTCTTTTGTGAATACCGGTCACAATTCCGTTTATGAGGCTTTTGCCTAGTTATTTGAGAAATACGTTTAGCCTCATCTATGCCAATTTTGTTTCCGAGTGACTAGATGTACGGTGTTGAAATACTCCAATACATAAAGTCTCGAAAAGAAAATGATAGATGTCCTCAGTGGTCAGTGTGTATGCACTGTGTTGAAATACTCCAATGCACACACCTTGGAAGATACCTTAAACACCAAGTGTGGTGTTGTATACTCCAAAACTGATTCATTGGTAAATATGTTCCAAGTTAGACTTGACTAGGATGGCATAATCTACTGGTTTTACGGCTTACCAGATACGATTATTAGGTAAGACTTTTAATTAATTAAACTTTTTGACAAAGTACATATGAAGCCTATCTCACTCGGGACAGTCAATTAAATAACCTCATTATTAATGACTTATGTGTCGCGAGGCAATAACAAATTAGTTGATAGTTCTATTTTGTTGATCGAAAATTTCCAGATCACAGTCGAATAAAATTGGTTAGGTAATTTTGAGTCTTACATAATTTTAGCACTGAATTTCAATTGATTGTAAAACAGTTTTAACATTTTAAAACTTAGTTTGGAGTTTTAGTTAGCGTGTTACGCAGGTTAAGACAATCAACCAAAACACATCATGCAAACGGACACATATTCGGCTTAAGGAGGTTTTGATATTGTCAGAGCCTTATGAAAATATCGAAGAAGGTCTAGGACGAAAAATAAAATCATACACAGGGATGGACTAAAAGGCATCCGACCGACTCTAATACTCCCACTGGCTTCATGAACTCCTTTATCTTGATTGAAATTCGACGGTCCATTGGTCGTGGATACTTGCCATACTGGGAAATGTTCTTAGAAAAGAGCATTTGTCACGATGGGGTAGTCGCATCAAAGCTTGTCACGTTCGTCTAAGGCGAAGGTCAGCATATACAAGAAAATAGAAAAATAATATACATCTAATTTCGATACAACTTTTGAACCCAAAACATGTGGGCCAATCCAAAACCAAAATAAAACAAGTTGGCCAAAATTGGGCCAAAACATGACACGACAATCAATCATAACCAAAATATGGGTCGAGCCAAATGTATGTGTTAAACAATCAATTAACAAATTGAATAATGTTTGGTGGAATTAAATCGACCAAACATGCGTAAATGCAATTCGTTTAACTTTCGTGACTTTTGGGATTTAACCCCAGTTCATGAAATCCACCGGTTTAAAATCACCCGGTCAGGATTTGCGTGTGGTGATCTAGGCTCTGATACCACATTTAGGTTACGACAGTGGTATATGTTTTTATTTTTTAATAAACCATTACCCGGTGACGAAAAAAAAAACTTTTACATTTTAATTAACCATTACCGACCGAGCTTTAGCAAATCAGAGTTTGACCGGATTAATCAAGTAATCCGTTATGCAGCGGAATAAAACAATTTAAACTAATTAAATGAGTAAACCTTAAAACGTCGTAATCGTGTCAACAGGATCACAATCACCAAATCACACAAACAACAATAACGCGTTAAAACAGAACAGTAAGTACGATAACATGATTGAAATTAAACGACTAATCTAAAAGCGAGTTTTAGATATACCTGAGCGGTGTTCTAACAAGCATTAAAGACACCGAGGAGCAACGAGCAAGTCTCTAGGGTTTCACGGAAACCTCAATCCAACCGCTTGGATCTAAAACTTCACATGTCGTGAATCTCTTCCGTTCGACTCATCGCGTGTGGCAATGACTCGAATAGTGGAGGTGAGTAGCTCGCGCCAAGCAGAGATAGAAACGGCACCGGCAAAGTGGAGTAGGCAATGGGACGGCGTGGTCGCAGCTGCGGAGGGCGGTGGCGGCTGGCGTTGGTAACGTCCCTGTGATGGCGACGTGAGACGGCAACGGTGGTGGTGTCACGGCTCGGGCTCAGCTGGTTTGGCTCGCGGCGGCTCGAAAGGAACGCGCATGGTGGAGGTCCGGTGATCATCGGAGAGACGAAGAACCGTCGCTGACGGCAAGAGCTAATGATAGGGAGAGGGAGGCGCAGAGAGGGATTAGGGTTTTCTTAATCCCCTCGTCAATTCTTTAACCAAAACGAACCACGCATATATACGACTAATTGATTAATCAAGTTTATTAATGTAAAAGTCGTAAACCCGAGAGCCGATAAATTCAAATAAGAATTTATTTGATTTATGAGATTCACCGTAAACGTTAGTCGATAAATAGTAACGTTATATTCCACACTTTTCGCGAAGATAAATACGTAGTTAAATGTATGTTTATTAATCAAGAATAAACAATATTAATTACTGATTTCCATGATTTACCGGTTAAACAATTAAGCGGATATATTTCTCGTTGTCCTCAGTGTAACTCTTACGGGTCTTAACTGGGTCGGGTTCTTGGTTGTCGGGTCCGGACATACAATATCCAACAGTTGCCACTTATCACATTCTATGGTTTCTAATAACACAAAATTATGATAGGTGCATGATAGGATACTTGTAAATGTGGAATTACCTGTTATGTGCATCACCTGCCGTAAACTTTGCTAACTGATGATTATTGTAGACAATATTTAGTACATGATTAACGTAGGGTAATTGCATAATAACATTAGACAAACCATATGTTGTGATTGAAATACTAAAAGTTGCAAGCTCTACGAAACCTAAGACCTATACCCCACAACCAATATCGATCGCATGTTGAGCTAGCATAACACACAATCGTTGGTAGTAGTACGTATGAGTCCCTTGTTTAGCAAGAGTAGAGTAACGATCAACACTTAAATTAGCGATATACAACCGCAAATTCTAAGTGATGCGCACGAATATGTTTAAAACAATTGATACCAAAAGAAATCGAGTACCACGAATTGAAAGAAAAACCACGCATGGAATGCCATGAGCCGATTAGCACTCGTTTGGGTGTTACGCCTAGTGTGAACTGAACTGTATGTTTTAGGACCACATGACTTCGTTGGTCTAGACTGAACTGCATGATTCATGGTATAAGTATCTGATGACATGAGTTGGATAACATGATCCGAAATGCATCAATCTGATACCACGAGTCGAACTGCATGTCTTGAAATACATGTATTCATAATATGAACCGAACAGCATTTATCGAAGTACATGTAGCGATAACATTGTTATGGGTCAAATTCCAAGCACCCGGTTGAGAAGCTCAATCACACAGGAATCCGGGAATCTCAAGGATTCTCGACAGGTTATGCTATTCGTTATTTATTCGAATGTCTTTACTTACTAATTGCCACGTGATTAATTTCAATTGCAGATAAAACGAGGTCTAACCTTCCTAAGGAATCGGTCAATTAAGGCTGACGTGGCATTAACGAACGTGGACGGAATGGTGAACTTCCTCAAACGGCTATGGGACGTGGTCAAGAGGATCCCTGATTTTTCGGATAATTAGTTTATTTCTATTTGTAACTATAAATGGGACATGATCGAGTTAGGAAACACACAACACAACACACAGCACTCTGAATACTGTAACACTTAGCAATCGATCATCGTCTTCATCATTGTAACCGGATTCTTGATTTATAAAAGCTTTAGGTAGCAGGCGCTTTGAGCCGGCTCCCGAGGTTTTTACTGGGATTCTCAGAGGCAACTCTCAGAATTCCGGGTTTCCCTCGTATATCATCGTGTCACTTGCACTACTTTTACTTTGCTTTTGAACCAGATTTCTTAGCACCTCACCCCACATTCTAAGTTTGGAATACGAGATTGCCTTGTGTAATTTTTTACCAAAACAGTTTGGCGCCCACCGTGGGGCAAAACGGTGCAAAACTTCATTTACTCTATCATATTCTACGTTTCCAATCGCTACAATGTCTTCCCAGATGAAGACTTCATCAGTATCCGCAGGATCTTCGGGCATAAGCAAGATCAACGCGACGTCCTCCTCTGAAAGTCAACCAAGGAACACTGGAGTGTTCATACCGACAGTTACCACATCACTTCCTCCCATCCCAAGGAGAGATGCGGCGAAACAGAAAGGACCACAAATTCCGGTTTTCTCGGGATCTCAGGGTGAGCGTATTGATCCTGTTATTACTAACCATGATATTTTTGCTTTGATCCAACAGATGAAATCCCAAGCGGAGCAGCAGGAAAGAACCACTAAACAGGTGATAAAGGAGCTTGAAGAGCTTAAGAAACCTAGAAGCTCAGTCGATGAAGAAAGCCCTTTATATCCCAGGAATCTTGACTTTGGCACGTCGGGATCCCTGGCCAAAGATCGTCTCAAGTCAAGGACACCAGCTGCCGCTAATAAAGGCTCCTCGGCAACTTTCACAACGTGTCCTCCAATCGTCAGTTATCAGAAGCAGACATCCGAGATCCCGGAAGGCTATTATCAGGATTCCTCGAAGTCGCGTGATTATGATTTCTGGGAATCCCAACCAATGGGGTACCAGGAGTATTCTGCTTCTCAACCCCGCCTTAAGGCTAAGGAACCCAAAGGATACCGCTATACTGATCCGTTCATCATTTCAGACGCCGGTCCTGCAAGACCTTCAGAAGTTCACCAAGGAGATTTCATTCCTATGCAGGATCCTGAAACAACCGAGTTTCCAGTATTCAGAAACTCACGACAAGAGCAAAGTCCCAGAACCAGGGATACATATGCAGGGAGAATTTCTAACCCTAGTTATAATGTGCCTAACACAACTGTTATGCAGGATACAGGAATTCCGCCTCAATTTGTCAGGGAACTTCAGAAACTCAAGGAGATGATAGCTAGCGTCCCGGGAATCATCAAGCCTATTCCCGAAGTCCCTCTAGAGAGTCACAGGATATCGAGATTTACGAGACCCATATGTGACGTGGAGATTCCGAAGCGTTTCCAGACCCCTAGCATGAAATTATACGATGGTACGACGGATCCCGAAGAGCATGTGGCTCACTACAGGGAGAGGATGGAAATCAACCCAATCCCTGCTGATATCAAGGAAGCCTGTCTTTGCAAAGGCTTTGGTTCAACTTTGACAGGACCAGCCATGAAATGGCTACTGAGTATTCCTCCCAATACTATAACCTCGTTTTCTCATTTAGTTAATTTATTTAATAATCAGTTTTCTTGCAGCAGAACTTTTGAAAAGCTCACAGGTGATCTTTACCGAGTGGTCCAGAAACCATCGGAGCCCCTCAGGGATTATATATCCAGATTTGGCCGGGAATCCCTTGAGATTCCAAATTTGGACATGGCGGCTGCCGTAGAAGCATTCAAAATGGGGCTCTCTAAGGATTCCCGATTTTATGACGATTTGGTTATGACTCCATGCAGGAACCTAGATGAAGTAAGAAGTCGGGCTCTGAGGTTCATTCGCCTAGAGGATGACAAGATAATCCACCAAAGGGAAGAAGCTGCAAAGAATGATCGAAATTCCAGGAAGTCTGAATCTTCCGGGAAATATTATAACTCCAAACCATACTCTCGAGGAGATAATCAAAGGATCAATGCTGTAGATGAGGAAGAAGACAATGAAGAATATCCTAAAATTTCTGAATATTGTTTCTCTTGTGATATTGCTGGTCTAATGTGTGCTATGCAGGACTTAGGAGAAAAGGCAAGATGGCCCAAGAAAGGTGACAAACAGGGATCCTGGAAGGATAAATCTAAATGGTGTGCCTTCCATGAGGATTTCGGGCATCTCACTGATGAATGCATTGCACTTAGGAAAGAAATTGGATATTTGTTGAGCAAAGGGCATCTCAAAGAACTTCTCGGTAGAAAGAAAAGTCGAACTCAGGAACCTGAGAAGTCCCAACAGCGAGCAGCTTCTCCACCTCCGGATGCTCCAATTATTCATTTCATATCAGGAGGCTCGGACATATGTGGAACCTCTTACTCGTCTGCAAGGAAGCATGTTAAGCAGTCGAAGACTGAAAAGAACGAGAAGCCTACAAAGACTTCACGGCTAACTGAGCAAAAGCTTATCTCATTTGATGAATCCGATAGAAGCGACATCCAGGATCCCCATCATGATAGTTTAGTTATTACTCTGCATATTGCTAACTGTGTTGTACGCAGGATTCTGGTGGATAACGGAAGCTCAGTAAATATCATTCATCTGGAAGCATTGAAAAAGATGAACGTACCAGAAGGCGACATAATCCCAAGATCTTCAGTCCTTGTTGGATTCAGTGGAGAAACCAAGAATACGATTGGGGATATCCGGCTTCCTGTTTATGTCGAGGGGGTAAACTGTGTTCAAAAGTTTTGTGTTATTGACTCACTTTCTTGTTGCAATGTTATTTTAGGTAGGCCTTGGATTCATGAAATGAAAGCCGTACCATCAACCTACCACCAGTGCATCAAATTCCCGACATCCTGGGGAGTTGTTCGGATAGAGAGCGACCAACAGGAAGCCAAGAACTGTTACCTCACATCAATGAGAAAAGCAGCCAAGCTTGACTCGGCATAGCAATCAAAGAAACTAGCACTTCAACTTCAGGAAGAAAAAGAATTAGACGTGAAGGAAGTTCAGCTTGATTCTGAGAATCCTGAAGTGAAGGTGCTAGTAGGAACTGATATTCCCAGGGATACTGAGCAAGAATTGATCCAGCTTCTCGCGAACAGGAAAACAACCTTTGCATGGAAGCATGAAGATATGACAGGTATTCCTACTAATGTTATAACTCATAGACTTGGTTTGGATCCTACTTTCAGGCCAATTCATCAGAAAAGAAGAAAATTTGCTCCGGAAACCAACGTTATTATACAAGAGGAGGTTGACAAGCTTCTCAAGACAAAAATGATTCGGGAAGTCAAATATCCTAAATGGCTAGCAAACGTGGTCGTGGTACAGAAGAAAAATGGGAAGTGGAGAGTTTGTGTGGATTACACTGATCTAAACAAGGCTTGTCCCAAGGATCCTTTCCCATTACCACACATCGATGCTATGGTGGATGCTACTGCAGGACACGAGATGCTCAGCTTTATGGACGCCTCATCAGGATTCCAACAAATTCAGATGGAACCCTGTGATCAGGAGCACACCGCCTTCATGACCCCAACAGGTATCTATTGTTATACTGCAATGCCTTTTGGACTTCGAAATGCAGGTGCCACCTATCAGAGACTTGTAAACATGATGTTCAAAGATCAACTGGGAGACATCATGGAGGTCTATATCGATGACATGGTAGTGAAATCCAAGAAAACTGAAGATCACCCTAAGGATCTTCAAACAGCACTCGATATCCTGGATCATTACAACATGAAGCTGAATCCTTCTAAGTGTCACTTTGGGGTTAGAGCAGGAAAGTTCTTGGGTTATATGGTAACTGAAAGAGGAATTGAAGCCAGTCCTGAGCAAATTAAAGCAATTCTAAATCTGAAATCTCCTACAACAATTAAGGATGTCCAGAAGTTGACCGGAAGAATAGCAGCTTTGAACAGATTTATATCCAGATCCTCAGAAAAAAGTAAAGATTTTTATGAGATTCTAAGAAAAAATAAAAGGTTCGAGTGGAATGAAAAGCATGAAGAAGCTCTCAAGTCGTTAAAGGAATATCTCTCATCGGCTCCTCTATTGATGAAGCCCATAGATGGGGAGCCTCTAACCCTGTACTTAGCAGTCTCGGGAAGCTCAGTCAGTGCAGTCCTTGTCAAGGATCATGAAGGACAGCAACACCCTGTGTACTATGTAAGTAAAACACTACTTGATGCAGAATCCAGGTATTCCTATCTTGAGAAACTCATTTTAGCTTTAATCATGGCATCCACTAAATTAAGACATTACTTTGAAACTCATACTATTATTGTGAGGACTAACTATCCTATTAAGGCAGTGCTCAGGAAGCCTGAGATGTCTGGCAGGTTAGCGAAGTGGGCAGTCAAACTCAGTGCTTATGACATACAGTACGAGCCTAGAACGACTGTCAAGTCACAGGCCTTAGCTGATTTTGTAGCAGACTTCAGCAGTGACATTCTCCCGGAAGCTGAGGAGGAAGTCAGGAAGCTTGATGAACTTGAGGAGCCTTGGATCCTATACACTGATGGGGCTTCTAATGTCAGGGGCACGGGCCTCGGAATCCTACTAAAATCACCTCAGGGAGACATCTTACCCTCGTCTATTTCTTGTGAATTCCAGGCTACTAACAACGAAGCCGAGTATGAGGCGCTTATTGCAGGTTTACAGATTGCTAGGGGCATGGGAATCAGGTGTATACAAGTCTATGTTGATTCCTTATTACTCGCTAACCATTTCAATGGATCTTATGCAGCCAAAGGAGAGAAACTTTCGAAGTATCT
The DNA here is from genome assembly GCA_039602395.1 of Deinandra increscens subsp. villosa. Taxonomy (NCBI): domain Eukaryota; kingdom Viridiplantae; phylum Streptophyta; class Magnoliopsida; order Asterales; family Asteraceae; genus Deinandra; species Deinandra increscens. Next base: position 23,740,949 of record JBCNJP010000017.1, read on the forward strand.
TGATGTTGTAAAAGATTTGTCTTTAAAATTTGAAACCTTCAATATAGTTCAGGTTCCAAGGGAGGAGAACTCGGAAGCCGATGCCTTGGCTAACTTGGCTTCATCTCTCAAAATCCCAGAGGACGTCAAGATCCCAATCACTCATGTTTTAACTCCCGCTATTTCAGCTCAGGAAGCTAATAAGGTGGACTGCGAAGATGCTACGGAGATCCAGGATCCTGAAAAGGCTTTGGAATACTGGACCTCCCCTATTATAAAGTATATTCAAAGTGGGGAAATTCCTAAAGACGAGAATCCCAGAGCTTTCCGCACGAAGGTAATTCCTTACATTATTTTAAATAATACCCTATATAGAAAGTCTCTTGCAGGTCCTTACTTAAGGTGTCTTGAGAAACCTGAGGCGCTCCAAGTAGTTCAAGATATCCATGCGGGAGATTGTGGAAATCATACCGGTGGAAGAGCATTGTTTTCCAAGATTCTCAGAACTGGTTACTTCTGGCCAACTATGAAGAAGGATGCTATGGACTTCTCGCAAAAATGCGATGCATGCCAAAGACATAGCAATATTCTCCATCAACCAGCTGAGCCATTGCACCCCATTGTCTCACCTTGGCCATTCATGAAGTGGGGCATGGATATAGTTGGGAAGCTGCCCAAGGCACCCGGAGGAAAAGTCTTTATGCTTGCAATGACCGACTACTTTTCCAAATGGATAGAAGCAGAAGCCTACGTTCAAGTCAGGGAAAAGGAGGTTATCTCGTTTATCAAAAGGAATATCCTAACAAGGTTTGGAATCCCAGCTGAAATTATATGTGATAATGGTTCCCAGTTTATTGGCAAAAGGACTACAAGCTTCTGTGAAAGTTGGGGGATTAAGATGATCACTTCAACACCAGTACATCCTCAAGCCAATGGTCAAGCAGAATCCAGCAACAAAATCATCATCAATAACTTGAAAAAGAAGTTGGGTTCCAAGAAAGGAAAATGGGCTGAAGAACTTCCGTTTGTTCTTTGGGCAGATAGGACGACTTCTAAGAATGCAACTGGTCAAACACCTTTTTCCTTGGTATTTGGGGCAGAAGCCGTAATCCCTACTGAAATGGTGGTTCCTACAGCAAGAGTTACGCTTCAGGATTCCCAGAATAACTCTGAGAATCTACTTCAGGATCTTGAAACGATAGAAGAACTCAGAGATCTTGCTAAAGTCAGAATGGCCTCATACCAGCAAAGGGTGGCAAGGTCATATAATAAGAATATCAGGCTCAGAAGATTTCAGGTTGGAGACTTGGTATTGAGGAAAGCATTTCAGAATACGACCAATCCGGCTGATGGGAAGTTGGCACCCAAATGGGAAGGACCCTATCTAGTGGAATCTGAAGAAGGAAAAGGGGCATATAGATTAATGAACTTAGAAGGAGACTTATTACCGAGAGCTTGGAATGCCGTCCATCTGAAAGCTTATTTTATATAGGGATCCTATCAGGATTCTCACCCAGATTCTCATCCAGTCGGCAATCCAGGTAAGTGTACTAATCCGATTTCAATTTGCTTTATCAATTTCTTTTTAACCATTACTAACTTAAGCATCGGAGTGGTGTCAGCAAGGCTGACACCCACCCTTCACCAAGCATTCGAGTGTTTTGCAGAAGGTTGGAAATCCTACAACAGTTTTTTGGGTTTATCCCCAGTCAGAGGCTGGCCACCTCCTCTCTGTTTAAGATGTCCAGCACATCTTCTAAGGTTTAAAGGTATTTACCTTTCTCAAGTTTGGGTAAACGCCTGTGACGCACGACCCTCGCCTGGAGCGCAAGTAATCCCTCAGGATGCTCAAGGTAGCCGGACCAGTCCATTCTTAGGGGTGGCTGACAATCTTGTTACTGGAGGCTTCTGGGTGGATTCTTAAGGTTTTTAACACTTACGTGTTAACAATTGGTTTGGCATTTTCATGTCACTAAGTGGGATTATCCCCAGTTTCCTAGCAATTGGTTTGACATTTTCGTGTCACTAAGATGGGTTTTACCCCAGTTTCTTCGGGCTCGTCCCCAGTTTATTTGGGTTTAACCCCAGTCTCTTCGGGCTTGTCCCCAGTTTCATCGGGAATAACCCCAGTTTCTTTGGGCTTGTCCCCAGTGTTTAACTTGAAATCTAAAACCTACTACGTCCCAGTCGGCAGAAGGTTTAGGACATAAGCAATCTTAACTTATTATTTGAATTCCCATTTAACAGGTTCGAGAACCCTGAAGAATTGGGAATCCTGATCAGGAAGATAAGAAAGTGGAGAGACTTTACTTTACGCTTTGGGTCCTACAAAATCTAAACATGTGACATTCTTTTATAAGAAAAAGGTTTGTTTTGGATCCATTAAGGTGGTGGATTCAAGAAAGATTCTTTTTATATTTTTTGGAGCCCAAACATATACTTTGTCTAAATTAACGCAAGAACTATTTTTATAAACTTAAATGAAACGACAAGTGTTAGTTAAACCTACCATACCGTTCATAATTATTAACAAAATAAGAAAAGCGTCCCAGGTTTCGTCCTGAAAACCTCAGGATCCCTCCACCTGGGAGGCTTGATTGTCTGGGTTCTAGGATTCCGGATTTCGTCTTGAAAAGTTCAAGATCCCTCCACCCGGAATCCTATCATTGTTAATTGTTGTTAAGTATGCAGGAAACATAAGGAAACTTAAAGAAACATTGTTTGGGACATCAAAACACCATCAAAAAACAGTGGAAATGAACGGCGGCGCCTCAGGGTTCTTCATCATCATTTGAGGTTTTGGAGAATCCCATCACCTCTTTCCCTTTATTCTCGCTGATATGGCCGATCACCTCCACAGTCAACATCTTCTCACCACCCTCCTGCTTCAGAAGCTCATCAAGGCTGATCCCCTTAGCTGCCGTCTTCTCAAGTTGAGTGCTTGGACTCTCTCCTTCTTGCTCAGAAGGATGAGTCTTCTCTTGCTTGGCAGCCTCGGCGTCTTCGGCCTCTTTCTTCAGCTTCTCCAGCTTTGCCTTCCAAGCTTCAACCTTCCACACCCCAACAGAGAAGTCAGCCCCGGACGCCTCTTCAGCCATCTTGATTTTGCTTTGAAAAACAGCTATGGCAGCCGACCTTCTTCCCTTCTGGACCTCCAGCTCCAAGGCAGCATCAAACCCTTCTTGCACCATCTCCAGCTTCCTCTCGAAATACTTGTTCTTTGATTCAGCGATGTCCCCCTGGATCTTGATGGTTTCATGGGCCCTCTTGACCTCTTCCTTCAGCTCCAACACCTTGGCTTCAGCATCGGCATACATTGCGGCTAGGCGCTCGAAACCCTGCGAGATTGAGGATACTGATCAGAATCCTACTGGAAATATCAGATACTCAATCAGGAAACTTAGAAATTGGGACTTACATGCTTTTGAAGACCAGTGAGCATGTTGATGGTTTCGGTAGCGTTCAGGCCTTCGAAGCAATCAGGGAGGCTAATGGAAGCAGAATCTGAGCCCCTCCTTTTCTTGGTGGTGGTGGCTTTGCCTTTGGGCTGTGGGGGCTTCGAAGAAGTAGCCTTGGAGGTGTGTTCGACCTTGGGATGGGTCAATTTGGGAGCTTCAGCAGTTACATCATCATCAAAGTAGTCCGAAAGGTCCTCGAGATCAAAACTCATCTTGGTCTTGGGAGCTGAGAAGTTGAAAACACAAAATAGATAAGTCTAAAATTTTCAATTTATTATAAATTCATATTACAAAATCTATCAATACTTACTTGACATTTTTTCAGAGTTGCTTGGCTCACTGAAAGAGGTCTCAATCGCGAAGGTTCTCTCAGCCACGGGAATCTGATAAAAAGCCACAAGCTTCTTATCTGAGAGAGGAGTGGGTTTAATGAGCTTCTCAAACACGGGGGCTGCAAAACAAAGGAAATCGAAGGTAAGTTAACAAATCTCAAATATGTTGACAGGAACAAAAGAACACAAGCTTCCTACCCTTCTTCACCCATTGCACCGGCAATTCTTTACCCCCAACGATGGAATCCCTACGGACAAAGAAGAATTTCTGCCTCCAATCGTGGTCATTGTGGGTGGCCCTAGGAATCAGATGGGAGTCTGAGGTTCTGGCCTGAAGAACAAAACGGCTGTTTCCATGGGTTCTAAGGTTGTAGGCAGCACAGATTTCCGGAATCCCTATCGACAGGTTTCTTGAACGGTTCAGGCTGTCAATGGAGTAAAGAATCTTCCAAACCATGGGCATGGTTTGGGCATATGACAGCCCGGTGACCTTGAAGAAGTCATTCACCAGTGCAGGGAAGGGAAAGGACATCCCGAGTTGGAAGGGGTAGAGAAGAAAGCAAACCCAGGTGGTAGAAACCCAATCGGCTTTCAGCCTAGGGTCGAATGGAAAGAAGACAGCATTGGACGGAAACTGGCCGGACTCCTTGAGGTCTTTCACGTCGATATCAGTGAAACGGCAGGACTCCTCCGATTTTACCGGAATGAAGCCCTGATCGACGAAGTCTCCGACGGTGGCAGGAGCGCCGGGAGCAACAGAGGAGGAACGAGTTCTCTTGACCATGATGAAAACTAAACGGAAAAAAGTGAAATTTCCGGGAAGAAGGATTACTGACCTGAATGCCGGAAGAAAGCTTTTCTCTAGGGTTTTCGGAAAGATGGTGAGTAAACGAGAAAATAAATGAAGTATTTAAGGCCGCAGGGTGTGACGGAAATCTCGTATGGGGGAGAGTGTAAGCCGTCAAATCAAAAAAGGCATCTTAGATCTCGGCCGTCCACGTAGGCATGCGGATTAACTTAAAATGATTTGAATTTCACAGCTGTTATCCTTTATCAAACACCCGCGAAATTCAGGGGCAATTGTTATGGGTCAAATTCCAAGCACCCGGTTGAGAAGCTCAATCACACAGGAATCCGGGAATCTCAAGGATTCTCGACAGGTTATGCTATCCGTTATTTATTCGAATGTCTTTACTTACTAATTGCCACGTGATTAATTTCAATTGCAGATAAAACGAGGTCTAACCTTCCTAAGGAATCGGTCAATTAAGGCTGACGTGGCATTAACGAACGTGGACGGAATGGTGAACTTCCTCAAACGGCTATGGGACGTGGTCAAGAGGATCCCTGATTTTTCGGATAATTAGTTTATTTCTATTTGTAACTATAAATGGGACATGATCGAGTTAGGAAACACACAACACAACACACAGCACTCTGAATACTGTAACACTTAGCAATCGATCATCGTCTTCATCATTGTAACCGGATTCTTGATTTATAAAAGCTTTAGGTAGCAGGCGCTTTGAGCCGGCTCCCGAGGTTTTTACTGGGATTCTCAGAGGCAACTCTCAGAATTCCGGGTTTCCCTCGTATATCATCGTGTCACTTGCACTACTTTTACTTTGCTTTTGAACCAGATTTCTTAGCACCTCACCCCACATTCTAAGTTTGGAATACGAGATTGCCTTGTGTAATTTTTGACCAAAACAAACATGAACTGGACAACATGTTTCGAAATACATGTATTGATAACACGAACCGAACAACGTGACTCGCAGCTCATGTATTCGGTGATATGAGCCGAATAACATGCCTCGAGATACATGAGCCTGAGAATATGAATCAATAGCATGACTCGAAATACGTGAGTCTGATAACATGATTCAAATAGCATGACTTGAAATACACGAGCCCGATAACATGAATCGAATAGCATGACTCAAAATATATGAGCACGATAACATGAATCGAATAACATGACTCGAAATACATGAACCCCATAACATGGACCGAAGAACATAACTTGAAATGCGAGAGTCTTGATAACATTAATTGAACATAACTTGAAATGCGAGAAACATGATAACAAAAGTCGAACATAACTTGAAATACGCGAACTTGCTAAAATAGATGACATGAGATAAAGAATAACTCGAATAATAGTGATTACTGATCACAACCACCCATAGTACCCTATAAATGCAATTGATGTGTTCGGAAGTGTACTAAAAATACTAGAAAAATATAAACTAGACATAGACACACCTAATTTTACCAAAAATCCTAAACTTAACCAAACCCTAAAGGCAAGTGTACCTGTCGGAGTGCAGAATAGCTTTCTGAAGACCGGATATCGAACCTAAGGACACTACATAGCTAGACTCTAACCTAGGACTTAAGAATGAAAATTTGAGTGTATTTTGGTTTTTAAGAATTTATTAACTAAATTACTAACAACTTCAACGAACAACCGAAAACGAGAGAACTTTTAGGACGGAAACAAGAACAGAGAAAGATACCACCGAGACTCAGAAACCTAATCACTACCAAGGACTTCAAACGACTATGACTGTTCTGATGGAGGCTAGTTCACCTTTTAAGTTTTTCCTAGCATACAATTCTAAGGCTCGAACGGGAGTTCACCTTGTGGATACATCCGACCTCAACTAGACCTAACCACGCTCGAAACAATCTAAGGCACCTTAAGCTAGCAGGAGCTATGACTAATTACTATGACTGAAAAGGATTAGCAAGTTAACTAATTTCCTAGGGCATCCCTCTCTTGAAGAAATGTTATCCTATTCCACTAACTAACTGTAGGTCCAGAAAATCTACCAAAACACGATATTGATATCACAAACGAGTGCGGAATCCTTGTTTATGATTGATTCAAGAATAGAGAAGAGAAGAAACACGAAGAATACGATGATTAAACGTTGAAAACTTGATCTTTGCACACAAGAAAACTTGTCGGGTACAAATACAAGGAATCGTAAACACTCTTCTCTCTCTAAAATCGTAAACTCAAGCTCTCCTAGAAATGGTGAACTCTTGGGGTATATATAGTCCCCTATTGGGTTTACTATTGGGCCCCTTCTGGATCATAAACCCAACAGTAAACCCAAGCCCAACCATATACTAGCCTACTAATCTAATTAAACCCTCTATGCCCAGCCAAACTTATTTAATATTACAAGCCTCATAATCTAGCCTCTACAATCTTCCCCTAGGCTTGTGATATTAAATGTCTTCAATATTTGAAAATCTTCTTCTTGACTGGCTAGCAAAGACGTTGATGAAGATTCTTTCCGCAGAAATCTTCATTGGGTTTCATGACGGGCACTTGGGACTTCCTCTAGATCAGCATCAGCTAGAACTTCTTGAAATGAACAAGTTAATGAGATGGAGGATTCTCATTGACTTGCTTCTTTAGAAAGAACTGGTTCTTGCTGAATCTTCGGTAACTGTCTTGAATCTCCAAAAATTAGAGGGTAAATTTTGAAAACCTCCTAACTTTGGAGAACTTGATTGTTGATCTTCAAACTTCATGATCTCTGACTGCTCTCTGTATCATTTTCTTTTTCAAAGATTTGACTTGAAATCTTCAGCTTCCCCTAAACTTGTGAGCATTTTCTTTGAAAAACTTTTGAAGCTTTTGAAAAACTTGTAAAGACACCAACAACTTCCCCTGAACAGTTGCTTATTCAGATGAAAGTCTTGTCCGGCTGGTTCTTTAACTTGAGCAGTAGCAACATCTTTCTATCATCAACCTGTCTGACACACATTTCAAAAAATATACTCCACCAGACATTTGATGACTGGTCTTTGGGTTAGAAGGTAATTATCATCTGTTCAGTTGATTCAAGTTAACATTGTTTTAACCAAAAACCCTAATATAGATTACCGGTTTTCTATAAAACTTCCCCTGATCCCAAGGCCTCTAAAGACTTCCCCTTAGCTGATAACTTCCCCTCAGCTAAGGACTTCCCCTGAGATAATACATATTATCTTCGAGTTCCCTTCAGATACTATGTATTATGGAAGTCTTATCGGATAATACTTATTATCCTCCCTCCTTTCCCAAAAAATTTGTCAAGATCTGACGGAGGAAGTCTTTTCCATTAGATAATAAGTATCATCCTCGAGTTCCCTTCGGATAATACTTATTATCCCATACTCCTTCCCCTAAAAATTTGGCAAGATCTGTCGGGGGCATATTGTCATGCATTAAAACCCATGAAAAACACATTTTGACTTCTCAAATCGACCTGGCCCAGACGAAAACACACCAAAAAGAACTTAACGACTCACACACGAAAGATATAAACTAAACAAAATACTTACCAAACCAAACATGAGAAAGTTTACAAGGGATCAAACCGTATGAATCTGACTGAGGAACCCTTTTCAGCTTCAGTTACTCGACTAGTCCAGGTGATTGCCGGTATGTTTGTCCGCTTTAAACTCAAACCCGTTTAATCCCAACCGAATGCGTCATGCTTAATATAGTACAATATTACCGTCATGTTTAATTGTCCCCGTACACAGCAAAACCTACCCAACCTCAGAGTTTATTGAGGATTCACAAACCCCCAACTTGAGGAACCATGCACCACGACTATGACTACCACTTATTTTCATTAACCATCAGTTGGTGATCAGGTTGGCCGCTAAGCACGCAAAGAAGACCAACTGAGTGATTATTTTTCATTTTCTTTTTCATTTCTTTTTCCATTTCTTTTTTTTTTAATTTTTTTTCATTTCTTTTTCTCATGTGGTGTAGTCATAACAGCAGAAACATGGCGTGTGAGAGAGTGAATACTAGGTATAATTACCACTCTCAACCCGTTTTTGCTAGGACTCAGTCTTTTAAACCATGCAACCTGGGATGGGAAACTAAACATATATATCTTTGAAGTTCACTGCACTTTCATTGGAGGTCATAAGTTTAGGTCGAGCCTACCGAGCATATCACCGTGGAGCTTGCCTTTCACTTCCGCCTTACGCGTGTCAGCCATCTCCAACCCGGACATTCATTTTACTTCCCCTAAACTTCTCAAAAACAAGACACAAACAATTAAAAATTAAAAAGCACACTATTTTTGAGGGGTCAACTTTTTCTTCATCTATACATTTCTTCCTTGTTTTTGTGAGACTTTTGAAATAAGACTCAGTTTTTTTCAGTCATTTTTCAAATTTTTTTTTAATTAATTAACAAAGACTTTGTACAAAACAAAATGATCAGATCATTCCTCGAAGGCAATCATCTTTAGGCCTTCAACACATGATTCAAAATTTGGACGAGGAAGGGGTTTTGTAAAATGTCCGAAACATTCTGATCGGAGCTTACCTTTTGAAGCTGAATTAACTCCCGATCATAGCAATCACGAATAAAATGTACCTTTATGTCTATATGCTTGGTTTTGGAATGTTGGACGGGGTTTTTGACAATTTCCAGAGCAGCAGCGTTATCACAAAAGATAGGAGTGTTAACGAATTCCATACCGTAATCCGTGAGCTGATTTTGTATCCATACTACCTGTGAGCTTCCGGCGGATGTTGCCACGTATTCAGCTTCGGCAGTTGATTTTGATACGGTATGCTGCTTTTTGCTCTGCCAAGAAATGAGCCTGTCTCCCAGGTACTGACATCCTCCAGTTGTAGATTTCCTGTCAAGGTCACTACCTCCATAATCACTGTCAGTAAAAGCATACAATTGAAAATCAGTGTTCTTTGGGTACCAAAGACCAAGCCTAGGCTTGCCCTTCAGATACCTAAAGATACGCTTAACAGCAGATAAATGTGAAAGTTTAGGATTAGCCTGATAGCGTGCACACACACAAACTGCATGCATGATGTCTGGCCTGCTGGCTGTCAAGTACATAAGTGAATAAGTGATCCAATCATTGACCGATACTGGAATTCACTCACTGATTCCCCATTTAGATCAGCTGATAAAAGTGGTCTGGATGCCATGGGAGTGGAAATGGGCTTGCAATCCTGCATCTTGAATTTCTCCAGAATCTCATTCACATACTTTGCCTGATGAATAAGAATTCCAGATTCATCCTGTTTTACTTGTAATGCAAGAAAGAAACTCATCTCCCCTTGGTCACTCATTTGAAACTTCTTCCTCATAATCTCTTCAAATTCAGTGCACAATTCCTCGTTTGTTGACCCGTAGATAATGTCATCTACATAAACTTGCACCATGATTATGTCCTCCTTCACCCTCTTCCTAAACAACGTTTGATCAACTACTCCTCTTGTGTATCCATTCTCCACCAAGTGATTGGACAGAGTTTCATACCAGGTGCGCGGAGCTTGATGCAAACCATACAAGGCTTTATCCAGCAGATAAACATGGTCTGGATTTTCCTCATCTATGAACCCTGGCTGGTTGAGTTACATAAACTTCTTCATTCATCTCTGCATAAAGGAAGGCAGTCTTCACATCCATCTGATGCACCGTAAAATTGAGATACGTTGCCACAGCAAGAAAGATCCGAATTGCTTCCAATCTTGCCACCGGAGCGTATACCTCATCATAGTCAATCCCATGAACTTGCCTGTGCCCCTGTACTATCAATCTCGCCTTGTTTCTGACAATTATTCCTGTGTCATCCTTCTTGTTCTTATATAACCACCTCGTAGGAATAACCTTCTTGTCTTCTGGCCTCTTCACAAGTCGCCACACTCCCAGCTTTGAGAACTGATTCAATTCATTGTGCATGGCCTCCATCCAACTTGGATCTTTGAGAGCAACCATCACATTAGGAGGCTCAATCTGGGAAATGAAACAGGAATACATGCAGAAGTTAATGTTTCCCGTGCGGCTTCTAGTGGTGACTCCTGCTGTCACTGGCCCAACCATAAACGTAAATAATCGAGGATGATACTTATTATCTAATGAAAAATAAGTATCATCCTCGATTATGATTGATTAAAGATAGAGAAGAGAAGAAACACGAAGAATACGATGATTAAACGTTAAAAACCTAATCTTGCACACAAGATGAACTTGTCGGGTACAAAACAGTAAATCGTAAACCCTCTTCTCTCTCTAGAAATCGTAATCAAGCCCCTTAGAATAGTAAACTCATGGGGTTTATATAGCCATCCCATGAGTTTACTATTGGGCTCTTAAACCCTAATCATAAACCCAAGCCCATGCCCATATCCAATAGTAAACTAGCCTAAACATAATAATAAAACTAGCCTACTAATCTAATGAAACCCACTAAGCCCAGCCCAAACTATTTAATATTACAAGCCTCATCATCTAGCCTCTACAATCGTCCCCTAGGCTTGTGATATTAAATGTCTTCGATCTTTGAAAATCTTCTTCTTGACTGGCTGGCAAAGATGCTGATGAAGATTCTTTCCGCAGAAATCTTCATTGGGTTTCATAACGGGCACTTGGGACTTCCTCTTGATCAGCATCAGCTCGAACTTCTTGAAATGAAAAAGTTAATGAAATGGAGGATTCTCATTGACTTGCTTCTATTGAAAGAACTGGTTCTTGCTGAATCCTCGGTAACTGTCTTGAATCTCCAAAAGTTAGAGGTAAAATTTTGAAAAACTACCTAACTTTGTAGAACTTGATTGTTGATCTTGGATCTTCATGATCTCTAACTGCTCTCTGCATCATTTTCTTCATCAATTGACTTTAAAATCTTCAGCTTCCCCTTAACACGTGAACATCTTCTTTGAAGCTCTTTTGAAGTTTTTGAAAACTTGTAAAGACACCAACAACTTCCCCTGAATAGTTTCTTTTCCAGATGGAAGTCTTGTCCGGCTGGTTCTTTAACTTTGAGCAGCAGCAGCAACATCTTTCTATCATCAACCTGTCTGACACACATTTAAAAAAATATACTCCACCAGACATTTGATGACTGGTCTTTGGGTTAGAAGGTAATTAACATTGTAAAAACCCAGTTATCACCTGTTGATGATAATAAAGTTCCCCTAAACCCAAGACCTCTAAAGACTTCCCCTTAGCTGATAAATTCCCTTCAGCTAAGGACTTCCCCTGAGATAATACATATTATCTTCGAGTTTCCTTCAGATACTATGTATTATGGAAGTCTTTTCATTAGATAATAAGTGTCATCCTCGAGTTCCCTTCAGATAATACTTATTATCCCCTCTCCTTCCCCTAAAAATTTGTCAAGATCTGACGGAGGAAGTCTTTTTCATTAGATAATAAGTATCATCCTCGAGTTCCCTTCGGATAATACTTATTATCCCATACTCCTTCCCCTAAAATTTTGGCAAGATCTGTCGGGGGCATATTGTCATGCATTAAAACCCATGAAAAACACATTTTGACTTCTCAAATCAACCTGGCCAAGACGAAAACATACCAAAAAGAACTTAAAGACTCACACACGAAAGATAAAAACAAACAAATACTTACCAATATCAAACACGAGAAAGTTTACAAGGGATCAAACCGTATGAATCTGACTGAGGAACCCTTTTCAGCTTCAGTTACTCAACTAGTCCAGGTGATTGCCGGTATGTTTGTCCGCTTTAAACTCAAACCCGTTTAATCCCAACCGAATGCGTCATACTTAATATAGTACAATATTACCATCATGTTTAATTGTCCCCACACCCAAGCGTACACAGCAAAACCTACCCAACCTCAGAGTTTATTGAGGATTCACAAACCCCCAGCTTGAGGAACCATGCACCACGGCCATGACTATCACTTATTTTCATTAACCATCAGTTGGTGATCAGGTCGGCCGCTAAGCACGCAAAGAAGATCAACTGAGTGATTATTTTTCATTTTCTTTTCTTTTTCATTTATTTTTCATTTATTTTTCATTTCTTTTTCTTTTCTTTTTCTTTTCTTTTTATTATGTGGTGTAGTCATGACAGCAGAGACATGGCGTGTGAGAGAGTGAATACTAGGTAATTACCACTCTCAACCCATTTTTGCCAGGACTCAGTCTTTTAAACCATGCAACCTGAGATGGGAAACTAAACATATATATCTTTTAAGTTCACTGCACTTACATTGGTGGTCATACGTTTAGGTCGAGCCTACCGAGCATATCACCGTGGAGCTTGCCTTTCACTTCCGCCTTATGCGTGTCAGCCATCTCCAACCCGGACATTCATTTTACTTCCCCTAAACTTCTCAAAAACAAGACACAAACAATTAAAAATTGAAAAGCACACTATTTTTGAGGGGTCAACTTTTTCTTCATCTTTACATTTCTTCCCCTTGCTTTTTGATTTTTAATGTCACAATCTTGTGAACATCATTTTTCAGTTTTTTTTTGTTTTTTGTTTTTTTTAAATAAAACACACAAACACACTTAAAAGAACAAAACACAAAATTTTGCAGACATCTGGCCAAGCTAACTTTCAAAGTATTGATTTGAAAATTTTGAGAAAATTGGGTTTCATGACATGCACACTTCATTGCATTTGAAGTCAAACACATAATCAATCAACAGCTTAATTGAAACTTTAATGAAATAGGTTTGACTCAAAAGACCCTTTGTTGCCTCATCATTCAAACAACCAAGTTAAGAACAGTACCTTTCATGCTGATTTTGACCTTTTACCTCTCAATGAAACATACCTTCCATTTATAGATTACTTGACATGTCGTGAAGATACGTCTCCTAAACTGTGCCTGGAACAATCACTTATCAACAAACAAATTAGTAATAAAAACGTTAGTGATAATCCTCCTTGATCGTTCCTGCACAGAGTGAGAGATTAATTAGCTAATAGTACCCAGGCCATTGTTTTTCTGGGTACCCCTGAGGAATCAATGAATGAAATTTCTTTTAAAAACATTCCTTTTGAAAAATCAGGAAGTTGGGATGATTCGGTTGTAGCTGCATTAGCCTTTGGTTTCCAAGTTCCAGGTGATTTAACATTTGTTTTAGTCACCTTTGGAGTTGTGACCTTAGGTATTTCAACCTTCTTCGTTTTAGATTCACTTTTCAAAACAGTTTTTGTTTTCGTCACCTTTTGAGTTGTGACTTTAGGTATTTCAACCTTCTGCATTTTAGAATCATTTTTGAAAACAGTTCTAGTTACCTTGGGTTTTTCAAGCTTTGGTTGTTTTGAAACTGGTTTCTTCACCTGTTTTTGAAATTTTTTGTAACTTGGAAGACTGTTGTTTATAGATTTTCTTTCAGCTTTGGTAGCGCCCCAATGTTGATCAGAGGGTTTAACCTTAGGAGCAACAGTCTTCCTTGCCTTAGGTGTTTGCACCATCATTGGCTTAGACTTTACAGACTCCTGAGATGAAACCCTTTGACTTTTCGGAAAATAAGGTTCATAGGGGCGATAAAGACAGTTTCTAGCAATATGACCAGCGATGCCACAATTAAAGCAAGTCTGCTTCTTTAGATAGAAGTCAGACGTGTACCCATTTGTCTTTGGTGGCTGATATGGAGCTGGTTTGCCTTGTGTATGCTTCTTTGGTTTGACTGCAGCTTCAGATTTGACTTTCTGCTGGTTTGTCGAAGCCTGTGTCGAACCCGTCTTTACTGTCTTTGTGCTTCCTTGATTCTTTGACGTTGAAGCACCATTCTTGCAATTACAACGGCAACTGCATGATCCAACTGAAGAAATGGGAGACACAGCTACTCCCTTTAGTTTTTCATTCTTCACTTCAGCTGTTGGTTTCATACTTGGATGCTTGATGGTGACCTTTGGCCTCTCAAATTTAGGTTCACTTATCACTCCATCAGTTATTCCCTTGAACTTGGAGGAGAAGGATGGTAATTCATATCCTACATCTGGTTCTTGGTCAAACATTGATCCAGATGTCATAAAGATCTTCCCCTCAGGCCGTGTCGTCAAGATCACCTTTTCCCTTTTGACTTCGTCAATTACTTTGAAGCATGGGGTTTCAATTTTAGGGTATGGTTTCAACTCTATCCCAGCATCATCAGACTTAGAGTTATGACACCTGTCATATTTCTGACACTTAGCATCATTGTCTGATATATCCTTTACTCTCCCTTCACCATAAGTCATGTTTGCTTCATTATCAATTTCTTCTTGAGTCAATGGTGTAGTTCTAACCAAGACACTATCAATAGGAGGAGCAGCTTCTTTATAATCAGACTTGGTTCGTTCAACTTGTTCCTCACTAAGAAGTATTCCTATAATGTCTCTGGGAACTGGTGGAGGAATAATGCTGTTCATTGCCAAAGATTTATCAGTTTTCTCTGACCCAAACCCAGATGTGTCTTTCCCAACTTGACCAGTTACAACAGCATGTGACAATTCCTTTCCAGCATCGAGCATTCTTTTGCTTCTCATTTGATTCATATCTAGTTTCACTTGCAACTCATTGTTCTTATGTGTGAGCTCATCTACCTGCTTTCTAAGCTCAGCTATTTCTAACTTAGCATTGTCATACAGGAGAGTTTTCTCAGTTGCCAGTTTTTGATATTTCACAATGTCTAGTTTCTGAGCTTTTACCTTTTCCTCATTCTTTTGCCATCTACCCTTAAAAGAACTCCTCTCCCATTTTATCTCAAATAATTCTAACTGATAATTTTTACAAATTTGCCTAAGTCCAGGAATTATACGAGCACAAGTAGGATTGGGGCATATCTCAGTTTTGTCAACTTCTTCTGCGAAAGCATCTTTGTCCTCAACTATATTCTTTTCTTCAACCACTGAACTCATTTTCTTTCTTTAGATATGCAGCTTCTGAAAATCTTGAAAAATCGGCAAAAACGGCAAAAGTACTGTTCAAAGAATAGTGTCAAAACCTTAAAACTCAAAAAACGGAGGCCAAACGAGCTCCCCTGGACGTTAGTCGGGGGTAATTCTAGGGCTTGTTGTCACGAACGTCGTGTTAAAAATTGAGCTTCTAACTCCAAACGAGTCAAAAGTTACGTCCGTTTCTGTGAAAGTGTGAAATAGTGACTTTTTGCCGTAAACCAACCCTGTTTACGATCGTAATCACCTTCAGTCATAAACACTAGTCATAAACTCAGAATCGGAATCTCAATCATAAACTCAATCATAAACTCAATCATAAACACCGATAGTAAACTCCGATAGCAAACTCCGATAGTAAACTCCGATAGTAAACTCCGATAGTAAACCTTCAAACCTTCAAATCTTCAAATCTTCAAATCTTCAAATCTTCAAATCTTCAAATCTTCAAATCTTCAAATCTTCAAATCTTCAAATCTTCAAAAAAAATTTTTTTTTTGAAAAAAGCTTGAATCCAATACCGTGAGAACCTCGAATCTGTGATTCTTGGCTCTGATACCAATTGTAGGTCCAGAAAATCTACCAAAACACGATATTGATATCACAAACAAGTGTGAAATCCTCGTTTATGATTGATTCAAGAATAGAGAAGAGAAGAAACACGAAGAATACGATGATTAAACGTTGAAAACTTGATCTTTGCACACAAGAAAACTTGTCGGGTACAAATACAAGGAATCGTAAACACTCTTCTCTCTCTAAAATCGTAAACTCAAGCTCTCCTAGAAATGGTGAACTCTTGGGGTATATATAGTCCCCTATTGGGTTTACTATTGGGCCCTTTCTGGATCATAAACCCAATAGTAAACCCAAGCCCAACCATAAACTAGCCTACTAATCTAATTAAACCCTCTAAGCCTAGCCCAACTTATTTAATATTACAAGCCTCATAATCTAGCCTCTACACTAACCCGACTATCCAACCTAACTATCACCTCCCGGATTGTCTAATTAAGGCAACACATTGCAATCAAACAAACAATCATAAACTCAATCATAAACTCAATCATAAACACCGATAGTAAACTCCGATAGTAAATCCGATAGTAAACTCCGATAGTAAACTCCGATAGTAAACTCCGATAGTAAACTCCGATAGCAAACCTTCAAACCTTCAAATCTTCAAATCTTCAAATCTTCAAATCTTCAAATCTTCAAATCTTCAAATCTTTAAAATTTTTTTTTGAAAAAAGCTTGAATCCAATACCGTGAGAACCTCGAATATGTGATTCTTGGCTCTGATACCAATTGTAGGTCCAGAAAATCTACCAAAACACGATATTGATATCACAAACGAGTGCGAAATCCTCGTTTATGATTGATTCAAGAATAGAGAAGAGAAGAAACACGAAGAATACGATGATTAAACGTTGAAAACTTGATCTTTGCACACAAGAAAACTTGTCGGGTACAAATACAAGGAATCGTAAACACTCTTCTCTCTCTAAAATCGTAAACTCAAGCTCTCCTAGAAATGGTGAACTCTTGGGGTATATATAGTCCCCTATTGGGTTTACTATTGGGCCCCTTCTGGATCATAAACCCAATAGTAAACCCAAGCCCAACCATAAACTAGCCTACTAATCTAATTAAACCCTCTAAGCCTAGCCCAACTTATTTAATATTACAAGCCTCATAATCTAGCCTCTACATTAACCCGACTATCCAACCTAACTATCACCTCCCGGATTGTCTAATTAAGGCAACACATTGCAATCAAACAAACAATTATAAACCAACGCAATAGTTCAAGATGTCTTCTAAACTACTTTATCGCCAGTAACCCTAAAGCTAGCTACTTTAGACAATTTACCTAGAAAGAAAGACATTCGAAGGAAAAAAGCACATCAATTAACAATTATAAATCTGCTCACAATACGCATATGCATACAACCATAGCAACAATGGAGTTTAATAGAATCGCACATCAATCAAATAGTCACAAACCGAATAAAATCATCAATAAAGAAAATTCATCACAATGAGTCTAGGTGGCAGTAAAAGTCTAGCCAATAATCATATCATTTACGAAAAACATAATAAAAATCGGGTCTTTGAAATCAAACATGAGCAGGTCTAGAAATTAACAAGAATAGAAGAAGAAATCGATGAATTGATAATGATTTTGGGTTGAAGACTGGATCCACCGATATATTCTCTTTGATTCCTAGCCTTCTTTCTTCTCAAAATCGTCCTTTGGTGCCTCTGGAATCGTCGCCAATCCAAGTTCTATGAATTAAACCCTAAAATCAATTTTAAAGTCGAAGTTGCCTTTTCTCGGGTTTTGATGCGCCAGGCGTATCGCGTAATGGCATGGCATCCCCCAAGCGATACACTTGGGGGTCACAAGGAGACAAAATAGTCAGCCTTAGCCGACTTTGAATTAACAGATGAAAGCACGAAAAGCTTCGGATCTAGTGATTTGTACACCGAAATTGGACCGAAAGTTACCCCGAACTCAAGAAAACGAAACGTAAACTAAACTCGGTTTATAGCTCAATTGAATCAACGATTACATGTAAGGAACTCGTTTCTAGCCTCTAATCATGATCTAGAACAAATTCTCTCAAGAAAAACAAGATCAAAACCTCTCCCCTTTAGAAATCGATCTCACTCAAAACGGTTATGCAGGAGCTACCTCTTTGGTCCGAACTTCACAACATATTATATATAAGCTCCAGATCGAGATTGCCGAACTCAAGGTTCGGTGGAAGTTTGTGCAATCAAGCCCTCCACTTTATTTTATTGACACAAACTACCCTCTAACTTGATTTAACTATTCTAACTATCTCAACTAACGACACTAACTGGAATACACACACGTCACACATATATTGCACCAACAAAATCCCCCTTGACGTGTGTTGTATCACATCTTCAAATGCTTTGAATCTGTTGTTAGTTGATGTAGGGTAGACATGGCTAGGACAGGACTAAGTCAACTGAACCATTTCTCAAAGTGATAAACTCTTTGACACCTTCATAACCATGCTTGCAATCCATTCTGAGATCTTTATCTGAAAGACTTTGATGATTTCAACTTGCAGCCTTTAGAAGACAAAAGTGTGGTTTCTCTTTTCCAAAACATAACTTTAATCTTGGAAACAATCCTTCTCCTTTGGAGAAACCAAGACATTTAGTTTTTGAAAATTTGTTGTATCCCGTGTCGATCAGATCAAAAACAAAGAAGAAAGAAAATCTTTTTGGATTTTACAAATTTTATATCAAAACACACTGAAAATCTTTTTGATTTTTCATAAACTGAAACATAAATGCAATATAGAATTAAACTCTATTTTTGTTTTTGGTGAGAAAGATCACAACATGAGATCATATCAGACATAACGCATCGTACACACTGCAATTTCAAAATACTAAGCATGCAAGCCAAGCTGACTGAGAATACAACTATTTGGTTTATTTCAGCTAAAGCAGGTCATTGTCTATAGCTTTCTGATATGAAATTAAGTGTATTTATCGAGCATTGATAACATGGTACCCACACAATCAGGAATACTGGCAATCCACTTATTTCATATTTTTGTATTTTTCAAAGAATTTGAATTTCAACAGAGATTTATCGTCCATGGTGTTTCATGCAAAAATAAGCAGAACCCTAAACAAACAACAATCAGGTCGGCCGGTAGGCACGCAGAGAAAGTCCGATTGTTTAGGAAAATAAGAAATGTAAAATAAAGCAGAAGTTGTATAATCCAACAACAATCAGGTCGGTACTCACGTACACGCAGAGAAACTCCGATGGATTATACGAAACACCAAAGAAAATAAAGCAGAACGTCAAACGAACCACGATCAGGTCGATCTTTCGATACGCAGAGAAAGTCCGATCGTTTGACAAAATAAAGAAAATCAAACAAGTTGAAATTTTTCAAAATAAAGCAAGCATACACCAGAACATCTCTTTATTCTGTTTTTGGTATTTTCTCATTTTATTTTGCCAGATATGCACAGTACCCATCATGATTTGTAACCACAATTATCAAGCAAGCGTTATCTTTATATCATACTCGCATATATCAGAATACTCAGCACATTCAGTCAAGTCAAGAAAGTACCTACAGCCTTTCTTTCTACTTTATTCATGGCAGATAACGTATGTTGATGTACCATCATTTCTCACATGGTTGGATCAATTTCTCTTTTTGAGATTTTTCATTTTTTTTATCTTTTCCAGTTTTTCATTTTTTATATATTTTTCATAAAGGAAACAAACATCACGGTTTGGACGATTACAAGAGACTCAGAGTAAAACACATAAACTCTCAGACAAAGGTTCGCTCAGTTCACTCTCAAAACTTAACAATTACAAAGACACAAACATATATATATAGCCTACGGGTGTCCGAACTCCCTGGCTTGTCCGAACCTCAGGTTCGGCCAAGGCTCGGCCAGGGTTCGGCCGGAGTTCGGCCACCAGACCAAAACCCTAAAACTTCATGTCTTCGTTTGATCCAGCTCATTGCCATATCGTGTATCAACAACAGATCAGCGCGTATCTTAGCGAGGGTGCTCTGGAGCTATGCGATATGCGTATTTACAGCACTTCTTGTTTCTTTCTCTTTTCCAACCTCTCAATTGCTCGCATGGCCTCGGGAAATGTACCATCACTGTAAAATTGACTCGAAGACATGATAAAAGTATAAACTCTACTAATTAACTAAAACAACTATAAAACAAATAGAAACTGACTCGAATGACTCAAACACTATACAATTTACACGGAAATATAGGATGTGTTTGCAACACATCAAACATCCCCACACTTACCCATTTTTCGTCTCCGAAAAATACCGCAAATGGAAACATAACCAGGGCATCAATTCCTAACTTCAATTATTCAAATTCAATTTCAATTTCTCAATTCAATTTTCATGTCACTGATAGTCAAGCTGGATTACTGGTATTTCGATCCGATTAATCTCAACCACCGATCCTTAGCCTCATATGCATGAATTAGTATTATATATATATGTGCGTGTGTGTGTGTGTGTGTGTGGCATCATTCAACCTAATGGGTCCCACACTCAAAAATCACAACTTTACCCAAATCCCTTCTCAAGATATCAAGGCCTAGGATAAACCCTTTATATTTTCCTACCATAGTATTTAAATATATATATGTCTCAAAAGTAATGGAATAATGGATGAATGATATGCTATTTTGAGCTATTTTATAAAATAAGAGCTTCGATTCATGGATGCATCCACTGAGTAGCTATCCCGATGGGTAGCATGTAAATGTAACTCTTACCTAACCTAGAGGCGTATTTTCCAAGTCGCGATCCCGAAGGGAAACACATAGGCTTCGACACTTAATTAAAACTAACATAAAGCTAAAAAATAAATGGAAATGCAATATGGAATTTGCAAGCGCCACCAATATCGGATTTATTCTCATAAAAAGATAAGGACGTGATTTGTATTTAAGATACACACACTATATATATATATATATATATATATATATATATATATATATATATATATATGAAAATACTAAGATACCTAGCTTCTATTTTTAACATTTTCAGTTACATTGATCAAATTAACGGGGGAACCCACTAAAAGTATCATGATTTATTAATGATTAAATTTTTATTCGATAATTGACACATAAGGATTTTTAAACATCCAAATCAGCTGGGCCTACCAATACATCGAAACTAGCTAAGAACAACAACTTATTATTTATTACAATCAAACACTTTTCATTAGAACATTGATCCCCAGTTTTACTATCATTTTCCATTTACTTGCAACATAATTCAAGAACATTTTTTTAAAATTTTCATTTTTTGGATTTTTGAAGTTTTTTGGTTTTTGTTTTTTTTAACATACCAAAAATAAAGACGCAAGTCTCGCATCCCAACACTTAAACGACACATTGTCCCCAACGTGAGATGAGAATAAAAATAAAATTAAAATAAAAAACTAAAAGCACACGAACGATAAAAAGAAAAATAATATTGCAAACGAAAACAAAAATAAATTAAGTATAAGATGGAACAAACTCCCCTGATTGCTAGTGAAGACGGAGGACAAGCGAGCTTGATCCAAGGTTCTCCATTAAATCTTCATGAGCATCCTAACATGAATACATCGAACTTGCAACACACAAAACGAAAACGACTCGACTCAACCACAAACATTAGTAACACGAACCACGAAAATAAAATCACAAATGTAAAAACTAAAGACGAAAGAAAATAAATACTAGCAAAATATAAACTAAATCTAGACCTATACACACCTAATTTTATCGAATATCCTAAACTTAACTGAACCCTAAAGACAAGTGTACCTGTCGGAGTGCATAATAGCTTTCGGAAGACCGGGTATCGAACCTAAGGACACTACGTAGCTAGACTCTAACCTAGGACTTAAGAATGGAAATTTGAGTGGATTTTGTTTTTTAAGAATTTATTAACTATATTACCAACAACTTCAACTAACAACCGAAAATGAGAGAACATTTAGGATGGAAACAAGAACAGAGAAAGATACCACCTAGACTCGGAATCCTAATCACTACCAATGACTTCAAACGACTATGACTATTCTGATGGAGGCTAGTTCACCTTTTAAGTTCTTCCTAGCATACAATTCTGACGCTCGAACAGGAGTTCACCTTGTGGGTTAATCTGACATCAACTAGACCTAACCACCCTCGAAACAATCTAAGGCACCTTAAGCTAGTAGGAGCTACCACTAATTACTATGACTGATAAGGATTAGCAAGTAAACTAATTTCCTAGGGCATCCCTCTCCCGAGGAAATCTTATCCTATTCCACTAACTAACCCGACTACCTAACCTAAATATCACCTTCCGGATTGTCTAATTAGGGCAGCACATTGTAATCAAACAAACAATTATTAACCAACGCAATAGTTCAATACGTCGCCTAAACTACACTATCACCAGTAACCCTAAATCTAGTAACTTTACACAATTTACCTAGACCAAAAGAGATTCAAAGGCAAAAAGCACATCAACTAACGGTTATAAATCTGCTCACAAGACACGTACGCATACAATCATAGCAACAATGGAGTTTAATAGAATCGCACATCAATCAAATAGTCACAAACCGAATAAAATCATCAATAACAAAAATTCATCACAATGGGTCTAGGTGGCAGTAAAAGTCTAGCCAATAATCAGGTCAATTACAGAAAACATTATAAAATCAGGTCTTTGAAATCAAACATGATCAAGCCTAGAAGATAACAAGAATAGAAGAAGAAATCGATGAACCAATAATGATTTTGGGTTGAAGACTGGATCCACCAATGAATTCCCCTTGATTCCTGTTGGGCTATACATTATGAGGCATGAACATTAGATTGGGCTTACATTGGTTTGGGCTTAGTAGGGTTTACGATTAGGGCATGATGGGCTGATTCTTCTTATGGGTTTACGATCAAGGTTAGGGCTTTTGTAAGGGTTGTATAAATACCCATCTAGTTTATGATTCTAGCAGCTTTGGTGATTATGATTTTCTGTTTATCCTTTGTATTTTTGATCACCAAGTCACTCTAATAGAAGATTGATCAAGTTTCATTCAAGATTTGATTGTGTTGCTTTGTTCTTCATCTCATATCAAGTCTATTTCATCATCTTCTTGTCGAATCACTCACAAACAAGGATTCTGCACTTGTTTGTTTTTACGATATCGTGAACGATTGTTGTTTCGGGACCAACAATTGGTATCAGAGCTAAGAATCAACCGATTCGAGGTTCCACGATATTAGATTCGAGTGTTTGACTGGAAAAAGTGGAAGCTTGTTGCTATTTTTGGCGTTTACGATCATTTCTGGGCTGTTCTTGGAGATTACGATCGGTGTTCTTCATCAAATCTGGGTTTACGAGTTCAAGATTGGATTTTAGAGTGTTTACGACCGTGTTTACGACTCTGTACAGTGTTCACGACCACATTTACGATTCAGTACGGTGTTTACGACTTCAATATCCAAGCTTTGAGTGTTTACGACTGCGTTTACGATCGGAATTGGGTTTACGATGCTATTTACGATGCTATTTATGATCCAAAACTGTTTACGACTGCGTTTACGATCGGAATTGTGTTCACGATAACGTTTACGACTCAGTAGTGTTTATGATCTGCTGCCTGTCTTTATCGTAAACTGGTGTTTACGATCAGAAACTCTTTTGGACAAATTTTTTAATTTTTCCTAAGCTTTCGTCATGGATTTTGAACCGAGCATGTACCAAAACTGGACTTTGAGATTGGATCGACTACCCGTCCTCCCAGACTCACATCTGCTGATAACTTCCTTGAATGGAAATACAGATTCCAAAAAAAAACATTTGAAAAGTGTTGATAGAGACTTTGGAGATCAGTTGTCAATGGACCATTCATACCTACTCACACTGAAACAGGAAAGGTTGGAGTGGTGAAAACTGAAGCAGAATACTCGGGTGATGATTGGGAAAAATGTAACAAGGATGAGAGAGCGTATGCTATCATGACAATGACATTGACTCCGGAGATTGCACAAGGGTTTAAGAAGTACAAGACTGCAAAGAAGCTCTGGGATGCTCTGGTGATTGCATATGAAGGGAATCCCGATATCAAGGCAAGCCGTAAACAGATGCTGAAGCAAAAGTTCAACTTGTTTAATCACATTCAAGGATAGTCCTTTGAAGCTCAAGTTCAAAGATTTGTGTCCTTAATTACTGAGATGTCAAGCTACGACGTTGAACCCGAACATGAGGATAAAAATCTGAAACTCTTGAACAGACTGCCCAAGTCCTGGAATACCAACATTTCAATCATCAAAGATAACTACAAGCTGGATTAGTTGACTGTTGATGAGCTAATTAACAAACTGAAGTCAAAGTTGATTGATGATAAATAAAGAGAGCTGAATCATCTAAGTTCACTTAGTTTAGCAGGAAAACTGAATCAGGCTCTCTTATCTAAAGAAGTAGGGTCAAAGAAGGGTGGAAGTTCATCTGGACGTGATACAAGTACAAACACAAAGTCAACTGCATTCGTGGCTCGTGCCTAAGCTGGTTCTAGTGAAATGGTCAACCCTGATGAAGCAAATGCTACAAATGATCCCAACTTTTGTGACGACTGAGAAATTTTTTCTTTCTTTTGTGACAAACCTGTTAACCACGTTATTCAATTTTCGGGACGAAAATTTTTCAACAAGGGGATACTGTGACAATCCGTATTTTCAGGTCATTTCTTGGCATTAACTGAACATAAATTGTATTAAATGTTGTGTGAACATCTATGTGTTGACTTGTGTTGACGTTAGCAATTAGGGTTTGTGTAATCATCATGATACGAGCATGCACTTAAGTCGTAAATCATACATTATGATCTCATGTGAACACTTTGTCATTTTATGTGGCAGTTAAACTTATGATTTTATGTGATAGCCTTTCATATAAATTCACATGATTTATTCTATGATTTTATGTGATAACATGTCATGTAATTATACGTGTCGTTTTGTTATTTCATGTGGGTTTTAACATATAAGTATAAATTTAAATCTATGATTTTATGTGAACTTTAAATAGATAATTATGGATTATTATTATTGATTTTATACGGCAAACAAGGCTTATATATATTCTATAAACGGTATACGTCAAATATGTTTTGTCACAAACTTGTATATCCATCGTTTAAGTATTATCCGTTAACCCCGTTACTTTTGTTAACCATTTCTAAACTTTGGAGGACTAACTTTGCCAACTCCTAAAACCCCTTTTAACTAAACAAACTTGGAGGGACTAAAGATGTAATTGCCCAAACCTAAGTTCTCCTTGTGTAAATGCAAGAGGGACTATTCCTGCCAAAGGGATAAACTCAATTTCTGAAGACACTTTAGACTGCCGACGTTTCTCGTCCGTAACCAACCTCATTCATGTCCGACTTTATGATGACCGATCATTCCTAATCACTCTAGCCCTCTTGAATCAATTAGACCCTCACTAACATCTTCATTCTCATCATGTGATCACTCACAAGCACGCCTCTCCCTCTCTCGTTCTAGTTTTCCGGCGACACGAGAACACCACCGTAACACCACCGTTTCATCACCAGTTTCGCCCTGCTTCGTCACCCTAAAGCCACCGTCGAACTCTCTCTGCACTCCTGTCACATCGACGACCAAACGGAGAGCAGCCAGGATCAAACCGAGACGGTGTTCGGGATTGTTCGGGTTCGAGTTCGGTTCGATTTCGACGTCAAAACGCATCACTCTCTTATCTCCAGTTCAAGGTAATCATTTTTACATGTGAATCGCATTTTTTTTCTGAGTTTCTGTGTTTTCGCGATTTTCCGGTGACCGGAATAAAACTCCGGCCACCGGAGTTCTAGAGGAAGAAGAAGATACGCTGCTGTTGCATGTTATATACAAGAGATGTCTGGTTAAAACACAAAGGGGTCGGATAGTCTGGTGGTTAAGTCGCGCGCATTGTAACGTGGAGGTCGCGGGTTCAACACCCGACTCCTTCATTTCTTTTTCTGTTTCTCCTTAGATCCAGTTCTGGCCTGCTTGTTAATTAAAAGAATTTCTGGCCCTCATTATTCCAATCATGAGACTTGTCCCAACGGTTAAGTTGTTGCCTCAGTACCAAGGAGGTCGCAGGTTCGAACCCAGGCGACCTCTGTGTTTTTGTTTTTGTTTTATTTTGATATTTTCATGTAGATGGTGAACCAAAACTTGGTTAAAACTGTTTCTCGGGGATGTCTAAACCCGTAAAGACATAGTTCGAGTATTAAACCCGTAAACATTGTCGTTTTAAACTAAAATATAGTTTATATATATATATATATATATATATATATATATATATATATAAATATAGATTAACTCAAAAGTCATGGTTTTACGTAGAGTGGCAAAATAAATATATTTTCACGTAACTTAGTATATTTACATGTATAATTGGTTTGTTGACACAATTAGATACTTTTAGATAAAATTTAATAAATATGTATCTCGTTTTGTAATCCGCTATTAACGTCATTCGCACGTTTAGTTTAAATATATATATATATATATATATATATATATATATATATATATTGTATATACATTTATTTTTGAAAACTTTGAACGTAGAAAATATATAATATTGATATATATTGTATTTTCTCGCGTTATTTCGATAATCGCTTGGATTTGGCACACGTGCCATCCTCGACTTATCCCGGACTTCACCATCTTTCCTTTTCGTCATTTACTTTACACTTAGTTGTTTTGTTTGAGCACACACTTATACTCGTATGCTCGTTAGGTGATTGATTGCTTCGCAAGACCCGTTCTTGCTACTTGATTTAACTATTTATCTGGAACTTTGTTGTTCAACCTAATGTGAGTTTCACGGCCCCTTTTTACTGTTTTAAATTCTGTTGGGGGAGATTAACATGCAAACACTTGAACTGTTAGATAATTATATCACCTGAAAGATAGTGGCACACCTATGATAAAGTCCTCACTTTTAGAGTTACTGTCAATGTGACATCAGCGGGAACTTATTTGGCAGATCTACTAGGTTTGATAGCCCCACCCGGGTCAGTCGCGCTGACTCGATTGGATATCGAACGGGTGTAATATACTTCTTAGTCTTAACGAGGCACAATTGAACTTGTCGAGCTTCAGTAACTGGATAGCTAGTTTACCTAGTCAAACGTGCACTGATTTCTTGAAAATAGACTAGCTAGCTATTGATATGTTATCTGGATTTTAAACTGAACTTGAACATGAACATGAACTTGAACTGTCGACAAATAGTTGTTTTACATTGAACTGGGACTGTTGTTGAACAGTCTATTTACATTAAACTGAAACTGTTTTTGAACTAATAAACCTGTGAACTCACCAACCTTTGTGTTGACACTTTTTAGCATGTTATTTCTCAGGTTACGGATATTCGAGTATCACGAGTACGCATGCATGAGACTTTGAAACACATTTAGTGTCTTTGAACAAGCCACGTCACATTGGGTGATGATGTTTTACATAAGTACTTTAATTGTGTTTACGCTTCCGGATTTGTAAAATTGTGTAATTATATTTTAATGAAATATAAAACATTTTTATTAATTATTGGTCGTTTGGTGTAACTAATGGACGGCGATCCTGGTTTGTCACGCTCCCTGCAGTGGTATTCCGCGCGTGGATTTTTGGAGGTGTGACAACTTTGCTCTTGGAATGGGATTTATCAATAGTTATCACGCTCTTATGGCTGGAACTTTGGTACCTATTGACATGCTGTCAGGCGGGCTGAATCAGATTAATCCTGAAGATGTGGAAATGCTTGATGTTTCCTGGAAAAATGGCTATGGCAGTTTTTCGCGCTAAGAAGTTTATGGCAAAAACTGGAATGAATGTTTGGAAGGATCAGGACAAGATAAGGATGGGTTTTGATAAGAGCAAGCTCATATGTTTCAATTGTGATGAGTATGGACATTTTGCAAGGGAGTGTACCAAGCCAAAGAGGGAGAAACCAGAAGAGAAGAAAGCTGGAGATGGTAAAGGAAAAGCAGAGACAAAGGCTTTAGTTGTGCAGGATTGTGGGGAGTATCAATGGGCTTCGCAGGTAAGGGAACTCAGTCTGACAGGTGCTATGATTGCTCAGATGGAGAATAATGATGATGAGGAACATGCATTTATGGTCACAGAGGAAAAGTCAGAAGAGAAAGAAGAGAACCTGGTTGAAGACAACGAAGCATTTACAGCCGAGGTCGACAACACAAAGGTATGTACTAATCCCACTTGTGCACGTTTAATTCTTGGCCTTAGACAACTTTGGAAAAATAGTGAGATAGAATTATTTGATATGCAATGTTCTAGAAGTTCGTTTAAGGGTAGATGGGAAAAGAGTGAGGAGAAAGTAAAAGCATAGAAACTAGACATAGAGAAATACCAAGCCCTTGCCACTCAGAAGTCTGTCCTGTATGACAATGCTATATTAGAAATAGCTGAGCTTAGAAAGCAAGTAGATGAACTTAAACATCAGAACAATGAGTTGCAAGTGAAATTAGATGTGAATCAAATAAGAAACAAAAGAATGCTTGAAGCTGGTAAGGCTTTGTCCACCTGTATAACTGATGTTAGATTTGGTAAGGATAGAGGAGGAATAGGAATTAGGTTTTCTGAAAAGAATAAGTATAGTGTTCCTCAACCTGTGTCTAGAGATATAATAGGTATGATCTATGAGGAGGATCAGGTAGATAGATCTGAATTAGAAATGCATGAAGCAGGACCTCCCATAGATAGTGTTTTGATTGGTGTGAAACCCATGACAGAAGAGGAGTTAGAAAATGAGAAACATATGACCTATGATTTGGGTAATCAGAATCGATCAGTGACATTCACTTGTGAATCGGGTTCATCCCAGGAATCATTAAACGATAATGTTTGTTCTTATGATGTTTTTGGTTCTTGTGCAGATGAAGTAGGGATCAAAGATTTTTCTGAGAAGGATGATGAATGTTTGAGGGTTAAAGAGTGTCATGAGTGTAGTAGTTCAAGTTCTAATTTACCTAAGGACGATGTTTTGGCATCTATGTCTGAACTTAATGCGTCCAAGTCAAAACAATTAATGATGTCTATGTCTTCAAAACATGTTTCTGATTCTAATGAAGTAGTCAATGGTTTTAAAATTCATACTAAAGCTGGTCGTGAGTCTAAACCCAAGGATTTTGTTCCTTATCCCCAGGTTGTGTCTACCTTTAACAGAACCAACAAATCAAAATCGGAACAATTTTGTTTAATTACGCAGCCTGAGAAAGTTCCAAAACATTTGATACACAAATGGGATGATAAGCCTGAATGGGAGTCATCTTACCCAAGGCGTTCATATGTCTGTAGTCATGTGAATGGGTCCAGAATTATGAATTGTTTTCAGTGTGGAAAACCAGGGCATTTTGCTGTAAATTGTTTAAATAGACCTTATCAACCATACTATCCGCAAAACCCACGGACTAGTATGTTGCAGAAAATGATGACAGGTGGAAACAAAAATCGGAAACAACAAGCTTTGTCTCAGGGGAAGCAAAGTTCGAAACCAATGAAGACTCAACAGTCTAAGGTTTTAAACACCAAAACTCCAGTGACAAAGCCTGTTGATGGAAAATGGAATGTGGCCAAAACTCCAAAAACAACCTACACACCTAAAGGAGTTTATCAAAGAAAAGATAAGATGAAATCTGAACTTGTTGAAAAATAGGTACCCAAAACAAAAGGGTTTGTCTTAACCTAAAGGTAAAACAAAGGTTAAGAAACAGGTTTCAAAATCAAAATATGTTTCTCAAACAAAACAAGTTTTTCAAACAAAATTAAAACTTGAGTGGACACCTGTCAAGAAACATGCAGATAAAAAGGTCACATCTCCACAGAAGAAACCTGCAACTGTTAAGAATTCAACCAATGTGTTAAAACCTCAGAAACACATTTTGTGGAAACCAAAAGTCAACGCTTAAAGTTTGAGTGTAACTGAATCAAAATCAGGAATGTCCTTTCAATTAGTCAACTACGTTGACTCCAAGAGTGTGCCCAGATCTGTTATGGCCTGGGTACCCGACTCTAACTGATCAGTGATTCATGTAGGGACAGCCGAGAAGAACTGTCAACAATCTCTGGTACGTTGATAGTGGTTGCTCCTGACATATGACCGGAGATTTATCACTTTTGGAAAAGGTACAATATTTTAATGGAGGAGGTGTCTCTTTTGCTGGTGGAGTTGGTGGCAGGATCAGCAAGAAAGGTGTGGTAAAGAATGGCAGCTTGATGTTCTCCGATGTGCATTATGTGGAGGAATCGTCACATAGTCTGCTCAGTGTTTCGCATATTTGTGATCGAGAATATTCTGTGTTGTTCAATAACAAGGAATGTATCATTCTCAAACCTGGAGTCAAGATTCCTGAGGAGTGTATCTTGATGCGTACACTAAGGTGAGGAAATTATTATCTTCTCAACATGGGTAATCCTCCGCCTTCTGATGTGACCTGTCTTATTTCAAAGCAAAATGAAAATCTGGTATTGTTATGGCATCGTCGTCTGGGACATGCCAACATGAAGAATCTGACCAAGCTGGCAAAGGGAGAGCATGTTAGAAACCTTCCCATCAAGGACTTCACATCAATTGAGAAGTGTGTTGCATGTGCTAAGGGGAAGCAACACAAGTTGCCACATCGTTCTAAAATGACAAACTCTATTTCGTCTGTGTTGCAACTACTACATATGGATCTCTTCGGCCCAATGCAAGTACTAAGTATCAGTAAGTTCTCATATTGCCTGGTGATAGTGGATGACTTCTCTCGATTTACTTGGGTGTTCTTTTTGTCAAACAAGTATGAAACTCCAGCACTTGTGAAACAGTTTATTACTCTCATAGAGAATCTGATGAGCAAGAAAGTGAAGGTAATAAGATCAGACAAAGGAACAGAGTTTAAGAATGCTGAATTGAATATGTTCTGTGGAGAGAAAGGTATAGAAAGGCAATACAGTGCACCGTACACGCCTCAACAACATGGTGTTGCTGAAAGAAGAAACAAAACACCCATTGAATCTGCAAGAACTATGCTGTGTGAAGCAAGATTGCCAATTTTCTTTTGGGCCGAAGCTGTCAACACCGCCTGTTATGTGCAGAATCGGGTACTTTTGAACAAGCGGCATAAGAAGACGCCTTATGAGATTATTTATGGAGAAAAACCAAGGGTGTGGTACTTCAAGACTTTCGGGTGTCCTTGCACAGTCTTAATTCAGTCTGATGTGGGGAAGTTCGAAGCGAAGGCTGATGAATGCTACTTTGTTGGGTATTCAGCAAATAGTGCTTATCGAGTCTACAATAGAACCACCAAAATGATAATTAAGGCATTCAATGTTGACTGGTTGGAAGACAATCCAACTGATGCTGGAATTGGGCCAGACTGGATTTTTGATTATGGGTCATTGTTTGAAGGATTCAACTGCTCAAGAATGTTTCCTAGTCTGGAAGAAGAAGAAGACATTATTGCTCCAGCTCCTGAAGTGAGGCCATCTATTGAAAATGTTAGTGATAGTGTATCAACAGCAGCTCCTAAGGATGATATTATGGATGTTCCAGAATCGTCAGGAACTCATGATGATCAGAAGGAGTCAGAAACCCAAGGTATGAATAATAATGTTAATAATACTAACTTGCTTGTTTCTGTTTCAGTACCAGATGTTCAAACCACAAGAATTAACAAAGATCATCCTCTCAGTAATGTGGTCGGGCCAGTGACAGCAGGTGTCACTACTAGAAGCCGCATGGGTAACATCAACTTCTGCATGTACACTTGTTTTATCTCCTAGATAGAGCCTCCAAATGTGATGGTGGCACTTAAAGATTCAAGTTGGATGGAGGCTATGCACAATGAACTGAATCAATTCTCAAAATTGGGAGTGTGGCATCTAGTGAAAAGACCAGAGGATAAGAAGGTCATACCCACAAGATGGTTGTACAAGAACAAGAAAGATGACACGGGTGTGATTGTGAGAAACAAAGCAAGGTTGATTGTTCAAGGTCACAGACAGGTTTACGGGATTGATTATGATGAGGTGTATGCACCAGTGGCCAGATTGGAAGCTATTAGAATATTCCTTGCTGTAGCGACATATCTCAACTTCACTGTGCATCAGATGGATGTGAAGACAACTTTTCTCTATGCTGACATGAATGAAGAGATTTATGTGGCTCAACCGCCGGGGTTTGTAGATGAGGAACACCCAGATCACATGTATCTTCTGGATAAAGCTCTATATGGTTTGCATCAAGCTCCACGCACGTGGTATGAAACTCTATCAAAGCATTTGGTGGAAAATGGCTATACAAAGGGAGTGGTTGATCAAACCTTGTTCAGAAAGAAGGTGAAAGATGATATCATTATGGTGCAAGTTTATGTGGATGACATCATCTACGGTTCAACAAATGAAAAGTTATGCACCGAGTTTGAGGATATCATGAGAAAGAAGTTTAAGATGAGTGATCAAGGGGAGATGAACTTTTTCCTGGCATTACAAGTGAAACAAGATGAATCTGGGATTCTCATTCATCAAGCAAAATATGTGAATGAGATTCTGGAAAAGTATAAGATGCAGGACTCCAAGCCCATCTCCACTCCCATGGTATCCAGACCTCTACTGACAACAGATGCAGATGGAGAATCAGTGAGTGAATTCATGTATCGTTCGATGATCGGATCACTCATGTATTTGACAGCAAGCAGGCCCGATATCATGCATGCAGTGTGTGTGTGTGTGCACGTTACCAGGCTAATCCTAAACTCTCTTATTTAGATGTTGTTAAACGTATTTTTAGGTATCTGAAGGGCAGGCCTCGGCTTGGACTTTTGTATCCTAAGAATACTGATTTTCATATGTTTGCATTTACTGACAGTGATTATGGAGGTAGTGATCTTGTCAGGAAATCTACAACTGGTGGGTGTCAGTATTTGGGAGACAGACTCATCTCATGGCAGAGCAAGAAGCAGCATACCGTTTCCAAGTCAACTGCCGAAGCTGAATATGTGGCAGCATCAGCTGGATGCTCGCAGCTAGTATGGATTCAGAATCAGCTCACTGACTACGGTATGGAATTTCTTAATACTCCATTTTTTTTGTGATAATGCTGCTGCTCTGCAAATTGTCAAGAATCCTGTTCAACATTCCAAAACAAAGCACATAGATATCAAGGTACATTTCATTCGTGATTGCTATGATAGGAAGTTGATTCAGCTTGAAAAGGTAAACTCCGAGCAAAATGTTTGTGACCTTTTCACAAAACCCCTTCCTCGTCCAAACTTTGAAATGTGTGTTGAAGGCCTAAGGATGATTGCCTTCGAGGAATGATCTGATCAAAACTGTTTGTACATAGTTTTGTTTTTATGTTTGATTACTTTTGGTTTAAGTTTCATTTAAAAAATTTTTAAAAAAAAGTGTTTATGTTTCAAAAGCCTCATAAAAACAGGGGAAGAGATGTTATAGTTTCAGAAAATCTGAAAATCTGTTTCAGGTTTTTATGAAGTCTTTTGTGTTTGTCTTGAGTTGATAGGAAGTGATATAAATGTCCAAGACAATCGGAGACTGACACGTGTAAGGCTGAAGTGAAAGATTGCTCAAAGATAATATGTCGGTAAGCTCAACCCAAAACTATGATCATCAATGTAAGTGCAGTAAACTTAACTTCTATATATGTTTAGTTTCCCGTCCTAGTTTACATGATTTAAAAAACTGAGTCCCAGCAAAAATGGGTTGAGAGTGGTATCTACCTAGTATTCACTCTCTCACACGCCATGTTTCTGCTGTTATGACAACACTACAGAAAATTGAAAACAAAAAGAAAAATGAAAAGAAAAAGAAAAATAATAAAATAATTATTATGTTTGGTCTTCTTTGCGTGCTTATGCGGCCGACCTGATCACCAACTGATAATTAACGAAATAAGTGGCAGTCATAATGGTGTTGCATGGTTCCTCAAGTTGGGGGTTTGTGAATCCTCAATAAACTCTGAGGTTGGGTAGGTTTCGCTATGAACAATTGGGTGTGGGGACGGTTAAACATGACGGTAATATTGTACCATAATTAAGCACTTCAAAATGACTTGATGTGAGTTTATGCAGTCAAATATTCTGGTAATTGTCTAGAGTGTCGAGTAACAGAAGCTGAAAAGGGTTCCTCAGTCAAAGATAAGTCTGGTTTGATCCATAAAAAAAACATCAGCTTCAAGGCAAGTATGTTTTTATCTCGGTTTTAGGTTATCTTAATTTTATGCTTTTTATATTCGTTTTTTTAATTCTTTGAATATTTAAATTTAAATTTTTATGATCAAGATCAGATACTCAGGGTATGAGTCTGAGGGGAAGTTTTGTAACTCGCAAAAATTTTAAAATTAACATTTGTTCAAGTGAGTTATCAATTAAATGAGGTTTGGGCATATTTGAAATGTTTCGAAAACATGAGGGGGGCTTTATGAAAATTTTTCTTATCAAAACTCTCAAAACCCCTCATTTACGATCCTAATCTTCTCTGCGTTTACGATTGCCGCCTCCTCCTTCCCTCTTGGTGTTTATGACTCCGTCTCCCGAAACCCTAACCGCCCCCCTTTCGCCGGAAAATCAATTTCCGGCTAGCTCCGACTGTTCACTTTTTAAATCGAGTGCACCACTGCCTTCGCCTTCTTATTCCGACCATAAAAACACACTTCAGTCAACCGTTTCATCCTTGAATCTTCACCGATTCTGTTTATCTTGTCTCTCGGTTGATCACATTCCTTTTCTTCGAGTTTTTTTCATCGATTACTCAAGTTTAGAAGCCGTTTCCGTGTTTGTGGTAGTTAAAAGGTAGTGTTTGATGTTTATTTTGCACAAATGTCGGTTTTTGATGAGTTTCTTGAAGCTTGCAGGTTCAAAAATGGCGGATCACTGTGTTTACGATCGACGGTGTGAAGAAGACGACTGTTCGAGTCTCCAATGTCATTTACGATCGATGTTTCCGATGTCCTTTACGATCAACAGTGTTTACGATTGACCGGTGTTCACGATTGATGGTGTTTACGATTGGGCCGATGGTTTACGACTGGACTGTACTTGACCCTAATCGTGAACCCAAATTTGGATTGTAAACCTAAATCTCGATCGTAAACCCTTTAAAAGTTTGATTTAAAATAGTAAACAATTAAATAAACACAAAATGTTTTGAAAATCTCGTCAAACTTAATTGGTTTAAGATAAATTTGAACAAGTTGTTTTTTAAAAGTGTGGTTTGTTAAAATTGTGGAACAAAAATTCAATTCTTTCTTTTAAAAGTTTCAATTGGGATTTTTGAGCTTAACGGTGTAATGTGATAATCAATTGGACTTCTAAATGGTTCTAACAAACATCATGGCTCTTTGATGTGTTTAAACCTCATGCTTTTGTCTTGGTTTCTCAGATGGCAGAAGAAATGGTTGATGAGGAAATTCATTTTGAAAGAGATCACTGCATACCTGCTTATCTTGATGATCCTCCAGAAAGACACATGCAGCTGTTCTACTCATTAGTTGCAGGATTAAATGTATGCAAGATCAATCATGCTCTCAGGACAAGCGTGCTGATAGATGAACAACTTGTGAGAGAATTCTGGGGAACTGCAAGGGCAAGCGCTGATAAAACAAGGATCACTGCAAATGTTCAAAACCGTCAGATTGAGATTCTTGAAGAAGATATACGCAGTGGGCTGAACATCAATGATAGTGCAGAAGACACAATGGAATATTCTAAGACTGCTGTGTTAGAGGGTGCACGTCTTTTGGGTTATGAAGGAAAATTCCCACCGATCTTCAAAAAGCTTTTGCCACACTACTGGAGGTGTTTGGCACAATACATGCAGAAGTCATTCTTGGGCAAGAGAACAAGCTTTGATCAGCTGAACAAGGTGCATGGCACAGCATTTGTTGCACTGGCCTTGGACTGGGAGTTTAATTTTTCAAAGATGATGCTGTTGGATTGGGTTGGTAATGCTGATTTGAGTGCAAGAGAGCAATTTCTCATGACTCCAAGGTTTGTGCATATGGTGGTTTTGAAGAAGTATCCAATGATTCAAGAAAGGATAGAGAAGCTGGATATAAAATTCATGGATGACAGTGTTTTCGGTCTGCAAACCCAAGATAAAAGGGGAAAGAGCACTTTTCAAGGAAGACTCGAGTGGACTAAAAGAGGTGCTTTCCCTGAGGTCGCAAGGGTACAAGATGAAGAATCAGAATCCGAACCTGAAGTACCTCCAGTCAATGTATTTGTGGCTGAAGATCATGATGTTCCAGCAAATGTTCTTGTGAATGTTCAGGGAGAACATGAGAATATGCCTTCGGATGAAGAAAATGTAATGGATGACATTTTCCCGGAAAATGAGAATCTGACAGATGATATTTATGGGGATCTAGGGCCAATCAGTCACAAAAGAACAAGGGATGGCTTGAACTCTTCTTCAAGCAGTGGTTCAATTCCACAAGAGTTGGATGCTAATTTTGCTGTTGATGATGTGCTTACAGAACCTATTCCTGTGCGTGAACCTTCACCGAGAAAGAAATCTGATCCAAGAACTATCAGATTCAAGTTTCAGAAGACAAGCTTAAGCCTGATGGTGTTTGAACATACAGGTGCAAATGTGCAGAATGATGACGTGTCTGAACCTGCAAATGTGGAGAGTACACTTCAGGCGAATAACCAAGTTAATGCTCAAGATCCAACTCCAATGCAAACTGAGAGTCCTATTCTGAATGAACAAAGCCCAGTTCATGAGGAAAGGCAATTCCTTGAAGTTGACAGCTCGTTTGTTGAGCCCAGCCCTGTAAGGATAAACATTTCTACTGAACCTAGCCAGCACTCAACCATTCCAAGCTTTCGTCCATACCAAGCACTTGTTGAAGAACTTGCTCAAGCTAGTGATCTCCATGTGGACCTTCGGATAAGTGCTGATCCTCAAATTAACTTCCTTTTATCACAAAACAGGAGGAGAGAGGGAGAGATTAAAGAACCGAAGGAAGAAAACAAGAGGTTGAAGGAGAAGGAGAGCAAAAATGAAACCAGTATTGGATTCTTGTATGCAGGATATCTTGAAGTGCGAAAGAAGTTGGAAGATTTGAAGGGAGATGATAGTTCAAATGCACAAAGTTCTTCTCAAGGTGCTCAAACAGCTGATGTAGTGCATGAAGATGAAGGTGATGACACCATTGAGATGCCTTCTTTCTTCTCAAATCGATTTTAAAGTCGAAGTTGCCTTCTTTTTTAGTTTTGATGCACCAAGCGTATCGCGTAATGGCATGGCATCCCCCAAGCGATACGCTTGGGGGTCACTAAGCGACAAAATAGTTGGCCTTAGCCGACTTTGAATTAACTGATCAGCGCGTATCGTGCGAGGGTGCTCTGGAGCTATGTGATACGCGTAGCCTTAGAATCTTCGGGTTGGGCACGGGGCGTGACCATAAAAAATGGTCAGAAAATTTTGATTTTTTATTCGTAATCTCCCTAAACTAAGGATAAGTCGCTTAAATTTATTTTCGAGTCCTAGGCCGGACCCGTGGACACACTATGCTAGTCCTCCTCTAGTTGATGGTTTTCTTCTTCGCGGTTGAAGATACCTTTGTAGAGTTTGAGATTATGACAGTTGAATTTGAATGATAATTCATCTTTGCCTTGTATGTCAACAGCACCGTAAGGGTAAACACGCATCACTTTGTATGGTCCCGTCCATCTAAATTTTAGCTTTCCAAGGAAAAGTCTTAAATGGAAATTGTATAGCAAAACCTTACCCCCCCCCCCCTCCTGAATTCTCCTCAACTTTTTTAGACACGAATCGTGATTGTAGATGATGGAGTTGGCGTAGGCTTGGCAGCGTAATTCCTCGAGTTCGGTAAGCTGATCGAGTCGACTTTCACCTGCTTTTTGTAGGTCCAGGTTTATAATGCGAAAGGCCCAGTATGTCATGTGTTCTAATTCAACAGGAAGATGGCAGGCTTTGCCATAGATCATTCGGTACGAGGTAGTTCCCATTGGAATTTTGTAGGCTGTTCGAAATGCCCATAAAGCATCATCGATTTTATCCGCCAGTCTTTGCGGTTGTTTCCGACTGATCTTTCTAAGATTCGTTTTATACCTCGGTTGGTGACTTCAGCTTGACCATTTGTTTAGGGATGGTAGGCTGTTGAAACTCTATGGATTACTCCATAGCGAATATAACTCTTTCCATTTGATGGTTACAGAAGTGTGTGCCTCTAACACTGATGAGTGCTCTAGGAGTCCCGAATCTAGAAAAAAACTTTTTGAGAAAGCAAACAACTACGCGACCGTCATTTGTAGGTAAAGCCTCGGCTTTAACCCATTTGGAGACGTAATCCTCGGCCACTAGGATGTAATTGTTTCTTCTAGAAGTTGGGAATGGTCCCATAAAGTCAAGTCCCCATACATCAAAGACTTCACATATTTGGATATTGTTCTAGGGCATCTCGCTCCACGAAGAGATTTTTCCAGTTCTTTGACAAGCATCCCAGGTTCGTGCCAGTCTATGAGCATCTTGATATATAGTTGGCCAGAAGAAACCAGAGTAGAGGAATTTTCTTGCGGTGGAGTTAGCTCCGTGATGACCACCACAAGGTCCTGAGTGACAACGTTCAAGGATATGAGTGGTCTCAGTACCGTATACACCTCTTCTGATAAGTTGGTCGGCACATATGTTGAAAAGATATGGGTCTTCCCACATTAAATATTAAGAGTCAGCAAAGAATTTTCTTCGTTGTTGATGTGTTAACCCTCTAGGTACTAATCCGCTTGCTAGGTAATTTGCTATTTATACAAACTAGGGTTCTGCGGAAGAAACTCTTTCGAGGTATTCTGTTGGAAATCTCTCATTTATTTCTCCTGCTGAAGATTGAGCATCATTTTCAAGCCTGGATAGGTGGTCAACGACAGTGTTCTCAGCACCCTTCTTATCTCGAATCTCAATGTCGAACTCTTGAAGCAGAAGAATTCAACGGATGAGTCGTGGCTTAGCGTCTTGCTTCTTGAAGAGATATTTGGTAGCTGCGTGATCTGTGAAAATAATAGTCTTGGATAACACCAGTTATGAATGAAATTTATCAAAAGCAAATACCACTGCTAATAATTCATTTTTGGTAACTATTTAGCTTTCCTGGAAATCATTAAGCATTTTACTGGCGTAGTAAATTGGATGGAAATGCTTATCTTTTCATTGACCTAATACTGCTCCCTCAGCATAGTCACTTGCATCACACATGATCTCGAAAGGAAGAGACCAGCCTGGCGTAGTCATGATTGGTGCCTGAATAAGCTTTTCTTTTAGGAGATTGAAATCTTCCAAACATTCTTTGTCGAAATTGAAGAGTGCTTCTTTCTCCAGAAGTTTTGTCAAAGGTCTTGAGAACTATGTCTTCTTAGACCATAAAGTGACACTTTTCCCAATTTAGGGCCAGGTTATTAGGTCAATGAAAAGTCATCCATGAAGACTGTGACAATCTCAAATTCCAGGTTATTATCTAATTATCATTCAAATAACTAAGTGTGTTTACGAATTTATTTAACTACAACTTATTTAATTAAATATCTATTCAGAAAATATCCGGAGAGAATAATTCTAGCTTCGTACAAGGTTACGAAGTAAGGATCTCAGGTTATTAGGTCATGATCGAATGAATTGCCAAAAACCGAAAAGTCATCCATGAAGACTGTGACAATCTCAAATTTCAGGTTATTATCTAATTATCATTCAAATAATTAAGTGTGTTTACGAATTTATTTAACTACAACTTACTTAATTAAATATCTATTCAGAAAATATCCGGAGAGAATAGTTCTAGCTTCGTACGAGGTTATGAAGTGAGGATCTCAGGACAAAAATATGAATAACCCGGGGGAAGGAAATTATATATACATGTAGTGTTTATAGTTATAGTAGTAGGCATATATCTGACAATATTTTTCATGATCTTGGATGACAATTTTAATATCCGACTTGCTCACACTAAAATTTATAATTATCATGTCCCAAGCGGGTATTATTTATACCGCGTTTACTCTAGTATTTTTACTCCTAAAAATCTGGCTTTAGACCTATTTGTAACCAAACTTGAGACGTTACGATCAAGGCTCGACACCCGACACCCAATAGCCCAACTCAAACGAACCGATCCCTCTTATTTTGGCCGTCTTGGGTTCTTAATCCATTACTTCCCGTTTCATCTTCCACCGAATGTATCAACTTTATTTCTATTGTTAGTTGTGTGTAAAATTATTATTATTATTAAATCTTCAAAATGATTATATATGGATAATATCGAAGATTTCTTGAACAACTTGCAGGCAAACAACTATCACTTCCTTCATATATATATATATATATATATATATATATATATATATATATATATATATATATTAACCTACCGTTGAAGTAAATTTACATTTCCTCCTTGCATTTCATCCATGAGAACCCAACCCCCATACAAAATTCACTTTTCTGTTTCTTTTCCAAAGAAACCTGTAGGATCGGAATTAGCGACCAAACACGATATCGATCTCGTATACACGTGTGAAATCCGTGTAGACGAGTGATTTAAGAACAGAGATGGAGAAAACGAATTAAACACAATATAAAACAAAATACTTAAACCTTGAATTCAGAAAATACGATGCACACGAATCCTTGGATTCATCTGGTACATGATTTCTAGAGAGAAATCGAATTCCCTTGCTCTCCCTGACTCCCCAATCTCTCTGGAATGGCCAACGCTAAACTAGGAGGCTTATGTGTGTTTATATAGACACACAGATAAGCTTACAAGGCTTCCCAAGCCCACTAACTCCTAATTAATCTGTTTCAACCCACTAAACCCAGCCCAACTTATGTAATGTTACAAGCCTCATATTTCTAGCCTTTACAATCTTCCCCTAGGCTTGTGATATTAAATGTCTTCAACTTTTAGTCTTCAGCTTTGCTAACTTCTTTTGGCTTGAACTTCATTGGGCAACAACGAGAGACTTTTGGGAGCTTTCTCTCAATCAGCATCAGCTTGGACTTCAAATAATGAACAAGTAACGAGAGGAAGATTCTCGTGCACTTGCCTCTTTTGAAAGAAACTTTGCTCCTTGTTGAATCATTGGTAACCGTCTTGACATGTCTTTGTCTTCAGAGGCTAAAATTTTTGAAAAACCTCTATCTTTGCATTCTTGATTGTAGTTCTTGAACTGTCTGCATGTAGCTTCCCCTTAAATTGTGAACAGTTTCTTCTTGATCTTGAAAGCTTCATTTGAACCAACAAACTTCCCCTAAGCATCAAATTCTTCAGTAGGGTAAGTCCTTTTCCGGCTGGTTCTTCAACATGAATAGCAGCAGCAACAGAGTCCTTGACTTTTCTTTTCTTTTGCGTTTAACCTGCCATACACAACATGAAACAAACAACTAACCAGACAATGATGACCGGTTACTAGGTCAGCGGGTGAATAACATTATTTAACACAAACCCTAACATTGATTACGGGTTTCCCTTAAATACTTCCCCTGAACCTAAGGACTCTTCTCACTTTCCACGAGATAATACATATATGCCCCTAAGATAATGCCTATTCTCCCCTTCTCCCCCTAAAAAACGGGTCACTTTTGGGAGGGGGCATAATTTCTTGCACAAAACCCACAAAAAACATATTAAAACCTTTCAAATTAACCTGGCCATGGTTGAAAGAAAAACATTAAAAACTTAAGAAGACTCAAAAGAAACATAAAATTAAACAAATATGGACAAGTTACTAAATAGAAGGATTTATTGGGATCAAACCGTCTTTGTCTGAACTGAGGAACCCTTTTCATCATCTGTTACTCGAACACGTCCAGGTGATTGCCAATATTTTGATCCTCTTAAAACCCATGTTCCTCTTACTTGATTATCTTTTAGGTACATTAATTATTAACATAAGATAGTCACACACAAATCCTAGGTAATTAATACGTGCAGTCTATCAAGCTTGATCATTCCGTACCACATAGTTTCACATTCCCATATCCATAGTTTTGAATCTATTCTCGAGACTTGGTTGAGAAAAGAAAGAACAAATCATAAGAGATAGGGATAATATACAAGGACTTGTACGATTTCAACTCAGAGGCATTTTTCAGTCAGGTGGTAACCTTTCATCAAACACATAAGCCTAGTCGCAAAGTCAGGGCTGAAGGGTTTTGGACGCTAAAGGATCTCTTTTGTTGTGCACATTGGCATCTTTTGGGGTGTAAATTATATACAATGATCTACAAGCACATTAGTACAGACTAACCAGGTCTTTGCTCACGCAAAATAGAGGAATGTCTGACTAACACGTCGGTACAGTCTACACCAGGTCTTTGCTCACGCAAAACAGAGGCGAGACTAACTAACGGCTTTGACATCCTCAGGTCTTTGCTTACACAAAACAGAGGGGACGCTGACTTTTTGAGATTTTTGATTTAACACTCTGGACTCCGGCGTGTGTATCGGGAACAATTTTGCAGTCAAATAGAACATGCACTTAACCTAAGTGTGTGTTTCTCGTCAAATGTCATACTTTATCTTTAAGTGTTGTGACGCATACCTTTGTCTTTGGAACTGAGCCTACCGAGCACATCACCTTGGATCATGTTTTTCACTTCAGCCTTACGCGTGTCAGTCATTCTCAGAATGGAAATATTTCATTTCCCTCCTCCTCAAACACACAAACGAAAGATTAAAAATTTAAAAAGCACAATTTGAAATGAAATTGAAATGAGGGCTCCATTTTTATATTATTTCTTTTCTTCCCCTTGCTTTTTTTATTTTTAATAACAATTTTTTCATTATTATTATTATTATTAATTATTATTTTTTTATTTTTATTTATTTGAATACGATACACTGACACACAAACGAAACAAAGAAAATTTAAACAAAATTGGCCAAGCTAACCTTCAAAGTTATCCTTTGAAATCATAGCGAGTTTGGTTTTGTTTCATGCTTTACCATACTTCACATCAAACAATCAAGAAACAAACAATTCAGACAGTACCTTGCTGATTTTTCAGATTTACCTCTCACAGGGAAACATACCCACCATTGAGAATTTTCATGACATGAAGTGGAGAGATATATCATATCCTGCACCTAGAACAATCACTATCACAAACAAACAAGGTTAATGAAACTCCTCCTTGACTGTTCTTGCACAACGTGAGAGATTAGTTAGCCATTGGTACCTAGGCCATTGTGGTTCTGGGTATTCCTAAAGCATCCAGAAATGTAACTTCTTTTATGCACATTCCCTTTGAGAAATCAGGAATTGGTGGTTGAATAGCTTTTGATTTTGGTTTCCAAATTTTAGGTAATTTAACAGTTGTTTTAGTCGCCTTTAGAGTTGTGACTTTAGGTGTTTCAACCTTCTTCAAATTAGTTTCATTTTTCAAAATAGTTTTAGTTACCTTGGGAGTGGCAACTTTAGGTTTTTCAAACTCTTGTTATTTTGAAATTGGTTTCTTCACCTGTTTTTGAAAAATTTTATAACTTGGAAAACTAGAAGTTTGATTGGAGAGCTTTCTTTGCTCTTTGGCAGCCCCCCAATTGCCATCAGATTGTTTAACCTTAGGAATTACAGTCTTCATTGCCTTTGGTGGTTGCACCTTCATTGGCTTAGACTGATAGAAATTCTGAGATGAAAACTTCTAGTTCACATGATAATCAGGCTCATAGGAGTGATAAAGACAGTTTCTTGCAATGTGACCAGGAACTCCACAGTTGAAACAAGTCTGCTTCTTTGGGTAGCAGTCAGATGTGTATCCATTTCCAGTTTTACTTTGCTTCAAGTTGGGTATCTTTTGTTGATGGGGTCTCATCATCACAGTTGGTTTAGATGACATTTGAACAACAGGAGAATATTCCTTTTGATCTGAACTTTTGGACTGCTGCTGTTTCTTAGGATAGTAAGGCTGATATAGTCTATTCACACAATTTCGGGCAACATGTCCAGGCTTCCCACAATTGTGGCAGGACTGTTTCTTTGGAAAAGCGGGAGGCTGGGAAAATTGTCGAACAGTGGATTGCCATTTTGGTTTAGCAGCATGCTTGTGAATCCAATATGTTTTGCCATCAGGACGAGTGGACAAGACATACTCCCGCTTTATAGGCACGTGTTGGTCATAAGCATTGTAAACTTCAGGATAAGGGACAAAGTTTTGAGGTTTAGATTCCCTTTCTTGTTTCACATGATCAGGTTTCCCAAATACAAATACCCCATGGGTTGGGGAACCTGCAACCTGTGGTTCCTTCTCCTTTTTCAAAGATTTCATATGACCATCATTCTTCCCAATAGAAAACACACCAAATGACGTTTCTTCACCAAAAACATTTGATCCAGTAAGTTTTGATGCGTACTTGGATACATCAGCAGTAAA
The DNA here is from genome assembly GCA_039602395.1 of Deinandra increscens subsp. villosa. Classification (NCBI taxonomy): domain Eukaryota; kingdom Viridiplantae; phylum Streptophyta; class Magnoliopsida; order Asterales; family Asteraceae; genus Deinandra; species Deinandra increscens. The sequence goes on from JBCNJP010000017.1 coordinate 23,785,465, forward strand.
CTTAGGAAATTCAACTCTGTTAGATTTAGAGTCATTGCATTCACTGTCCTTCTCAATAGTTACATTATCTTTGCATGAAACAACTTTATTGGTGTGAGTAGGAGGAGCAGCAATTTTTATAGGACATGCGTCAAGCTTGCTTTCAATAGACATGCTTTTCTTTTTACCATATGTAGCTGTTTTTTCAATAGCAGCCATTTTTTCTTTCTGCTCAGCAGTAAGAGGCAGAGAAATCATGTCACACTTTAAAGGGGAAGGAACATTGTGAGTGGATGTTTCTACATTTGCTTCAGAGTAAAGTCCTAATCCTGATTGAGCTTTCACATGTTTAATTATTTCATTAGAGTTATAAAAATGATGATTGGCCTCCATCATCTTTGAATGAATTGTCTGATGTTTATCTAAGATAGATTGGGCAGTGCTAAGTTTAGTTCTAAGATCTAGAACTTATTTATTTAACTCTTCTACCTTAGTTTCAGATTATTTATAAAAAAACCTTTGTAATCACTTAGTTGATGTTCAACATAGTTAAGTTCCTATTTGGTAGCTTCTTATTTTTTCTCTAAAATTCTAGTGCGATCCTTACATTCTCTAACTTCATGTTCAGTTTTCTCATGATTTAAGCATTCGTAAGTAAATTTAGATTTCCAGTCTTCAATGAAAGATTGACATGTAGGGTTCGGACACTCCGGAGTTTGAGAGTTAACACTAGAAGTACTCGTTTGAATGCCTGCCATAATCTTTTCACGAGTGGAAATTTTATTATAAATGAAAACTCAGCAACCTTGAACCGCTTGAAAAATTACAACACGAGGTGCAGAAAAATTCAACGAACAATACCCCGTCAAAAATAATGTGCAACCACTTGAATTGAGTGGTCGTTTACTGCTTTCAAAACCGGATGATGTGGGCCACTTATCCTAAATAATACCCGAAGGCAATTTCGTAATATTTGGATCTTCACTTTACGTGTATTAAAATTTTGAAATCCCACGAAATTTTAGTCTTCTTCTTCACAGTACGTAAATTAAACTTCCGCGACTAGAAACCTGCAACTCACGTTCAAACTTCAAAGGATTTTGACCGAGAGCTTGAGCCGGACCGAACTTAACAACTAACCGAGAAGCATGAGATGGACGTAAACCCAAGACGACCGAGAAGCTTGAGATGAACCGGGAATCAAAGCCGAACACCCGAGAGCGAACCAAAAACCTATCGAGATCCGAGAAACCTTGAGCCGAACCGGACACTAGCGGTCCGAAATGAACACCTTGCGAAAACGAACCGAGTACCACATCGCCGAACCGGAGACTAAACTATTCGAAACCAGATCTTGATGACCCGAACTGAATACTCTTTGTTGCCGTGGACCTGTCATTTGAACCAAAACTCAACAGTAGAACCGTAAACCTCTTATCGGAACTGGAAACTTGACGACTCGAGTCCGAAATCTGAAGACCGAACCGTAAAGTTAATTTAAGGAGTGTGATTGAGAGCCGAACCATAAAGCTTTGATGCCCGAAGACAACACAACTGAAAACCTCAATTAGTACGAGAACTCCAATTTTAATCGAAACCTCATTTCCTTTTTTAGAGAACCACGTGAATCTCCTATCAACTTCAGTTAATCACATCCCTAATCTTTCTTGAATAGACCGAAATAGGGCTGCCAATCCACCCGAAATACCACCGGAACCCAATATTTGAACATGAAACCTGTGTCGAATTTGAACTTGATCGAAACCAGCGGAAAGAAAATTATATAGGGTAGGGGTCCATGGAAAACCATTCATTTTTGAAAAACCTCGAAAACCATTTTCTAACCATTGATTTAAAATTGATGGTTGAGATTAAACGAGGGCAAGACTGTAAAATGTATAGGTTTAATGAAGGTCATAATAGACAAATCATAATTATATTAATTAATGTTTTAATTAGTTTTATCTCTCCAATCTTCCATTTTCTAAAATCTATTATTCTCTCTCTCTATCTCTCCCTCCTTTAATTTAAATTTCCAGACCAAGTTATAGAAAAAAATCGAACATACTTCAAAAAAAAACAAAAAAAAACGTTTATTATAAGTTCATCACTCTCGTCACTGTTGTTACATAGGTGTAACAACAATTTCATGTATATTTTTAAAGAAGAAAAAACGTCACTGTTATGATGAGAAGTTGAGATGAAACAAAGTTTGTTACACCGGTGTATCACTAGTTCATTACTATCATTACTATCGTCAACGTTTTTATGAGAAGTTGAGATGAAACAAATTTGTTACACCAGTGTAATTACTTGTATAAGGCTAAAGTTAGACTTATGTAACCATTTTTAAATTGAGATGTAGATGAGATACAACCCACGTTACATGTGTGTAATCACAATTTACATGATAAATCAAATTAAATAGTGGCAATCTAACAAACCCCAATTACATTTGTTTAGTCAATTCGTAACTTCATAATTATAAGAGTAAATTACATTTTTTGTCCTTTAATTATTACCAAATTGTATTTTTTGTCCTTTAACTTCACTAATTTTTTTGTTTGTCCTTTAAACTTAAATTTGTTTCATCCTTTGTCCTTTAGACTAACACCAGTTAAATTTTTCCGTTAGTTTGAGGGCAAAAAAGCTAAGGGGTTCATTTTGTAATTTTGTAAACATCTATACCTAATATATAAAATAAAAAAAGCTTTCCCAAGTCAACACCTACTTCATCTCTCTCTTCTCTCCCGTCTCACTCTAACAGCCACCATCGGCAAGAAGAAAAGGATGAATGGACATCAGGTTGTTGAATGGCGTTTTAGGTTCAGAAAAAAGAAGAAAAGGATTCCAGACCACCGGTGACCCCCACCGGCGACCCCCACTGTTGACTTGCGGCTGTTGTTTTTTTAGGGTTTGGATGGAAATCGAGAATGGAACTCAAGATCTAAAGGGGAAGAAGGGGGTGGGAGGAGTGAAACGAACGGAGAGAGAGGAGGTGCCGCCACCACCTGACCGCCCCCGCCACCGGAGACTGGTTGCGGAAACAGAAACCCTAGCCGCCGCCGCCACTGGTTGCGGAGTCACCGTGATTTGACGCGAAAACCCTAGCTGCCACCACCTGAATCCGATCTATTTGGTGTTGCTGGTGGTGGCGGCGACAGGTGTTGCTGGTGGTGGCGGCGGCGGCTAGGGTTTTCGCGTGGTGGCGACGGCTAGGGTTTTCGCGTGGTGGCGACGGGTGGTTTGCCGGAAGAAGAGGCGAGGGAGGTTGTGGTACGCCATAAGAAGAATCAAGACCGCCGCCACTGTACCTCGTCGGAATCGTGACCTAAGTCGTCGGAATCGCCACTGTACCTCGTCGGAATTTGCGGAGGTTCTCCGGTCAGAGCTCGCTACCTCCGACCAAGAATGGAGGACAGCTGGTTATCACTTTCAATTTTAAAGGGTTTTTAAAATAACCCTTTAGCTTTTTTTTATTTTATATATTAGGTATCGATGTTTACAAAATTACAAAATGAACCCCTTAGCCTTTTTGCCCTCAAGTTAACGGAAAAATTTAACTGGTGTTAGCGTAAAGGACAAAGGATGAAACAAATTTAAGTTCAAAGGACAAACAAAAAAATTAGTGAAGTTAAAGGACAAAAAATGCAATTTGGTAATAGTTAAAGGACAAAAAATGTAATTTACTCTAATTATAACTTGAAAACTTATGATTACCTAAGTGTAAGTAACATAATATAATATAATAGATGGAGACTTGGATTATCATGATTACACAAATTTAACATGTCTTCTTCATGTGCATCATCATTATCTTCAATGACGTCTTCATGTACATCATCTTCTTTCACATCTTTGTTCTTCGAAATCGTTGTTACACCGCTGTAACAACTACGAACAATATATAAAAAAACACCAAATTAGAGGAAATTATAAACCAAATAAACATCTCTAATCTTCAAATCTGTACATAATGATCAAAACTGAGACATTTCAAAAGTAAATAGTTATGATGATTTATGGAGTATAAATATGGAGTGTATTTATGATGATTTAAAGAAACAAATGGTTTCTTAAAATAGTTTATGTGAAATTTACCTTATTACCTTTTTAATAAAAGAAATAATGGAAAATAGGAGGAATTATTTGATTGGTTGAAAAAAGTTTTCCAGGTTTTCCAAAAACTAAAGTGTTTTCCAATGATCCCTTTTATATATATATATATATATATATATATATATATATATATATATAGTGAAAAGTTCATTGTAGACACCTCCATAAGTGTAGACAGGTAGACACCCTTTTTCACCATTAGATCTCTTGATCTAATGGTTGTGATTAATTTTCTTTTTCTTTTTTTCTTTTTTCTCATTAATTAGAAACTTTCACATGTGAAAAAGAGCTATTTCACATGCGAAAGTGTCTACAATGAACCTCACCCATATATATATATATATTTATATATATATATATATCTTCAAATTTATCGCTTGTCAATTATAGAGAAACACATAAATATTATTATGAACCCTAATATTTTTTCAACACCGTTAACCACAAAACCTGCAAAAATTTGATGAAGATCGTTAAATGCTTGAATCATGATATCGTGTGAGCCTCGAAACACTTATTTCTTGGCTCTGATACCAATTGTAGGATCAGAATCAGCGACCAAACATGATATCGATCTCGTATACACTTGCGGAATCCGTGTAGACGAGTGATTCAAGAACAGAGGTGGAGAAAACGAATTAAACACAATATAAAAAAAATACTTAAACCTTGAATTCAGAAAATACGATGCACACGAATCCTTGGATTCGTCTTGTACACGATTTCTAGAGAGAAATCGAATTCCCTTGCTCTCCCTGACTCCCCAATCTCTCTGGAATGGCCAACCCTAAACTAGAAGGCTTATGTGTGTTTATATAGACACACACATAAGCTTACAAGGCTTCCTAAGCCCACTAACTCCTAATTAATCTGTTTCAACCCACTAAACCTAGCCTAACTTATTTAATATTACAAAATATTACAAGCCTCATATTTCTAGCCTTTATAAAAGCAAAACCCCTTCTTTTTCATTCTTTTCTACAATAGACCACACCCCCATCTAGCTATTTCAAGCCCAACCATGAAGGACTAATTGTTCATCAATTATTCTCACGTAGTTTTTGTAGCTAATACAAGGTATAGAAGTTATACTATTTCAAATGTTTAGTTATAATTATTCTTGTGTTCTTCCAATCTAAAACAAACTGGAACATCCTTTTATTAACTCGACGTTATTATAAACGAAATTCTCATGCCTATGACTTGAGTTAAAAGTAAAAGAGAAAACAAAGAGTGGACAAAAAGTGCACTGTTAAGCTCGATAAAAATATCAAAGCAACATGTTTCTTTATTTTTATTTTATTTATATGTATGCATGACTAAATTCTTGGTTTACAAAAATTCTAAATTGACCTAACTAAACATTAGTATAATTAGTGGGCATTTTTCTCTGGTTCAAATCTATATATATAATAAAAGAAAAGTTTTTGGCATCACAATTTGCCATGTGGCACCACCACATTCATCCTCAATAATTTTTCCCGCCAATTCTCCTAATTATGGAAGTGATTTGTATTTCCAATTTTTTATTTATTGCATTCTAAATTATTTAATAACCAATTATTTAATTACTAAATATATAAAAATACATAATTGTTGTAGATTATTATTGTATTTATAGTTTTTTTTTAAAAGTCACCTGTGTAACACACGGGGATAAAAAACTAGTAAGGTATAAAAAAACATGTAGTGATGTAAACGTCTAGACAAATAAATAATGGGTTAACTTTAAATCGTTATCTATCAAAATGATTATTCTACTAAATATTTAGGACTTATAAACCTTAAAGCACAAATTAGTAAAATAAGTTATTTAGTGACAGTTAGTTGAGTTCATATTAACCGTAAATTGGAACGTTTTGGCTAACGGGCTTATTTTCAAGCAAATGCTAGAGATTATATATATAATTATATATATATACTAAAAAAAGTAATCAACAAAACCAAATTTTTATTATAAATTTGGAGTATGACACCAGTTGGATGAACCTTGTGATATATATTTGTGATTGAAAATATGTCTTAGAATCATGTATATGTGTTATAGGACATGCCTAAGACAATATTTCACTTCGGACCAGTTCAAGTATTATCAAAAAATTAGCTAGCACAAGTGAGTTCACGGCCACTTTTTAATATATTTCTTGGGGAAGGTTAACATATATAAAATCTTGATTATCATATTGCAAGTGGTATATCTTATTACACGAATTGATATCTGGTATAGCAAAAATAGTCCCATGCAGCTTATAACGGTAATTTAAGGAATAAAGCGTGATAATTTAAGATGGATCCATTAGGTGTGACGACCCTACTCGTGGTTAGTCGCTCTAACTTTGACGGGAGGTCAAGCAAGTACATAATGAGTCATTTCTGGTTGATGTGTGCTATATAACATTAGTGGGGCAATAATCGGGAGACAGGGTTAAGTAGCGTTATAAGGGCTCATGGTAGTAAAAATAGTGTTATTGTTGAAATAAACAATAACGCGGTAGATCTCAGGAGTACTTTTGTATGTATTAGAAAGAATCGTTTTAAAGCTAAATTTTGTTCATCAAGTTATCAAAACCTGTAAATTCACCAACTTTATGTAGACTTTCAAGCATGTTAATCTCAGGTGAATGACATATGAAGTGGCCGTCCATTAATAAAGGAGTCGCACGCTAGGAACAAGTTTTTTGGGGGATTTCACATGCATTTCTTTATATAATAAATGTTTTAAAATTTTTGTTTTGATGCGAACTCATATTTATTTCCTTTGGGTTGTAACCTAAATTCTATAAGAAGTTATTTTATGAATGGTTTTTAAATTAAAATCATATAGTGGTCATTCGGTATAATCATAGCTATGAACCATGATTGTCACCCCTCGTTCTTCCGCAATCGTGTCCTGACGGGGTGTGACAGATTGGTATCAGAGCCAATGGTTATAGAGAACTAGGATGCATCGGAGGTCCTAGACTATAACCAGTTGGTTCACATGTTGGGTAGAACGTGCTTTAGGTAATATTGTAATTATATGTTAAATTTTTCTCTCGTGTCTAAATTTAAATATATTTTCATATGGAACCTGAAAGGGTTATACTCTGGTTATCCAACTCTCGGGAGATGGATCGGGGAAGTGCAACAAACGTGGTATCCCTAAGGGGAACTGTGCAGGGAAATATCCATGTAGCGACACCTGTACGTGGAAACGAGGAAGGACCTGAGGAAGATCCCCAAGAAGAGACTGAACCAGAAGGATTATGCGAGGTACCTGTGATGGATGTGATAGAGTTAGCGGTGGCGGCAATAAATTACGGACCAATGAGGATCAAGGACGGGTCATGGGCACCAAGCTCTCAACTTAGGGAAGCCAACATAGATCGCTATTGCACCGAGTCTGGAGAAGGGAACGTGGGAAACGTCCCATGAAACTTTGAATTTAGAGAGCCATCCACTCGACCTACCAGGAGGGCCTCGGCAAGTGAAGAGGCAATTCATTGCAATGTTCGACATATCGAGATAGACCGACATGACGGGGAGCTGGGAGAACTACGTGCTAAACTACAAATGGTTGAAAGGATGGCATTGTCTACTAAAGCACAATACAATACAAAGATTAACTAGCTTCGGTTGAGGTTCCTGACGATAGAGCATCGTTTGGGGGAGGCATATAGGATGGCGTCGCATCATGAATCCTACCTTGGAGTCATCGGGACTTTTACTTCGACGGAGTTCCCTCCATAGTTGTAAATCACCAGATTAACCCAAATTTTGGTCTGGCCATTAGATGGCTAGAAAATCGGATATGCTAACTATATGTTTTATGATAATAGTATATGATGATCCAGGAAATTTAGTTTTAATCTGGAATCATTAAACTAGGGTATAACCAACCGACTAGATGATAGTCGGAACACGGATAGTATGTCTCTTATTTTTGTGAATATGGACGATCCAGATAATTTTGCTTTAATCTGGAATCGTGGATCTGGGTGTAACAAAACTAGACAAGCGAGTTTTTTTTTATGTTAGAGCATATTCCTATGCTAACGTGTGTCTCGTGTATTGTATCTAATCTAGAGCATCTGTGTGAGTCAAGATAGTCAATTGGCCGTACCAGATGGTCAGCCGTACCAGATGGTACGTGCGCACCAAATGGTCTAGTAGGAGGTACACCGGCCAGTAGGTAAGTGACTATAAATAGTTTAAGTTAGAGAGAGTCTAGTTAGTTCTGTCATTCATATCATAACTGTGTGTGTTCAAGGTGTTTTCTCTCTCTACATTGTAACTCTTAGTGAATCAATAAAGCAAAGCTTTATTTACTCGTTTGTGTTTCTCCGATTACTAAATCATGCAGTAGTAAGATCGTCAAGTGGTTTTACAAGTGGTATCAGAGCATTTGGTTGCTCTACTGCTGTGATTTTGGTAATTTTTCGGTTTCTAAAGAGAGAAAGTGTGGCTTTTCTTCGTTTTTCATCAAATATTCACAATTCCGAGTGTTTCAAAGATGAAAAATGATTTATGAGTGTTCCTAGTGAGTTTTCGCACCTCTCTATAGCAAATTCTAGTCCAAATTGTCAAAATTCACGAAAATCTGTCGATTTCTGTTTGGTACGTTTCTGGTACGCTCGAAGAACAATCTGGTACGCCGCTGGTCTGTTTCTCGTACGCAAGGCAATCTTCAAGTTGGTCCGTGGTGGTTATTTTCTGGTTCGTTGACAGTTACTACATACCATTTGGTTCGTCGTACCAGTTTCTGGTACGTTGAGTTTATTTGGTCCACTGTTGGTTCGTGAAGTTTATGATACGTTGAGTATTTTTGGTTCACTGCTAGTACGTGAGTTAAACTGGTACGTTGGAGGTTCATTTGGTCCGCTGATTGATTTGGTCCGGATTTGGTACGTTGAGAAACTTTTGGTACGCTGGCAGAATACATGTGTTCACTAAAACTGACGTAACTTGAAAACCGTTAAGAGTTACAAGAGCTAATACCAGTCAAAACGTTCATCTCGACAAGATCTAGACTTTTAATCGCCTAAAGGCCCGTACCCTCCGGTTTGAACCCCAAAATCTGCTTGGAAGACGTCCGTTTTTTAGTTTGAAGTTTTTGCGTTCGGTATTGTAATTTCAAGATGAGCAATTTTCAAGCATTTTCAGCTATGCAAACCTCGATGCAAGCCATGATGAACTATGATAATGAAACTGGAACAACCCAGAAAGTTCCTAAATTACTTCGTTTGGAAGATTATCATAGCTGGAAGAAAAGATTTGAATCTTTCATATAGAAGATGTTGATTGTTGGGTTCCGATTGAAAAACAATATGAGTATCCGTTGATTGCTAATACTTTACCAAATTCGATAAGTGATTTTGAGCCTGAAGAAAAGAAGGTTTTTGCAAGAGAAAAGAAAACTTATAGTTTCCTCATGATGACATTACCTAAAGATTTGATGCATCAGTTTAAGAATTTTCCAACTTCGAAACAATTATGGGATCCTATTAAGGAAAGATGTGAGGGTAATGATCAGTACAAGAATACTCGAAAGAAAGTTTTAAAGAAAGAGTTTGACAATTTCGGGATTTGTGAGAATGAGAAGATCACAGATTTGATTGCAAGGTTTTCACATTTGATCAATGAACTTGACATTATAGGTGTGAAGAAAGAAGATGATGAATTAAAGGAGAAATTTCTGGAAGCTCTACCTGAAAAGTGGGAGAATTTTGTGATGATGTTTTCTAATGATCCAAACTACTCAAGTTGGACATTCAATCAGCTGATAAGCAAATTACAAGCTCGGGAAATGGAATTACTTGTGAAAAAGTCAGCAACTCCTGAAATATATTTTGGGGAGAATTCTGCTACTGTTCATGCTAATACAAAGTCACATTCTATTTCAAGTAGTAATCCACCAGTAATAGCTTTTCTTGCTGGAATGTCTGAAAACACTGGTTATTCTTCGGGTTGCAGTTTGACTATTCCTGATAGATCATCAAGCAAATCTACTTCTAATCAAGCAACCGAAGATCTAGCTGCTTTGTTATGTGCTTTCATATCGTCTTCGTCTGGATCCATATTTAGTCAAATTGGTAATTCTGGTTTGGTTCCGGAGGATCTAAAACAGATGGATGAGGATCAGCTAAATAAATTGGATTTGGATTGGCAGTTGGCTATGAATGTTGAAAAATGAAGACGGTTTATGGCCAAACATGGCAAGAATTCTGTTATGGGAGAAGCCATACTGGGTTTAGATAAGTCCAAACTGAAATGTTACAAATGTTCTAAATTAGGACATTTTGCTCGAGAATGCAAGCAATCTGCTTCTAAACAAAGAAATTTGGATAATCATGATCACAATAAAGAGGCAAAGGCTCTAGTGACTGAGGGAGGTTATGATTGGGCTGCAGATTTTCCAGATGAATCTGCATTTGTAGTCCACTCTTCAGAAACTTATGGATTAATAGCTAATATTGAGGTTGAATCGAGTGGAAATGCCTCTGAGACCAATACATCTTAAACTAGTGATTCTGAAGTTAGTGGGTATGAGTCAACATGTGAATTTTGTGCTCCAAAAGAAAGAAATATTAGAGAATTGATTTCTGATAAAGATAGTTTGGTTAATGAAAAGAAAGAGAAAGAAGAAGAGATAGAAGGTTACAAAAGAAAGTGTGAGGTTTCTGATGAGATTGTCAAAGCTAATGCAATGTTGCAAAAAGAAAAGAAGGTGTTGATAGAAGAGGTTTTAGAGCTAAAAGCAAGATTGGACGACATGGTTAGTTTCAATAAAGAACAGAACGTGAAGTTACAAAATGAAAATGCTGAGTTAGTTACAAAGGTTGAAAAGTGGGAGTTTGAAGCAAAAGATGTTGTTGGAGATTTTGATGCATTATATAAGAAATCAAAAGCACGAGTGGAATCGCTTCTGGTTACTAATTTTGAACTTCAGAAAGCTTATGATGAAATTATGGTTTCGAATAATGATTATCAAGTCCTCTAGTCAAAATTACAAGACAAAGTCACCGACCTGACAAAAGAAAACAGATTGTTAACAAGAAATGTAGAGATTTATCAAGGAAAGGTGGAAAAGGTCACACAAGAAATGTTTGATGCTCATGATAAAGCGAGAAGAGAAAAGTCTTTGTCTAACAGAGTTTCAGAACAATTGATAGAATCAGAAAAGGCTTTGGGTGAAGCTCAGAAAAAGATATCAGATATAAACGTTCAAATTCTGGATTTGAATCGTCAGTTGAATAATTTGAAAAATTCACATTCGTTCACAAGTTATTTGTGCAACGACGAAAATTTCAAAAGAGTATTTGGCGGTGAAGAGTTTAATCAGTTACCACCTCCATTGGTTCAAACTGATCCTCTGCCTGATGTTACATCTTCTGAAGTAACTGGTGATTATTCTGAGTTTGCTATTGCGAAGTCTGCTTTGAAGAAATCCAAGAAGTCAAAGGAGAAAGTGGAAAAAGAGGAGAGTTTGGTTGATAAATCCACAACAAAGTTTGTTTCTGGTGGATTGATTTCAGAAGAGGGAGTTGGTTCTGTAGGAAAACAAGTGGAAAAGAAAGAAAAGCAGTTGCATGAAGACAAGGTCGCTGCTAAACTAGTCGGAGCTAACAAGTTGAAGGATATTAAAGCTTCGTTCAATCAAGCTGCTAAAGCTGGTTCTTCGAGTTCTCAAATAGATTTATCAAGACTACCTGGTTACTAATGTTCAGGTTTGGGTAGTGAAGGAAAGCAGTTTGACAGGAATGTCAAGAAGAATATGCCCAAAAAAGTTCCAAAGGAAAAGAAAGACACAAGCTTAGAACAAATCTATTATTTGGCTCAAGTGTTCATGTCTACAATGGAAAAGGGATTTGGAGGGAAGATTCAGAAGAAGGTTTCGTCTGAAAGTTCTTCTCGAGATGCTCACAAAGTTAAGGATTCTTCATTATCTGGATCAAATTCTACTCCTCGAAGTCCTACTTCTAAATGGGTTCATTCCAATTGTTTTCGGGTTTTTGATAATGATTTTTATGATGAATTTGAGTCTGATGATAGGTATAATGCATTTCAGGACAAACCACAATCTCAACGATCTTATCATTTGTGTTATCAGTGTCGTCGAAAGGGACACATGGCAAAGGATTGTCTTGAATTGGCAAAAAGATCATTTTCTAACAACTCTGCCACCATTATTGATGAATCAGGCAGAATTTTTACTAAATCCACACTTTTCAAATCGAAATCTAAACTGAAACAAATTTTCAAATTTGATTCTAGTGTTGGTGGGTCTTCACAGGATGATGACTCAGTAAAACTGACATAGCCAAAATGCAGTGGCGACCTAAGATGGTCAGCAAGGCTGCAAATGATTTTGTGCAAGACACTGGTCGACCAGAAGCTGTGTGCTTCGGGTCCTTTGAAGTTTAATCATTTAAAATCAGTGTGCAGGTTTCTTCAAGAAGACCTGTTGGTGTTGTGAAGTTCGTGCTTCAAGAAGTTGTTGGTAGTG
>JBCNJP010000017.1:23798547-23831517 GCA_039602395.1 Deinandra increscens subsp. villosa
CATGATAAGTAGCAAAACATAATTTTCCTATTTTTATCGTAGAGCCTCCATTATCTTCTCTTTCAACTCTTCATAGGTTTTCTCAATCCCAACAATCTTCTATTCACTAATAAGATATGAAAATCTTGATACAAGAGCCGTAATATTTTCATTATCATAATGTTGAAAGTTATCAGACTCTTTGTTCAACACATTTCTTCGACTCTTCTTGTAATGATCATTGCCTTCACATCTTGCTGATAACACATCCCATAATTGCTTACTTTTCTTGCAAGTGATAAATTGATGTAGCAATTCGGTAGGTAAAGCCATAGTAAGATAACCAAACACTTTTTGCTCAAGCTCATAACTTTTCCTTTCGGCAACATCAATATTGTAAATTTCTTTATAATCTCCTTGATCAGTTGGATGCATGTAAAGCTTTCGAATTGGAATCCATAAATCGATATCATTCGTGCTAATATAAGCAGAAAACCGTTGTTTCCAATTTTGATAATTTTCCAACTTTAACAACTTGGGAACTTTCTGACTTGTTTCGATTTCGTTGTCAAAATTAATCAACGTTTGCATCGCGTTTTGCATAACGGCAAAAGCATGAAAATCCGACATTTTGAAAATTTAAAATCTGGTAGGCGAACTGAACCCGAACTGAAGAACCTTATCCGAACCTAGCCGAACTGAGAACTTACACGAACCTTTCCGAACTGAAATATTAATCCAAACTAAAGTAATATCCGAACTTGTCCGAACCTGAACTCAAACTCAGCTGAACCGGTACTTCGGATAAACGAACTGGGACCGAACCTATCGGAACCAAACTTAGATGAACCAAACCTAAACGAAGGTGTCCGAACCTAGACTTCGGGTAACCGGACCTGATCAAACTCACACAAACCTGAAGGCCTATTACCAGCCAAAACGACCATCTTCAAAATGTTCGTATTTTCTATCCAAACTGGGTTTAAATATTATACAATGATGAATACAGTTTATTGGTACATTCAATGTAAACGCTTGTTTTATTTCACAATCTCTCATATTTCGAGATTGATTTCTACAGATTTAGCTGTTGGTTTTTGAACCACGAGGCCCATTACCAGTCAAAACGTCCGTATTTTCTATCCAAAATTGGTTTAAGAATTATACTTTGATGAACACAATTTTTTGGTACACTTCGCGGAAAAAGTGCAAAGTTTTTCGCTAAGCAGAACTTCAAGTTCGCTAAAGCAGATTCAAGTCCGCTAAATAACACGTGAAGTTCGCTAAGAACACAGGAAGTCCGCTAAGGCCATCTTCAAAGCTTCAAAACTTGTTAAATTTCTGGAAAAACTCGATGAACAGTGAAGAACACGAAGAACACAAACCTGTACAGCCCTCTTTGATGCACTTAAATCCACCCAAAAACATAAGGTAAACACGGATTGATGATGGAATCGTGTAGACTAACCATCGACGAAGACATTCTGGCCAAAAACACCTTCCGAATAACAGCCATGATCATCGAATCTGACCCGAAAAACCCCCATTTCTGGAAAACATGAAGAACACCAAGAACGCACATAGTAGTGTGTGTTTTTCCAGAATCTTCAAATCTGATGCGAGTTAGACGAAACCGATGCTTCCAATGGATCCAGAACACGTTTTCCACTAAGAATCATGCTTCATTTCATCCAAAAACATGAAGAAAAACCCAGAAAACCAAGAATCAAACTCAAAAATCTTCAAAAACCCCAAAAACGGGAAAACTCTAACAGCTTCGAAAAACAGCTCGGATCTCCAATTTTCTCACAGATCTGAATATGTAGAAGATAAAAATAACATCTAGATGAACTCCATAACACGAATCAATCATCCATATCATCAGAATCCATCCAGAAATAAAGAAAAAATAGAAAAAGTCTCTAAAAATGAGTTTTCTCATCTTCACCCATTCAAGCTCAAAATCACAGATTCGAGTGACCAGATTCACGGTGAGATGAATCTGATCGGTACCCGCTCTGATACCATTTGTCAGGACCGATTTTCACATCAAGAATCTTGACTTTGAGCAAGAACGAGGACCCGCTTCGAAAACCCGAAGGTAACAATGATGATGGAGAAGAATCAAGGATATCAAACACATAAGAAAGATGATGATCAAGTCGAATGATTTCATTGAACCGAATGATTAGTTACAAGAAATCATGTCAAACACTCTCTCATGGAAATCCATGACTCACTCTCTCTCTCTAGAATGGAAATCTCACACTCTACAAGAAAATCACCATCTCCACATTTGGAGACTCCCTTTACTTGTAATGGGCACCCTCACTATATATAGTGAGGGTGACTAACAACAGAAAACATAAATAAATGAACGAAATTACAAGTAAATCAAATAACATGAAATATCAATTAAATCAAAGTTCATTTAATTAATCCAAAGCTTGACTCGCTCGAACCGATATTCCGTTGACTTTTACGTTGACCGTTGACCCGAACGGTTGACTTTTCCAGAAAACGGTCTTCAGTCCAAACTCGCAAGCCTCGATCATCACAACCCAGTCTCTAAATCAATTCACATGGATTTTTCAGTCAAATGCTTCGGTAAACAGATTTTATGGCGTCAGTCATATAGATTTTAGTTCCAACAATTATATCGTCTGACTCACGGATAAAATACATGAAAAAGCCATAAGACCATTTGATCGATGTGTTAGGTAGACTCGGCAAATCAGAAAGTGTTCACATGTGATATACACTAAATCTGGTGCTTGACCTAGTGAACAACATCTTGATGCATATCTCACGATATATCAAGAAAAAGTTATGTGAAAAATAAAATGAGAAGCCACTGTGTATACATGTGTTCATTTTGCAAAGATTTAAACTTATTCGATTTTCTTTATTTTGTCAAACGATCGGACTTTCTCTGCGTATCGAAAGATCGACCTGATCGTTGTTCGTTTGACGTTCTGCTTTATTTTCATTGGTGTTTCGTATAACTCATCGGACTTTCTCTGCGTGTACGGGAGTACCGACCTGAATGTTGTTGGGTTATACGATTTCAACTTGTTTTATTTTTTATTTTGTTAAATCCGAGGCCTTATCTGCGTATCGAAAGATCGACCTTAAGGTAGACGATTTAACGTTCTTATTTATTTTTGCATGGAACACAGTTGACGAAATCATGAATACATTTACTTTGTGATTAAAATCACAAAATGTGATAAACAAAAGCATACCTGAGTATGTCTGATAGTGTGGGGTACACTGGTCAAAGTAAATCTAACAATACTTTAACATATCCAGATGTTATGAGTATGATTATGCCTGAGTTTAAAGTTGGACAAATTATATCTGCAATCGACATGGTTTATGTGCTATAATAATCGAAATTGAAGTACAGTTCAACATGTTATGTCCAATATGATCCCAAGTCGTGATCTTTCTCACAAAATACAAAGATAACGTTTGATTCGGTAATGCATTTACTTTTTAATATCAGAAACTACCAAAAAGAGTTTAGGTGTGTTTTGATATAAAGTTTTTAAAAACCAAAAAGATTTTGTTTCTGATTTGTTTTCGATTGATCAACACGGTATACGAAATCAATTTCAAAAGTCATAATATCTTAGAGTCTCGAAGAGACGTTTTGCTCCAAGATTATTTATGTTGGCAGGTTTCTAAGTGGAAAGAGAACATCATAACTTCAAGTCTTCTGAAGATTTTTTATAAAGAGATTACACACGATGCAATATCAGGTATTCAAGATTGGACTCATCGTCAAGTTGAGGGAGAGTTTGATCGAAGATACAAGATACAAGTTTTAATGGAAGAGTTGATACTGCACATCCCGAGGGGGAGTTTGTTAGTACCTATTTCCTGATCGTCATGTGAAGTATCTGGTACAAGATAAAGTCATGCATGGTAGCTGGAGTCCGAACCCTTGGCGAACTCCAAGTTCGGACAGGTCTGAACCTGGTCCGAACCTAAGGTTCGGCTAAGCGGGGTTTGCTCTAATATATATAGTTTGTCTTGTGCTGTAATTAGACCACTTGTACATTTGAGTCTTACTTCCTATCAGTGTACTCTGTGCTTCTCAGTGGTTGACTACAGATCCTTTGTATTTACATCTCGTGTCATCCTCGTTTAACATTAATTTCGATACGACTAAGTAGACAATCAACCGCTCACGCATTTTCAATCTCACAACTCGTCATTGAATTACAAAGAAATTCATCTATTTATCCACGATCGTCCTAATTTAAACGAACTGGTAGTTCGTCTAACACCGAACCCATCTGAACTGCCAGTTCGGATGACAAAGGTTCGTGCCAGTTCGGACTTGGTTCGTATAACAACAACATGTAGCTTTCTCTTGTTCAGATCTTCACACTGTCTTGTTCAGATACTTCACACAACGCACTAATTACGTACCAACAAAAGTGTTAATTTTTTTAAAAATATTTTATATAGCAAACTATACGTATTTTAAATATAAAAAACGCTCGTTTTTATCGTGTAATTTAAAAAAAAAATAATGTTGTATGTGAAAGTTATGAATGTTTAAAAAAATGGGGGAAGTAGATAAAAAGTCAACAAAGACGACTAAAACTAAAATACCCTTCATTTTTTTATTAGATCAAGATCCAATGGCTGAAAATCATTTTTATCTTTCTTATCCAAACCAAACTTCTCATTTGAACATCTCTTTATTACCCCAAATATAACATACAATCATCTCTTTATGAATGATAAAACTGTGAGATCATATCCAATAATTATTTAATAGTAGTTAAGTAAAAATTATATTTTTTATTGAATATAGTAAATTAGAGTATTTCGTATATCATAGCTGAAAAATAAATTGCTTAATGATTTACTTTAAATGTGTTTAGAATTACAATAATAAAAGTTATTATTATTTAGGACTACTTGAATTTTCAGAGAATGTCAAATGATAATTAAAACATGCTAAAGATGATAATTGAACTAATAAAAGTTATATTTCTGAATATAAAAGGGTATTTGACATTTTAATATTTTAATTGAATAAATCAACCACCCTAATATATTATATTTTTAATTAATAAATAATAGTAAATATTACTATAAATTAAAAAATTGAGTGTTACATCTCTTAATATTAGAAAATTCAAATAACTTATGTAAATTTGGTAAGTTAGTTTTTTTTTTTTTTTTGGAACGGCGATGTTTGGTCACGATGGGTTAGGACATCGCGCACCTATCCTACCTCCGTAGAGGAGGAGATGAGGGTCCACCCCACAGACAGCCAGACATGAGTGTCCTAACCGTGCCTCAGCTGGGGTCGTGTGGGGCATATGGACGTTCCCCGGGAAAACCATGCGACTGTCTAGCAGGCCCACATGGGACCTTCGTTGAAACCCGTAGATTTCAACCCAAGCTTAGACAGTTGCAAGCCTCCACAATAGCAAAACTATCTGGAGTAACCTGCGTGCTGGGTAAAACCGGTCGGCATCATGACTCGAACCAAGGTTGCCCTTGGTACTTAAGGAATATTAATAACTATTTATAATAAATTTTAATTAAATGTAATGTTGAACTTTAGATTTAGAAAGTTGAAATATTAAATTTGGAAATTATGAATTCTTAAATGAAGAAAATTTAAAATTGAGTGTGGTGTTGACAAGTGGACAAGCTTAGGTGTAGGCCTTAAAAAATGACATGTGGCATCCAACTTATTGCTTTATTAGAATGAAAGATATATATATATATATATATATATATATATATATATATATATATATATATGGGGAAGGATCCTGCGAAAACACCATTTTTTTGTGAGAACTGCGTAAACAAATCTTAAAACATACATAACTTTTTCATACGTTAATATTTTTTTAAAAAATTTGCACCAAAAGTCTTAAAATTATATTATCTTTAATCCTATAAAAGTTTTAATAAACTTAACGCTTTTTTTATTTTTTAAAATTTTTTTTTTGTGTGGTGCACATGTGCATCACAAAAAAAACTCATACTTTTAGTATGAGTTAATATTTTTTTTTCTTAGTCGCACCATATGTCATATATTTTCATCATTTTTTTGCGTTTTTATTGAATGATGCACATGTGCATCATACCAAAAAAAAAACGCTCATAAATGTGATATACATTAATAGTTTAAAAAGAAATTGCACCCTAAATCTTATAGTTGTGTAATCCTTTAGATTTAAAGAAAAAAATAGCATTTTATAACTTTTTTAATTATATGATGCACATGTGCATCACACGGAAAAAAAAACGTTTAGTTTTTTTTTTTAATTTTGCTCCAGATTTAAAGATAACGTAATTCTAAGACTTTTGGCGCAAATTTTATGAAAAATCGTTAACGTATGAAAAAGTTACGTGAGTTTTAATATGTGTTTTCGCAGTTTTCATAAAAAGATGTGTTTTCGCAGGATCCTAACCCTATATATATATATATATATATATATATATATATATATATATATATATATAGGTGAAAGTTCAAACACAAAGTGTTATTTCCGTTCGAAGCGTGCGAAGGCATCTGGGCCATTGATATAAGAAATCAATGGTTTAAATTTAGTCCGTATCTATTGCAATTATAAAAATGAAATTCTAAGAATGAGGAGAGCTGAGGGGTTTTATTGGTATAGCACCCTTTTCAAGTTCCTCCAATATTTTAAACGTCTATAACTTTTTTATACAATATTATTTTTTTTTTAAATTACACCATAAAAACGAGCATTTAGTTCTCTTTAATTCGAGTATAGTATTGCTATACTTTTTTTAAAGTTAAAAAACTTTTTTTAGAACTCGACTATGCGTCAGCTGACGTTTGCGTGATTATAAAATAAAGCATGCGTGATTATTGTATTTGGTGGCAAAATGGTGACAATTGCCTTTTTGACACCATTTTGCTACAAAAACATAGTTTGTTGGAAAATGGTGACAATTGCTTATGAGAATAAAGCTTGCGTGATCATCTATAACTTGCGTGATTAAGACCTGTACATTTTTTCACAACATATATGGTGGGAAAATGGTGACAATTGCTTATGAAATAAAACTTGCGTGATTATGTATAACTTGCATGATTATGACCTATACATTTTTTCACAATATATTTTGGTGGCAAAATGGTGACAATTGCCTTTTTGAGACCGTTTTGCTACTAAAACATATTTGGTGGAAAAACTTTTTTTTAAGTTGGTCTCCGTAAAGCTTGCGTGATTATAATATAACTTGCGTGTACAGAGGCTTTTTTTCACAACATATTTTGGTGGCAAAATGGTGACAATTCCTCTTTTTGACATCATTTTTTCTACCAAAAACATATTTGGTGGCAAAATGGTGAGAACTGCCCTTTTAACATCATTTTTTAAGTTCGTCTATGTGCTCTCGTATAACTTGCGTGATTATGTAATATAACGTGCGTGATTATGACTTACATGTACATAGGTTTTTTCAAAATATATTTTGGTGACAAAATGGTGATAATTGCCGTTTGACACTATTTTGCTACCAAAATATATTTGTGGCAAAATGGTGACAATTGCCCTTTTGACACCATTTTGCTACCAAAAACATGGTAGCAAGATCTTGCATGATTATCGAACGTGGGCGGACAATTTTACCCCCCTTTCGCACGCTTCGCACGCAAAATGCCCTTTGTACAATAACTTTCCCTTATATATATATGTGTGTGTGTGTGTGTGTGTGTGTGTGAAAGTTCAAATACAAAGGATAAAAATTATGCGAAGTGTGCGAAGACATTTAGGCCATTGATCTGTGAAATTGATGGTGCATATCAACTTATTTCTAATCCAGGTTTGTATATAAAAAGTTAAGCGTGAGAAGAATCTGGAAGGGTAAAATTGGTATAACCTAGCATTGTTTACATTTTTAAGTTTCCCCCATCTTTTTTAAACGTCTATAACTTTTTTATATGACATCGATTTCTAAAAAAAATTACACCATAAAATCGAGCATTTAATTCTTAGAACTCGTTTATGTATCCTCGTAACCTTGCGTGATTTATGAAATAAAGCTTGCGTACTACAATATGTGATCAAAGGAGTTTGTTCACTATAGTGACTTCTATCTTCATGAGCAGTAATGAGTGCAGTAGATGTTGCAATTGTTAAGTTCACTGGTTTGTTCAAAGTACCAGATGTTTCATTTATTTCCATTTCATGTGCACTGAGCATTCAATGAAGTTCACTTAACTTTAAAGTTTTGAGATCCTTGTTGTACTTGATGCTTACAGTATATACTGTCCAGACATCAGGAAGTGATCTCAAAAATTTTCTGATCACATCGCCATTTTCCATCTTCACATCATTTCCCTGTAATTCATCAAGAAGTTGAACAAATCGTAGATATTGAGCATTCATACTTTCTCCAATTTTGTGAGAAAAGTTTTCATATCTTTGTTTTAGAACATCTTTCTTATTTTCTTTAACCTCATCAGTTCCTTCGTACATTTCATTTAAAGCTTTCCATAAATCGAAACCAGTTTTGCAGTTTTTAAAACCTATGAGAACAGAATTTGGAAGTGCTACTTGTAATGCCCATAAAGCTTTGTGATCTCCCTCAACCAACTTTTGGTCATCATCGGAATAGTCAACAACAGCCTTTACTATATCTACACTCGGTGTAGTAGCGGGTTTTGCTGTAGGGACAGTAGGGCCGTACATAATAGATTTCCACATTCTGTAATCAGAATGATAAAGATAACCTATCATTCGTACTTTCCAAGTATCAAAATATCGGGCATGAATGATGGTGGTTTGTTTGAACTTCCATTTCGTGATTCTCCCATGATTAAGGATGAAAAAGTGGAAAGAGTGACTTTTTACTAGAAACAGAGTATGTAGGTAAAACAAAGTTTTAAAAACTGAATATGAGTTCAAGTTTTAAAAACACGAGCCATGGCTCTGATACCACTTGTAGGATCGGATTCTGGTTATAGAGTTGAACCAATTACAAGGTTTTACTTTAGAATTAACCAGGCAGAAACAAGTTAATTCATATGCTCTGTTTCTTGTAAAGTAATATGAAGTCGAATATAATACAAGTATAACAATAATATGAATAAAACTGAGCACTGTATTATAACTTGCAGATTCGAAGTACATATCAGAGTGATTTACACTTTGCTTTTTTAAAGCTGAGTTACAAGTGTCTATATATAGTGCCCTAAGAAATTAGGAGAACCCTTGATTTCTCTAACGATCATCTCGACCGTCAAGTAAAGATACATGAACTAGAATAATAATAAACTAGTCTAGAAAATAATCGTGTCAGCTTCATGTTAGGAGAATGGTGGTTAACTGGATCAGATCTGTCAGAGACAAGTGGAGCAGGTCAAGTTGATGTCCGAGATAACTCGCCTTACCGAGGTAACTTGAGTTATCTCGGGCGTATCCACTGTCCGAGATAAAACTGTGCACCCGAGGTAAAAAATGCTTTCGAGGTAAAATGACTTTCGAGATAACTATAGGTTATCTCGGGCAGTCTGTTCTTCCAAGGTAACTTATCTTGGGCCTTCTAATCTTCCTAGATAACATGTTTAGCCGATCAGCATCATTTCTTCAGGAGAATTCTTCCTTACAGTCTCCTAATCGATGTGTGACTTCGATTCTATCCGATTCACTGATTCATTGATTGATACCCTATCTATGGTTAGTCGCTGGTTATCCAGTTATCAAATTATCCAGTCTCTGAATCTAATTTGTGTCATTCAGTTATTGATGTATGGTTTCATTTGTGTGGTTCAAGTAGTGGTTGTTATCCATGATACTCAATATCCGATTTATTTTTAGTTCATGCTATTCGATTCATGTTTTCGGGTACATGTATTTCGAGTCATGCTATTCGATTCATGTTATCAGGAACATGTATTTCGAATCATGATTTGATTCATGTTATCGGGTTCATGTATTTCGAGTCATGTGATTCGATTCAGTTTATCACGTTCATGTATTTCGAGTCGTGCGATTCGATTCATATTATCAGGTTCATGTATTTTGAGTAATGTTATTCAACTCATGTTGTCGGGTAGTTGTATTTCAAGTCATGTTATTCGATTCATGTTATCGGGTTCGCATACTTTAAATCATGCTATTTTTATTTATGTCATCAGATTTGTGCATTTCGGACTGTGTTATCCGACCCATGTCAGCGGATTCATGATATTCGAAAGGTGTTTCTCCGTTCATGCTAGTCGCGACACTCGAACCTTGCTATTCGACTCGTGGCATTCAATTCATGGTAATCCTTTCAATTCATGGTATTCGATTCTATTGAGGGTCGATCAGTTTGTTGTTAAAATCTATTCATTAACGCGTTGATTCTTCATCGCTTTGAGTTTTCAGTTGTATATCGTTAATTCGAGCATTGATTATTATTCTACTCTTACTCAACCAGGGACTCATACGTGCTACTACCAGTAATTTGTTTGTGATGCTAGCTCAGCATACGATCGATATTGGTCGTGGGTACAGGTCTTGTATTTTAGCAAGGGCTGATTCGGATTCTATCTGGTATCTAGTGGACCAGATGTGGGTCGCTACCCATCTGGGTCACCAGAACTTGATGCATGTCTTAGTAAGGAGTATAAAACTCCAAATCTTACTTTATCTATTGTGATGATCTCTACAAATCTAAGTTACGCTATCAATTGGGATGATCTCTGTGAACTTAAGTGAAGCTATCATTCAAAAGTATATATGTTGCACCCATCGCTCATTCATGTTCCTTAAACCCCCAGTCTTACTCCTAAAGTAGGAGAGACTGTGGTCTTCAATATTTGGTTGGTCTTTTGGTTAATCATATTGTGTTCCTTAGACCTGATTACTCACCTTATGTTAAAAATCCTTAAGTTAGTTTGTGCCAATCTACCTGGAGTCTATGTCTCGCTGTAGCAATCTCCGAAGTATATACTAAAAGCTCAAAGTATCTGTTGTGTGAAGAATACTGTTCTCCGTAGGAGACCAATACTCTCTCAAGGTATCAAAGATGTGGTGGTAATATACACCAAAAGATACATATTTTTATGTCAAATTATCTTCATAAAAATGATTAATCAAGCTAATAACTAACGAAAGAGTCCGATAGGGTTTCCTTTTTAGTTTTCCCGATTAACTCAGGTCCAAATCACAAAAGAAGCCTAAAATTATGAAAACACACAAGAAAAATAGAAGATCATGTGATTCAAGACCACAGGCACGACCCGTGCCCAGCCAGGCACACCCCGTGCCCCCATGCTTAACCAATTGAAAAGTTGACTTTCGCTTAACTAACATACACGACTCGTGCCCCTAAAGCCACACGGCCCGTGCCTATGACAACCGACATGCACGGCCCGTGCCACTGAAGCCACAGAACTGACATGCGTGACCTGGTTTTATGATACATGTTTGTGAACTTGACTCTGGTTACGACTTCTTATGTTTGCGCGAAAGCGGTGCATGGGAGAAACGAACCTTAGTCCCTTTTAAAGATGATTTTTATAATAATATACTTCGATGCGTGGGTTGTTCCCTAGCTGGTTCATGACAACACATTCGAGTGTAACGGCACCGACGACCCATCGGGCCATACAACTACTTGGCATCCACGCTTGCTCTTTTTATTATTCTTGGAGCGGTATTCTCATAATCCCTACGGGGAGACGAGAGGAACGCGAGAAATGATTCCAGGCTGAAAAGCAGTCCTCCTCACCAAGAATAATAATCTTAAGATAATTATGGAAGCAGTGATTTTATTAGTTTTCACCATCAGCTGGTCTCCTCAAGTAATACTATCCTCTATAAAGATTGTTAAACTAAACAAGTTTTCATTATCATTATTATTTAACTTCAAACACCATTATATGTTTAAATTACTTCAGTTAAAGTTGTTAATAAAAGATTCCTTATCAAAAGCCTCCTTTTCCTTGTGTCACTGAACGACCCTCGGTTAATTTACCACTACTATACTGCTTCACGATGGGTACACTTGCCTGGTAATGTGATGAAATAGTGGTTGTAGTTAATCAGTTTTTATAAATGTAAAAGCTTATGTACAACAGGTGTCATTAATATTGCTATATTTTTATATACACCACACGCACACCAGGTGGGTTAGCTACGGTACACCCAATATATAAACATCAGTCATACCTTCAAGGTGGGCTGGGAGTCGGATCGAGAGCTGAGTCTAGATGTTGAATCTTTGATTGTGTGTCTCTAGTTATTTCAGCATTAGCATAATAGATTTAGTAATAAAAAATGTAATATATTTTCGATAAAATCTTGTATGTCGTCCTTATACCCGTGTCTCAAAAATCAAAATGTATTTGTTCGTGAAAAATATCCTTCATACCATATTTTTCTCTAAATTATTATGTCTCTACTAATTTCGGGACAAAATTCCGTAAAGTAGGGGAGACCGTAACATTTGCATTTTACCCGATTGTGAAACCTGACCCATTTTGAAAATTTGTGTTTTCCTAATTTTTGGTTTAATAAGTACCGGAAGAATTTTTGGATATTACACCTCCAGATAATGTTTTTAAATGAACCACAATCGTTTTTCAAGCAAAATATTTAACTAAAAGCTTTTGGAACCAATTGTGTTCCTAGAAATGAAAATAAAGCAATTTGCGGTTTTTACGCAATTTTGAAGCGCGATTTGTTGGTTACCGGGGGAATATCGTATTCGGGCTTAGTGCTTTATTTTGAGATTTCGATGAGTCTCATGTTTCTAATTATCAACTGGTGTCATTTCGTTCAAAGTTGAGTCTCGAAACATTGGTGATCAATCAAAAAAGTGATACGTACGCTATTTTACTTGAAAACGTGTTACGTGGATTTAGTTATTTGATCATAATTCAATATATGGTATGTTTATATTCAGTTTACTGGATTGAATGTGGTTGAAATGATGGGTGATGAAAATGGTGAAAAACGTAGAAAACCATAGTCGAAACGACGAATAATGAAGAAACGTGAGCTAGAACGATGAAACCGACCAAAGGGGTGCTTGTCCGGGAAAACTCGCGGACCATTAACATTCTTTTGTGCACCTTGATGGTCTGCGATACATGTATGAAGAGCAAAACCCTAATTTTCACCTATTTAAGCATCCGTAACTAACGCCTCAAACTCCATTTCACCTCTTCTAATCAACCCTTGCCGCCACTAATTGTTGTCCCATGATGATACCATCATTCCTTGAGGATTTTTGGGTCATTTGGTGTGGATGTTAGCTCAAAATCATCCCCATAATCATCCTTCTTGCTTTGTATGTTCTTTGTTCTTGTTTACTTGGTTTCTATGCAACAAGATTTTATTTTTATAGTAGTTTTAGGTCTGATCTATGTTATGCGTGTGATGATATGAATAGATCTAGGTAATAAGATGTTACAGTTTTGATATTTATGAAATATTATGTTGCATGATGTTGATAAGTGATGGATCTTGCATGTGGTGTGAAAAATATATGATCTTGATGCATGATTCACGATAAAGGTGCCTCATTTATGCTAGATCTAGGGTTGGAAGGTTAAAGTTACCTGCTTGATGTTGCATGATCATAAAAGGGTATGTTTCATAATATATACATGCATGAAAATAAATAAAGGCAACGGATTGATAATGGTATGTATAGGAAGGCCATTGATCTAAGTAGATCTTGCATTTGTAGTAAAACATTAGTTTTTTGATGATGATGATGCGGTAAAGTTGTAAACTTGATTAGATCCTTGCTTGCAATATAGTAGAAGGTAGGTTTTGATATAAAAATTAAATATGAATGTATATTATGGTGAATATTGTAGGCTCGAAATATTTTACACTTAGTTAGATTACAAGATTTACTTGTAAGATTAACCTTGCGGAATTAAGTTAATCTCCACTCTATTATAACCGGTTAACACTTGTAAGTAATAGTTGTTTGCATAAGATAGTAACACACGAAGTAAAATATACTCGGCACTATTTGCATTAACTCAATAATATTACACAGTGTTTTGCATACAAGCATGCGTACAAATGTTGAGAACCGACTATGTTATATATAATGCTAAGGGAAATTAATGATAGCCATTGATTTCCATACGATCATCTAGATCGTTGATTACATAAGTCAAACTATACTACCAAAAGAATATTCTTCGATTGATGGACTTGATGGCGTGTGATCAGCAACAAACTACTTTGGGAGAGCGGCTTTGATACAAGGAAGCAACCAGAAAGCTTTTGCAGGGATTAGATTGCTGAAAAGACTGAGCAGGAAAAGTAAGGTTGAACTCATTATCTAGTGGATAATAGAGTTCACCTAGAATATTCGCATCTGGACAAAATTGCTTCTTCCAGTTGATTGGTCTTCTCCGCTTGAACTGAGACTTCCACTTGAACCTAGTTCAGCCGGAGCTGCTACAAAATTATACTTCAACCGGAATATTAAATACGATATTCCTTACAATCTCCTCCTAAGCTGATGCTATCAAATTGTTTACCATCTTCAAAGCTATCTTCAAAATTGACTTGTACTCACTTCTTTAACAACTTTCATTCACACTTAGGTCATTGCGCGGACTGTTTTGCCTTTTGTGAACAATCAACTTCTTCATCACTTCTTCAGATTGCATATTTTCTTTTTCTTTGACTGAAGAATAAGAAGGCTCAGCAGAGGTGAATGGTGGAGGTGCATTTGTGGTTGGGTATCTGATGGTGAGAGAAGGTAAAACTGGTGTTTTTGAGGGTGGTTTACTAGCTTTAGGTGCAGGGCTGGAGGGAGGTGAGGCAGGAAATATATCTGACATGTCTAGAACTGAGATAGGCTGTGGTTTTTACCTAATAGGAGTGAATGGAGTAAAGTTATCAGTCCTGTATTTGGGATGGATAAATTTTTGCTTTCTTGTTTGGAAAGTTTGTAGGAGGTTGGACCTTTAGGTAATGAGGATAATTGGGTTTGTCTAAGGGATGGAAATAATTCAGTTATGAATGGAGGTGGTAACACTAGTGCATCTGTATCTTCTACATCAGGTTCAGGTTTAATAAATGACAATTTGGACATACCTGAGATGGTTGTAGAAGGATCAGGCATAACCAGGCTAGGATTAATAGCATACTCATCTCCTTTCAGCTTTTGATAAAGGAAGTCAATATTGCCATAAAGTTCTTTGACTCTCATGTTGAGCACCTCTTCCTCTGATTTCCATTCTCTTACAACCAGAATTCTCTTCACCTTCCTGAAAAGTTCATAGTTATCATCATTCTTGACCAATTTGGTAGGCATTATTGGGGCAATGCTCATCAACCTGTCTTTTTCCTTGTAATCCAATTTTACCAAGTCATAAATCTGCATTCTCCATTCAGCTGATCTCCTTTTAGCTTCTTCAAAAACTCCTTCTACCATAAAATCAATATAGTATAACTCTAACTCATCCTGATACTATTTTGCCAGCCTCTCCTTTTCCGCTGCAATTCTAGCATCCTTTACAAACTTGTTAGAGCTTCAGCTTCTTCTGTATGCACAACTTGATGAATTATTAGAGCAATTTCAGCTTGAACTGGTTCTTCCATTTGAACTTGTTCAACCACTTGAACAATTTGCATAGACACCAGGGTCTGAGCAATATCTACAGTCTCATCTACTGCCTGATTCTCCGGTTGAACTTCTAGAAATTGGTCGGTTCCAAAGATTGATATGTTCTCATAAAGTCTTCTAGTTCTTTCTTCATCTGGAGCATTTTCATCAATTTCGATTACCTTAATATGAGTCTGAGTTTCAGCTTGACCTTCAGCCTGAACTTCTGCTTGGACTTCAGCTTGAACTTCTGTCACCACCGGTGGTTTCGTGACTTTAGTTCCTTTTTCAACTGACTCTATCACCTTAGTGTTTTCACCTTCACCTAAAACATTCTCATCCATTCTTTCAGATTCAACCACTGCAGTTCCACTTTACTCTGCTAATGCTTTTTCTATCACCACGTTTCCTCCCATAACCCTGCTGCTGGAAGCTACATCCTTTGATGATTGAATAAATGCTTTCTCCATTGGGATGATCACATCTCTCATCAGCCCAATCACCATGTTGATATGCTCAGGGAGGGCACCAACAATGAGCATTGAAGACTGAACCAGCTGAGTTAATGTAGTATCTTGGAATGGGGACACGGTAACTAGTTGGATGTTCCTAATAGTTTCCCAGCTTTCTTCTATAGATGAAGGTTGTATGACTGCCTTCTTGAATGCAGTTAACCTGACTTCAAACGGAAGTCTCTCTGTTTCTTCAATCTGCTAGTTGAATTGAACCTTAGATAAAGATGGTGAAGCAGCAGTTTTCTCCCCAAATTTGACAGGATCAGCTTCAACTGAATGAACCATGTCTGGGTTTGAAGAGCTGACTTCAACCGGAGGTGTGGTGATTGGTTCTGCAGGTTTGGCTTGAGCTTGAACTAAAGATGCAACAGTGACATTTAGATCATCCACCTGTTGTTGTAGTGAATTGTACAAGTTCGTCAATTCAGGTAGTGTATAGTTGTCCTCAACTGGCTTTTTACCAGTATCCCTGGACAAAACTAAGCTATCACTCCAAGATTGATCAGGCCTATTACCCATGGCTTCTTGGCACCTGGGATTCTCCATAACTGTCTCAGTTTCCTTTGGTTCCAATGAAGGACCCGCATGAGCTGATTCTGAGAGGATTGTCGTAGATTGGGTCTTACTGATGTTACTGTTGTCAACAGGTTCCAGTGGGGACACCTGGGTAGCAGCAGCCCTTTGTACATGAATCTATTCTTCCCTTTTGATTTTCACCTCCAAAGCAGAGTGGGGGGTCAATGCAACAGTGTCGGATCCATCATAATGTTCTCATGTAATGAGGTAGGTGAGTTAATAACACCCCCATTTGGATCAGGATTGAATGCTTGTCACTCAAAGGTGATAAGGAAGTTAGGAGTGAACCTGTTGAATGGGGATTGTGCATCCTTTTCTAATGACTCCCCCTCAAATGAAGGTTCATCATTAAGACATAATCCCAATTTGGTTTGCTTCCGCTTGACTTTTTGCCTTTAACGGGGCTTGAAGTTTGGGTAGGTTCAGTGGGCATAGGTGGAGGAGACCTATCAACCACAGTCTTGTGCCTTTTGAAAATGGCAACATAGGATTCAGATGATGAAGTGGCAGGGGTAGTGGTGTTTTTAGTAGATGACTTCCTCTTTTCGGATTGGTAAGTTTGAATTTTGGAGGAAGTTGGGACAGATGTGGGTACAGGAACTATGGGGTTGATAGCCCTGTCACCTTGAGCATGTTGCTCAATTGCAACAACAGTTTCCGTTTGATCCTCAACATTTGAGGCTCCATCCGAAAACTACCTCAGAATTGGTAGGGGATGGTAGTATCCCTTCCGAGAAATGCTGACTTGTTGACAGCCAGGTTATTGAGAATTATTTTCTATAAAACTTTACCACTCAAAGTAATTTGAGGGTATTCATCCTTTAAAATACAGGTTAAGAACCTTGAATATAAGAAAAAGGAAAAAGTTTGAGCATTTTAATTTTAGGGCATGAAAGATGAGTTTTGAGAAATTGAAGTTTTGACCTTTTACCACAGCAAGAAATGTCGATGTCTATTCAGCCACGAGTTCATTAAATCCTCCTTTCTTTGGAGTTAGACACACTAGGAGAATATGGGCAAGAAAACGTCATTTATGTGGCAGTTGCCCCTTTTTGATCGTCTTACTGGTGGTAGAACCGCAGTAGCCTATGGCTCTGAACAATGGCAAGTAATACTTAGCTTCAACCATAATGTATCCATCTTCGTCTCTCAGTTTCAGAACTTTTCGAACCTTTGCTTCATCGATTTCCACATCTATACCCTTCACCCTTGAAGACATACTTTCGACACCATTACTGTCTTCGATGACTTTAGCATTGGACAAGAATTTCTCCATGATTTCTTCATAGATTACCGCTTCAACTGTAAGCGCATGATGAAGATGTTAGTTCTTTAAGAATTCTATCATGTCATGTATTCGTCGGTCTTGCTTGGGTTTTCAAGATAGACCACCAGATTGTGCTCTATGGTGAACTTGGGATTTCTGGCAGGCCGTTTACCACTTGTGCTTGGTTTAGGAGCCATCGATTTGTTGGATTTACGGAGAGAATTCGAGAATTTCGTGGAAGTTATGGAGGAGTTGAGGGAAATTGGGTGTGGAAGTTATGAAAAGTGTGAGGAATGACGGTAATTGAGGCTTTTTACTTTGACATGGGGTGACGTGGAAGAGAGAGAATCTGAAATAACCGTTCAGTGACTGATTTGACATGTGCTTTGAGGTTTATACGGTACAACCCCCTGAAGCGTGTCTTTATCTAAAAGATAATTTACTGAACCTTGGATGTTTAATGGTTAAAAATTTAATGGGTAATTCAATGCATATCCGCTTAGAAAAAGGTGCCTTCCGGGTAATTAAATGTAAAGCATCTTTGACCGTTGACCCGAAAGTTCAAGCGGAACCCATTTTCTCCTTTATTTTAAAAACCAAATTTCTTCCGTTTGAGCTTCAAGCGGACACTTTTTCCGCTTGGAAGAATTGTTTTCAAAAAAAAAAATCCACGTTTAAGACAAAGCATGTTTCCGATTGATGTTCACCTAGAGATCTTCAATATTTGTTTTCTCACAGGTTGAACCGGAACTTAAAACGGAAAAACCAAAACACATGAATTTTTGAAAATGACTTGTGTTAATTTTCATAGTTTGATAGAAGTTACTGACTATGAATCAAAATGGCTTTTAATTACCACAAAGATTTTCTTATTCTTTTTCTTTTGGTATCAAGAGACGGACTCTTCGACACAAAGGTCTTCTTTATTAAAGGTCTCTAAAAACATTTTAATCAAAGTTCATCATACCAATTTCTGTAATGAGGTAGAAGAATCTTGCCTCATCAAAAGCTTTTGTGAATAAATCAGCTAATTGTTTATCCGTGTGAACCATAAGCAATTTGATCAAATTCTTTTCAGCACAATCTCTAATGAAATGATACCTGATGTCGATGTGCTTCGTTTTTTAGTGCTTCTCAGGGTTGTTGGTGATTGAGATGGCACTGTTGTTGTCAGCAAAGATGGGAGTTTCCATGAATGTGATTCCATAGTCTAACATTTGATTTTGAATCCAGAGGACTTGACCACAGCAGCTTGAAGCAACAATATACTCAACTTTAGCAGTAGAAGTAGAAACACAGGTCCATTTATTGCATTGCCATGAAACAAGTCTCTCCCCCAGAAACTGACATCCGCCTGAAGTTAACTTCTTATCCAGGTTGCAGCCTCCATAGTCTTAGGATACCACAAACCTAATTTGGGTTAACCCTAGATATCTGGATATCCTTTTGACTGCCAACATGTGGGATTCCTTTGGTGATGCTTGGTATCTTGCACATAGGAAACACTGAACATAATGTCTGGTCTACTTTCTTTGAGATACATTAGTGATCCAATCATTACTCTGTACATGTGCTCATCCAAAGGTTCACCACTTGAGTCACTTATGAGCTTGTGAGATGTGGAGATGGGAGTCTTGGTGCTGGAAGCTGACTGCATATCAAAACGTTTAAGCATATCTTGAATATATTTAGATTGGTTCAAGAAAATACCAGAGGCAATTTGCTTCACTTGCAGCCCCAAAAAGAAACAGAGTGATCCCATTGAGCTCATCTCAAACTTAGCTTGCATGAGAGCTTCAAGTTCTTTACAAAGAGCAGAATTGGAGGAACCAAAGATGATGTCATCCACATAAATCTGAAACATCAACATGTCTTTACCAACTTTCTTGATGAAGAGTGTTTTGTCAATTTCTCCTCTCCTGTACCCATTCTCCAAGAGATAGTTTGAAAGAGTTTCATACCAAGTTCTAGGAGCTTGTTTGAGATCATACAAAGCTTTGATAAGCTTGCACACTCTATTGGGATAGTGTGGGTCCTCAAAACCTGGAGGTTGACATACATACAGTTCTTGATCTAGTAACCCATAAAGAAAGGCACTTTTAACATCCATTTAAAACACTTGGAAGTTCTTAAATGCAGCATAAGCCAAGAAGATTCTGATGGCTTCAAGTCTGGCTACGGGAGCAAAAACTTCATCAAATGAATACCTTCCTCTTGAGCATACCCTTGCACTACTAATCTTGCTTTGTTCTTAACCACTATACCTCTGTCATCCTTTTTATTCCTAAACACCCATTTGGTACCAATTAGTTCTACCCCTTCTGGCAAATCAACCAATACCCATACCTTCTGTTTTTTGATCTGAAACAGTTCATCCTGCATATTTTCTACTCAACTGTTGTCTTTTAAAGCTTCAGTTACCTTGGTAGGAACCTCTTGTGACAAAAAGGCAGCATGCAAGTAGATATTTGCATCAACAGACTTGCTTCTTGTCAACACAGGAGCTGACACGTCTCCAATAACATTTTCCAAAGGATGATACTTGTTGATTCTTCTATCTTGAAACATTGGTAATTCATGGCTCCTTCCATTGGTGGGAAATTTGAGTTCACGGAGTATAACTTCAGACTCAACATTACCAATAGGTGAGATGGGATCGGGTGTTGTGTTTAACTCTTGAGAACTAGGCATTGACCCATAGGATTCATGTTCAAAACTGAGTTCCTTTGATACATGATCATTTGAATTTGAGGGCTTAGTGAATCCAGAGTCATAATTTTCCAAAGAATCTGAAATGCAATTTTCCGATTGAACTTGAGCCGGAGATTCAGTTGAAGTAGTTTTCGTTTGAACTTGAGCCGGAGATGCTTCCGCTTGATTTTGAACCGAATCAGCATCCGCTTCAACGGAGATGACTTCAATGGAGTTGTATACAACATTTGGCTTCAAAGGCTTGGTGCTGACTCAAGAGAAGAATGGAGGGTCTATTGAGAAATTCTTTGTATTCATCCTCTAATGTTCATCAGTTGAAGAGTTGATTTGCTGTACCTGCACTGAATTACTTACAAGCTTCTCAACAGTTATGTTGATAGCAGTGGTTAGTGAATCAATGTCATATAACCAAGTGTGCTGAGAAGTAAAGTTGTTTTTGGATTTTTCATTGAAGAAAACATTCAGAGTTTCTTCAACAACTTTAGTTCTCTTGTTGTATATCCTGTATACTTTTGACACACCAGAATACCCAACAAAATATCCATCGTCATGCCTTTTCAGCAAACTTTGGAAACAGCTCATTGGTTATAAGAATAGTAATAGGACACCCAAAATATTTAAAGAAATAAATGTTTGGTTTTCTATTTCTCTGAAGCTCATATGGTGTTCTGTTTTTGCCTTTAACAATTAAGATCCGGTTTTGGACATAGCAAGCGGTGTTTACTGCTTCTGCCCAAAATATCACAGGTAATTTACAATCAGCCAACATTGCCCTGGCAGCTTCAATCAGTTTTCTATTTCTCCTTTCAGCAACTTTATTTCGTTGTGGAGTTCAGGGAGCACTGAACTGCCTTGTTATCCCTTTTTCTTCACAAAAAGAATTTAAAACATGATTTTTGAATTTTGTGCCTTTGTCACACCTAATTGTTTTGACTTTAAATTTTGACTGATTTTCTAATTTGATCACAAGGGCCTTTAACAATTCAGTTGTTTCATCTTTTGTTTTTAGAAAGAAGACCCAAGTATATCCGGTAAAGTCATCAATTATTACAAAACAGTATGACCTTTTTCCCAAACTCATTACCTTTATTGGCCCAAACAGGTCCATGTGCAGCAATTCTAAGGGTTGTGAGATAAAACTTTCAGCTTTTGGCTTGAAGGATGAGTTGTGTTGCTTACCTAGTGAGGCAAGGCACACAGTGCTCAGAACAAGTAAATTGTTTAACAGGAAGACCCTTGACTAAACCAAGATTGAATAATTGTGTTCATGTTCTTGTAATTTACATGTCCTAGCTTTCTATGCCAACGATGAGACTCATCAAATGAGGCTTCAGATATAAAATAGGCAGTACCACTGGTGGGTGTAGCAACTGACATATCCAATACATACAAACCTTCTTTCCTGGATGCTCTAAGCAGAATCATTTCCTTGGGAATTTTGATTTCAGATTTCAGTATGATTTACTCTCTCCCTCTCATTAAACAAAACATTTAACTTCTTGTCACACATTTGTGAGACACTAAGTAAGATAAAATTTAGAGTACCAACAAGATTGACTCTATCAAAGCTTACCGAATCATTTGTAACATATCCTTGTGCTGAGATGTACCCCTTGTTGCTTCCAAAAGCAACAGATCCTCCATTGTATATTTTTTTTATTTTCTAAGATGTTTTTATTCCCTGTCATATGGCGGGTGCATCCACTGTCAACAATCCATAGTCGATCTTGACCTTTATTTTGCACCTACACACATCAGAAATTGATCAGTTTTTGTCCAGGACCCAAGCCTTTGTGGTCTTAGGTTTTCCCAAAGCATCATTATATTTGTACTCTTTGAGTACTAAAGTATTCAAAATAGGTTAGTCAGTGAGCAACTTATCATTCTCAAAGTCCAAATCTTAACCTTGTTGATGAAATTTCTCACTTCCTATTTTTGACTTTCTTTCTAATGCCCTTCTCTTTCTGAACTCCCTGAACTTTCTCTGTTTGTTAGACTCGGGTTTTGCAAAGATGCTGGTTTGGACTGAGTTTTGACTTGGATTTCTAGTTCTTTCTAGTGAAGCAGCATACCTTTGTGATGAAAAGCTATTTTTGACAAAATTTTCACCTTGAAGTGGAAAAGATGAACTTCCACTTGAACTAGTTAAAAACTCATTTTGACCAGAATTTCTTTCCGTTTGAAAAAAGTTACGAGGATTGACTTTTCCTCTTGAAGGATTTCTTCTTCCTTGACTTTCAAACACTTAATAATTCTCACTGAATTTCACAGATGGTCTTTGTTTTAAGGCAGTTATTGACCTGAAATTTTTCTTCTTTTCCGGTTGAACCTGAGTTCGAGTGGAAAATTGTTCCGCTTAAAGTTCAGCCGGAAACTTGTTTTGCTTAAAAACAGAAAAAATGCCATTTCTTTCATTTCCTATTAAGACCTTGGTTGAATCAGACTCAAAATACTTTACTGTGTGACTTTTAACAGGTGAGACTCTTCCTGTTAGTTTCTTTACCATATTTTGATTTTTCACAGTTTTAGTCTTTGAAGATTGAGTTCTTTCAGAGGATTCTAGTAACAATCAGCTGCCAAATGACCAAATTTACCACGAACTATACACTCAGGAAATCTAGAAGAGTCATAAGATTGATTGTACCTAGGTGACCTTTCACTTTTTTCTTGATTGAAAATTGTTTTACCAAAACTTTGACTTTTGCTAGTTTTGACAGTTTCAACATGTTTCCTCCAACCTTTGATTCTTTAGGTTCATAAAAAGTGGATGGAGGCACAACAAATGTTGGTTTCAAAATTCTTGATTGATCAACTACTGCAGAGGTGAATGAAGCAGTGATTTCAGCTTCAACAGAGTTACACTTCTTTTCAAAATCAGTTACTGGAGCAGAGTCATCAACAGTTAAACTAACTGTGCTTTTAGTTTGTAAAACTGAAATTGGTTCGATTACTGGTAAGTATCACTGGGTGGTTTCACATATGTATAACCAATTCCAGTTTTACCATACATGGCACATTTCCAGTGTTTTTTAGCTTTTTCATTAGCCTTTTGAAATTTATCACAGGTGAACTGAGCTTCATTCAGTTTTACTTCAAGTGCACCCACATCTGCCTTGGCATGTTGGGTTTCCTTTTTTGAAGCATTCAGCTTGGAGATTAAATCATCAATTTGAGTTTCCAAATTTGAGTTAGTTTGTTTTAGTTGCTCTACTTCTTCATTAAAACAGTGACTTTTGAAATATATGAGCTTTCTGTTTTTTCTAAAACAATCCTTTAATTCTTTTAAGTTTAAAACTTATTCAATAAACTCAGATTTGTGATTCCTGTATCTTTTCACTTGTTCAACACAAGAAGGAGAACACAGTTGTGCTAACACTTTCTTAAGGATTGAGTTTACTTGAGCAGATGATGATTCTTCCTTTGCCATAAGAGCATGATTAATTGGCTCAAACTCCATGGTAATTTCCTCCCAGTCAACATACTCCGTTTGATTAGCTACATCTGCTGTTGAGTTGTGTTGTTGTTGCTTCCACTTCCGCTTGGTTTTGGTGGTGTTGGCTGTGATTTTGAAGAACCATGAGTGTTTTTGTTCTTGTTGCTGTTGTTTTTTTTATGATAGCTTCCTTGTGATTTTTCTTGAGCTTGGTTCTGAATCTAATTTTCTTTTCTTGGATTTGGGCATTCTCTTGCAAAGTGTCCCAGTTGGTAACAGTTATAACACTTGACCTTGCTTTTGTCAAGACCAATAGGGGCATTTTTGGCTCCTTTGTAAGTCCTCCCAGTACGTTTATAGAAACGTTGGGCTCTTACTGAGACCATGGCAAGTTGTGTAAGAATGTCCATCTCCTCCAAATCATCTGCACCAATACATTCTAAATCTTCACGTGTGAAGTTTGAGTGTGAGTTAGTGACTACAAAACCATGGTGACTGTTCTCAAAGTTATGAGAGATATTTTCAGAAAAATTGCCAAAGGTAACTGGTTTGGAAAGTTTGGAGTCACATTTCTTTAGCTTTGAATGTTAGCAGTGACAAGAGCAGTTGACAATGGCTGAGTTGATTCAGGAGTTGAGTTTTGTTTGAGATTTATCTCCATTTCATAGGCACATAAGATACCATGAAGCTCACTCAATTTCATTTTCTTAAGGTTTTTGCACTCTCTTATGCTTACTATATAAACAGTCCACATTGAAGGTAGTGACCTTAGAAACTCCCTGTTAACATCAGCTTGTTCAAGAGTTACATCTGCCCTTTGAAGCTCATCAAGTAGAGAAACAAAGCGAAGATACTGGTTTGTCATGGTTTCACCAGATTTGTAACTGAAATTTTCATATTTTTGTTTTAAAATATCCTTTTTGTTCTCTTTAACCTCAATTGTTCCTTCATACATCTCATTGACAGCATTCCACAAGTCAAAAGCTGCTTTGTACCCCTTAAAACAACAAATATGGAGTTGGGTAGAGTTGCTTGAAAGGTCCAATAGGCCTTGAAGCCTGGCTCAAGAAACTTGTGGTGAATGTCAGTGAATTTATCAAGTGGTTTTGGAATTTGAACATCTTCATCATCAGCAGATGGTACAGTTACAATGGTCAGACCTACAGTTACTGACTTCCAAATACGATGGTCTAAACTTCGAACAAACCCATCCATACGGAGCTTCCATGTGTCAAAATCATCAGGAGTGAACATGGGTGGTTTGTTTGTGCTACCATTTAAAGAAACTAGACTGAGATCATTCATTTTGAAAGTTTTCAGAAAAAGAAAAGCTTAAAAACAATAGAGTAAACAAGTAAATATCAACTTTGAAGCACTTAGAGTCTTCAAAGTGAGAGCCAAAGCTCTGATACCACTTGTAGGATCGAAATATCTAACACTTAGTTAGATTACAAGATTTACTTGAAAGATCAACCTTACGGAATTAAGTTAATCTCCACTCTACTATAACCGGTTAACCTTGTAAGATCAACCTTGTAAGTAATAGTTGTTTGCATAAGATAGTAACACACGAAGTAAAATATACCCGACACTATTTGCATTAACTCAACAATATTACAAGCATGCGTATAAATGTTGAGAACTGACTATGCTCCCTTTTCTTTTATCGTTTGGTGTGCAACATGTATGATTATTCAAATTTAAGTTCGTTGTTCATTATTCTAAAACTACATATGAATTCTATGATCGTTATGTGTGTTCTAGTATGTTAAAAATGTGTGGACTATTGTTATTGTTAGAAGAACCTCTAGAATGACCTAGAGGCGTAATTATTAACACTAAAAAGGTCGGGGTTACAATAATAGATCTACTGGTTTGAAATGCGCACATAGCCTGCCTGGTATTTGGCGCTGGGTGATTGAAAGCCTAATTGCCAAGGGTTGGATTATGCCCACTCTATGTGCTTTGTTTCATTTCTTGTTTATCCTATCAAGAATGTTCATAGAACTCATGGATCGCATGTTTTGCTCTAGTATGGTATACAAACCTATGTGTACTCACCAACTATTCGTAGTTGACCTCTATGTTGTATATGTTGCAGGATGTGTTGTTTGATGATGTTGATCGGTGATGTTTAGGATGCATGGGCCTTAGTTATGACCTAAATAATTAACAAAGAATTCTCTCTGATTATTCATTGTTGCATTATTATTATTATTCTCTTATTTTTACGAAATGGGTTCATTAAGAATCTCACAACATTTATTCTAGTGTTGTGTGCATCTGGATAATTATTGCGCCCCGACGTATTACACTGTCGGTTGTGGTGTGACAGATTTGTATCAAAGCCATGGCTATAGGGATCTAGGTTATTAGAAACGGATTGACCTAGACTATTGT
The DNA here is from genome assembly GCA_039602395.1 of Deinandra increscens subsp. villosa. Taxonomy (NCBI): domain Eukaryota; kingdom Viridiplantae; phylum Streptophyta; class Magnoliopsida; order Asterales; family Asteraceae; genus Deinandra; species Deinandra increscens. The sequence goes on from JBCNJP010000017.1 coordinate 23,825,021, forward strand.
CTTAGGTGTCCCACATGAGTACCTCATGCATATTATGCATGTTCATTTGCTATGTCCCTCTGATGCTTCTTTGTTATTCCTGTTTCAGCTCTTATCTTGATTCTTACAGTTAACGGCCCACACGTACGCAAATCATCTCAGGATTCCTAGCCTCATTCCTTAGTAATGGTGCCTTATGTGCCATTTCAGGAAATTAGTTTTTTTATTTTATGATCTCGTTGGAGTTAGGCTCCTAGTGGACGACATGTAGTAACGAGAAGGGTGAAAGCACCAGTAGATGGGGCTCTGTCTAGAAAGGCGTTGCGTATAAATCCGAATCTTCCAACGAACATGGACGCCTATCTGTGACGCTCCGATGAGAGTGAAAAACCTATTATGCGTTTAATTATTGATTATGCATATTTGACTATTTGTCACATGATTGTATGTTATGTTGTGCATAAGAGCCATGATAATTATGTATGTTTATCAGTAATTAAAATTACCAACGTGTCATCAAGTCAACTTAGTCCATCGTCTCATTTTGGGTCTTTGTGTTCATTCGGTTTATCGTTCGTTAAGGTTATCTTCGGGTTTAACCATCTCATTTTCGTGGTGTTATTCTTTTTTTTATATCTCCAATACCAGGTGAATTTTCATAAGCCGTTTTTTATCGTTTTGCAGTGCAACATGTACGATTATTCAAACTCAAGTTCGTTCTTTGTTGTTCGTTATTGTCAAAGTACATCCGAATTTTATGATCGTTATGTGTGTTCATGTTAAACTTGTGTGGACTATTGTTGTTGTTTGAATTTCCTCTAGAACGACCTCTAAGCGTAATTATGAACACTAAAAGGGTCGGGGTTACAATAATAGATATATTTATTTGACAATCCTACTTAGCCTGCCTGGTATTTGGCGCTGGGTGATTGGAAACCTAATTGTCAGGGTTGGATTACGCTCACTTTATGTGCTTTATTTCTTTGCTTGTTTATCATATCATGAATGTTCATATAACTCATGGACCGCATGTTTTACTCTAGTATGGTATACAATTCTATGTTTACTCACCAACTATTCGTAGTTGACCTTTATTTTATATATGTTGCAGGATATCCAGTTTAATGATGTTGATCGATGACGTTTAGGATGCATGTGCATTAGTTGTGACCTAAATAATGAAATAGAATTATCTAAGATTATTCATTGTTGGACATATTATTATTATTATTATTATTATTCTCTTATTGTTATGAAATGTGTTGATTAAGAATATCACAACATTTATTCTAGTGTTGTGTGCATCTGGACAATTATCATGTCTCGACGTATCCCGCGTCGGTTGAGTTGTGACACAACACAAAGATACAAGATTTTTTATTACCATCTATATTCAAACTTTAAGATACAACAACATTGTCAGTTTTGTGTATATTAATGTATGTTTTGATAACTATTAGTATGTTTTCGTGGGAATCACTTAATTAATAAAGTAACTTTAAATAAATATATAAATTTTAAAAAAATAGGAGATATATATTGATTCTTGGCTTGAAAAATTATGTAATTAATGATAGTAAAATGGTGAAATAGGTAAATGCAAATAAGGGTAAAATTGTAATTTAATATGTTATTTTTTTAGAATTGGATAAATCTTTATCTTTACATCTTTATCTTTTATATACATACATATACATATACATACATACACACACATTTATATATATATATATACATATACATATATACATTCTCTTAAAGAAGTAACTCGGGTGCCACATAGCCCCCTTTCTAGGGTGTCCACCTAGGATTTGTCCACTTGGCACCACCATATTAAATTCAATCTTTATCTTATATATTGAATATTATCATGTTAAACTGCCATATTAAAAAAAAACATTTTAAAATTAATTTTTCTTTAATCAATCATGTCAAACTTTACAAATTTAGTAAAAATTTATGATATTAGAAAATTTCAAACATCCTTAACAATTTTATTTAACAATTATTTTAATCAAAATTTGATGATTAACGGTTAACAATCATATAATTGAAGATTTTCGTTCAAATTTTAAATTGTATTTGCTTATTATCAATGAGTAAAGATGTAATTATAATCATTTACAATTCAATTTTTTAATGTGAAATTACAAATATTTCAATCATAATAAATTTTAAAAATATTTTTGAAATTCAAATTTGATAGCCCAAAAAATATTACTATCAAATTTTAACATATATTTTATGGACACCATGACTCGTTTAGCACTTTTGCTTTTTTATAAGTTTTAATTTTTTTAAAAATTCAGTTGATGGACTTGCTGCTGCTATATTTGTAGTTTATAAGTTTTGTTGTTTATGTTTTCTTAAATTTACCTTAATTGTGTAATTATTTCCATTCACTATCATCATAATTCATCTATTTTCACTGTTATCTTTGGGAAATGTCTAAACTTAAAAGGATATAAACCTTCTATACAACATGGAACCTATGTCTCTAATATGAAACGCTTTTTTTTTATTCATCTACACCAGATTTTTCAAAAAATAATGACAATTCAAATGGTGAGATGTTTTTGTGATATAGTACATCTAAGAGAATAAGTGATGGTCATTTGAGCAACAAATGTAATGTGAGAATTCTGAGAAATCTTTGTGTGCAAAAGGTTTCAATTTTGAATAGAATCTGATGTTTGGCCCACACTATCGGGACATAAACTATAGTTTACTATTTATTATATTTATGTTGTTCATGTGTTGAGAAGTACTTTGTCATATACATTTTAAATGTTATGGATCATATTACCTTTTAAAATTTTATTTTACTTCCTACATATATATATATATATATATATATATATATATATATATATAGAGAGAGAGAGAGAGAGAGAGAGTTAGGTTCAAATGAGAACTTTTTTCTTTGAGAACTTTTAAGAACCATTCTGAGCCACTAATTTTCAAGGGGGAAGCATTCAAATTCATGGGGGGGATTTCCTTATATATAACTTGTGGCTCAGAATGGTTCTTAAAAGTTCTCAAACCCAATTGGTTCTCAAATGATCCTCTCCCATATATATATATATATATATATATATATATATATATATATATATATTTATATTTGTTATTTGTATTGAAAAAATATTAGTAGCTTCACTTTGGTAAAAGTTTATACTCACCTAAGTTTCAAGATGGACTTAACTATTAGAATTGCCAAATTATAAAATTGTTATAAAACTAGGTATTCTAGTGATGTTACCAAGAAATATTGATAAAAAATAGGTTATGTAATAGAACAAGACGACATGTGATTAAACTGAAATATTGTGTTACAGAAGTAAAACTAATTTTGGAAAGTATTATTGGGTTTGACACCATCTGATAAAAATAGGAAATTTGGATTTAAATAATCCCAACTATCCACTGTTGGACGAGAATAATCCCAACTGAAAAAATTCTTCCTGGCAGTCCCAACTATTTAACATATTTTTTATAATAAACTTTCCGTTAAGTTTTCTAACCCCCGTTAAATGTTGCTTATGTGGACTGCCTACTTGGCGCGTTTTTAATGACGTGGCATTAATAAAATCTTTTTCCTTTTTATCCCAGATTTGTTTATTAATGCCACGTCATTTAAAAACGCGTCAAGTAGGCAGTCCACGTAAGCATTATTTAACGGGAGTTAAAAAACTTCACGGAAAGTTTATTGTAAAAAATATGTTAAATAGTTGGGACTGCCAGGAAGAATTTCTTCAGTTGGGATTATTCTCGTCCAACAGTGGATAGTTGGGATTATTTAAATCCAATTTTCGGATAAAAATATACCTTTTTATATTTAAAAGAAGACTATTTATTTGTTGTATGTTTTAGGATGACAATAAATAAAAGTTCAAGACAATCACTTTCCAAAGTTGGGTTGTATTTAAGACATCCAATCTTTACACATGGCCAATTTTATGTTGCATTATCAAGAATTAAACAGAAGAGATGGATTATAACCATCTAAAGTATGTAACCATTTGACCTAATCAGCAACTATGTTCGCATTTATTAGTCTGTGGCTAATAAGGAGTTTGCAGGACTCGAACCTGCTGCCTTTTCCTTAATGGTGTGAGCTTATAACCATCTGACCTAACCATCAACCATGTTCGCATTTGTCAATTTGCTATAAAACTGGCCAAAACTTAAATATATATAAGGTTTTTTTTTTAAATTCCGGTCCCTTCGGAAAGTACGGCCACTAGGTGGTCACCCGTCTTGACTAGGCCCCGGGCCGCCCCTACCTATCGGTAAACTACTCTTCACGATCCATATGCGATATTGCCATAGTAAATACTTCTAATCAATGATATGGTATGTGATGTGCATATACGATTTGGTTGTTAATATAAGATAATCGTGATCAATGGATTTGATCTTGGTTGTATGTAATATATATATATATATATATATATATATATATATATATATATATATATATACACATAGGTAAGGTTCCTGTGAAAATAACTTTTATTACGAAAACACAAAAACAAATATTAAAACCTCTATAACTTTTTCATACGTTAATATGTTTTTAAAAAATTTGCATCAAAATCCTTAAATTTATGTTATCTTTAGTTCTGAAAAAAAAATATTTAAAAATATCAAGTTATTTTAATTATTATTGCACATATGCAATAATATTAAAACATTTATAACTTTTTCATATGTTAAAAGTTTTTATTAAAAATTATACCATAAATCTTATAATTCTATTATCTATAATTCAGGAGAAAATAAAAAAAAAATCAACGTTTTTTTTTACTTTTTTATTATTACACATTTGAAATAAAAAAATTATTATTGCACATGTGCAATAATATTAAAACTTCTATAACTTTTTCATACGTTAATATTTTTGATAAAAAAAAATTGCACCATAAATCTTATAATTCTGTTATCTTCAATTTCTGGATAAAATTAAAAAAAATAACGTTTTTTTTAATTGTACATGTGTAATATAATTAATACGTATTATTACACATGTGCAATAATAAAAAAAAACACGAAGTTTTAAATGTTTAATTTTTTTCCCCAGAATTAAAGGTGACATAATTTTAAGACTTTTGATGCAATTACATAATTTTAAGACTTTTGATGCAATTTAAAAAAAAATTATTGACGTATGAGGAAGTTATAGAGGTTTTAATATTTGTTTTCGTGTTTTTGTAATAACATATTGTTTTTATTTGATTCTTCCCCTATATATATATATATATAAATATATATATATATATATATAATATATATATATATATATATATATATATATATAGGGAGAGGATCATTTGAAAACTAATTAGTTTTGAGAACTTTTGAGAACCATTCTAAGCCACTAGTTTATATATATATATATGGAACCCCCCCCCCCCACTATATATTATAGTGGTCCCCACTTGAAATTAGTGGTTGAGATTCGGTTCTCAAAATAAAATTTTCACATTTGAACCTAACCATATATATATATATATATATATATATATATATATATATATATATATATATATATATATATATAGGAGAGAATCATTTGAGACCCATTGAGATTCGGTTCTCAAAATAAAAAGTTCACATTTTGAACCTAACCATATATATATATATATATATATATATATATATATATATATATATATATGGAGAGGATCATTTGAGAACTAATTGGGTATGAGAACTTTTGAGAACCATTTTAAGCCACTAGTTTATGTATATGGATCCCCCCCCAATGAATTATAGTGGTCCCCACCTGAAATTAGTGGTCTAACAATAGCAAGACTATTGGTAGGGTCTAGAGAGGGTGGGATGTAGGCCCTACCAATATGTATATAAACTAGAATGGTTGCCTACATCCCACCCTCTCGAGAAATGGAAGCTGTAATATATATTAGTGAGTGTCGTCCAGATCAAGCGGTAAAGTACGCAGCCCTGCTGCTATGAGATGGTGGGACTCTATTCTACAATCCCGAGGCGAGCAAGCCGTTGCTGCTATGAGATGGAATGATCTGAAAACGCTAGTGATGACCAAGTTTTGTCCGAGCATGAGTTGGAAAGGATCGAGCTTAACTTTCTAAAGTTAGAAGCGGATAAAATGACTCATCAAGAGTTCACGAGCAAGTTTGACGAGATGGCAAGATTGGTACCAAGGTTGGTGACACCCGAGGAAGAAAAAGTGAAGAGATACGTTCAGGCCCTTCCTACTGCCGTTAGAAAGATAGTTAGACCTCATGTCCCAAAAACTTACCAAGAAGCAATTGACATCAGTGCTATGGTCTATGAAGAAGAATATGGCGACAACGGAAGACCGGGAGAAGTTAAGAGGAAGATATCTGAGACTGGAGAAAGTTCAAAGAAGAATGACCGAGATTTTCACAAGAAGAAGAAAGATTTAAAAGGCGACAAGACTAAGTGTCGTAATTGTGACAAGTATCATCATGGAGAATGTTGGGTAAAACCAACGAGTTGCTATAGATGTGGAA
>JBCNJP010000017.1:23832017-23857481 GCA_039602395.1 Deinandra increscens subsp. villosa
TTGTTTTGCTTGTTTGAATGATGTCAAGATCTAAGCTTTATGATGAATCTAGGTCTGATTTGTAGTAATGATGATATCTTGAGTAGATCTAGTATTTGTGATGATAAAGTTTGCATCTTTGGATCAAAAACGTGAATTTGTGCAAGTTATGTGGATGCATGTTAGATCTAGGGTTTTGCTTGAGATAACATGCTTGCATGTGGATAAAGCTTGAATATTGATGCTAGATCTATGTTCTAATGACATGATAATGATAGATCTATGGTTGTTATGAAATAAAGTTGCTAAGTTTACGTGAGATCTATGATGGAAACTCGATTTTGGTGGTCATGCATGCTAGAATCTTGAATAAAGGAACTTGATTTGTGTTAGATATACTATGAAGTTGCTTGATCTAGGTAAATAGGTGCATGATAGTCTATAAAGTTGTAAACTTGATGTTCAAATGCATGTGGATTATTTTATAAAAATTATATACATGAAAATACGGAGAAAATGGCCTATTAGGTCAAGATGACACTCTTGCATGTGGTTAAGAATCTATGACATGGCTTGAAATATGTTAGTTGATGATCTATGTGACTTACATGAGATGATGATGATGTATAATCATGGAATTAGCCAACATGTGGTAAATATATATTTATTGGAAAATAAATAACTAAGTAAATGCATGTGTATGATCATAAGATTTCTTGACTACATGTTTGCATGTCATTAGTCAAATTGGTTATGAGTTATACGAGTGTACAAGTCCTAAGTCTGCTACCTCAGTGGGAATGACTAGACTTTGTACGACTGCCCTGTTGATCGTACATCGTAAACGTGGGATAATATTGTAAGTAATTGTGACACGTTATGTTTATCATAGTATAAGGTGTTGTATGTGTGATACGTGTTAGGTTAAGTATAGAAAACCTAAATTCAATCACCAATGTGTATTCGAGTCCACATGTCTGATGTCCGCGTGTTGTCGGGACAGTTGGTCAAACTTAGTCAAAACTCACACGATTGCGTGTCATAGGTGGAGCCTAGGAGGAATTCACCTTCTCTGTTTAAGCGTTACCATTTGGAAAATTATTTACACCCTAAGGTGAACGTTCTACGGGGGCAGCTCCAGGTACAAGATTGATTTGGAATTCCACTTGTCGCGTAGGTGGCAATCCCAGTAGATCTTCTGGGAAAACTTCAGGAAAATCTCGAACGATCAGGACGTCTTTCAGTGATTTCTCCTTAGGCTTCTTCATAGTGGAATGAGCTAGAATGGCGTGATAACCTTTGCGAAGATACCTTCGTGCTTTCATGCAGGTTATGATATCCAGTTTGGTTCCACTCTTCCCGCCTTGAATAACTAGAGTTTCACTGCGTGCTAAGGGTATCCTGACTTGCTTCTCGTGGCAGATGATCTCAGCGTGATTTGCGGATAACCAATCCATGCCGATAACGATGTTGAAACTTCCCAATTCCACGGGCAGCAGGTCGATATTGAACAGATGATGAGAAAGGTTTAAGGAACAACTACGGTAAATCTTTCAGTTTCAATTAAACTACCGTCTACTAGTTCTACGGAGTACCTAATGTCTAGCATGTTAGGCGTGATTTTAAGTAGTGGAAAAAAATCACTAGACATGAAGATTTTCTCAGCTCCAAGATATGATACCAAACAGAGGCATATGAGTCATTGAGAAGATACGTACCCGTTACAGTGTTTGGGTCATGACGAGCTTCACCAGCGTTCGTTACAAAGGCTCTTCCATGAGCGGGAATGGTTGATTGGTTCTTCTTGGGGCATTGATTCTTCATATGTCCCACAACACCACAACCATAACAAGCTCGTGTGGGGCAGTCTCTAGCAATGTGGCCTTTTGCCTTGTGGTTGGGGCAGTAAACATTGCCACATGCCAAGGTGTGATGGAGATTGCATTTGGTACACAAAGGCGCGTTTCTTGTGTAGCTTGATTTCTTCTGATCATGACTAGGAGGGGTGGCGGAAAAACTTTCACGGGCTCAAGAACCTTTTCAGTTTCCTTAGCAGAATCCTTTCTGCCACGGTGCCCACGCTTCCTCTTGTGGCTAGACTTCTTCTCCGAAGAGGGGTAACATATGTCAGATGGCTTCGATTCTAATGTGTTTTTAGCAAATGACGCACCCTGGCGGACGACTTGGTATATCAATCTATGCGCCAAGCGAACGGTGCTTTGCCGAGTGATTGGATTCGAAGACAAAACATTTCCTTGAATATTAGGAGCTAAGCACCAAATGTATCGCTCGATCTTCTTGTACAATGGGGTGACCATTATTGAGCAGATATGGGCTAACTCATGGAAACGTTTGGTGTAACCAGCGACGTCTGATCCATTCATGATTAAAGTCCAGAATTCTACTTTGAGTCATTGAAATTCTTCTCGTGGGCAGTACTTATCCCTCAACAACTGTTTCATGTCGTCTAATGGCAAGGAGTCGGCCAGGTCAATTCTAATGGATTCAGCATTGGAGTTCCACCAGGTCAAGGAACCATCAGTGAAAGTGCAAGCAACATACTTGAACTTGGAGTGGTCAGGACAGTTACTGATATGGAAGACATATTTCATTCTCTCGAACTAGCGGATGAGTCCTACTGTTCCATCATTACCCTTGAAGTTGAGGGGTTTGCAACTCATAAGGAAAGTACACGGAACGATCTTACTACTTGTGATGCCCACTCCCAGACTTGGCTCTAAGAGGGGTCACGCATCGGATTTTTTCATGAACTCAAGGTACAACAGAGATAACAAAAGCAGCGAAAATTTAAAACTTTTATTTATTTACAATGCCAAGTACAAGTAAGATAAAACTTCTACAACAACTATCTATAACTATAAAAGATAACAATTAATAGGTATGCATCGGATTTACTCATGAACTCAAGGTACAATAGAGATAACAAAAGCAATGGAAATTTAAAACTTTTATTTATTTATAATGCCAAGTACAAGAAAGATAAAACTACTACAACAGCTATCTATAACTACAAAAGATAACGATTAATAGGTGTGCATCTATCTACATTACTTATGCCAGCAACCCTATTGCTTCACTCCAACAGCTTGCCCACCTCACTCTGCTCGAACCTTAGCCTTTCCCTTTAAGCTCGGATCATTAATATCACCTGATATACATACTTTAAAGGATCAGCTTACGCTAGTGAGTCCTACGTTTTTCTAAAATCGTTACTTTTTTCTTCTCGAAAGTTTATTCCAAAGCTTGGGCCTAATGGCCCCCTTTTTAACAAAAATTTATCAGGTATAAATTATAACAACATGATACCAGAATATAACCTTTAAACATTTATCCGGGACAAAACATAACGAAATTATACCAAAACATTTAACCATTAAACCTTTTTAACCATTTAGCAAGTATAAGACATAACCGAATTATACCAAAGCATTTAACCATTTATCCATTCAACTAAGCATTGTCTAATGGAACCACATTAGTTTCTCGGGCAACCATCGCCACCCGAATACCTTTTCAAGATAGAGTAACTATCGCTACCCCGGACAATCGTCGTTCCCCGCTTTCAGTTGTACAACGAACATTTCCCCTTTTCACTTAGACAATATTTGCTTAGATTAAAACATTTTCAACCTTTTAAACATTTTCAAAAGTCCATTTAAATAACCTTTGTTTTTGGACTCATAACCTTTTCAACACCAGTCCATCACCCGTATATGAATGTGCGTTTTATAAATATAATGTTGTTGGTCTTGTTAAACCTCAGTGAAACCTACACTGGACTAAGTCTATAACATTTCATATTGTATTACGGGTGTTTATATATAGGAAGTACCGCAACGTATCCACCACACCTTAAGTACAAACGGATATGACACAAAATCATCTCAGTTTAGATTACATCTTACAATCACAACAAGGCCAATAAGTTTGTATTTACCCGACACTTATTCACATACGCAAGCTTAGACCAAACCTTTACATTTTCCATTTCTTAAAACTTTATTTAAAATAATAATCATTTATAATACCCATTCATTATAAGCTTCCCGAAACAGTTATAACATGTAATCACAATTTAAAACAGTTATAGGCATTAAAACATTTCACGTATGTGTCTCAACACAAACAGGTAAAATGCATTTCAAATACTTTTCAAGTAACAGTTGAACATATATTATTGTATGTATATCAGCCCGAAAATATTAAAACATTTAAAACATTAAATAGTGGGCTCATAGAACTCACCTTATTCTCTTAAGCAATTTAGTTCAGTTAGAACCTCCTTTATGTCTTCCAAATAAACCTAATTGTGTATTGTATGGTGTTTACGCAAGGTTTTATATATTAAACACTTCGTATGTTTAATCTAACTCTTTTTAACTTAACAATACTTCTTTATTAATCTTATTCCTTTTGAAGGTCAAAATGACCAAAATGCCCTTTAGGCAGTTATCCTTTTCTTTATATGATAATATGAAGACGCGCATTCCTATAAGTAGACGCTCACTTCGGGATCGCCCAGTGAGGTATGCCAGATCCTAGTTGGGATTTATGTGACACCCCCACCTTGCCAGAAACCCCAGTGTACAGGCGCCTACCCTTCTGGTCCGCACGAATTTCTAAGTACCCGAATAACTCGGTATATTATTTTATTATCATTTCTCACTTTTTAAGCCATATATATTTATTATATATATAAAACATGTTAGTATATCAAAAATTAAGTCCCATTACCTCTCGGATTATTTTATATTAAATAATCTTATTTTAAAACCCTAATTTCCCGTTTTTCTCGTTTCTTTATCAAAACTCATTTTTATTCAAAACAAACTTAGGGTATTATTCATTATAAAATTTTATAATATACTTTAAAATATTAAGGCTTAGTTTAACCCCATTAACCCAAGTTTAGCAAAACAACGTTACGAAAACCCTAATTTTGACTTGTTATCAAAACCATTACCAAAACTTTTCAAAATCTGAAATCAACTTCGGGCTTTCTCAAAATACAATATTTTAGGATTACCTACTTAAATTCAGACCCTAGTTCCCACCCGATCACCCAATTTTGGCAAAACAAGCTCAAGAACCTTAATTTAAACACATTTTTAGAAATCATATTTAGACACAATATTATAAAAAACTGAGATAGGTTATTGTTAAGCATACGTAATAGAGGAGAACTGTAAAATTTGAGCTTCTAACACCTTGTCGTTTGGCCGAATTTGCTCCAAGAAGATTCTGGGTCGGGTTAGGGTATTTAAGAATAAGATTTGATGAATCTGTGATAAATAACGGATGCTGGATCGAGTATTTATACTCAATGGGTTCGCAGGAGGCTGCTCCAGGTGTCCATGGTGATAATCCTTTCAAAAATGACGCGTAAACGAAGTAATTTGGGCTGCAAGAAAGGAAGATGTGGAAGAAAACGAACAAAAATTCGTTTCTGGTGCAGCTGCTTCCTCGCGGACCGCGACAAGGGTCGTGCATGTGGCTTGCGGTCCGGGAGCCACCAGGTTCTGGCTAGTTTTTGTAATTATAACATTTTAGCCCTTAAACTTCTGTTATGTGCATTTTAACCCCTCGTACTTCTATAATTTTGTTATTTTATGCACAAAAACATTATGGGACATATTTCTAATATTTTATAAGGATCGGGACACGTTCGATAATATATATATATATATATATATATATATATATATTTATTTACGTATTCAATATTTTTCCTTTATGTAAATTATCAATTTGCGTTTGTAATTATATTATACACATATACATATGTATTCCTTTATTCTCTATCTTTTTAGACACATAGGCTTTAGTATTCTAATCATAATGATTAGTTAAGTACGTATATATTCAATTAAAACACGCATACAAGAGATAATCATTCATGTCTCACCATTTTTGAACACATTCATCATTTTTATCATATAAACACGTGTTTATTCAATTATTGCCATTTCTAACACGTATTTATAATAAACACATAGTTAAACATATTAAGATACGTAATTACCTAGACGGAAATATCGGGGTGTTACACTACTGGATGAACCGATCAATCTAGTACATGAGGAGGTAAATAAGCTTCGTTTATTGATTCATAAGTAGAACTCAATACAAAGATTTCTCTCTCTAGACACACACAGAAACACAGACTCAAGGATGACTCAAATGACAGAACTCTAAATTCTATACAAGAGTAAACCTATTTATAGTGTTTGTAAACTACCCAACGAACCGACCAGTGAACCAATGGTTCCCTGCCCACGAACCATTGGTTCGGGACATGGTTCGCTGAACCCTAAGACTCGCAATGACATGCTCACTTAGATACAATACATTTACTATAATATAAAACCATAGCATATCAAAATATATTTCTAGTCTAGAAATACCATTTATTAGTTAGTTATTAACATAACATTCATCAAGACTTGTATGGAACATGGGTTTGAACATGAAATGAGTTAAAGGTCATGAAAGAATGTAGAGAAGGAATGTATTCTCATAAAGCTACCACGGGATCGGTTTTATAACAAATGAGTTGGTTGTAAGCTTCCAATGTTAATCTCCAACCCAATCTTGAGTCTTGAATGGATGAACAAAGTAGGTAGATGCAACAAAGAATAATGGAGAGTGAATGAGCATTAGTGTTAGAAAGGAAAGAACATGAACTTTGATTGAAGAAAGGAAGTTCATAACTTACTAGAGAATGTAAGAGGATTAACACCAACACTTGAACAAGCTTGAATGATGGAAAAATAGAGTGGTGGTGGCGGTTTTGGTAGCTACGGATCCAAGAGCAAGAAAGGGAGAAAGAGTGTTTGTGTGTTTTGTTTTCTTGAGTTGTGATAAGTTAAATGAAAGTATGTTATGAATTAAATGAAGTGTGGTTAGGTGGTTGGGTCATGTGAAGTGAACCGATGGGTGATGGTTCGGTGGTGATGGGCTCGAACCGAGAGAAAAGAGATGGAGAGAATGAGAGGAGTTCTTGGCTAGTTGGTTAAGTGGTAGGGGTCTCTCAAGTGTAGTAGAGGTGCTTATCGCTTCTAGGCAAGAGAGGGAAAGAAAACATAACCGACCCGGTTTCGACCCGGAAGAGTTACACCGGAGTCAACGAACTATATAATTAATTACTTTTTAATTGATTAATTAAAACGGTTAAAATAAATACTTGTTATTTATTTAAATAAACGTAACGAAAAAAAAGTTTATCGTAAAAGAGTTTACGAGAAATTTTCGGCAGGACATTGTCTAGTCATTACCTGTTAAATGGACTAGTCGTTTCGATGGGTTTAGTGTGTTGGATCACGACATGGGCTTATGATTGACTAAAATCCCGTAAGGGATTAGTAGGAGATTAAAAGGAGGAGGTTGGGGGTTTGCAAAACCATAATCGCAAAACACTCCTGCTCTCCCTCTCCCCTTGCGACGCCGACGCCCCGTCTTCCCCTCTCTCTCTCTCTCTCTTGTTTTCGGCGCACCAACCACCACCACCTTCGTCGTCTTTCTTGATCGCTACGATGGTGAAACGCGATCCATGCTTGATTGTTGCTGCGTTGAAACTAGAAATCGCCGCCGCCGCCAGAGTTGCCTCCGCGGAGGAGAGAGCCAACGTCGCCGCCGACGTTTTTGGCGAGGATCACAGTGAGGTGATTCTTGCTTTACCCGCGCCAACGAGGCCTATGTTTGAACCCTCGCATTTCGCTACGGTCGAATCGGGTGAAAACCCTTAGTGGCCGGCGCCATTGTATGCCGCCACCTTTACGCCATTTCCTCCGCCGCCTCACGCGCGGATGTCTTTGCTTTGCTTCGACCAGAAAGTCAAGAAGTGGATCTTTGCTTCCCAAATGGATCTAAACAAGCATCTCGAAGGTGAAATATTTGCTTTGACCAGAAAGTCAAGAAGTTTGGCTTTGCTCAAAACGAAGATGAGCTTTGTGTTTACAAAAAGGCAAGTGGGAGCGCTATATCATTCCTCATACTGTATGTGGATGATATACTGATCATAGGAAACAACATACCCATGCTTAACGAGGTTAAGAAATGGCTTTCATCTTGTTTCACTATGAAGGATCTTGGGGAAGCCGCTTTTATTCTGGGAATTAAGATTCACAGAGATCGATCAAAGCGGCTTCTGGGTCTTAGTCAAAGTACATATATTGACAAGATTATGGCACGGTTCAACATGAGTAACTCCAAGAAAGGAGTCGTCCCTATGATAAAGGGTGCTATCTTGAACAAATCTCAATCTCCTCAAACGGAGAAGGAGTTCAACCAAATGGTTTCGATCCCATTTGCTTCTGCTATAGGGTTAATTATGTATGCCATGCTCTGCACTCGAACGGATGTCTCATTTGCATTGAGCCTGACAAGTCAATACCAATAGAGTCCCGGTCTAGCTCACTAGACTGCTGTAAAGAACATCCTGAAATACCTTAGAAACACAAGTGAGATGTTTTTGGTATATGGATGAATTGATGAGCTCGCTGTAAAGTGTTACACCGATGCTAGTTTTAAGACTGACTGAGATGACTCTCGCTCGCAGTCCGGATACATATTCACCTCAATGCAGGTGTTGTTTCGTGGTGTAGTTCCAAACATCCAGTAGTGGTTGATTCCACTACTAAATCTGAATACATAGCCGCCTTAGAAGCTGCAAAGGAAGCAGTATGGATGAAGAAGTTGATCACAGATCTCAATGTGGTTCCAACCGTCAAGCAATCCATCGAGATGATATGCGATAACACAGGCGCTATTGCTCAAGCAAAGAGCCAAGGTCTCATATCAAAACTTAGCTGATCCCTTTACAAAGCCCATAACTCACGAGATCATGATCGTCACAGAGAAGACATAGGACTTGAATTAGCTAGAGACATGTTTTGATTTAGTATTTGGGTATACGAACATTTAACAGTTATCTTTACTATTCATATTCCATTGGTGAATGCAATATGGAATTTCATAACTGTGTACGATGTTAATATGTTTAATCATCCCTGAACAATTGTTGATATTGCTCTAAATGTCCGTAGTCGGTTAGAGACGTGGGAACGGCTCTTAATCAAGACTATTCTGATTTTGAACCTTAAAGGGGTTTAACGTTCAAAGTCACAGACCTCATTAGAGAATGACGTTGGACGTTGCTCACATCAAGCAATTCAATCATGGATTCTTTGATTGCTTGAGTTAATGGTATGCTCTAATGTTTCCTTAGACCTGAGACGTATACTAGAACTCGCGTTTACTGAGGGCTGTTCTTTGATTGTAGTCTCCCGTTGTCGTGTAACTGCCAACAATAGGGCTACTTTTGGGAATGGATCTAAAGTTCAGTGGGAGTTGTATGCCTCAAGACGGGATTTCGTACTATTGCTTAGGCAATAGATGTCTCATAAAGGCGCCCTCGTTGATTCCAAGTGTGAAGTATGAGTCCTCACCTAAACTTACTGTGTGTTTGATTGGTACACTTTGGATCAGATAAAGAGACTATAATTGATGAATCTAATACATGAGAGTCCATGTCTCATTATTCATCTAATGTCTAGAATGGAAAGGAACATATGACAACGATTACCATAAGTCCTCTATCTGCTTGCTTTTTAATCAGATATACTTTGGCTGTCGACTTAAAGTGTCGAAGCTGGTTGGTGTAGCCATGCATAGCTAGAGTGCCTCTGACTACAACGCTAAAGTGTCGCGTTCAGTCCAAGTAGGAGGTTGTTGGATATTAGATCTCCTGACCCAACATTTAACGTAACCAACCCGGTTTCGACCCGGAAGAGTTACACCGGAGTCAAGGAACTATATAATTAATTACTTGTTAATTAATTAATTGAAACGGTTAAAATAAATACTTGTTATATATTTAAATAAACATAACGAAACAAATTTATCGTAAAATAGTTTACAAGAAATTGTCGACGGGACATTATCTAGTCATTACCGGTTAAATGGACTAGTCGTTTCGATGGGTTTAGTGTGTTGGATCGCGACATGAGCTTATGATTGACTAAAAGCCCGTAAGGGATTAGTAGGAGATTAAAAGGAGGAGGTTGGGGTTTGCAAAACTATAATCACAAAAACACTCATCCTCTCCCTCTCCCTTTGTGACGCTGACGCCCCCCTCTCCCTCTCTCTCGTTTTTGGTGCACCAACCACCACCACCTTCGTCGTCTTTCTTGATCTCTACGATGGTGACACGCGATCCACGCTTGATTGTTGTTGCATTGAAACTAGAAACCACCGCCGCCACCGCCAGAGCTGCCGCCGTGGAGGAGAGAGTCACCGCCACCGTCGCCGCCGCCACCGCGGCTCGCGTTGTTGTCGTCACCGCCAAGGCTCGCGCCGCCTGTCGCCGCCGATGTTTTTGGTGAGGATCACCGTGAGGTGATTCTTGCTTTACCCGCGCCACCGAGGCCCATGTTTGAACCCTCGTGTGCCTCTACGCGGGATGGACGAAATCGTTTCTACAACGGATTCGTCGTCAAGCACGGTGGAACCATTCGACTGGAATGCTATGATGCATAGAATGGTTTCTTTACCACCACCACCATCGGTTCAATGAGATGAATGCACCCGTGGTGCCTGAGGCCCCGTCTTCAAAGTCGATTGAAGATTTGACACGCCAGTTCGAGTCGGGCTTTACCGTTGATCCTAGCGCCAGTTCGTCGAACCCCGGTGTCTAGAACGGTTTTTCAGACTCCGCCAAGGTATATCTATTTTGTTTAGATGTTTATATTAATTTATTTAATTTTCTGTATTTACGCGTACACGGTGAGCAGATCCTATCTATGGTTTTACTAAATTCGCGTTGTAAAACATTTTTCCGCCGCGTAATTAATTCTGATTAATTAACTCGTATATTTAGTCGGTAAATAATTAAAACGGGCAACCTGGATACTCATTGTAAAACCCATCAGAGAGCTCATGTCTTGGAGGGAAGTCTTTGATCATTGGATGGATCTCTAGGAAGTTTTACTTGAGGGACAAAGATGTTCCATTTGGATGGGAAGGGGATCTTGGGTGGCTTGAGGTGTTTAGGTGTAATCCAATGGATGATCTTGGTTTAGTTTTGCAAAAACTTTTGGTTGAGGTAACCGAATGGGTGAAGGGAACCGGTTGGCAAGGGGGTTTAAAGTCGGGTTAGTCGGGTGAAGAAAAGCGACCAAGAGAAAGAGGTATTAGATAGGGAAAACCGGTTTTCGGTCCAAAAGAAAACCATGGGTCGAAATCCCTTTTATCGGGCTGAAGGGAAGTGAGTCGGGTCCATCAAACGGGCTGGAATCAATTAGGTTGGGCCATTGGGCCATAACATAAAATTAGGAGGGGGTGGAATGGACTAGCGGGTCGGGCCAAAGGAAAAGAAAATAGAGATTGGGCCTAATAAGGATAATCGGTCGTATGCTAGAATTGGGTCAGATCATTGAAATGGATCGGATTATATGTGATACGGGTTGATGTTCCAAGTCTTGAGATTACATTAATTACTAATCATTAAATGTTTTCGATTGATATTGCCGTTTATGAATTTGATGAATGTTTGAAAAAAAATTATAAAACTCATTATAACACTAAATGAATATTTAGACAATGAGTTTTGAAAATAATGTTTATGGTTTGATTGTTGAACGTTAAATGTTGCGAATGAATTGCGAATACAATTTGAATGAACGTTTAACAATATTGTTTGAATATGTTATGACATAACATAATAAATTTTGAAAAAAAATATAAAATGGCTATTTTATATTTCTTGTTATTGAAGTTCCATTTTAATGAGAACGAACGTTCTTGTTATTAACGGATTGATTTCTGATACGATTATGGGTTAGGTCAATGCATGATGTAAAGTATTTTCATGTAGAGTTACCTAATTGTCAATTAAGTCTAATTGCAAATAGTAAATAAGCTAATTGCATGTATATATACATAATTAAAGTTGACATGAATTTCTAGAAATCTTATTTATAGATAAAACCCCATTAATTGCCCTTTTCTCTAAATTAATAAGCCTCTTCTAATTTTAAGTTGAAATTCCCTAAAGTTGGGGAGACTGTAACATTTGTATTTTACCCCATTGTGAAACCCAATCCATTTTGAAAATTCATGTTTTCTCAATTTACAAATTAGCAAGTGCCGGGAGAGTTTTTTGGTATTTATATTACAAAATAATGATTCTTAATGATTTATAACCGTTTTCATAACAATAAAATTAAATTAAAATCATTTGGATTCAAATTTAATTCCTTGAATAAAACTGAAAGCAATTTACGATTTTTACGCGATTTTGGTACGCGGTTCGTTGTTTACCAGGAATCTAAAGTATCGCAAGTCAAATTAAGAATAATTATGAGTCTAATAATCACAAATCATCTCACTGGTCATCACATAGTTAATCGAGTAGCAAAATGTTGTTGAATTGCCAAAAATTGATACGTACGACAAAACTGACCAAAAACGCATTATGTGACCCTATTGTGCATTTCTATGAGTTATGTGGCATATATATATATATATATATATATATATATATATGTATATATATATATATATATATTCCTTTTTAGTGCATTAAATGTGGTTAACATGACGGGATGATAAATTGGGTAATCTGGGTGAAAAAGGGACTAGAAAATATTAAGAAACGAAGAATCGAGCACGTGAAACGAGAATCGGGCAAGATATTGTTTGGGGAGGCTCTAGGTGTATCGCCTAGAGCATACCCTTTTCCAAGGAGATACGCCTAAAACCTAACTTCCAGCAAAAACCCTAAATTGATATTTAAGCATCATTAGCCACCATGCTCCTCATTTCTCAACCCCCTCTCACCTAAAAACGGCCAAAAATCTCTATTCATCATCTTTCCTCACTTCATATCAATTTTAGGAGCTTGGAATTTGAAGATCAAGACATGGATCATTCATCTTTATCAATTTCTTCACTTTTTCAGTTTTCTTGTAAGTTCTTCCTCTGGTTCTTGTTATCTTGCATGATGATTCTTGATAGATATCTGTGTAACTAGACCAAGATTGGATTTTTAGGTTAGATTAAGATTAGATCTATGACATGTATGTTTCTAATCACTATATCTATTGATTTTATGATCAAGGTTGTGCCTTCATTGTATATTATGGTTGGATCTACAACTTGCATGATGATTCTTGATAAATCTATGTGTAACATGATCAAGATTGGATTTTTATGTCAAATTAGGGTTAGATCTATGACATGTATGTTGCTAATCATTAGATATATAAAATACATGATCAAAAGTGTACCTTTATGTTGAAATAGGGTTAGATCTTTCCCATGCACGTTGTTAATCACTGGATCTATGAACTTTATTATCAAATTTTGTAACTTTATGTTATATTTGGGCTAGATCTATGTCTTGCATGCTAGCTAATGTTAGATCTGGAACTTAACATGCTTAAATTAGAGTTTCCATGTTCAAAACTCGTTTGATGATAAATCTTAATAATAGATGTTGTTTTGTGCTTGAATCTTCATGATATTATTATCTCAACTTTAGATCTAGGGTTTGATCATAACAAATTATATGTATGATGTTGCATGATGATATGTAACTACTTTATGATAGAAATAGCCGTCATGTTGACCTAAATTGACTTCCATAATGACATGTATATTTAGGACTTCATAATTATGTCCTTATCTTAGGATTGATAGTTATTAACATAACGTACATTTCACCTCATCAAATCACCAACGAGTCATCGATGCGATTGTGTCGTGAATTTAAATCAATTATTTATTTGTTTACTTATTTATTTTCTCTATCTCATCTAGTCATCAAGGTCATCTTCGGATTTAACCGTGGTGTCTTTGTCTGTTCATATCTCATGTATCAGGTGAGTATTCATAGCATCTCTTCTTTTAAACGTTTTGGGGTGCAACATGTACCATTATCAAATCAATGCCTTTGTTCATTACTTAAAAACTACATGCGAACTCTATGTTTTTTATGTGTGCTCTAGTATGTGAACTTGTGTGATTTGTTGATATGTTGTGATCGACCTCTAAAACAACCTCACGTGACATTAATTGCAATAAGTCGGGGTTACAATAATAGATCTATTGGTGTGACCACCCACCTGAATTGACCGGTGTTTGGCGTCGAGTGATTGGAAACCTTATGGTTAGGGTTGGTTCATGCACTCCCGTTTGCTCTAACTCAAATCTGGTTTATCATATTGGATCTCTCTTAAGTCATTGACTTGCATGTTTTTAATGTATATTAGTATATCAAACCTATGTTTACTCACCAACTACTCGTAGTTGATCCTTGTTTTATACATGTTGCAGGTTTTGTTGTTAGATGCTGATTACTTGTTGATGACACCTTAGGATGTATGTAGACTTAATGTGACTAACTAAAAGAGTTAATTTGTTCTTCATTGTTGTACTATACTCGATTTAATTATGTATCATTTGAACTTATAAAATGGGTTGATTAAGACTGTCGCAACATTAAATTAGTGTTGTGCGCATCTGGAAAATTATCACGCCCTAACATATTTCACCGTCGGTTGGGGTGTGCCAAAAGCCATGACAGCGCACTATACAAACCCAGAAAATAGAGCCACATTAACCTCAGTTATCTGTGCTTTATTTTTTTCCAAAGTTGGTGGAAACTCATTTTCACACTTAGTGAAAACCCATTTTTTACTATATTTCTCCCAAAATTCAAACAATTGCAATAGGATTGCTTTGTATTGGTTAAATATTGGATTGCAATAGAATTTAAGAAAATGATTAAGATCTTCATAAGATCTTGAACAGAAAATGATTAAGGTCCTATCGGTATCCCACCATGGAGGTCCGTCGGTATGTGGCTAACACCGGCAGGTCGTGAATATAAAACCAATTAAGTTGATTGGTTTTCTTAGTTTTTTAAGACTTCAAAACATCATCGCTGGTGATATTCATAAAAATCCAACTCAAATTCGACTGGTTAACGGAGGCTGCGGAGACGGATCGGAATCCGGCGAGCAACAACGAATTGCAAATCAAACTTAATGGAGGCTATCAGTGACTAACTGGAATGGGGGTTACCAGAATGGGTGAGAGATGCCGCGGATTCGGCATCGGAGTGCTGGCCAGAAATGGACTGTGCCTTCTCCCGTTTTCTCTCAAAGATGAGATGGTGATGGTGCCACCTTTTTTTTAATTAAATTTGTTTTTCTTTTAAATTTTTATTTGTTTTTTCTTTTATTTTTTTTTCTTTTAAAATTTTATTTATCTTTATATAAAAGGGTATTAAGGTCTTTTTACACACACTTAACAAAAAAAATTAACAAACGTTAGACGGAGAGACTGTAGGTGTTACAAAAGTGCAAACATCTAGACAACAGCAGTAGTTTTGAAAGCTAGAGACTAGACCCGAAATTCGTACAAACCACAGGGACGAATACCGTTAATAACTCAAATAATTGTTTTACAATGATATTTTATAATTATTCTTTTTTAACAACAATTTATTCATCATTTGTTCATTATGGGATTTAAATGCTTAACCTCTAGTAAAAGACACCTTATTAATTACCAAAAAAATAATAGTAGGCTAAAAGCATTTTAGCTCAATAATAATTCTTAATGACTTCCTATTTTAGTTACCATTGGACTAGAAGGCATTTGGTTCTATAATGCTTATGTTTTTTTAGAATGAGCCTTAATAAAAGTTAGTGATAGACCAGTGGCATTGGAAAGATTGATTGAGGAAATCAAGACGAGAGGGCATTTTAGTCCTAAAATAAAACAGTATTAATAGTATTGTCTTAACGTAAAACAGTACATATAGTTACAAAACTGTACAAGTAATGTTTACATTATAAAATCAGTACATTTTTAATGCAAACCAACACAATGTTCTTTGTTATTTTACTTTAAAAAACAAAATGTGTCGTTTTAATACAAACCACATACAAATAGTTGTGTTAACACATAAAAAAAAACATGCAATGCAAAACCGTACAAAACATATTGTTTTAACGTAAAAGAGTATATATATTTATAAAACAGTACATTTAGTTACACAACAGTACATATAATTACAAATTAGTAGATATAATTACCAAACAATATTTTTTACAGAAAAAAATAATTTTAGTTTTTTATATACAACTAGTATAATTATGTTAAAGAGAAAAAATATTCTATTTTATGGTGTAATTTTTATAAAAAAAAATAATGGCGTATGAAAAAGTTATGAACATTTAAAAAAAGTAGGAGAAAGTTAAAAAAAATCAACAAGAAGGCTATACCAAAAATACTCATTGATCTCTTATTTCTTTCTATTTTATAATTCTTGAATCTCAATCATTGATTTATAAAATTAATGGATCGGATCTTTTTCTATTCTATTTAGGAAAAATGTGTTTGTAGGAACTAACCCCTATATACTCTCTCTCTCTCTGTCTGTCTATATATATATATATATATATATATATATATATATATATATATATATAGGGAGAGGATCATTTGAGAACCAATTTGATTTGAGAACTAAAAAGACCTAATTTGAGCCACAAGTTTATTTACATGTATCCCCCCTCCCATGAATTATAGTGGTCCCCCTTCAAATTTGTGGTTGAGATTTAGTTCTCAAAAGTTTTTAAAATAAAAAGTTCTCTATTTGAACCTAACCCTATATATATATATATATATATATATATATATATATATATATATATATATATATATATATACACGCACACACTATAAATATATATATATATATATACACACACACACTATATTAGTAACCCGTGTACTACACGAGTTGAATTTTTATTTATAATATCCGATATGTAAAAAAACAGTTAAGAGATTTAGAAAATTATGAATGACGTAATTCTTCATAAAACATTAATTGATAATTTAACTAATTAAATAAATTGATTTTGTTTGACAAACTATT
Source organism: Deinandra increscens subsp. villosa (assembly GCA_039602395.1). Lineage (NCBI taxonomy): Eukaryota > Viridiplantae > Streptophyta > Magnoliopsida > Asterales > Asteraceae > Deinandra > Deinandra increscens. Next base: position 23,848,969 of record JBCNJP010000017.1, read on the forward strand.
GATTAGTTCCCTTGAATAGACTCAAATTATTGAGTAATTTATCAAATATACATTAACTTTGTCAAGTTTTTTTAAATTAAAATTTAGTTTGGATGAAATTGGTAACTAGTCTTAATTAGTAATTTAATATATTGATAATTGATTGTGGTTTTGACATGTGGCAGTGCTTTGTGGACCCCATAGAACGGAAACATATGACAACTATTTTAGTGTTTTACTAGCCAATGACCCGGTAATACCCGAAATTGTAATATAAAAATCTGTAATGAATGTAATATAAAACTAAATTCGAAATAAAAAACTAAAAGCTTAAAAAATATTGCATTTCATGTTTATAATGATAACTCGTATGTGAAATAGGTAATTGATATACAATCAAATATACATATTTTATACACAAATATTCCCCGAAAAATAAACAAAAACTAACTAACTATTATTGAAACAGCTAAATAATGTTTCTTTTGTAGTTTTTGGTGTTGTTCAGGTCCGAAATCACAAAAGAAACGAAAAAAGGAAGAAAAAACAAAGAAATTACAAAGTTCCAAGAAGTCGGCATGAGACACGGCCCGTGCCTGTACCAACAAACTCTAAGAGAGTTGATATTTTCGGCCTGACACCACACGGCCCGTGCCACTGATCCAACACGGCCAGTGCCTCTGCCCATAGAAGATTTGCGAAGATCATTTGAAGCCACAAGGCCCGTGCCTCTGCCAGGCACGGCCCGTGCTAGTCTGGATTTCTGCCTATAAATAGAGCCATTCTCCTCATTCACTTCTCAAGCTTTGCTCAAGCTTCACTCTCGTTTCCACTTTCTTATACCATCTTTTGAGCTTTTGTTTTTGGTGTTGTAGCTATTCGTCAAGATTGTAAGAACTTTATCTTAGTAGAATATGATTACGTATTTTCTATGAATCTCTTCATCTTCTTCTAAGCATATCTTTAAGCCATGCTTATGCTCGGTCAAATTCTTACACTTACTTGGGATACACAAGTCTTTGGTGGGTTGGTAATGATGTTTTTACAAACGTACCTTAAGGTAAGTATACTTGATTTTATTCAAACTCTATATATTGAAAGGGTATTTTCTAACTCTTTTGAACAAACGTGCCTTACGTATTGTCAACCATTTGAGGAGTCGAAAGCTCATCAGTCGGACTTGTGACACCCTGACTGGGGGACAATGCATGATCCTAACGCTGACTCGCACCCCATTTTGGGTCCCGTGAGGGTCTCTTTAACAATGTTGGCACAATTTGATTTAAACAAGATAAACAAGTTGCGGAAAGTAAATCAAATTGGAAGACAACAATTCATAAAAAGGGTTTTCTATATATCTCAAATGTAAATAATGGTTTACACGAGTTTATAGTATAATAATGTATCAACAAAAAGAACTTTTCTATGGGAGTAGGTTGTAATTGCTTTGAGAAGCTTGTGAAATGTGTGCTTGTTGCCTTGCTTTCTTTGGTGAAGTCCGCTTGCTATTTATAGGAAGTAGTGGCAAGTTGCAAGCGAATAATGTGGTTGAGGACGGTTGAACTTGGAGTGTGTCAGAGTATATAGAGATAAATTGAGGATATTCAGTTTATCTCTTTTTAACTGTCTTCAACTACTTTCGACTTTAATGCCAAGTTGTTATTCACTTTTACTTGTTCTTCACACAAAGGAAGATTTGTTCTTCTCGTAAACTTTATCTTCATATAGTCCAGAACTCCTTCAGGACTCTTCTTTGAAGACTAGTAATGCTTCCCATTAGAAGCTTCTACAGAAATGAGGATTTCTGTAGAATCTGGTCTATACATAACTACTTCGGAAATTCCAGAGTAGTTCTGTACGAATACAGAAATCTGTAAATCATACAAATTTTCATATCCTTTCTCTTTTAAGGATATATCTTATCTTTTCTTCTAACACTTGACTGTTTTTCGTTACATTTACATTATGTTCTAACAATCCCCCCCCCCCCCTCTAAGTATTTGAAGAAAATAAATGAAAAGAGAAATAAAGATAAACAGATCATTGCCATGGATAAGATGCATAGTACAGCTATTACATTAATGTTCTTAAGACAGGTCTTTGGTTACAGGGTCTTCTCCGACTATGAGCTTATTAGAAAGTGGTCTCCAGCAGGCTTTGTGAAGTTCCTTTTGGAATGCTTAGTGTTGCTTGAGTTCTTCTAGGGTCTTGAGCATTAGTTCCCTCCTTCTAACTACCTCGGGATCAGTTTCTTTGTTTTCTTGAAGTAGAAATGAGATAACTTTCAGAGAGGCATCGGAGTAAGCATGACATTGGTTGATTCTGAAGAAGCTTTTCTTATCATCGTGATTTCTGAAGCAGATTCATATTTCTCCAGTGCTTGGAATCACTTTGGACCCTTTCTAGTCCAGTGGGAAGATCTTCTTTTGCAGTTTGAATGGAGAGTTTGTTCAGACCAGTGTGCATTACTAGCTCGAAGTAAACCAGAGCAAATCTATTATATATTTTCTTTCCTACTTCTCTAAGTCGATATATTGCTCTTCTGTTTCAAATACTTCTTGAGCCATTCGAGAAACAGGTTTTGAGGAGAGATAGAATGTGCATTTCACTAAGTAGGTCTAGGTTTGCATCAGTGAAGGTGTATGGCTGACGATTACTGGCCTGACGATTACTGGCAGTGGTATTATAGGAGTTGAAGTAATGAGTAAACTGGCTTCCTTTTTGTTGTATTTCTTTGACTTCCACGATTTCTACGATCCCAGATTCCAAGTGCAGCTAACTTCTTTTAAAAGGTGAATTGTTGATCTTTTCTTCGAATATATTTTTGCTCATTGGGCTCATTGGAGGTGCTTGTTCTGTTTCCTGGAGGAACATGTTTCCACATTGTCTCTTTTCGTGCCAGAGCTCCTCTTCAACCTGCTCCTCTTTTCCGTAGTTATCTTCATATAAGGATTGAGAGGAAATTGACACTTCAGGGGTGTAGAGGGCTCCCCTAGATTTGTGGTCTTCTCCTTTCCCTTTTTAGATTCTTTTATGGATCTTGAGGCTCCTGCATTGTGAGTCCTAGGAGCAGTACCTGATGAGGGTGGAACTGGAGGTTTGTTTGACTTTTGAGTTGGTTTCCTTGGTGGTGGGGGAGGCATTGATTGCTCAAGAGTTGGATTAGGCTTGCATTGATCTGGTTTCTTTCTGTTAAGGGACGATCTGTGTTCATCAGGACCTGTTTTTCGTTTTGAGCTAGGAGGTGAGGGTGATTCATCAAGATTGATGACCGGAGGAGTTGATGCTTCTGCTTTTGAAGGCTTCTTGGTTGAGGAGAGTTGATTAGCTTCAGTTACCTGTTTGAATAAGTTTACTATCCTTTTCTCAAGGAGCATTTGATCAGCATTTATCTTTCTCAATATTGATCTTTCTTCTAGTATTTCTTTGTTGAGAAGGCTGAATTTGTTCTTGATCTCATTGATCATTATTCCTCCTATCGGCTCCATATGATTCTATAGTCTTTTGAACCTGGTCACTCAGTTGCTTGATTTGTTCTTCTATAGATTCCAGTCTTCTTCTTTTTAGTTTCCAATACTTTTCTTGCAGCGCTTTCAGTTGATCAGAAATTCGGTGTAATTACTGTTTGCTGTTTCGTTTCATTGTCTTGATCTCTTATTCTAGCTCTGAGATTCTCAATCGGTTCTTTTCTGAATGTCTTGAGAGTTCTTTTATTCGTACATAACTAATGCAGAAATTCTAATGTAGTTCTGTAGTCTGTTGTTGTTGTTCTTTCACGAAGTCAGTGAGCAGGGAAGAAAGAGATTTGGAGAATTCCTCAAAGTCAGACTTGGAGGCAGCTTCAGGGGGTAGCAAACCAGAAGAAAACTCATGTCTTTCTGTTGGACTGAGTGGATATTGAGGAATTCATCAGTGCCTGCTAACCATCTAGGCTGAGTGAGTACAGGGCTTCCATATTCCTTGATGAATCTAGAATTGGATTCACCTCCTGTGTTTTTAGAGAATTCTGAGACATAATTTTTGTTTGTTTCTAAGAGGATGTCTCAAATGAGCTGGCAGTGAACACCTCTTTGTTGCTCACTTCCAAGTTTTTTTACTTCTAGAGTCTCCACTTGTTGTTACATCATCTTCACTGACAGAATCAGAGAAGATATTTTGATGTGTGGCTATAATGGGGATGTCAAAGGAAGGTGGGTTGGTTACATGAGTTTCGAAATGGGCAAAGGCTTCTTGGTAGGATGTTTGAGGTGATGATTGCTAGCTTTTGGTCTGAGTTGGCCAGATTGGTTTTTCTGGAGAGCGTGGGGCTGAGATTGATGGCTCATTGAAGTGATATGATATAAGGGGTTCATGGTGATGACTTGGTGTGGTCTCTTGTTGATGGTGTGGTGAGGTCTGTGATTGTGGAGAATGATGGGGAGAGGAAGGGTTGTGATCAGCCATTTCTTCTGATGGGTTTGTTGTAGTGTGTTGTTGAGGTAGGTGACTGGTCAGGGTTGGCTGTGAATTTCTTGGCGTTGGTGAGGTGCTTCTGTAGGAATGGGTTATCATACCCTAGCTTAGCTTTTATGCCCCATGGGAAATTACAGAAATTAATGTGTGTACTTGATTTGTAGATGCCTTTGATGTGGCACAACTCAGTGGTGTATGTTTGTTCATTTTCTGCAACACCCACCTTCTTTTGAAGCATTTGAGCTAAAAATCTGATATAAGGCACGAATTCTGTTCTCTTGCTTTGAGACTTTTCTTTAACTCTTTTCTTCATGTCTCCCCAGATTAGTTGAGCCACATCTATTTCCTCATTGAAATATAAACCGTATAGGATGATGAGAGTGTTTTTGTTTGTTTGATCCATAGAGCCCTTTTTGGATGTCAAGGTGTGGTTGAGAAGATCAATCTCCATACAGGCTCTAATTGACTTACCCTGAGATTTGAAATTTGGCTGTTTTCTGCAAAGCTTCCTCCAGTTATTTCAGTAATCATTTGCCTCGGAGCAGGATCTTCAGGGTTTGGAGAGAAGGATATGAAGTTGTTGGGTAACGGAAAGATTTCTCTCAGATCTGAAAGTTGAAGAATGATTTCCTTTTCGGTACTCACTTTTCCTTTCATATCTCCATTTGTCATTTTCACACTTGGCCAAAAGTTGAGGATGGATGATTTAGGGCATGGTTCATTGATGGTTAGGGCTGTGGCGAGTTGAGGGGAATGCTTTAGGGCTTCTATGACTAACTGAAGGTTTGAGGAGTAGGCCGAACGATTGAGGTCGTGATGTGCTTTAGATTAAACATCTTTTTAGTAGTTAAACACCCACGAATGTTGATGGTTTATGTATCATTATGCTCTATTTTACCCTTTGTTTGGTATGAAATGTCATAAACAGGTAAATAGAGGGGGCCAAAGTGATATTTGAAGATTTTACAAGGATTTGAAGAGAAATTGCATAAGATTCGGAGGATTTGCTTTTTCTCCACATCACGACCCGTTACAAGCATCACGGGCTGTTACAGGAGCGTTTCCGGAAACCCTAATCCGTTAATTTATGGCGGCGCTCATGGCCCGTTACCACGTCACGAGACCGTTACGCCATGTTTCCGAAACCGTAAATGAAAACTATAAATACCCAATCATTTCGATGTTTAAAGAGGTTAGAGAGCTCAGACCTGTTACCTACGACTACTGAGAGATTCCAGAAGATAAAGTTCGAGATTCCAAGCGTTAGAAGATCAAGGAAGTGTCCAATCGTTTATGCAATCAAAGTATTTGAAGAATTGGCCATCGATCGACTCCGGTTTGCATTTACAATGATGTTTTCATTTGATATTGTTGTTTTCATTAGTTTAGTCATGAGGGGCTAACTCTCTTAATATCGTCTAAGACAATGTGATCTATTTAGTGTTTTGCCTATGATTTGACATTAACAATGTTTTACATAATGATTTGAGTATAATATTTATGATTCCTCTTGCATATTAGAGACGTGTTGTTGAATGATGTGTTTGACCCATTCCTAGTCGTTTTCGATTTGGTTGGTAGAATAGACGTATTCTGCTTATTTAATTGATGCTATTTCTTAGTTGTTATCTAGCGATTTCAATATGTGTTTAGGGAACTCTAGCGAGCCTAGATAGGAAATGGTAATTATGCATGTTCAATAGTCTATCTTGATTGAAGTATGTGTTTATGTTTGGTCATAAATCTTAGCTTCCATGTCTTGGGTAAAAGGAATAGTGAAGTGACTAGATGTAATGCGTATGTTATGGTATGTAATTGTGTTATAACTTATTAGTCCATTATGGTTAATCAGAGTAGGATTGGTCTATGGTCCTAGGTCTTAGATCATGTGTTTGGTGCCCTATAGCTAGGTCATTAATTCGAGGATACTTCATTATGGCTGGGTTATAATTGGAGATTCATTGTCTGGCAACTTTGTTTCTATTAGACAGTTAATATATAAATGTCAATGTCAGGTCTAGGTAATGCATGAATAGTGATCAGTCTTAGATGATCTCTTTTCTTTATTCTGATTTCATATCTGATTCATTAGTGCTACTATGTGCTTTCATAATTGCTTTCTAAAAGTTATTAGGAATTGTGACAGAATACTAATGATAATAACTAGGTTTAGTATGATTACACCGTTGCTTCCTTAGGTTGACCCTGGGTTGTTCCTAATGCTACCATACGATAGGTCCGCTTTCCTATATGTGCATGCATAATTTAAAGGTCATATTTGCATATATTGTTTATATATACTCGTGTGCATGAAAGGATTTTTGGCGCCGTTGCTGGGGAAGCAAGTCGTCATTCTGGACCTAGTTAGATTAGTTAGCTTAGGTAGTCTTTCATTTCTGTTTTGCATTTCTTCATTCAAAATTTAAGAAAAACCAAAAAAATCTAAAAAAATCCAAAAAACAAATTCTTCTACTATTTGCATTCGTGCAAATTGCCCACTTCTTATTCAAACTTTCGAAGATCCTGAACGCGTTATACACCAAGGAAGAAGGATGGGGGATGCAGTGCAGCGTACGATCGCTGATTACGCGAAGCCAACACTCGAGGAGGGAAATCAAGCATCATATGACCCATCATTGAAGGGAAACTCGAAATCAAGCTTGGAGTCATCCAGATGTTTCAAAACACTTCGCAGTTCCACGGGTTAGCAGATGAGTGTCAACACGCACATATTGACACATTTCTTGAAATGTGTTACACATTCAAGCTCTATGGTCTTACTAACGTTGTAGTCTTGCTTCGTTTATTTCCATTCACTCTGGCAGGCAATGCCAAAACTAAGCTTAAGACCCTACCAGCAGGTTCCATCACTACATGGGATCAGTTGGCTGAGAAGTTCTTAGTCAAACACTTCCCTCTCTCGAAAACTACTCGTCTTCGAAATAACATTACCACATTATCCCAAGACGATGGCGAAGGTTTTCATGAAGCCTGGGAGAGATATAAGGGGTGACTACGCAAATGTCCTCATCACAACATGGACGTGTGGCTCCAAGTGCAGTATTTTTACAACGGGTTGTGTAGTCCCACCCGTATGCATGTTGATTCCTCATCTGGAGGGTCAATTCTTAGCATAACTCCGGCTGATGCAATCACGTTAATCGAGATTCGAGAGTCTAGCAGCCACAAGATATGACTGACAACCTTCGAGAGGTCACCAAATCTCTAATTCCAAGCACCCCGGCTTTCATGCCATAGACGATGTCACTGCATTAAATGCAAAGATCGAAGCTCTCACAAGCTAAGTGTCAACATGATCTCCATCGTTGATTTAGAGAAAGACTCACTTAAGAAGAAGTGTGCCTAACTGAGAGACCACACTCGTGCACTTCAAAATAAGCAGTTGGAGGAATATTATGAAGATCACAAGGAGGATATAGAAGAAGAGCAGAAGTACCAACAATTCCTCGATCTCATCCTTGAACGCGGCGCTAATGGAGAGGACATCTCACCTTCCCATGAAGGTTATATCCTAATCAACTCGTTTCTCAAGTTTCTTTCTTCTAATCATAAGAAATCACCTTTGGCCACTTCGACCAAAACCACTTTAGAACTACCGAAAAGCGAAAGGATCTGGGAAGTTTCATTATCCCCAGTGGGTTTGGATCTTCATCCACCGTAGATGCATTGGCAGACTTAGGCTCTAGCATAAGCATTATGTCTTATTCCACGTATAAAGAGCTCAAGCTAGGTATTTTGCAGCAAATAAGTCTTAGTATTCAACTCGCTGACCAGTCGTACATCAACTCTAAGGGAGTTAACAAAGATGTAATAGTTGATATTGAGGACCTGAAGTTTCCTACTGATTTCATCGTACTTGATGTTCCTGTTAATAAATTTCATCCTATCATTCTTGGACGTCCGTTTTTGGCTACTGCCAAGGCACTGATCGATCTGGAAGCTGATCGTATCACCCTGAGAAGTGGTGAAAAAGAAGTCTCATTTGCGCCAACACAGACCAATCTCAAGGCGCTGATTTTCAAAGATTAAGAGGAAACTGTGTGCTTTATGCAGTCCACTAA
>JBCNJP010000017.1:23857981-23897748 GCA_039602395.1 Deinandra increscens subsp. villosa
TATGATCGATATGATATTATTAATTAATTGAATTGTAGGTCACTTCTGTGACTCTATCACAACACACTCCTCCATCTACAACAGCGTTGCAAAAGGAAAGGGTAACTATTTTAATTTACACAGTTGTGTACTTCCCTTATAACTAATTGCTATATGATCATTTAATTAAATGCTGATGCTGTCTTTAGGGGAGAAAGAGAAAAATGACAGAAGCACAGCTGCTGCAGCCAGTACTGCTGGGGCATCAGAGTAGGAAGTGGTATATATATATAAATAATTTAGAAATTTGACAAATCGCTTTGACGTTATTGTTAATTAATATATATGTTACTAATCAGTTAATTACATGGTGTTAGTTTAGGAAAAGAATAAGAGACATGCAAAACCAGTAAAACCTGTAGCTCGTAAAGTACCTAAGAGTGATCGGTTGGAAAAACCAAATAATTATGATGCCATTAATGCAACTCCTATCGATCAGCCAGTAATCCAAGAGGTATATAGATTAGTATATACCACAATTTTTTTATTCTATTTTTTACTTTAATTAATTAATTGTTTATATATATGCTATAATTTTTTTTATTATTATTATTATTATTATTATTATTATTATTATTATTATTATTATTATTATTATTATTATTATTATTATTATTATTATTATTATTATTATTATTATGTCACTTCTGATCAGGGGAGCCAAACTGCGACGTTGCACATGGAGGGGGATCCAATGAACGTCGTGGGAATGGCTAGATGATATCCAAAAGAAAAAGATGAGAAGATTCATGGAAGTCCATTACCTCCTGGTTGCCGTAGAATTACAGCTTATCAGGTCAATAAGGGTGCAACATTTTTACCATTCCTATTAGATGATAAAACAACGCTTTTGGAGGTTGAAAATAAATATATTATTTCATGGCCGATGAACCGAATGATCCTTCATTCTAATAACAAGTCAGATAGATCACAGCCGGTTGATCATTCTACGGTTCAAAAAGTACTAGAACAACCACAGGTAATTACTACATTAATTAATCGTATCCGCTAATTAATTAACTTTATATATATATCATATATTTTATTTGTCATGTTTCCAGGTAAATAATGATCGGAAAAAGATGCCGAAAGTGTACGTAACACTAAACCAGCTGAATCAAAATCTGATAAACAGAAAACACAGTACACGGATCCAGCAGAAGCAGCTGATCAGCACGGACAAGAAATTATAATTAAATATTATAGAAATTAAACTTTGATTAGTGTCTATGTTATCTTTTTGAACAGCATCATGATTAGTGTATGTACATTAATTTTTAATTATAATATATGATTTTTAAGGTTTCTATATATTAATTAATTAATATATAATTAATTATAATTAAGAAAATATATGTGACCATATATATAATACCAAAGGCCACACTTTTTATATTTTAACGTGGTCGTTGCCACCATTTGGCCACACGTATTGGGACAAATTATCTGATTTCAACTACCCTTTGGCCGCTTTTTTTTCCAAATATATGTGGCTAAAACACAAATATACGTGACCATATAATACCAAAGGCCACGTTTTTTATATTTTAATGTGGCCATTGCCACCCTTTGGCCACCCGTATTGAGACAAAACGTATGATTTCAACAACCCATTTCGCCACGTTTTTTACAGCATATGTGGCTAAAACACAAATATACGTGACAATATAATACCAAAGGCCACGCTATTTATATTTTAACGTGGCCGTTGCCACCCTTCGGCCACGCGTATTCGGACAAAATGTATGATTTAAACTATCCTTTGGCCACTTTTTTTTTTCAAATATATGTCGCTAAAACACAAATATACGTGACCATATAATACCAAAGGACACACTTTTTATATTTTAACGTGGCCCTTGCCACCATTTGGCCACGCGTATTGGGACAAAATATCTGGTTTCAACTACCCTTTGGCCACTTTTTTTTCCAAATATATGTGGCTAAAACATAAATATACGTGACCATATAATACCAAAGGCCACGCTTTTTATATTTTAATGTGGTCGTTGCCACCCTTTGGCCACCCGTACTGGGAAAAATGTATGATTTCAGCAACTCATTTGGCCACGTTTTTTCATATCATATGTGGCTAAAAGACAAATATACGTGACCATATAATACCAAAGGCCACGCTATTCATATTTTAACGTGGCGGTTACCACCCTTTGGCCACGCGTATTGGGACAAAAATTATAATTTCAGCAACCCATTTGGCCACGTTTATTTATAATATATGTGGCTAAAACACAAATATACGTGACCATATAATACCAAAGGTCACGTTAAACAAACACATGTTGTCGTTGGGACCAATTGGCCACGCTTTTTGAAAGAATTGTTTGATTACAACAACAAATATTGGTACCCTTTAGCCACGCTTCTAGGTGGCTTCAACCACTGATATTGTAACGTGGCCGTAGGATACATAAGGTGACGGGACCTTTGGTGTCGATTGGAATGGAAAAATAAACGTGACCAAACACCTTTGGTCACGGTTTTTTTCCGTGGCCAAAGGTAGATTTTGGCGTAGTGATTTGACAGTCTATAAAATTATAGGCCATTATTGATGTTTTTGGTTCTTGAGAATTGAGCTTTTTGCTCACAAAGTCAACTTTTCAGAAGAGTTCTAGGCTTTGCAGTGCAGGAAGTAAATGACAGACAGTTATTAGACTAGCTTCTATTTTCCAGATGGGGAAGCAGTGGGACCCCCCCCCCCCCCCTTTTTTAATTTGCAATCATGTTTAGCATCCCCAGCTTGCTTAGTAGAAATGGGAATCTCTTCTTGTCCAATGGTTTAGTAAAAATGTCTGCAAGCTGGAGTTCAGTTGGGACGAAGTACATTTAATGTGTCATTTTTCAACATGATCTTTGATAAAGTGATACCTGACATCAATGTGTTTTGTCCTTGAGTGATGAACACGATTGAATGTCATTGCAATTGCACTTTTTGAATCACAGAGAATTGGTATTTTTAGAGAGATTTATCTCATAGGCTTTGAGTTGGGTTTGCATTCATATCACTTGGGAGCAACAACTGGCAGCAACAACATATTCAGCTTCAGCAGTTGAGGTTGAGACACAGTTTTGTTTCTCGGATGTCCAGCATACTAACTTTCCTCCTAGCATTTGACGGCTTCCTGATGTGCTTTTTCTGTCTAGTCTGCATCCTGCATGTTCAACATCTGAGTAGACTATTAGTGAAAAGCCAGTTTCTTTGGGATACCATAGACCTAGGTCAGCTGACCCCTTTAGATATCTAAAGACTCTCTTAACAGCTGATAAGAGAGACTCCTTGAGTTTACATTGATCTCTGGCAAGGAAGCATGTGGAGAACATAATGTCAGGCTTACTTGCTGTGAGATACAGAAGTGAGCATATCATTCCTTTGTATGTATGTTCATCCACAGACTTACTATCCTTATCAGCATCAATTTTGATATTTGTAGCCATAGGTGTTTTGAAAGGGGAAAATTTTGAAAAGGAGTACTTAGAAAGGAGATTTTGATGTATTTTGCTTGATTTGTAGAAATTCCTTCTGGAGTTTGTTTAACTTGGATACCCAGAAAGTAGTTCAGTTCTCTCATCATGCTCATTTCAAAGTTTGTTGTCATGAGTTCCTGGAACTCTTTACAGAAAGATGGACATGTGGATCCAAAGATGATGTCATCTACATAGATTTGTACTACCAAGAGATGACATTTTCTTTCTTTTAAAAACAATGTAGTGTTAATTGTCCCCTTTTTGAAATTTGCTGATAAGAGAAATTCAGAGAAGGTATCATACCAGGCTCTGGGTGCTTGTTTTAAACCATACAGGGCTCTTTTAAGTTTACACACATGATTCGGAAATTTTTCACTTTCAAATCCTGGTGGTTGTTCAATGTAAACTTCTTGATCAATTTTTCCATTTAAAAAAGCACATTGAACTTCCATTTGATAGACTTTGAAACCTTTGAAAGCTGCAAAGGCCATAAATATCCTTACAGCTTCAAGTCTTGCAACTAGAGAAAAGGTTTCATCATAGTCTAGTCCTTGTTGAGAGTGCCCTTTTGCTACAAGTCTAGTTTTGTTTCTAATTATGTTTCCACTTTGTCAGTTTTATTTCTGAAAACCCATTTTGTTCCCATTGCAGATTTATTGCTAGGTCTTGGAACTAGATTCCGTACATTGTTTCTTTCAATTTGTCCTAGCTCTTGCTTCATAGCTAGGATCCAGTGGGGGTCTTGAAGGGCTTCTTCGTATTTTTTTGGTTCTATTATGTTGAGAAATCCAGCATATAGACATTGGTTAGCAGAAGCAGCCATGGTTTGGACATTTTTGTTTTGATCACCAATGATTAAATTAATGGGATGATCTTTTATCCATTTTGTTGTTGGAGGAAGAGTTGCTAGTTCTTCACTTCCAAGCATCAATTCTATTGTGTCATGGTTTTGATGCTCCCCCTCAATCGATGGAAAAGCAGTTGAGTAGGAGGTCTCATTTACAGAATTACTTCGGAGCTCCGGAGTGGAATTTTGTATTGGTTCTGTAGTTGCATTTATTTCAGTTGAAGAATGAGAACCAAAGTATCTCCATTATTATCGTCTTTTGATGAAAAAATTTCACTTTGATTCATAGTTTCGTTGTGATTTTATGTGACATTGTCTTTTAAAGATGAAGAATTGTTGGTAAACAAAGGAATCTCACTTTCTTCATCAGAGTTTTCTTATATAAGTTTGTTGAATACTTTTTCTTTTTCAGGGATTGTCATCCTAGAGATGCAAACTTTTTACTTTTTCATTTTTGTTCAGAGGTGTTATGCTATTATGCATAGCCATGTTATTATCACTAAAGGACAAATTTATACTTTCCCTTACCACTTGCGTTTTTAGTACAAAAACTCGGTATGTTTTTGACTTGAGTGAGTATCCAATGAAGATTCCTTTATCAGACTTTTTGTCCAATTTTCCGAGGTAGTCTTAACTATTTAGTATGTAACACCTGCATCCAAAGACATGAAGAAATTCTAAGTTTGGAATTTTTTTATTAATTGCTTGGTAAGGAGCTTGATTGATCCTTTTGTTGATGATTTATCTGTTTTGAGTTAAGCATGCAGTTGTGATTGCTTCAGCCTAGAAATAGATAGGAAGATCTACAAAAGAAAGCATGGACCTGGTAGCTTCAACTAGAGTTCTGTTTCTCCTTTCTACTACTCCATTTTATTGAGGAGTCATTGGTGCAGAGAACTCATGAGAGATACCTTTACCGACTAGATATGTACATAGTTTTGTGTTTTTGAACTCAGTTCCATTGTCAGATCCTTCGGACTTTTAAGCGCATAAGCTTTTGTATTCTTCTTATTAAGTTAATGGTAAGATCTGTAGTTCCAATTTTTTATTTTAAAAATTCAACCCATGTGTATCTGGAGAAGTCATCCACCATAACTAAGATATACTTCTTTCCACCAAGGCTCTTTGTGCTTATGGGTCCACAGAGATCCATGTGAATTAGTTCAAGTGGTTGACTTCCATATATTTCTTGAAGACTTTTGTGAGAGGCCTTTTTCATTTTGCCTATTTGACAGGCTTCACATATTTCTTTGAATTTTGAGGTTATGGTAGGAAGACCTTTTACCATCTTTTTATTTGCTAGCTCAACAATTATTTTGAAGTTTAGATGGGATAGTCATCTGTGCCAAAGCTCGGACTCTTTGTTAGAAGACTTTCACATTAGACAGAATCACTCATTTGAAACCAGGTTTTTAAAGTTTTACAAAATATAGGCTCTGATTTATTCTTTTTCCTGTTATGTACACTTGTTGGAGTAAAGAGTAAGTTTGAATCCTTTGTAACAAACTTGACTACAACTTAACAGATTGTATTTTAGTCCTTGGAAGTGTGATACATTTTCAATGGTGACCTCACCATTAGTAATGGTTCCATAACCAATGGTTTTGTATTTTACACTGTCACGAAAAGTGATGGATCTACCTTATCTCTTTACACAGTTGCTTAAAAGATTTATTACCCCAGTCATGTGGGTAGAGCATCCTGAATCACAGTATCAAATTTGTTGTACATGATGCTCTTGACGCTTAGTTTGAGATTCTAGGTTATGGTGAGTTTTCTTTTCTGTCATGAGACATAATAGTGGTTGAAGATGTTCTTCTTTATGCCTTTTGATTTCGGGAAATTCAATTGCAGGACAATGGGATCTATTGGCTTTGCAACCCAGTAGGGAATTGTCAACTACGCCCTGAAGGTATTCGTTGGGATAAGAGTTAGTAATACTTTGTCACTTCATGGAAGTCGGTGAGATAATGTTTGTGAACTTGGTTATGGTTATGACTTCCCATATTTGCTCAAAACCGGTGCATGGAGGAAACAGACCATAATCCCTTATAAAGATGCTTTTCATAAATAAATTAATCTGTTGTGTGGGTTGTTCCCTTGCTGGTTCATGACAAAGTATTCGAGTGTAATAGCGCCGACGACCCATCGGGCCCTATAACTATTACTTGTACACTTACTCCATTTATTCCTAATTAGAATGGTTCTCTGGAGTTCCTTATAAGAAACGAGAGGAACATGAGAAAGGATTTCAGTCTAAAATTCGGTCCTCCTCACCTAATTAGGAATAATCTTAACAAAGGAGGTAACTAACATCTTATCAATACCACCATTGGCCAGTCCCCTAAGTAACACTATCTTCAACTAAATATGCTACAATCCCATCTTATTTTTACTTTTATAACTATACTATTATACTAACCAACCTATTCATCCAATGTATAAAATGTATCTTGGTCAGGTTATCTCTGAAGACTTTTATTCAAAAAGACTCCCTTTCCCTTGTGTCCATGGACGGCTTTGGAATCTTACCCATACTATACTGCTCCACGATGGATGCACTTGCCCGTGAATGTGGTGAAATAGTACTGTTTTTAAGATTACGTGTTTATATATTTAAAATCTTATGTACAAAAGGTGTCATTAATATTGCTATATTTTTATATACACCACACGCACACCAGTAATCACTAAGAATACCCGGAATTTTAAATATAAAAATATATAATAAAAAAATAACATGTATGTAAAAGAGGTAATAAATAACATATACAGTTAAAAAATGTTGCATTTCATTTTTATAATGTTAACTAATATGTGAAAGTGGTCATCACTAAGAATTGCTTATTGACCCGCGTATTGTCGTTGGGTTTATGATATTAAAGTTTAAAACCCAATCCTCCTTTGATATTGAGTCTAATAATACAAAAATAACTTTCTCACTTCTCATGGTATCTCACTTATGCCACATAGAAAAAATCCTATGTGTCATTTCTTTAAGTTTTTTAATTAAATAATTCAAAGAAAAATTTAAAATGTAAGGATCAAATTGAACCCTCACGCGATATCAAAGTCTATAATCACCGTGCGGAATCTGGTGATTATAGGTGATTCAAGATAAATGCAAATAAGATGAATAAACAATATAAATTAGATCAAGAACACAAACCGATTGAGAAGAAACACTTTACTATGAAACTTGATTGCTTACACACTGATCGAAATTCTCTGGGAGAATTTCGTAAACACCTAAAATCGCAAAAAAACACCTTGGAGCAACCAACCCTAATCTCCTAAATAAGCTATCTATATATAGGGTGACCTATGCTTGATAAACAAGTCATAGGAATCGGACCCTAGGCCCTAAAATACACAACTCACAAGCCCACAAACCCATATCGAAAAGTGTAGGGCGATCAAACCTTTTTCGACCGAAAACCCCTGTTCGATCCAGTTTCAAAAATTTTTGTGCAGCAATGGCCTTTGACATGTCTACCTTGTCGAGTGCCACTCTTGAAATGGATGCCAAAATTGGAACAAATGCCAGACCACCTCGTCTGATGTCTGGCAAGGACTTCATGAGCTGGAAGTATCGATTTGTGAATTACATCAACTACCATGATCCCAAGATCATGCGTTCGGTCGAGGTGGGAGACTTTGTCCCATCAACTGCTGGGGCACAGGGTCAGCCACCCACACCTAAAGCAAAAACTGAATGGCTTGATGACGACTGGGAATAGGTGGAACGAGATAGAAAGGCACTTGTCGCTCTAACCATGGCCCTAAGACCCTTTGGGATGCTCTTGTAGCCGCTTACGAAGGAATACACCTCCGCTAAGACCCTTTGGGATGCTCTTGTAGCCGCTTACGAAGGAAATGATGATATGAAGGAATCTTGAAAAGAAAATCTAAGAGAACTGTTTAATGAGTTCAACTATATCCCTGATGAAAATATTGAGACTCAGCTTCAACGCTTCATCAAGATAGTCACTGGAATGAAAGATGCTGGAGTCACATATACACAGGTGGAGGTCAACAGAAAGCTGGTAAACTCTCTTCCGCCAAATTGGGACAGTACCATTGAATTGATTGAAAAGACAGTGCAAATGTCCACATCACCCCTAAGTGAGCTCATGTCTACCATTAGAGCATATGAAGAGAAGAAACATAAGAGGGCAAGAAAACTGGGCAACGGGGCTTTAATGAATCAACTAAATCAAGCATTCATCTCTCAGCCAGCTGTCGCTCCAAACAACCCACAGTCTACTCCAATGGGATTTATTGCTCAAGCCACTGGGTCGAGTACATCTGGAACATCAAATGTTGTCTCACTAGATGTTAATTCGTTAACTAAAGATCCCGGTTTTGCCCTTGGGGTAGGGATTATGAGTTGCTACCAGGCACTCGTAGCAGGCTCACTTCTTCCCAGTGATCTATCTCCTGATGATGTGAATCAAGTCAACCCAGATGACCTGGAGCATATGGATATCTCTTACCAAATGGGAATGTCAGCCCTGAAAGCTAGGCAGTTCATGGCGAAGACAGGACAGAAGGACTGGAACGGTGGCAAAGGAATAAAACTCAGCTTCAATAAAGCAAATCTGAGGTGCTACAATTGCAACGAGTATGGGCATTATGCAAGGGAATGCACCAAACCAAAGGTTGATAGAGAAAGCAAGGCTGAGAACAGAGGTGAAGGCATGAAGAAGGAGACAGGGAAGAATGACAAGGCGCTGGTTGTTCAACATACGCCAGGATATGACTGGACACCTCAGGTGGAAGACTTAAGTCTGAAACTTGATCATGTAGCCCTGTTAGCTGAAGAAGAAGTTCAGAAAGAAGCTGCTGAAGTATTCCATCATGCATTCATGGCAGACATAACTCCAGGGCCCTCGGCCAGCAGCACTGAGGTATGTTTTAACCCTAAATGTCAAACTATATTTAATGAATCTCAAGACTGGCAACGTAAGTTCTTCAATGAAACATTAAATCGTGAACTATCTGATAAAGACTTGAGAGAATACAAAGGTAGGACTAAATCATTAAGTTAGAAACTAGAAGCTGCCAAAGTCGATATAAAAAACCTTCACAGGGAAATGAGTGACAAAACCACATATCTTAAAATTGCTAATGAAGAAATTGTCACATTAAAATCGGAAGTTGAACAAAGTAAGGGCAAATTAGAAACATCACAAACCAAAGTTGAGCGAAATGATAAAATTGTGTCAGAAATGATGAAAGCTAGTTCTCTTTTCTATAACACAGATGCCCGAATGCGACATCTAAAAGCCAACTCTGGTTTGGGTCTCGGTACTGAGGTAAAAGATGAAAAATCCACTCATACAGTACCGATGCCCTTGATGCATGAAATGATCTCAAATTATGAGTGCTCTAAGACCTCCTTAGAAGCTAAGGCTGAGATAGAAAAGAAACTGGCCGCCTGTTCCATTAAAATTTCTGCACCTGTTTCTAACCTTACTAACACTTTTACTTCTTGTGCAGATAAAGGTAATAAAGAAGCAGGGGTAGTAAATTGCAAGGAGTCCGCTAAGAGTCCCGTGAAGTCTGAAGTTGATTTTTGTTTTAAAATTTTGGATTTTGAGAAACCTAAAACTTCTGTTAAGTTTGAGTCAAAAACTCTAGAGTCTGATGTGTGTGATAAACTTTCTGAATGTGGTGTGTTTAATGTTGGTAAATGTGATTTAAAACCTGTGAAACCCCTAAGAACAGTTAAAATATTAAGAAGGGGTAAGGGACCGCAGGTTGATGGTCCCAAACCCACATGAAATGTGAAATTTCTGATGATAAGATTAATTATCCTACTCCAAATGTGCAGAAAGTACGGGACACAAAACCCCATGACTTTGTCCCGTACCCAGAAGTTAACTCTGCATATGACCAATTCCAGCCGATACAACGGGAGTATATTCTGACCACAAAGCCCCATGGTAAGGCCCTTTGGATCCATAAAAACTCTTCAAAGCCAACTTGGATATCCACTGGGCGTAACCAACAACAGGCTCCCGTGTATCCAAAGAAACAGTCCTGCCATGTGTGTGGCCAACCAGGACACATGGCCAGAAACTGCCTGCACCGCCCTTATGAGCCTTATTATCCCAAGAAGGTCCAACAACCAAATGTCCCATTGGGCCAAACAAATGTTGGCCCAAAACCTAAATTTGGACCTTCAAATTCCAAGGTGCAGAAGGTGACATCACAACCTTCACAAACAAAGATACATGCTAGACCAACAGCAAAGACTGCGCCTTCAAACCAAAAGGTGCAGCAGGACATACCATATCCCTATGTCCCCAAATGGAGTCCAAAGCTCAAGTCACCTAAACAGGAACCACCAATTGTGAAAAGCAAGGTGAATAAAAATGCTAAGAAATCTTCAAAGATTGTCACTAAACCTGCTAGGGCTTCAAAAGTTGTTGAACCTTCAAAATCTGTCTCTCGCCCAAAGCAGGATACTTTTTCAAAATCACCAGTCGATCCTCAACCTGTTTTCAAAAGGTTTTCAAAAACACCTTGGAGAAACCAACCCTAATCTCCTAAATAAGCTATCTATATATAGGGTGACCTATGCTTGATAAACAAGTCATAGGAATCGGACCCTAGGCCCCAAAATACGCAACTCACAAGCCCACAAACCCATTTACACATAAACTCAGCCCAACAGTAATTCTAATGCAAAAGCCTTATAAAATTCTAGGCGCTACAATCTTCCCCTAGGCTTTAGCATTAGACCGTCTTCACATTCTGAACTTCTTCGACAGATTCACCGTTGCTGAATCATACCACAGCTCCTTTTCCATGATCTCAGCTACAGCTCGAGTATAACACTTGGCATATTCTTCAGTGTCTTGATTACACTCAATTTGATGCTTGGCTAGTACCATTATGTCCTTCTTGTGAAACCTCATCAAATCATGAACTTCCATGACATTTATTGTCTTTGATTTGCAGAGAATTTTGGCTTCACCAGAATAATCACTATAAGCCCATGTTTGAAAATCATGCAAGCAATCTTCAGGATGTCTCATCGGCAGAGGTATTGTTTTTGTCTATTCTGTAGGTGGATACAGAACATTTGTGAACTTCTTTGCTGTTACACTCTCCTCTCCTGAGATAATCTTCTTTCCGTCCCATTTGAATACACCCCTGTACTTCTTCACATAGGATTTCTTGTGAGGAAAATCTTCAAATCTCTTGAACTTGCTTCGCACTGCATTTTCCAGTTTCTTGTAGAAATACTTGGCTTGCTAATTGTTTGATGGATTTGAAAACGGTGCCTGGTAAAGCATAGTTAGATCTACATTTGTCCAAGAGTAAAAATGGGTCCAACTCTTGTAGTATTCCAACGGATATTGACCCTTTCTTCGCACAACGAACATATTCTTCTCTCCATCAAACATCCAGGCTTTAATATCTGCATTGATCCCTCTCTTATCATGATAATGCTCTCCCAACTGGATTAGATACCTTTCGGGGGGATAAGCAAATGTCTGAGCCTCCCAACCTCCGTCAAACTCAGAAGCTGGTACTGTCATGTAATCTCTATCCCTGGTATCTTTATCTTCAATGGAGGCTCCGGGTAAAACTGTTTGAGTTTCCTCAGGGATATCTGCTTCAAAGTCAAATGTTGGTGATTATGAGGAATCACCTGCACCTAAACCTCCTTCTCTGTTACCTGGATCACCCTTATCACCTTGACTAGGGTTTGACCTGCTTGATTTATCCGAGTTAAGCTGCCTGATCAGCTTATGAAGATCTCTGAATTGTCTGGTAAACTCTCGGTTTATCTTCTTCTGATTCTC
Source organism: Deinandra increscens subsp. villosa (assembly GCA_039602395.1). Classification (NCBI taxonomy): domain Eukaryota; kingdom Viridiplantae; phylum Streptophyta; class Magnoliopsida; order Asterales; family Asteraceae; genus Deinandra; species Deinandra increscens. The sequence goes on from JBCNJP010000017.1 coordinate 23,870,171, forward strand.
CAACTCAGTGTTGTGGATCTTCTGGATATCAATCAAGTCTCCAATTACCTCACTTTGAGCTGCATTCTGGGCTTTCAAACCTTCAATTTCTTCTCTAAGTTCCTTTTCCAGTCTATATTCAGGGGTTTCCACCGCTTTCCCATTTTCTTGGGTAGTGGGTTGAGAAGATGATTGACCAGCACTAGTACTAGTGACTGGTGGCACACGAGGATCTAATCTTCTTCTTCTAGGGTCACTTGGGCCTTCTCTATGGTGTTGTGTAGCAATCGTCTCAGCAATCTCAGTCATTTCTTCAGTTATAGAAGCACTGAGGGGAGGATCCTCCGCGGCTTTCCGTTTTCTAATCAGTGGCGTCTCAGCAATCTCAGTCTCAACTTCCTCGATATTGATGTCATCAAGATATGTGTCATAATTGATATTATCTTCACCTTCAAAATTCAGTGCACCAATCTGCACATCTTCTAAATCAAAATCTTCCCATTCTGAACTATCTGTGAGTTCAGTAATTGGCTTCTAAGAGGCAGGCACATTGTGTTCTTCATCAATGACTGCATTTCTTTCTACCGGTACCTCCTCTCTTGTTATCTCAGCAAATTTTGCAAACTTGTTGCCAAACGGTACCTTATCAGTCAGTTTCTTCTTTGGATTAATCATCAGGAAAGCCTCAATGCCCATAGGTTTTGTATCATGAGTGTCATTGGTCTTCCTCAAAACTTGATATCTAGAATCCAGAGCTAACTGGATGAACCTTGGAACAACTGCAAACTTTTTATCTCTAGTCACCACATCCTTCACAGCATCAAATATCAACCTGGACCAGTTGAATCGAACTCCTTTAACTAGTGACACCATAGCATGGGTGTGCACTTGGTTCAGTTAATCAGTCAAGCTCTTCTTGGCAACCACGCACTTTTACAAGTAATGGGCCAGCATTCTCCAGTATGGTGGAAGGAAAGCCTTCATAGTAGGAGGAGATACTGTGTGGTAACCCATTTCCTTCAGACATTGAGAAACCATTTCTTTATCCAGAGTGATTGGATCTGCAGCAACATCTTTAAGCCTGAGAGCTTGTCTAAAATTCTCCTCAGTCAGCACCACTTATGTTGCTTGTATCTTTGCTATTATCTGCTTTCCATCATCAGACACGTACGCTGTCTTCCAAAATTCTTGTTGCATACGTTTGCAGATAACTGGGTTTGTTGTAAGTGCATAATGTAGAGAGCACTTCTTCAGTACGGCAATCATCGACTGGTACTTCTCACGATACTCTGTAGGTGGATCCAGCAAGTATGCTACCGTGTTGTGATCTTTAATAAACTCTAAGTCCCTGCACTCACAAACACAGATAAACATCCAAAACAAACAAGAGTTCATTAGTTTTACGGATTTCTCAAAAAACGGACAGCATAACGGCTTAACAATAACTGAAAAACCATTGAAAACATCATCTGGTACCTTTCCGATCGAAAAGCAGGGTTTTCGATCGGAAAGCATCCGTCCGATCGAGAAGTGACAAGTTACCGAGATCCCTGGTCGAAAAGTATTGGTCGCGATCGAAAAGTCCAGGTCCCGATCGAAAAGCATAGCTGTCGATCGGAAAGCCCAGTTTTTGATCGAAAAGTCAGATCACCGATAACTGGTGATCGAAAAGTACCAGGTTCGGATCGAAAAGTTCAAATCTCGATCAAAAAGTCCAAGCTCCGATCGGAAAGCATAGCTCTCGATCGGAAAGCTTGGTTTCTCGATCGAGAAGTCCCAAATCATCGATGATCAGCGATCGAAAAGTGGGGTGTGATCGAAAAGTCTCTGAGGGGACTTTTCGATCGAAGAGCACAGTGGATCAAAAAGTCGCAGGGGACTTTCCGATCAAGATGACGCATCGAGAAGTCTCGAGGGGACTTATCGATTGAGAGGTAACTGATCGAAAAGTCTCTGGGGACTTTTCGATTGAGGATGCTGATCAAGAAGTCTCAAAGTGGGACTTCTCGATTGAAACTGCTGGTCGAAAAGTCACAGGAGGGCACTTTCCGACTGAAACTGCCTGATCGAAAAGCCACAAGGGGGCTTTCTCGATCAAAATGAGGCGACAGAAAAGGGTTTTCGATCAGCCGGGCTGATCGAAAAGTCTCTAGCTGGGTCGAAAAGTCTCAAAACAACGAGCAGTTGGTAACGAACACTTCTGTCTTTATCCGAAACCTGTAAAAAAAAACCTTCCGAACCTTGCTACTGCAAAAATCACCACAAAACTGAAACGGTTAGTTGACAAAAACTTGAATCGGATATCGCGAGAGACTCGAAACTTGCGTTTCTTGGCTCTGATACCAATTGTAAGGATCAAATTGAACCCTCACGCGATATCAAAGTCTATAATCACCGTGCGGAATCCGGTGATTATAGGTGATTCAAGATAAATGCAAATAAGATGAATAAACAATATGAATTAGATCAAGAACACAAACCGATTGAGAAGAAACACTTTACTATGAAACTTGATTGCTTACAACCCTAATCTCCTAAACTTGATTTCGTAAACACCTAAAATCGGAAAAAACACCTTGGAGCAACCAACCCTAATCTCCTAAATAAGCTATCTATATATAGGGTGACCTATGCTTGATAAACAAGTCATAGGAATCGGACCCTAGGCCCCAAAATACGCAACTCACAAGCCCACAAACCCATTTACACATAAACTAGCCCAACAGTAATTCTAATGCAAAAGCCTTATAAAATTCTAGGCTCTACATAAAATGTGACAATCCGTATTTTCAGGTCATTTTCTGACATTAATTGAATGTAAATCGTATTAAATGTTGCGTGAATATTTATGTGATTGACTGTGTTGACTTTAGCAATTAGAGTTTTGTATAACCATCACTATACGAGCATGCACTTAAAGTATAGACGTTTTATATTCTATGATTTTATGTAAATCATGCGTGGTGATTCCTCAGGGCCATTCTGTCATTTCATGTGACGAGTTAAGTTATCATTTTATGTGATATATGTATATATATATTCACACGATTTATCATGTGATTTATGTGACAACGTTTCACGAAATTTTACGTTTTGTTTTATGATTATATGTGATTTAAATCTACGATTTTAAAAGGTATACATATGAAGTTATTAATACGAATTTATGTGACGAGACAAAGTTATATTTTATAAATGTTATACGATATATATTTTTTGGCATACACTCGTATATACATCGTCAAAGTTATCTTCGTCAACTCCGTTAAAGAATTCGTTAACGATATCTAAACTTCGAGGGACCACGTATGCGTTTTCCAAATTTATTATCGCTTGAACAAACTTGGAGGACTCATTCCGTAATAACCCAAACTCAAATCCTTTGAATGAAACAATCAAAGGGACTAATCTTGCCAATAGATAAGAGTTGGTTTTGGAACCTCATGAAAACGTTCATGATGACTGCAGGAGTTCGGTAACCGACATGAAATCAATTCGTAATTCAATTCCGTGCTTCAATTCTCGTCGGTTACAAACGCATGAAATTTACATACAACAAACACAACCGACGCTCGGTTCCTTCAATCATTGAATCCATTTTGATCTCTCGTGAACCCTCTCCAGAACCATCATCGTCAACCACCACTGAACCAAAGAAATTCCGGCCAACCACCACCTTTTGAGCACCAGCGATCACATCACGGTGATCGTGGAACTCCGACGAGCAACCAGGAGTTGACGCAGGTGAGAATCATAAGCGAGCTCGAGTTTGCGGTTGAAGTTCGGCTTCGTTTCCGGCATCAAATCATGTCAATCTCTCATCCCCGACTCAAGGTAACCACTCATCTATTCTACCCGGTCGTTTTTTATGCCTCGTTATTATGTTAAACGTTTTTCCGGTGACCGGAGTGCAAGTCCGATCACCGGAGCTTTTTTTATGAAGAAGATGACCCAGTCGGGACTCGGTTATAAAGACCACGTTCGGATAAAGTAACAATCGCTCAATTAGCCTAGCGGTTTGGGCGCTGAGGTTGTTCGCGAGCAGCGCGAGTTCGAAACCCGGTTCCACCACCTTTATTTTCTGTTTCGTTTTATGATCCTTATTTCATGTTTGGCTTGCTGCTGTTTATAAATGTTCCGATCGGCATGGTTACCAAATCTGAAATCTGCCCCGGTGGTTAAGACGTTGGATTGATAGATTGAGGTCTCGAGTTCGAACCCGGTTGACCTGTACATTTTCTGGTTTTTTTTATGTTGCGATTTTGGGTCATAGGGTCAACTTAAACTTGTTTAAAACGGTTTCATAAGAATGTTTAAACCCGTAAAATGTATTTTAGATTATTAAACCCGTAAACTTTGATGCTTAGAACTAAAATATAGTTTTAATAAATTCGTATATATATATATATATATTAAATAAAAAAGATCATGGTTTTACATAAAAGGTAAAAACTATATATATATATATATATATATATATATATATATATATATATATTGCATAGGTTAATATATAAACAATATCGTTGGTTTATGAAAACGATTAGATATTTTGTGTGAACCTTAAGTATATGTATCTTGTTTGTAATCTCGTTATCAATGTAATTTGGGCGTTTGGTTTATATATATATATATTATGTATATGTATATATTTACTTAGGGTCTTTAAACTTAGAAAATATATATATTTGATATATAACATATTTTTCGCGTCTTTTCGGTAATCGCTCAGATTCAGCGAAACGTGTCACCCTTGACTTGTTCTGGACTTCATGATCATTCGTTTTCGTCATTTTCTTTAGACTTGGTCGTTTCTAGTCGAAAACACACTTATATTATCGTGATCGTTAGGTGTTTGGTAGAAAAAGCTGCTATGTACACTATATTTGCTGTTGTTGATTATCTGGACTTGCTGTGCACCCTAAGGTGAGTTTCACGGCCCCATTTTACTTATTTTAATCCTGTTGGGGGAGATTAACATGCAAACACTTGAACTGTTAGATATATATCACCTGAATGATAGTGGCACACTTATGATAAAGTCCTCACTTTTAGAGTTACTGTCAATGTGACATCAGCGGGAACTTATTTGGTAGATCTACTGGGCCTGACAAGCCCCACCCGGGTCATTCGCGCTGACTCAATTGGATATCGAACGGGTGTTATATACTTCTTAGTCTTAACGAGGCACAATTGAACCTGTCGAGCTTCAGTAACTGGATAGCTAGTTTATCTAGTCAAACGTGCACTGATTTCTTGAAAATAGCCTAGCTAGCTATTGATATATTATCTGGATTTTAAACCGAACTTGAACTGTTGTTGAACAGTCAACCTTGAACTTAAACTTGAACTCTCGAGGAACAAGTGATTTACATTGAACTCGGACTGTTGTTGAACAGTCGATTTACATTAACTTGAACTAATAAACCTGTGAACTCACCAACCTTTGTGTTGACACTTTTTAGCATGTTATTTCTCAGGTTGCAGATGTTCGAGTATCACGAGTACGCATGCATGAGTCTTGAAACACTTTTAATGTCTTTGAACAAGCCACGTCACCTTGTATGACACCCGAGAATTTCAAGGTTTACTTCCGTTAGACAATTCCGTTAGTTACGTTATAAGTGTTAACTTAGTAACTAATGCTTAATTAGGCCGAATACGTCCACGTCCTTTGGTTGATCACCGAACCCGCCCATATGTGCTATGTGTTCATTTATGATTGTCATTATGTGCAATGTGATTTAAAACGCATGATTTAATATTATGAATAGCATGACAAATTGTAAAACCTTGATTATGTGACAAATTTGTATGTTTTAGGTTTCCAGCGAAACTACCGAGCGAAACTATAGTGTCGCCCGGTAGTTAGCTAAACTGCCTGACTCACTCATAATCAGAGCCAGTTTCGCCGGCCAGCGAAACTGCCAGCGAAACTAGCCTCTGATATAAATAATCTTAATAAACCCTAGTTCTCCCATTTGCCTCATTTCATACAAAACACACACACACACTCCATCTTCTCCTGGAAGTCTGGTCAGCCGAGATTCACACCGAGCCATCGAGATCTCAGCCCCGAACCATCATCCATCAAGCTTGGAGATCGAACCGTCTTCGATAAGCAATACTTGGATTTTTAAGCAAGTGTAGCAGTGCAACCAAAGGTGAGTGTCACTAACCCGATTACCGTGAACCCGTTTGGGCCACACCGAATAACCAAAAGTAAAACAATGCTGACAACCTCGAGAGTGCGAGGCACCTCCCTGATAAACTTGGAAACTAGGAGTGCTCGGCACCCACTTGATGAACTTGAAGTGCTTTATGGGAAGCACTTGCGAATTACCAAAACAACGATTTCTAAAACAAAACTGAAAACACTTTTGAGATTCATGAGAATCTGGTAAACCGTTTTAATATGGCTAGCGTAGGTTAAAGTCTAAACCACATGATATCACATGATTTCTAAGGATGCCTTGAAAACTTAAAAGTCCTCAACTAATTGTACCATTAATTGTAAAGCGAGGGGATGTTGGGTAGATCTACTGGAGTTTGACAAACTCCGCCCCGTGGCACGGGGAGTGCACGGAGGTACAATATCAGCCTATTTGACCGTGATCCCGAGAGGACACGGGGGAGGCAAAACCGCGATGACGTAGGTCCGCAGTACTAGATGGCACGGCCACTACAATAAATTATAGTCAGCTTTGGTGCAAACTTCCTTAGTGCATGGAACAACGGATTAGCTACCCGCGATATCGGTTGAGCACTTTAACTTTACAAAACTAGTTCATACCCGATGACGTAGGTCACGGACAATTCCTTTATAAACTAAGATATAACTTATAGCATTGCTTTTCACAAACGAATACTATGTAAGTATACCTTGATACAAATTATGATTATGAGACCGGGCCAATGCATGACAAGCCCACTGTGAACTCACCAACCGTTAGGTTGACACTTGCGTGGTTTAAACTTTTGCAGATCGCTAAGGAGTATCCGGAGCGGGTTGGCATGGCACGTGAAGACTTTTATTTCTGTTAAACTTAATTGGGAATTTTAAACAAAGGATTTGTAAAGCACGTGGTTAGTGCTAAGACAATATTTATTCCGCTGCGTTTGTATTTGAGCCTTTATTTTATAACTGATTTTTGAACTAACTCTGATTCATTTAGTATTTGTAACTAATGGTTGTGGATCCTGGTCTAACCGCACCCCTTAACGGTATAAACTCCGTTAGTGGTTATTTGGGGGTGTGACACCTTGGGTGACAAAGATTTTACATAAGTACTTTTACTGTATTTACGCTTCCGCATTTGTAAAACTCTAATTATATATTTTAATGAAATATGAAACGTTTTAATTAATTATTGGTCCTTTGGTGTAACTAATGAACGGCGATCCTGGTTTGTCACGCTCCCTACGGCGCGTTATCGCGCGTGGGATTTTTGGGGGTGTGACATAAAATGCACATGAATTTTTAAAGATCTAACCCATTGGGTTAGACCTTGACAAAAAGATTCACGTCTCTGCAACTAAAAAAAAAGTTCCATAAGTATTCGAATCAATCATAGAATAGCCTGAGGTATAATTACTGCAAGTATAGTTGTAAAGTATAATTGAATATTATCTTCAGAATACTATAATTTTAACTCAAAGCACAATCTCTGAATAAGGATAGTTACCCTCCTAAGAAATTAGTTATCAAGCCTTGATTAAATCTTCAATAATTTCTTTCTCTCTTGATTTACAACTTTGCATAGAAAAATCCATTAAAATTTAGAGCTCAATCATCTGTATAGATACAAAGAAAAGAGTCACGAAAAAAAAGTTGGACTTTCTAAACATTACACTAAATAAATGCACACACATGCTAAACAAAATGGGTTGGCATACATATTTTCTCGCTAAAAAGAAAATATATAATTTTTTTATTACTTTTAAATATTAATTTATAACCTTTTGTAAACTAATTTTTTTATTGAATTCAAAAAATCACAGTACGTTCTTCTTCGTCGAAGTTTCATCCATGACAGATGTCATATAGATCATTAGTTTCATCTGTAACTGCTTCCATTCTACTCGGTTTAGACTTGCAAGATCATTGCAATTGGTATATTCAAATTTCATCAAGTTTAGATCGAAAATCAATTTCTTGATCATCCTTCATTTTCCATGTTTGTGTTCATCATAGAATTTTTAAATCTTTATCAAAATGTTTCAAATCTGGTTCATTCAATTCGGTTTTCAGTTCTGAGTTTAAAACAATCATTTTTTTTTGTGAAATGCTAGAATATAGATTAAATTCATAATCATAGTTCATTGGTTCTTCATCCTAACACCAAGCTCGAATTCGGATCTTGAAATTATCATGAAAGCATATCAATATGCATCTAGTTGGAATCATCTTTCAATTTTGAGTGTATCGTTATAGTCAATATTGCTATTCGATTAGTTACGAAGGAGTTATGATTGTTTAAAGATCTGGTTCAAATATACATTCATACATATTTACCATTTGTGAAGAAGAGATTTTGTCTCTCATGTGACATCATCAATTTTGAGAATTTAAGTGAATATTTTGATCGAAAATATGAGAAAATGATACCTCAACTTTTACTAATGTGATATACCTTAGAAGAGGAAACGTGTACATTAAAACTTGTATTTAATATATAGTATAGACCAATGAGCAATTGTCTCAATGGTATTTTGGGGAGGATTGAGTTCCTGACAAAGAGGTCAGTGGTTCAATCCTCACAAGGGATTCCAAGGTTGTATGTCTTTTTTTCAACTGACTCAAGTCCAACCCCTGTGGACCTCTTAGAGTTCAATTCTAAGGGATCAAACCTATAGGACTTAAGGAATAATATAAAAAAGAGGGAAATTATTCATATTAAAGAAATAAAAAATAAATAAAATAAGTAAATAAAACTATAAAGTAGGCCGAGTTTTCCACTAAAATGGTGTCTTAGTTGAATGTAAGGCTGATGTACGAGCTTCCCCATAGGGGACGTGCCAGTCTCTGTCATCCCAAGAGTGGAGATGATCGGGTGGATGGTGTAATGCCTATGTCAGTTATCTGAAATCGTTGTTCAAATATTATATATATATATATATATATATATATATATATATATATATGTATGGATAAGTTATTGTACAAAGGCTTTTTTTTTCATGCGAAGATGTAAAGTAAAGGTAAAAAGGTAAAATTGTCTAGCTTACGTTTGTTAATCACACACTATTTGACAATGTGTTTTTTGTAGCAAAAAATGGGTTAAAAAGGCAATTGTCACCATTTTACCACCAAATATGTTGTGACAAAAAACCTCGCCACGATGATTTTTATGTGTCGCTGGTGGCAAAAGTTATATGGTGGCAAATAAGTGCCACCAGTGTTTTTGGTAGAAAATGGTGTCAAAAGGGTAATTGTCACCATTTTGCCACCAAATAATTTGTGACAAAAACTCCCTTGTAGTAGTGATATTTCATAATCACGCAAATAATATTGCATAATCACACAAGCTTTATTTCATAATAACGCAAGCTATATTGATAATCACGCATGATATATTTAATAATCACGCAATATTTTCCATGACTTTTGTGATGGCAAAAACCTATTTGCCATCGTTTTAGGTAGCAAAATGGTGTCAAAAGGGCATTTGTCATCATTTTACCATCAAATATGTTGTGAAAAAAGTCTTCTTTTGTAGTCGATATCTGTCCGATGGTGGCAAATATGCATCACCAGTGTTTTTGCCATCGTGTTTTTTGTAGCAAAATGGTATCAAAAGGGCAATTGTCACCATTATGCCACTAAATATGTTGTGACAAAAAAGTCTTTTGTAGTAGTGATATATCATAATCACGCAAGCTATAATGCATAATCACGCAAACTTTATTTCATAATCACACAACCTATATTTGTAAAAACGCAAGATATATTTAATAATCACGTAATATTTGCCCCGATTTTTGTGATAGCAAAATGGTGTTAAAAGGGCAAATGTCACCATTTTGCCACCGTTTTTTTAGCAAAATGGTGTCAAAGTGCAATAGTCACCATTTTACCACAAAAAATATTGTGACAAAAACTCAGTTCTGTTGTAGTACGCAAGCTTTATTTCATAAATCACGCAAGGTTACGAGGATACATAAACGAGTTCTAAGAATTAAAGAGAATTAAATGCTCGATTTTATGGTGTAATTTTTTTTAAAAATCGATGTCATATAAAAAAGTTATAGACGTTTAAAAAAGTTGGGGGAAACTTAAAAATGTAAACAATGCTAGGTTATACCAATTTTACCCTTCCAAATTCTTCTCACGCTCAACTTTTTATATACAAACCTGGATTAGAAATAAGTTGATCTGCACCATCAATTTCACAGATCAATGGCCTAAATGTCTTCGCACACTTCGCATAATTTTGATCCTTTGTATTTGAACTTTCACACACACACACACATACATATAGGGGAAAGTTATTGTACAAAGGGCATTTTACGTGCGAAGCGTGCGAAGGGGGGTAGAATTGTCCGCCCACGTTTGATAATCATGCAAGATCTTGCCACCATGTTTTTGGTAGCAAAATGGTGTCAAAAGGGCAATTATCACCATTTTGCCACAAATATATTTTGGTAGCAAAATAGTGTCAAAACGGCAATTGTCACCATTTTGTCACCAAAATATATTTTGAAAAAACCTATGTACACGTAAGTCATAATCACGCACGTTATATTACATAATCATGCAAGTTATACGAGAGCACATAGACGAACTTAAAAAATGGTGTTAAAAGGGAAGTTGTCACCATATTGCCACCAAATATGTTTTTGGTTGAAAAAATTATGTCAAAAAGAGGAATTGTCACCATTTTGCCACCAAAATATGTTGTGAAAAAGCCTCTGTACACGCAAGTTATATTATAATCACGCAAGCTTTACGAAGATGAACTTAAAAAAAAGTTTTGCCACCAAATATGTTTTAGTAGCAAAATGGTCTCAAAAAGGCAATTGTCACCATTTTGCCACCCAAATATATTGTGAAAAAATGTACAGGTCATAATCATGCAAGTTATACATAATCACGCAAGCTTTATTTCATAAGCAATTGTCACCATTTTGCCACCATATACGTTGTGAAAAAATGTACAGATCTTAATTACGCGAGTTATAGATAATCACGCAAGCTTTATTCTCATAAGCAATTGTCACCATTTTGCCACCAAACTATGTTTTGGTAGCAAAATGGTGTCAAAAAGACAATTGTCACCATTTTGCCACCAAATACAATAATCACGCATGCTTTATTTCATAATCACGCAAACGTCAGCTGACGCATAGTCGAGTTCTAAAAAAAGTTTTTTAACTTCAAAAAAAGTATAGCAATATTATACTTGAATTAAAGAGAACTAAATGCTCGTATGGTATAATTTCATAAAAAAAATAATATCGTATAAAAAAGTTATAGACGTTTAAAATATTGGGGGAACTTGAAAAAGGTGCTATACCAATTTTACCCCTCAGCTCTCCTCATTCTTAGAATTTCCTTTTTATCTTTGCAATAGATCCGGACTAAATCTAAACCATTGATTTCTTATATCAATGGCCTAGATGCCTTCGCACGCTTCGCACGGAAATAACACTTTGTGTTTGAACTTTCACCTATATATATATATATATATATATATATATATATATATATATATATATATATATATACTAGTGGCTTAGAATGGTTCTTTTTAGTTCTCAAACCCAATTGGTTCAAATGAGATATGATTGTATGTTATATTTGGGGTAATAAAGAGATGTTCAAATGAGAAGTTTGGTTTGGATAACAAGGATAAGAAGGATTTTCCGCCATCGGATCTTGTTCTAATAAAAAAATGAAGGGTATTTTAGTTTTAGTCGTCTTTGTTGACTTTTTATCTACTTCCCCCATTTTTTAAACATTCATAACTTTCACATACGACATTATTATTATTTTTTTAAATACACGATAAAAACGAGCGTTTTTTATATTTAAAACACGTATAGTTTGCTATATAAAAAATTTTAAAAAAAATTAACACTTTTGTTGGTACGTAATCTGTGCGTCGTGTGAAGTATCTAAACAAGACAGTGTGAAGATCTGAACAAGAGAAAGCTACATGTTGTTGTTATACGAACCAAGTCCGAACTGGCACGAACCTTTGTCATCCGAACTGGCAATTCAGATGGTTCGGTGTCAGAAGAACTACCAGTTCGTTTAAATTCGGACGATCGTGGATAAATAGATGAATTTCTTTGTAATTCAATGACGAGTTGTGAGATTGAAAATGCGTGAGTGGTGGATTGTCTACTTAGTCGTATCGAAATCAATGTTAAACGAGGATGACACGAGATGTAAATTTAAAGGATTTGTATTCAACCACTGAGAACCACAGAGTACACTGATAGGAAGTAAGACTCAAATGTACAAGTGGTCTAATTACAGCACAAGACAAACTATATATATATTAGAGCAAACCCCGCTTGGCCGAACCTTAGGTTCGGACCAGGTTTGGACCTGTTCGAACTTGGAGTTCGCTAAGGGTTCGGACTCTAGCTAACATGCATGACTTTGTCTTGTACTTGATACTTCACATGACGATCAGGAACTAGGTACTAACAAACTCCCCCTCAGCATGTGCAGTATCAACTCTTCCATTAAAACTTGTATCTTGTATCTTCGATCAAACTCTCCCTCAACTTGACGATGAGTCTAATCTTGAATATTTGATATTGCATCGTGTGTAGTCTCTTTATCAACAATCTTCAGAAGACTTGAAGTTGTGATGTTCTCTTTCCACTTAGAAACCTGCCAACATAAATAATCTTGGCGCAAAACGTCTCTTCGAGACTCTAAATTATTATGACTTTTGAAATTGATTTCGTATACCGTGTTGATCAATCGAAAAGAAATCAGAAACAAAATCTTTTTGGTTTTTAAAAACTTTATATCAAAACACACCTAAAATCTTTTTGGTATTTTCTGATATTGAAAAGTAAATGCATTACCGAATCAAACGCTATTTTTGTCTTTTGTGAGAAAGATCACGACTTGGGATCATATTTGACATAACATGCTGAAGTGTACTTCAATTTCGATTATTATAGCACATAAACCATGTCGATTGCAGATATAATTTTTCCAACTTTAAACTCAGGCATAATCATACTCATAACATCTGGATATGTTAAAGTATTGTTAGATTTACTTTGACCAGTGTACCCCACACTATCAGACATACTCATATATGCTTTTGTTTATCACATTTTATGATTTTAATCACAAAGTAAATGTATTCATGATTTCGTCAACTTTGTAACATGCAAAAGAAATAAGAACGTTAAATCGTCTACCTTAAGGTCGATCTTTCGATACGCAGATAAGGCCTCGAATTTAACAAAATAAGAAAATAAAACAAGTTGAAATCGTATAACCCAACAACAATCAGGTCGGTACTCCCGTACACACAGAGAAAGTCCGATGAGTTATACGAAACACCAATGAAAATAAAGCAGAACGTCAAACGAACAACGATCAGGTCGATCTTTCGATACGCAGAGAAAGTCCGATCGTTTGACAAAATAAAGAAAATCGAACAAGTTTAAATCTTTGCAAAATGAACACATGTATACACAATGACTTCTCATTTTATATTTCACATATCTTTTTCTTGATATATCGTGAGATATGCATCAAGATGTTGTTCACTAGGTCAAGCATCAGATTTAGTGTATATCACATTTGAACACTTTCTGATTTGCCGAGTCTACCTAACACATTGATCAAATGGTCTTATGGCTTTTTCATCTATTTTATCCGTGAGTCAGACGATATAAGCCAATGTACCATCATTTCCCAATCATGTCGGATTCAATTTCTCATTTTTCAATGTTTTTGTTTGTGTCTTTTCAAATCCCCCCCCCCCCCCTCCCCCTAAAAATGTCAACTCTATTTATAGATTTCCATTTTTACTATTAGAAAAACAACACTATTTTTGTATTTTTCTAAAACAAACTCCCCCTCAAAATGAGACGGAGTCAAAAACAAAACAGAAATTGATCAACCAACACGAATACTTGCCGTTTAGCATTTTAAAAACAGGATTGATTTGAAAATTCAATTTAAGTTATCACAGATATTTTACAATCACCAATTTCCTAATCACCGAAAGGTCTTCCTGAAATACCTGCTGACACCAAATAATACATATCGACCCGATTCAACAGCGTCGGGTCGCCCGGTGTCTTCCACATAGTCATTGTTAGCCTTGGAAACAACTTTTGGTTACCAGATTTGTAATGATTTTAATTTATGATCAGAACCAGAATCATATTCAACTAGCGTACTCAGTTTAGACCATGACGACTTACGAGTTGATTTGACTTTTGGAGACCATGGTTCATCAAAAATTTGACCTTTGTTATCCACATATTTAGCAGTGCTGTGGATATATGCAATCATTGGACAATCAGCAGCAAGATGTCCTGGTTGACGACATGCATAACAAAGTATTTCTCGAAATTTTAAGCACATTTGAAAAATTCTTTGAACTTTGAAAACCAGAGGAATGTTCAGAATCAAAATTATCAAAGAAATCATCAGAAGAGTCATACCTAGGAGATGGACTCCTTGAAGATGATGACCTTCCAGAATAATAAGATTTTTCTTTCAGAGGAGGTGATTTCTTTGAAACTTTAATTTTTGAATTCTGCTTAGCTTTTTCTGGCTTCTTAACTTGAATCGGTGCTTCCTTTATCTCATAACCCAAGCCTTTGTGCTTGAAACCTAGTATCTTTGAAGAACTTGAAGAAGAACCAGAAGTTTCTCTCCTCTTAGCTTCTCTAGTAAATTTATCTTTGATGTCTTTCAGTGTATTCTTCTCAACCAAAACTTTGTCTTCTTCAGTTGCAGAGGAAGTACTTGCACCACTTTTATCAAAAACTTGTTCATTTTCTAGAAAAAATACTTAGAGCTAAACTTCGGAGCTTCATCCAAAGACTTTTCCTTCTTCTTAGATTTTGACTTATTTTTCTTGGATGGAGTGGCAAACTTTGAATAATCATGCAATTCGTCTTTAGGATCAAGCAGAGCGGATGTAGCCTCATATAAATTCACCGTTGAGGAACCATGTGAATATCATCTTTCTTAGAACTATCTTCACCCTGATCCTGTTTGTATAAGAAATTCAACAATGTCGGTGACAAATTGCAATTCTTTACTTGTCTCTTTAAATCCAAAATACCCAACTTCAATTCAGATATTTGCTGTTGAGCATCAAACACTTTTTTTTGTGACTTGATGAATTTTGCATCATCATATTCATAAGTTTGTAACTTCCGGATCTCACATTCAGCAAATAATTCCTCAAGAACACTTTCTCTTTTCTTCTTGTAAATTTCAACATCTTTTATTAAAACTTCATTTTTATCCCTATAAAGAACATTTTCATCTTGAAGCATAGAGATCTTGTTCTGAAGTTTCTCAATAGTAGCTGCAGACTCAACAAGAAGAGCATTCGCCTTTTCATACTTTTGTTGAACTGGATAACTCTTTTCAAATAAATTCTCAAAATCTTGAGCTGCATCTAAAGCTTCAGCTTTTGCTTTCTCACATTCTTCAGCCAATTTAGTCTTTTCTTGCAAAACATCCTCATGAACATGGATCAATTCATAATATTTCTTCTAAAATTCATCTAAATCTTTCTTGAGAACTACAATTTCTTCAGACAATAATTCAGAATTTTTCACAAAAGTTGCATTCTTCTTTCCCAACTTTATACATTCAAGACATTTTGAATCTTCGACTTTAACTTCTTTTATCATTAATATTGTCGAATTGGAATCAGAATTAGTCAGAGTACTATCATCATCATCATGACAAGCAGTCAATGCAACAGTAAACGGAGCATGTTTCATTTTTGCTTCAGAATCTGCATTCCAGGCAAACTCATTTGGATGCCAAAATGTGTCTGGTAGTTTGTCATCAAAAGAAATAGATTTCTCTTCAACCTTACGAGCTGCATTTGGTGAATGAATTTACCATATGAGCATGTTGACCAGACTTTAGCTTGTTTTCAGATGAACTTGGACAAAAAATGTCCATAAACTGAACACTTGTAACACTTAACCTTTGACTTGTCCAACCCAATTTTTCCATCCTAATTCAATTTTTTCTTGCCAGTTCTATTGAAAAATTTCTTCGTTCTTCGAACTAACGTAGCGTATTGCCAGTTCAAATCCATTTCTTTCAAATGATCATAATCTATCTTATCGTAATCTTCATTTGTCAACTCAGCATTATTAACAGCACCAGTAATAACCCCGAAATATGAAGATACCAACGCAGACATTAAAGCATTATAATCATCGGTTATTTGAACAGATAAAGCATTTTGAGTCGAAGAACTAGGAACAGAAATATTACATCCAGTAGAAAAACTAGAAGTTTCAGATTTACCTGTAATAAATGTTGTAGGAGGTGGGAAACTAAGAATATTAGTTTTTCCAGCATTCATGGTTGAATCATTATCACCAAAATACACAGCAGGATTCTGAACTTGTGTAGGAAGTGATTTATTCACCATCAACTCCATATCCCTGGCTTGAATTCTTTGAATCAAATCATTAAATGATAATCCCGGATATTCCTTATCATGAGTAATCATAATCACATAATTCTCCCACTTCTCTGGCAAAGCCTCCAAAATCTTTTCTTTCATATCAGCTTCTTCTTTTGTAAGACTCACCAAACGCATTTCACTCATTAAATGAGCAAATCTTGCAATTAGATTTGCGATTTATTCATTTTGATAATTCTTGACACTATCAAATTCTTTCTTCAAAACCTTTTGTCGACTTTTCTTATATTGTTCATTGCCTTCACATTGCTTTTCCAATCCATCCCACACACTTTTCGATGTGTAATTACCCGAAAATTGATGAGTAACTCTTTAGGCAACACCATTGTCAAAGTACCATATGCTTTATTTTCAGCCTGATATGCTTTCTTTTGTTCAGAGGACATCTTTCTTTGAAGTACTGGCTCCCCAGTTTCATCCTTAGGATAAACATATTGATCAGTAAACGACAACCACATATCAATGTCATTAGTATTTAACGTATGCTTCAAATCTTATAACCCAACTATGATAATCTTCTAATTTTAGCAATTTGGGAACTTTCTGACATGTTCCGATTTCATTATCATAGTTCATCATAGTTTGCATCGTTGCTTGAACCGAATTTTGAATAGCCTCTAACGCTTGAAAATCGGACATTTTGTAAATACTAGCTACTGTTCACCCGAACCTGTGCCGAACCTCTTCCGAACTTCTGCCGAACCTTATTCGAATAGAAAGTAGCCGAATTCATTCCGAACCTCAACTTCGGATAAACCAACAGAACTATTACCGAACTTGGTACGAACTTAACACAAACCTTTACCGAACGTAATCCGAACTATGACCGAACTAGAAAATAGCCGAACGTTGTCCAAACCTAGAGTTCGGAGCGGTTATTTTGAAGTTGTCCAAACCTCAAAAGAACTTGAGCACTCTTGACACCATTTTCGCGATTTTGAAAGAATTTGAACACGATTTTTGACAAAAAAACTCAGATAAACTCAAGAGAAACAACCTAGAAGAAGATTTTTCACGTAAAGCACACTCGAGATGATCAAACGAACTCAAAAATGATTCTCATTTTCGCAAAAATGTGAAATTTTGACTCAAAACTCAGAAAAATAATGATTTCCGACCATTAGAGCAAACCAAATGCTCTAATATCACTTGAAAATGCGTGAGCGGTGGATCGTCTACTTAGTCGTATCGAAATCAATGTTAAACAAGGATGACACGAGATGTAAATACAAAGGATTTGTATTCAACCACTGAGAACCACAGAGTACACTGATAGGAAGTAAGGCTCAAACGTACAAGTGCTCTAATTACAACACAAGACAAACTATATATACTAGAGCAAAACCCGCTTGGCTGAACCTTAGGTTCGGACCAGGTTCGGATCTATCCGAACTTGGAGTTCGCCAAGGGTTCGGACTCCAGCTAACATGCATGACTTTGTGTTGTACTTGATACTTCACATGACGATCAGGAACTAGGTACTAACAGAGATCAGTGAGCTTAAGTGTGTGTTTTGTACGGTGTTTCTTTGAGTGTCACTGATTGTACTGTTGTTCTTCTATGATCAATAAAACAATAATTTTAATTACGTTTCTCATCCGAAATAGCTAGATCGAGTACACGATCTGACGCTCACTCACTTTCAAGTGGTATCAAAGCTTTCTGGTTCACTCTACTGATCTGTGGTTGCTATTTTCAGAATTTTATAGTCCAAAAGTGTCGTTTATCAACATTTTGAAGTATTTTTGCAAGTTTTTTATCGTTTCAGTCGAGAATTTTATGAAAAATTTGTTCCTAAATCATTTCTTATCACTTTTTCTGATCTACTATTGAAAATCTCATTCAAATCTGTTCAAAATCATGATTTTTGAGTCAAAAATGGTTTTGTTCGTTTAGGTTCGGTTGAGGAACTCAAATCTCAAAAATAACCGTCAACTGAATTGTAGGTTCGTTTAAGTTCGGAATTCCGAAGTGTCAGTTCGAGTAGGTTCGTGTGGGTTTGATCAGGTTCGGTTACTCGAAGTCTAGGTTCGGACACCTCCGTTCAGGTTTGGTTCGTCTAAGTTTGGTTCCGATAGGTTCGGTCCCAGTTCGTTTATACGAAGTACCGGTTCGGCTGAGTTTGAGTTCAGGTTCGGACAAGTTTGGATATTACTTTAGTTTGGATTAATATTTCAGTTCGGAAAGGTTCGTGTAAGTTCTCAGTTCGGCTAGGTTCGGATAAGGTTCTTCGGTTCGGGTTCAGTTCGGCTACCAGATTTTAAATTTTCAAAATGTTGGATTTTCATGCTTTTGCCGTTATGCAAAACGCGATGCAAACCTTGATTAATTTTGACAACGAAATCGAAACAAGTCAGAAAGTTCCCAAGTTGTTAAAGTTGGAAAATTATCAAAATTGGAAACAGTGTTTTTTTTCTTATATTAGCACGAATGATATCGATTTATGGATTCCAATTCGAAAGCTTTACATGCATCCAACTGATCAAGGAGATTATAAAGAAATTTACAATTTTGATGTTGCCGAAAGGAAAAGTTATGAGCTTGAGCAAAAAGTGTTTGGTTATCTTACTATGGCTTTACCTACCGAATTGCTACATAAATTTATCACTTGCAAGAAAAGTAAGCAATTGTGGGATGTGTTATCGGCAAGATGTGAAGGCAATGATCAATACAAGAAGAGTCGAAGAAATGTGTTGAACTAAGAGTCTGATAACTTTCAACATTATGAGAATGAAAACATCACGGCTCTTGTATTAAGATTTTCATATCTTATTAGTGAATAGAAGATTGTTGGGATTGAGAAAACCTATGAAGAGTTGAAAGAGAAGATAATGGAGGCTCTACGAGAAAAATAGGAAATTTTGTTTTGCTACTTACACATGACAAAGAATTTTCTACATTATCATTTCATGAACTAACTGGTAAACTTCATGCTCGAGAAATGGAAATGATGAATTCCAACAAGTTAACTACTAAATTGCAAAATATAGAATTATATCATGGTGAATGCTGCAAGCATCACTCCTAAGGCTAAACCAGGTCTTAGTTCTGCACCAGCTACTGCTTTTATTGGTAATTTGTCTGGAATTTCAATGCTGGTTCATCAAGAGGTTGCAGTTTTACAATTCCAGAATCATCAAATCAAAATGCATTTTTGTCAAATCAGTTGATGATTGTGCTAAATTGATCTCTGCTCTCATTTCATCATCTTTTGGAATGATTATCCATGATGTCAGCAATGCTCAGTTGACTGAAAAAGATCTTAATCAAATTGATGATGATCAATTAAATGAAATGGATATGGCATGGCAATTTGCTATGTTGATTAAGAGGTCTCAACAGTTTTACAAGAAAACTAGAAGACGTGCTTTTGATGGAGATGGAAAATTGGGTTTTGAGAAATCTAAAATAAAATGTTACAAATATTCAAATCTTAGACATTTTGCAAGAGAGTGTCAGCAAACTCATGTTCGCAAGTCTGATATAAAAGCTACAAATTGTTCTCAACCATCATCAAGTAAGTCCACTAATCAAGCTTTAACTGTTACTGATGATGGATGTTATAATTGGGGAAAAGTGTTTCTTGATTAGTCAGCTTTGATTGTCACACATGAACAAGATGATTATTATTCTGATTCAAGTTCTTATGAATCTACTGAGAATGAAAATTCTGAATCAAAGATTGAAAGTTTATTGAAGGAGAATGTTGGTTTAGTAAAAGAAATAAGTTTGCTTACTGAAGCATTGAAATTAGTGAAATCAGATCTGACGGCATCTAAGGAAGAATTCAAAGAGTCTGAGCAAAAATTTGTCAAATTATCTGAAAAGAATGTTGAATTAGTTCAAGAAGTTGAAAAATGAAAAGCTGAAGCAAAAGATGTTGAAAAAGATTTTAATGATTTGTTTGAAAAGTCAAAGATTAAGATTGATATGCTTAACAAGACTTCTGATGAGTATGCTACCAAAATTGAAGCACATCAGACTGATATGGAGAAGCTACTTGATGAAAAGAGAGAGTTAGCAAGAGTGAATAAATTGCAAAATGCAAATCTTGATATTCAGAAAATGAATGAAGATAAGTGGAAGAAAGAGTTGTTCGCTGAACTAGAAAATCTAACAATGCAAAAGTATGAAACTCATAAGGTTGCTAAAAGGTTGATAGCTACAGAAAAGGAATTGGCAGAAGCACAACAAAAGATTTCTGATTTGAAGATCCAAGTGATTGATGCAAATCGTCTTCTAAACAATGTCACCAATTCACAATCTTTTACAAGTTTTTTTAGCAAACAATGAAAATTGTGAAAGAATGTTTGACAAGACTGTGTCACCCCCAGGAAGTCTCAAAGAAGTTGTTAATGAGGTGAAGGAAAAGGTAGAAGAATGTGATTATTCAAAGTTTTCATCATCAAATTCAAAAGGAGAGAAAGTGGTGAAGCTAGCAGAAGAAAAATAAGAAGGCTGGTAGCAAGAATGAGAAGAAATCTAAAATTCCTACACTTTCAACGTTTGTGTCTGGTTCGACGTCAACAGAAAATGAGCAATCAGCTACATCTTCCGAGAAGATTTGTTCTCAACCTGATATTGATAAGACGATTTTCTATGCGCAGAAATATGTCAATGAAGTCAAAGCTGAGTTTTCTCGTTTGGCAAAGAATGGACATAAATCATCTACTTCTAAAGAAAAGATTTCTGGAAAAAGCATTGGTTTGGGTTTTAAGACCAAGATTGTTGAAGATTTTAGGGTTCAAGGTCCAAAAACACAAAATCTGGAGAAAATGACACTGAAGCAAGTCAAAGGAAGTTTTCAAGGCTGAAAAAGTTCAACCCGGGAGGTTATACAAACTCAAGGGTTCAGAAAAAATATTTTCTGACAAAGAGTTTCCACTTCACTGCGTGGATGCTCAAAAGATTGCTGAAGTTTTTATGACAGATGTTGCTTCAACGAACAAGAAGAATCAAAATGCAAATTTTTCTTCTGGTGGTTCTACTCCAAAAAGCCCAACATCCAAATGGTCTTGATCATCGCCTGCAGGTATATGATTCTTTTTATGATCATTTTGGAGGTTATCATGCTTGTGAAGCTTTGCAGGTTCCAAAATGAAGGAACATAAACAATCGTTTGTGTTATAATTGTCGACAAAAAGGGCTTATGGCACACGACTGTACGGTTCCAGTTGCTTCTACTTACACAAAACAAACAGTTTTGGTTTTTGGTAAATCTGCCAAACCAAGGTTCATTGATGAACATGGCAGAGTTTTTGATGAAGGTCAACCTACATTTTTTAAAAACAAGAAAGATTATTCCAAAATTTTCAAAAGATACAAATGTAGGTTGTTCATCACAGTCACTTGTGATTGATTCATCAAAAACTGAATTACGGAAACAACAACAACA
This sequence comes from Deinandra increscens subsp. villosa, assembly GCA_039602395.1. Taxonomy (NCBI): domain Eukaryota; kingdom Viridiplantae; phylum Streptophyta; class Magnoliopsida; order Asterales; family Asteraceae; genus Deinandra; species Deinandra increscens. The sequence goes on from JBCNJP010000017.1 coordinate 23,892,221, forward strand.
ATGGAAACCTAAGGTGGTTTCGAAGCAAAACCAGAACACTGGTCGACCAGAAGCGATCCGCTTCAGGTCATATAAAAACTGATGAGTTTGACTAGTGTGCAGGTACTTCTAGAAGACCTTTCGGTGATTGAAAAAGTTACTGGTGGAGTAGTATTCTGCTTAACTTAAATTTAATGTTTCATCATTCTAACCTAAAAGTTTTTTCTGAGACTTTAAACAGACAGGTATATGTGTCGATTGATCAATTTTCTTTCTTTACAATGTCGTTTGTAGTTTAAGGGGAGAAAATTGAAAAAACCAAAAATAGTGTCTTATTTTTATTAAATGAAAAATCCAAAAATAGAGTTTTTCATTTTAAGGGGGAGAACTGCAAGTATGGGGGAGAAATGACATGTTATGAAAAAAACGCAAAATATGGAGAAGGTGAATACATGCAAAATATATAAAATTTTGAGAAATTGATCATTGGGAAATGATGGTACATTGGCTTACGTATCCGACTCATGGATAGAGTAGATGAAAGAGCCATAAAATCATTGTTTGATGTGCTTGGTAGGCTCGGCAAATCAAAAAGTATACTGATGTGATATACATTAAATACTCATGCTCGACCAAGTGGACAACATCTTGAAGCATATTTCATGACAAATAATAAGAATAAGTTGGAAAAGAAAATGAGAAGTCATTGTGTATGTTTGTGTTCATTTTGCAAAAATTTAAGCTTGTTTTCTATATATTCTCAAACGATCGGACTTTCTCTGCGTGCTCACAAGGCCAACCTAATTGTTGTTCGTTTGAGGTTCTGCTTTATTTTCTTTGGTGTTTCGTATAATTCATCAGACTTTCTCTATGTGTCCACAAGATCGACCTGATTGTTGTTGAATTATACAATTTTAACTTGTTTTGTCTTTCTTATTTTGTTAAATTCGAGGCCTTATATGTGTATCGAAATATAGACCTTAAGGCAGACGATTTAATGTTCTTATTTCTTTTTGCATGGAACACAGTTGACGATATCATGAATACAATCAATATGTGATAATCACAAGTGTAATCACACAAGAAAAAGAAAAATGTCTGAATATGTCTAATAGTGTGGGGTACACTGGTTAAAGCAAATATAATCAATATCTTAGCATATTCAGATGTTATGAGTATGATTCTGCCTGAGTTTAAGATGGACAAATTATACCAACAATCAACATGACTTGTGTGCTTCTAGTAGTTGAAATTGAAGTGTAGTTCAGTGCGTCATGATCAATATGATCTCGGATAGTGATCTTTCTCATACCAAAAATTAAGTCTGATTCTGTATTGTAATTTCATTTCATTTCAAAAAATATTAAACGATTTTCGGTGTGTTTTAGCATAAGTATGCCAAATTCAAAAAAGATTTTAGGCTTGTTTTGATATAAACCGTCTAAAAAGCCAAAAAAATTGTTTCTGCGCTATTTTTGATCTGATTGACACGTGATACAAATCAAAATTTCAAAATCAATATTTTAGAGTCTCGAAGAGACGTTTTGCGCCAAGATTATTTATGATTGAACAGGTTGCTAAGTGAAGAAGATATCACAACTTCAAGTCTTCTGAAGCTGCTGATAAAGACAGAGACACACTGTGCATCGTCCAAGTATTGAAGATCAAGCTACCATCAAGTTGAGGGGAAGTTTGATTGATGATACGTTGTTTGGATGAACATATACTGCACAAATGATTCCAGATATTGCGGAAAGAGTTGAAAAGATACTGCACACGTCGAGGAGGGTTTGTTGGTACGTAATATGGGCGTCGTGTGAAGTATCTGAACAAAACAGTGTGAAGATCTGAACAATACAAAGCTACATGTTGCTGTTATACGAACCAAGTCCAAACTGGCACGAACCTGTGTCATCCAAACTAGCAGTTCGGATGGGTTCGGTGTCAGACGAATTACTAGTTCGTTTGAGTTCGGGCGGTCGTGTATAAATAGATGAATTTCTTTGTAATTCAATGACGAGTTGTGAGATCAGTGAGCTTAAGTGTGTGTTTTGTACGGTGTTTCTCTGAGTGTCTCTGATTGTACTGTTGTTCTTCTGTGTTCAATAAAACAATCATTTTAATTGTGTTTCTCGTTCGAAATAACTAAATTGAGTAGACGATCCGACGCTCACTCACTTTCAACTTTTGATTTTTGACACAATGTTCAGATCATTGTGTCATTGTGTCAAAATTGTTCAGATCATTGTGTCATTGTGTCATTGTGTTAAAAGTATATATAGTGTTGCTATATATAAAACTAAAAAAAAATACTCTTTCGGTTTCTTGACACTATATGACACAATGATCTGAACATTTTGATACAATTACACAATGATCTGAACATTTTGATACAATCGAAAGAGTAATTTTTTTAATAGTATATATAAAGACACGTACGCCCGTTTTTATGGTGTTATTTTTTTTAAAAAATTTAATGTTGTATTTAAGAGTTATGAACGTTTAAAAAATAGAGGGAATTTGATAGAAAGTCTAAAATGTCCTTCTATCTTTTATTTTTCTTTAGTTTTTCTCTTTAATTCTACACATGAAAACTTTGGGTCATAGATTTAATTAAAGATTCTAATTGTTATAATCCATTCTTATCCTTTTTATCCAAACTAAACTTCTCAAAATAATCATTAAATCATTTAAAAAAAATAATAAATAGAAGTTGGTGATGATAGGATAAAGAAATCTAATATAACATCTATTGATGATGAGTGAATATTCAAAAGGAGAATCATGGGAGTGATAACTCTCTTTAGAGTTATATATAAACATTATGAGTAATATATAGTATATAATTTGTATGACATGCGTAATCCATTGCATGGAAGGTGTTAATGCCCGTCCCTCTCTCTTTTTGTTATATTTTGGTGGCTCCATTGAAAGCAACCTCCATGCAACCTTTCTCACAATATTGCCTCGAGAAAGAGACGTTTATTACATGATTATTTCCCTCCTTCCATTTCTAGCATTTTTTATGTAATTATGTGACTTTTTTTCCTAAGATTATTACTTTTATTCGCAAAGACTCTTACAATCTATTTATCCTATATATTTATTTATAGACATTTTAGTTAAGTTTTGCTTCAAATTAAATAAATATTTTTAAATTTAATAATTTTCGTTCAACTGTAAGCTTGATAATACGTTCTGCATAATCTGTACAAGAACGTCTAAGTGCGACATTTAAAAAACTTGTATGTGTCCTTGTTGATGATATCGTCAATAACCCATCGAGTAAAAGACCATTCTCCCGATGGATTTGTTTATCATTAAAAGTCGTTTGTTTTGTAACGAGTTGGTGATCCGTCCAGACGTTTTTACGAGCAACTATATAAGTAAAAGTAAAAACGTGTCGAACATTATTAAAATGAAAAGGTGTCCAATAACGTCTTAAACATACAACCACCCAAATAAAAACGACTATTAATTTTCAAACACCAACACATACCTACTAACTTACACAAATACCAACTTTTATAAAATATATTTAATTTTAGGAAAATTGGAATTAAATAATCCAAGTTATTGGGTATTGGCGGATAATAATCCGAGTTCCAATATTGGCCTACAATAATCCCAATTATTTGGGTCTTGGAATTGATTGGGCCGCCATTAATTTTTCACTAACTCCGTTAGTACTTGCTGACGTGGCAGGTGATGTGGCATCATACTTGCTGACATGGCATGTGCCACGTCAGCACAACACTAACGGAGTTAGTGAAAAATTAACGGCGGCCCAATGAATTCCAAGACCCAAATAATTGGGATTATTATAGGCCAATATTGGAACTCGGATTATTATCCGCCAATACCCAATAACTTGGATTATTTAATTCCAATTTTCCTTAATTTTATAAGAAATGTTTATATTCTTTTAGCCTTTTAGTTAAAAATTTATTTAATTAAAGTTTTTAAATCCCAAATAGTTTTCTTAGATTTTTTAGTGGATGACAAATTTCTTTTAGCCATTTAGTCATCAATAGGGGTTGCCCCACCAGCGTGTTGCGGCAGGCAACCCCACGTGCTCGTGTCATATACGTAATCTTTAAAAAAAATAATACCGATAAATTTACCACTTGCACGTTGTTGTGTGGATAGTGCGGTAACACAAAAAAGTAGCATTGCTATAACATAACTGAAAGAGAACAAAATTCAAGCACGCAACCAAACGCTTTAAGGCTGTGTTTGGCGCGCCATAAGCTAGTTTGAGTAGCGTTTCAACTCGCTTTTATGATATTTTCAGTTTTACCCTTCTCTAACTTATAAATAAATACCTTTATTTACATTTATGGCATGTACTTTTATGTCATTTTATATTTTTTAGCTAGTTTATCAACTAGTTTTTACCAAACGTTATTTTTTATCAGTTAGCTTATAGTTTATCAGCTAGCAGCTGGCTTATTAGCTAGTGCAAACATACGACTTAAAAAACTATGTTACGTGAAGCAAGACAACATGCTCGAACGAAAAAAAAACCCAAAAAACAAACACATCAGTTTAGCAGACACTAAGAATTTTTTTTTAAAAGTACCGTAGCAAAAAAACTTGTGTCAAAAAAGCGTTGGCCGTTGTAAGGAATATTGTCATTTGTGAGTGTCTGACCTAATCATTTTTGTAATATTTATAAATAAGAGTGAGTATATTGTGAGAAGTTTAGTTTAGATAAGAAGGATAAGAAGGAATCATAGTCATTAGATCTTCAATTAAATGAAGATTTATTGCCCAAAATTTTCCTGTGTAGGATTAATAAGAAAAATTAAAGAAAAGAAAAGATAAAAGGGCATTTTTTTACTTTTTTTTATCAAATTCCCCTCATTTTTTAAACCTTCACAACTCTTAGATAGGACATTGTTGATACATAGGCTGTGCGTCGTGTGATGTATCCAATCAGACAATGTAGTGTGAAGGTTCAAGACAAGACAAGATCAAGTTCAAGCTTAGGTTTGTTGCTGGGCGAACCTGGTCCGAACCTGGAGTTCGGACCAGCCGAACTTGGAGTTCGGACGGTAGTCTATAAATAGGTCGTTTGTCTTTGTTTTCTGTACGAGAGATTGCAGAGTCTGAGAGAGTTGAGTCTTAAGTGTGTGTTTACTGTGGTGTTCTCTGAGTCATTGTTCTTCGTGTTAGTGATTGTAATTGTTCGTGAGATCAATAAAACAATCGGTTAATTACGTTTTGTATTCGATATAGCTAGATTGAGTAGACGATTCAAAGCTCACGCAATTTCAGACATTATTTAAAAAAAAATTCACCATAAAAATGAGCGTTTTTTATCTTTAAAACGCGTACAGTGTTGTTATATATAAAATTAATTTTTTTTTACTCTTTCGAATGTATCAAAATGTTCAGATTATTGTGTTATTGTGTTAAAATGTTCATATTATTGTATCATATTGTGTCAAAAATGTTCGAATCATTGTGTCATATTGTGTCAAAATGTTTAGATCATTATGTCATATGATGTGAAAAATCGAAAGAGTGTTTAATTTTATATAAAG
>JBCNJP010000017.1:23898248-23964558 GCA_039602395.1 Deinandra increscens subsp. villosa
TATATAATTTGTATGACATGCGTAATCCATTGCATGGAAGGTGTTAATGCCCGTCCCTCTCTCTTTTTGTTATATTTTTGTGGCTCCATTGAAAGCAACCTCCATGCAACCTTTCTCACAATATTGCCTCGAGAAAGAGACGTTTATTACATGATTATTTCCCTCCTTCCATTTCTAGCATTTTTTATGTAATTATGTGACTTTTTTTCCTAAGATTATTACTTTCATTCGCAAAAACTCTTACAATCTATTTATCCTATATATTTATTTATAGACATTTTAGTTAAGTTTTGCTTCAAATTAAATAAATATTTTTAAATTTAATAATTTTCGTTCAACTGTAAGCTTGATAATACGTTCTGCATAATCTGTACAAGAACGTCTAAGTGCGACATTTAAAAAACTTGTCTGTGTCCTTGTTGATGATATCGTCAATAACCCATCGAGTAAAAGACCATTCTCCCGATGGATTTGTTTATCATTAAAAGTCGTTTGTTTTGTCACGAGTTGATGATCGGTCCAAACTTTTTTACGAGCAACTATATAAGTAAAAGTAAAAACGTGTCGAACATTATTAAAATGAAAAGGTGTCCAATAACATCTTAAACATACAACCACCAAAATAAAAACGACTATTAATTTTCAAACACCAACACAAACCTACTAACTTACATAAATACCATCTTTTATAAGATATATATATAATTTTATAAGAAATGTTTATATTCTTTTAGCCTTTTAGTTAAAATTTTATTTAATTAAAGTTTTTTTTAATCACAAATAGTTTTCTTAGATTTTTTAGTGGATGACAAATTTCTTTTAGCCATTTAGTCATAAATAGGGGTTGCCTCACCAGCGTGTTGCGGCAGGCAACCCCACGTGCTCGTGTCATTTACGTAATCTTTAAAAAAAATATTACCGATAAATTTACCACTTGCACGTTGTTGTGTGGATAGTGCGGTAACACAAAAAAGTAGCATTGCTATAACGCCACTGAAAGAGAACAAAATTCAAGCACGCAACCAAACGCTTTAAGGCTGTGTTTGGCGCGCCATAAGCTAGTTTGAGTAGCGTTTCAACTAGCTTTTATGATATTTTTAGTTTTACCCTTCTCTAACTTATAAATAAATACCTTTATTTACATTTATGACATTTACTTTTATGTCATTTTATATTTTTCAGCTAGTTTATCAACTAGTTTTTACCAAACGTTATTTTTTATCAGTTAGCTTATAGTTTATCAGCTAGCAGCTAGCTTTTCAACTAGTGTAAACATACGACATTAAAACTATGTTACATGAAGCAAGACAGCATGCTCGAATGAAAAAAAAAAAAAAAACCCAAAAAACAAACACATCAGTTTAGCAGACACTAAGAATTTTTTTTTTAAAAGTACCATAGCAAAAAAACTTGTGTCAAAAAGTGTTGGCCGTTGTAAGGAATATTGTCATTTGTGAGTGTCTGACCTAATCATTTTTGTAATATTTATAAATAAGGGTGAGTATATTGTGAGAAGTTTAGTTTGGATAAGAATGATAAGAAGGAATCATAGCCATTAGATTTTCAATTAAATGAAGATCTATCGCCCAAAATTTTCTTATGTAGGATTAATAAGAAAAAGTAAAGAAAAGAAAAGATAAAAGTGCATTTTTGACTTTTTTTAATCAAATTCCCCCCATTTTTTAAACCTTCACAACTCTTAGATAGGACATTGTTGATACATAGGTTGTGCGTCGTGTGATGTATCCTATCAGACAATGTAGTGTGAAGGTTCAATACAAGACAAGATCAAGTTCAAGCTTAGGTTTGCTGTTGGGCGAACCTGGTACGAACCTGGAGTTCGGACCAGCCGAACTTGGAGTTCGGACGACAGTCTATAAATAGGTTGTTTGTCTTTGTTTTCTGTACGAGAGATTGCAGAGTCCGAGAGAGCTGAGTCTTAAGTGTGTGTTTACTGTGGTGTTCTCTGAGTCATTGTTCTTCGTGTTACTGATTGTAATTGTTCGTGAGATCAATAAAAAAATCGGTTAATTACGTTTTGTATTCGATATAGCTAGATTGAGTAGATAATTCAAAGCTCACGCAATTTCAGGCATTATTATTTTTTTTTTTAAATTACACTATAAAAATGAGCGTTTTTTATCTTTATATAGCAACACTATACGCATTTTAAAGATAAAAAAATGCTCATTTTAATGGTGTAATTTTTTTAAAAAAATAATGTCGTATGTGAAAATTATTAATGCTTTAAAAAAATGGGCGAGGTAGGTAAAAAGTCAACAAAGATGACTAATACTAAAATACTCATCTTCCTTTTTTATTAGATTAAGATTCATCCTCTTATCTCAAACAAATTTCTCATTTGAACTCACAATTAGGCCTCCGTTAAGAATGGCTTTACACTTTAAAGTTTTTATTTTGATTATTTGTTGTTTTATTTTTAAACAAAGTAGGTGTCCAAAAGTTATATAAACTTAATTACTGCATATCATGTATTTAAAATAGATCTTTGGAAATTTAAACCGAATGATAAGAAATAAAAACGTACATTCAAATTAGGATGACAAAGACAAATATGGCAAATAATGACAAAAAATGAGTGTATTACAAAGTAGTATCGGGACTATTTCTCACTAACCACTACTATAAAAGTTATACAAATAAGCAAAAGCAATCAATTAGGGTAAAATAAAAAATAAAAAGTCACTTTATAAGTGCAGTCTCTTTAGAGTGTATATGCATATATTAAAAAGTCACTTCATAACTTGGAATTTTAAATTACAAGATCCGAAATTTTAAATTATAAACTTTGGAAAATTCATTTTATATTACACTATAAATCCTCTACAATGATGTCTATTACTATTTCTAATCATATATCTAATTTATATTTTCGTCAGAATTCTTTTTTTTTATTTAATTATCGGTGGATATCACCGCCTTCATTTCAATTTTGCTCTGTTGTCGATTTTCAAATTAGCATCAAAGAAGATGAGGAAATGGTGGTGAGTTACTAGTTAACATAATTGTCATGTCTCACTTCAAATTCACAAGAAAGCTAACATAAATCACTTCAAATTCAGAACAATGTGTTGTCATTGATTTGATGCATGATACTTGAAAGGTTGGTGTCGAAAGACGGGTGCAAATTTCAAAACATATCGACTAACAACATAACAAATGCTGGAATGAAAGCAACACTTAGAGAAGATGCGATGCGGACCCGAGATCAAACACCAGAACATATTAGGGTTTAATAGAACTTTATTGCTATTAACGTTTACAAGCCGAATGCTTCGAATTGAATAATTTGTCAAACACCCCCCCCCCCCCCCCCTCCCCCCACCCACACCTAGGGGGACCCTAGATAACCTTATTTAGAAGCTTTCTAAGAGCATTCACGGTAGAGTCCTTATAAATCTGTGAGTATAGTCATAAAAATTTAAGGTGTAGTTGTGAGTGGTTATAAGTGAAGGAGAGAGAAAAAGTTATTGTTCATCTATAAGTTTGATAAAAAAAATTGTTAATTTGGTAAAATTTGAGGTTTGATGTAAAAGAAAGAGAGATAAAAGGTAAAAGTAAGGGTATAAAATTTATCATTTAATTATATATATAACAATGAAAATTGATGGATGAATAGTAGATTTTTTGTTTTTCAAAGTTTGGCCACAACACTTTGGTGTTTTGATACTTTCTACCCCTAAACTTTTACAATTTATTTTTTTTAACGAAATAGTAAACTTTTAGTTTTCATAGTTTGGCCACATATGTTTCATACTCTTACGTTTTGTACCATTTAACTTTTAAAGTTATTTTTATTTAAGTTTTGTTGTCTTCTATTTTGGCTACGAGCTTTTCTACTTTCGTTTTTATTATATTTTTATAGTTTTATACTTTCATTACAAGACTTTTAAACTTTTACGTTTTATACCCCTTAACTTTTTTACCCTCTAACTTTTAATATTTTTTTTTAAAGTTTTGTTGTCTTCTACTTTGGCCACGAAACTTTTAATTTTTATACTTTCATTTATAATATACTTTTATAGTTTTATATTATTACATGAGACTTTTAGACTCTTACGTTTTATACCACTTAACTTAGTATATTTTTATAGTTTCACCACAAGACTTTTAGACTTTTACGTTTTATACTCCTTAATTTTTTAACCCTCTAACTTCTAAAGTTTTTTTTTTGTTTTAAGGTTTTTGTCTTCTACTTTGGCCACGAAACTTTTAACTATTCTATTTTCGGTTTTAGTATACTTCTATCGTTTTATACTTTCACCACGAGATTTTTAAACTTTTACGTTTTATACCACTTAACTTTTTTACTTTCGTTCAGTATACAAATTCAACCTCGCAGCAACGCGCGGGGAGGGTAAACATCTCGTTATGGTTATGAGTGAAAGAGAGGGAAAAAGTAATGATAAAAGTATAAATTATAAGGATAAGGATAAAGAATCTATTGTGAATGCTTTAATCCAATACAAACCTCTTTAGGGATAATTATTTAAAATAAACTAAACACTATCAAAATAAAGAATACTAAATATAGGTTCACGGCCGTAAAACACCTTCAGCCAGAAACCTCGAATGAACCGAAAACCCTCATTCGAGCGGAAACCCCATATGGACCGTGAACCTCTGTAAATTCTACCTTATTTATTATTTTGAATGAGCCCTATGTTAAGTATCTTCAGACTATACTCAAACTTCGGTTCCGGGAAACGCATCTGCTTCCGTGCCTACCTTCACCACTTCGGTCACTTTAGATTCCACAATCTCACGAATAAATGCAACTTAACATTAATATGTTTGGTCCGTTCGTGAAAGGCCTGGTTCTTTGACAAGTGTATTGCACCTTGGTTATCACACTTTACCGCCACTCCCAATTCATTAAAGAAAACTTTCATCCATAAGCTTTCTTTCACTGCCTCGATTAAAGCTAAGTATTCCACTTCCCTAGTAGATAAAGCAACAATATGTTGAAGTGTAACCTTCCAACTTACCGAGCATCCTTTCATCATGAGCACATAACCAGTTAGAAACCTTCTCTGTCCTTCATCGCAGACCTCTTTCATGAAATCCGATTCAACTAAGACTATGACATTCATTTCTTTTCCATGATATTATCCTCATATTAACTATTAATTATTATCTACTAAAGTTTATATGTTTGAAACAAATCTGATATTTCTGATATATAATATATAACTATATATAGGTGAAAGTTCAAATACAAAGGGTTTTTTCCGTGCGAAGGAAGGAGAGGCCGACGCGTGACGTTTTCTTTCTGGACGCGGCGGGACATTTTTGTCAATTTAAAGTTTTTTAATTAAAATAGACGGTATATAACGTCACAGCGTGTGTTTTTAATTATGTATGTTTTGTGTGATTGTTGTAAGGTGTTTTATATTTAGTTTCTTCATGCGTCAAAATATAAACAACATGCATGATTATAGAAAGTCAATTTTTAAAATTTTTAACTTATGTTCATGTTTTTTTTTTTGTAAGAGTTTTTCTGTTTGTGTTATTTATTTAATAATCGTGTAATTTTTTTTGTTTTTTTTTTGTTTTTACTGTTTTGCGTGAATATTTTTATTTTCGTGTTTTTAATTATATGTCGTTGCGTGATTGTTGTAACCTTAATTTTACGAGTTTCTTCACGCGTGATAATAGAATCTCAAATTTTTGAACTTATGTTCATGTATTTTTAGCGGGAGTCACACACCATTATTACGCACAAAGTGTGTGTAATAATGGTGTATTTTATTGTTACACTTGCGTGTTTTTAAGGGTGATTTTGTTTTTTGCAGAATCATTGATAATGTTTAAGTAGTTTTTGTTTTAGTTTTTTTACTACAGTTTTCTGTGTTTGTGTGATTATTTTTAATATGTGCATAATTTGATATTTGTATTAACGTTTTTTAATAATTCCGTAATTTTATATTTTGCATGATTAGTTTATAGTTTGCGTAATTTTGAAACGAATTATTTTTTCTATATTAATGGTTAGTTTTTTTAAATAATCATTTTTTGAACTATTCTTGTTTTTTCATAATGTGCATAAATTAAAGTAAACATAAACCAACATAAATGAAGAATAAAAATGAAGAAATACTAAAATTATTATTATTATTATTATTATTTGATACCAGGATACATTCTACTGATAAGTTTGTAAAAAGACTTTTTTAACTCAAAAGAGACACTCATAGCCTCGAGTATTTTGTTTATTGTTTCCATCTGCTCCATATCCGTTTTGTCCTGGTCTATCATGAACAAACGGACAATGTCTTTAAGTGAATTCTTTGGCAGATTGCTTATCTTCTGCGCGATTTCGCCCCGGACTTCCGTGTTTTCTTTGAGGTTTTTAAAATTTTGTTCGAGGATGTCTATCAGAAGTTTCTCCTTGTTGTACTCCAGCATTATTTGCCGAGTTAGTTTCTCCTTGAGCGCGTTGTTGTTGTTGGCTTCTGTGGTGTTGGAGGAAGATGGAGACATTTTTCCGTTATCTGTGTTTTTGTGATTTGATGTTTAATTGAATGAACTGTGTTTGCGTGATTTCAAAATGCAATCGAGTGCCTTGTTTTATAGACGGTGGATGATGAGATTTCCGTTGTATTAAATGTGACACCTGCTTTTTTATTTATTACCATATTTCTGGGGACAGTTGGGGATGTGAAATGGAAGCGATTTAACTTTTATATTTTTGAGTTAATTATGTAAATTTTTTTTAATTGTATCTGACGTTTCATTTCCCTCCATTTTTCTGTTCTGTATATATATTTTGTCTTTCTTCATGCACATTCCGTACTCGACGCACAAAGTCCCAAAATCTTCCATATATCCCAGACCTAAATTCAATCTTCTCATCCTTTTAACATAAAAAAATGGCTTCTTCTTCATCGAACCCTAACTCTGCGTCTAAAAACGCAGTCATGCAATTTGTTGAACAAATGCATGCGAAAGAATCGAAGGATGATCGCATAATGCATAATTCTTTCGCCATGATTAGGGGTCTTACTGTCAACAGCATCCAAGGCTACATCAGGATGCTCAAGGACTAGATTGAACTAATTAATTGTTTAATCTTTTATTATATTTATTGAACATAAATATAAAACATCATAAAAGTATTCATCTAATAAATACAAGCTAACGTGTTTTCAAACGAATACAAACGGGATTAAAACGTCAAGACTTGACCGGTATCACTTGGGTGACTTATGTTACTCAAATGATTATAGACCTTATGCATATGCTTATTTAATTATTTAGGGCATTACTTGCTACCACTACTACACCGTTTATTTCCGATTATCTGCTGAATCTGTGAGTTTCACGACCCCTTTTCCTTTAATTGTTTTATACTTTGGGGGAGAAATCATGAAATCTGATAAATGCTTTTACTTAATATTATGGTTTGTCTGTTAGCCGTATGACTACTTGTTCTCTTACTGATTTCCCAATTTGGTACATTATCGTTATAAACGTTTGTATAACCGTATCCCACCATTAATTGATTTCAATTGGTTATCTACGAAACGATAGCTAGTGAATAGATCTATTTGGGTTGACAACCCTACCCTAACTAGTAGCTCCAGTTCTGACTCCGGATTGTCTGGGGGTACACGTCAGTTATTCTGCTCTGTTTAACATCTCTGGGCAAAAGATGCTATGGTTGGGTAAACCGTTAGTATTTGAAATCAAGGTTCAGGTGAGCTCATACATCCACAACGGTAAACCAATGTAATATTTAAGTATACTGAAATTGTTTTACCAACTTTAAACGTAGAGTCATAAACCTATGAATCTCACCAACTTTATGTTGACCTTTTAAACTCATGATTTCTTAGGTAATTGAAGCAAAACTCCGGAGGACATGCAAATGGGGCTGAATCATGCTATCAGACCTGCTCTTGGAGTCATTGTCCCAACCTATCCAAATAAACCGTTTTAAATTTTAATATTAATTTAGACTTTATGTTTTCCAAAATGTAAGACATTATCATTTCCACTATCTTTCCGCTGCAATTGAAATGACGTAATGTTTTATGAAGTTTAAATTATTAGATGTTGTTCTATGTATCCTCGACTATGATTCCATTCTCGCTCACACCCGATACCGTTGACCGGGGTGTGACATTATGTCTTATCAAGATTTAATCATTGCGTTGTCTAAGATATCCTTGTTTCGTTATATCAAGACATACATATCATATTAACTTCTTCTGATGCTAGTGATTTCATATCACTATTGAGACACACAACTTTGTCATTTACGGTCTTGATTCGTATACCATACACTTGGCGTTCTCTTGTGATGATGTTGTATGCAGATGAACTACTTCATCTCTTGTTATTTTGCATTCGGTAATTATACTGAAAATCTTCAGTAATGGGGCTATACATTAGCTTCGATCATTTACCGATTTTTTTAATTCCTACTTATCCTAAGACTTATATCTCATCTTAACTGTTTTACCGATAATACTTTCAGAAGATTACTCCTTTGATTTTATGTACTTTTAATGACTTCATTCTTAAGATCAATCCAATGATCTGAATTTGCTTAGACATTCTGATATCTGTATATCTATTTGGTATATCTTGTTTGACTATACAAGAGGATTAATAGAGGTTACTCTAATGTTTCTATTGTTTTATTCAATTATGGACTCTTCCTTAATTGAATTTATTCATGATATACCCTACATACTGATCTTCTCCAAGATCACCCTTTTAGATTTCATAATGTTTTCTTTATCTTGAAATCTCATATCAACATCCTTCCATTACTTACTCGCTTATGGATATGTTTTAGATCTCATCTTATAAGTCAGGGTTATGTGAGGATTAACTATATTTCATATCAATAATCAACCACTATGATTTTTCTGTTAACTAGTCTAAGCACTCGATGCATCACAAAAGGCTCCTTTTATGATTTCATCTTCTTTGTTCAGATCTGTTTCCGAACTCCCACTTGCCTTAACATCATTTCTACATCCTTACTCTAAGAATTGCCTATTTATACTTCACCAAGTATATTAATCTGTTTGGAAGGTTTTGGAACTACTTAAAGACAGATTTCACGATCACTCATCTTATCTCTTGTCCAAGTATGTGACTTGGTTGTCTATTTAGTTTATATTTCATATCCAGCACCTCTTAAAGATCCTCTATCTTTAATCGTTTGACTATCATCTAATGAGATATCTGCAATTCGAATTGCTGGATTTTATATCTAACAACTCTTGTTAGCTTAGGTGATGTTTTAGGTCTTTCTAAGATTTAATCTTATCTTTTGAAATGGTGAGTATAAACCCTGAAATTACTTTCTGTATACTTCCATCATTAGCTCGACATTCACCTGAGTGCAAGTCTGACTTTTCTCCTAACTAAAATATTCTTTCAATTTTAAGAAGATTTATGTAATGATTTTGTTTAGTATTTCTAATTAAGACAATTGTTTTGATCTAATCAAATTATGTCTTACTTGACTGGTCATATTTTCTACTTAATTTTCAAGAATCTACTATTCTTTTATAGTCTCTAAAGAAACGCAATTAAGTTTTAGGTCATTGTCTTTGACTTGCTGCATCTTCATGCCTGTGTTAACAGATCTGATTTTCAATCAATTCCGTTATTAGTTAGTCATATTAAACTATGTTTGCACACTTAGTTCAATTCCTTTTGAAAACAATTTTCAAAGAGAAATAGTGTGCTAACATTGGTTAAGATTAACTTGTCTAATACTTTGAATCTCATGCATGCATAAAAGATAATTGATTCGTTATTGAGAGGACATTTATCTCATAGATTTGCATTTGTATAAAATAAATATTAAATAGCAGAAATTATAAAATCTCAAGCATAAAGTAAATATTTGTAAACAAAAGCATAAACAAACGATGTTTCAAAACAAATCATATATGTTTAATGAAGAAATAAACTCTTTAATATCTTCAGCTTCAGTCGACTTCTCAAGTCACCCCAACCATTCATCGTTCTCCTCATCGTCGCTGAATTTCACACCCTGCAAATCAAAAATGTGAACACACATTTAATTAGTGTCTCTACACTTCGTGATTTCAAGATAGGAAAATGCCAAAAATGAATACTACCTCAAAACAATTTGTGAGGAGTTTGATCTGATCAGTCTATGAACTTTTCTCGAGCATAGCAGGTGGCCTGGCTTGCTGCAAATAAAGCATGCATCATCGTCAAGGATTCGGACTCTCGTCATGCCTCGACTAGGGTCCTCGGGTATAGGTTTACTAACTAGCTTGAGCTTCTGTTCGTTAGCAATAAGCATCTCTCTCAGAGTTGGTATCGACCCATCAAATTTGCTTTTGATGTATCCCTTCACGAATGTATCATATTCGCTCGGTAGGGATGCTAGAATCATATTCAAGGCAGTGACTGGGTGTACATGGAACTCTAGCTTCTCAAGCCTATCAAATTAACTCACCATTCGATCAACGTGATCTGCCACACTGTGTTTGAATTTCATAGGTCTGGTTATCTCCTTAGTGAGTGCCAAACTCCAAACCTATTTTGACCGATAGTCATTTCCCAACTCTTGGACCATTTTATAGCCATACAGGCTTTTGAAATCATATCCGATTTCATTTGAGGAGTTCTTCACTAACAATGGATAGAATCAAATATGACACTTTTGTGAAATCATGGTAATGCTCCACCCACTGAGGCCTAGTGTCATCTAGGGGTGGGAGATCAACTAGCGGTACATCCAATGCATACAGTAATTTCTCCTTCTCGATGACACTTCTTAACTTTTGGTACCATACCGGGAAATTCCTCTTGGTGAGTTTGTTTCTGTACATTATTTGTCGGTGTCGGAATTCTTTATAATGACTATGGAACATATACAAGATGGAAAGAATATATTTTAGTATTTCATGTTACTAAATAACCTAATTAAATAAATAGACCCAATAGCATATGTTTCAATTAGGATAGAGATCCTATTTTATAAATACAAAGTGATTGGCTTAGCACTATTCACATGTATTTATTACGTAGGTGGGTAATTGTTACCGATTGCGTCTCACACAACTCTCCGTTTTGGGGTTACATGACGTCTTATGAATTAGCAATTCTAATTTATGTCTTTAATTATAGCATAATTTTTAGACAATGATTCCTATTTCAAAAATACAGAAGTGATTGGCTTAGCACTATTAACGCATGCATATGCTACGTAGGTGGGTAATGATTTTACCAATTATGTCTCTACACAACTCTTAGATTTGCGTGACACGATTCGTCAGTTTGTACGTTTACTGGTTATATCACTTGTCATGCTACAAGTGATATTATCCCTATTTAAGAAACGTGTTTTACCGGCCTATGTTACATAGGAATCGCGGCTCGACCTTGTACCGAAACCGTACGCCAAATGTAGGGTAAGCGCTAACAAAGGGGGTTCGGATAGACCGGTTCGAGTGTTTTAAATTTAGGATGACATTAAATATCATTTTATAATTGGGATTTTCATTTATATTATAAAATATATTGGACGACAAATTTGCATGATAAAATAAGTCGCGCACTCTAGTAAAATCATATTTATATGTTTGAGATAAATTCTGAAAACTCATTTTTCATTACACGATGCGAACGAATTTTAGATAACCACATTATTAAAACTAGGTTGGTAATATATCGCGAAGCTTGTTTTAAAATTAATAAGCTCTTTACTAATTTTATGGCTTTTAATATTTAACTACTTAAAATTTAAACCAACTCTATAATAACAACTTATTATATGTATGTCTTTTAATTAAAACTTCCTTTTAATTATTCACGTCTCTTAGGATTTTGAAAATTACGTTTGGTTAGATGCATTATTCTAAACAATCAATTAACCACAACATATAGAATCGAACCATTTATGATTATGCGCCTAGTTGCGTTCAAGCCAATGAACGAAACCAAACTAGGTCAATTAGGGACATGCAACCACAATTCTGGCACTGCTCCCACTTTATTTCTTCATCCTCACAAGATGTCCAAAAGTATCCATTGACCACGTACCATCTTGGATCTACTTAAGTCTTGCCCATCCTCGCTCTTTGTTGTCTTCAATATGATGTATATTTTGATGCAGATAGATTTACTTTTACAAGATAAAATAAAACCTAACTATTAAATCGCGGGTCCATCATACCCGAAAAATACATACATCAAACAACCATGACCAAAATTAATAACAACTATAAATAATCACATCCACAATAATCATAACTAAAATAATCATTGGGGCGATGGCTCGATTCACACAATCGTAAACGTAAAGGCATGATATACATACATATATATATATATATATATATATATATATATATATATAGTCATAATAAATTCTGCCATATATTTAGCTCAAGATCAACAATCTAAGATTATCTGAATCGTCGTAAAAGTGGCTCTGATACCCCTGTTGGGTATCTAAGGCTCATTTAGAAACACAAATTATTTTTTTTTGAATAATATAAAATCGTATTTTATATTAATTTTTTGTTTATCTGAAAATTGGTTATACTAAATAATCAAAAAGCGGAAGCGACAAAGTTCAAAACTTTTACTAACGAGCGAGGTATTCCACACCAGTGATCCAATTACAAATAATTCAGATAAATATATAAAACACAACCATAAGATGCTTAGAGATCGACCTTAATAAATATATTAATATTTATTTTATCCGTATTGAATTTATCTCATAAATTAAATCTATTGTTCTCGCAATTATAGGATAATGTATTATCCTAAATTTAGTCAAAAATGCTTTTGAAATAATGATATTCCCTGATTGAATTGTTAAATTGTTTAACAACTTTTATTCCTAATTTACATTTTAAAGGATCAACGTTTTATTTTGTCCATCAATTATTTCCCAAATAATTAACCACAATCATTATTTTAGCAAATAATGATTCACTCTAATGTTCGTCCTGTGATTAGTAATATTTAAATATATAATATTTAAATAATATAACTTTTTCGTCGTCCAGAGTGTAAGTCTTGGATCGTACCATTATGATTACATTCAGTAATCGATAGTCGGATACATCAAAATCCAAAATTGTTACCACATTTCCTTCAACCATCCCGTATTTCCTTAGGATCTTTCGTACATGCCCCGATTGGTTAACCATAAGCATCCACCTATTTCTGTCTCGAACTATTTCCATGCCAAGTATTTTCCAAGCTTCCCCCAATTCTTTCATATCGAACTTTTTCTTGAAGACATCCTTGGAAAATTTTATTTGTTCCTTACTCTTGCACGCCATCAACATATCATCAACATATAAAAGTAAATAGAAGTAGTTGTTTTCCTCATACCGTTTGTAGTAGACACAGTTATCATATTTGCTACGTTTGAAACCACTATTAACCATTATTCATCGAACCTTTTATACCATTGACGAGAGGATTGTTTTATACCATATAGCGACTTCTTTAATAAACAAAGTTTGTTCTCATCCTCGTTTATGAATCCCGGGGGTTGCCTCATATATATCATTTCTACAAGGTTCCCATGTAAAAACAGGGTTTTACGTCAAGTTATTCCAACTCATAATTCATACAAGCTGTCAATGCAAGAATAATTCTCATAGATGTGTGTCTTATCACTGTAGAAAATACTTCATTATAGTCCATTCCTTCCCTTTGAGTGAAACCTCTTGTCACTAACCTTTCCTTGTACCTTGATCTTTGAACCCCCTCAATGCCTTTTTTAACCTTGAAGAGCCACTTGCAACTTGGTTTGGCCCTTTGGTCCGTTGACAAGTTCCCATGTGTGATTTCTCTTTAGAGACTCCTTCTCCTTTACAATGGCTTTCATCCATTTATCCTTCTTCGGTGATTTAATTACTTCTTCATAGGTAATTGGTCCATGCGTATCATCCTCTTCCGTCATTCCAAACGCATATGCAATGACATTACTTTCGTCTGTGTATCGAGTCGGGACTGTCACATTCCTTCTACCTCAATCACGTGATAACAAATAATCGTCTAGGTTTCCATATTGAGTGTCACTACTACTTGTTTCTTGTAAATATTCAACCACTTGCGTTTGTAAGTATTCTTGAGCACCATTATCACCATGAGGTTCTACCTCAATCTCGACATGTTTTTCAAACTCCGTCGCACCTTTGCCTTTTAATATGTCTTTGTACATTAAGCCTTCATTAAAAACAACATCCTGGCTAATGATTATTTTTGGTTTCACATTGTCTAGACTCCGTAGCCGGTAGCCCTTAACACCGTCCAGGTAGTCAAGAAAAATACACTTCACAGCTCTTGAGTTTAGTTTGTTCCCCGTATTAACGTGTGCATATGCGACACACCCAAGTATACTGAGTAACTCATAATCCAAAGGATGACCCGACCATATGTCCATGGGTGTCAATTCCTTTAAATCCTTTGATGGATATCGGTTGAATAAGTATGATGTGGTTAGCATCGCTTTTGCCCAAAATGAATTAGGTAGGCTCGACTGAATCAAGAGACATTAGACCTTATTGAGCAAGGTCCAATTCATACGTTTCGCGATACCGTTTTGTTGAGGCGTTCCTGTTACAGTTAAGTGTCTTTCTATTCCATTCTCCTTGCAATAGCTTGAGAATTCAATATCTTGAGAATTCATTGTTGCAAAACTCCAAGACATTATCCATCCGAACCTTTTTCACCTTTCTATTCGTTTGGTTCTCCACCAACTGCCTCCATTCCTTGAACTTCCCAAACGTCTCGTTTTTATGTCATAGAAAGAAAACCCAAACCCTCCTCGAGAAGTCACCTATAATGGATAGGAAGTACTTGCGTCCGCTCATTGATTCTACCCAGCTCGCCCCCCATAAGTCGGCATGTACCTAGTCAATGATACCTTCCGACGTATGTTGAGTAAGGAATCTAGGGCTCGTTTAGGACAAATTATATTTTTGTCATTTAACATATTATCAGAAAATCGATTATAACAAATAATCGAGTGCGGAAGCGATAAGTTCAAAACTTTATACTAAAGGAACGTGGTATCCCTAAACAGTGATCCAATTACAATTGATTCAGATAAATATAAATGCAAAAACCATAGGGTGTTTAGAAATCGACCTTGATAGAAACCAAGATATGACACCGTGGATGGGACAAACGGATCCGCTATTAATGCCGATCATAAATTCAACACTTGAATAATCAAACCGAATCTCGTCACGAAAAGTGGATACCGCTCATTGATCTAAACCTACATGGGATGACTACGACAACGGCAGCGGCGGCGGTGTGGCAGCGGCAGGAGGCGGCTGCTGGGCTCGTGAGGCGGCACGTGGGTCGGATCATTGGTGGTGGTCGGACAACGATGGTCAGCTGCTGGTGGTGGTTCCGGCGGTGGTGAGGGAGAGAGAGAGAGAGGGTGATTAGGGTTTTGGTTTCTAAACTTTAGTGGAGATTGTGTGTTTTGGGTTTAGGATTAACCTGTATTTATAGGAATACATGTTACACTCTGGTCCCCAAATAACTGACTTCTTCCCAAAGTTATTATCCTTTAATTAACTGTTAACATAGTTAATACCAACAAAGTTTCTACGAACGCCCGCTCCCAGACTTGGCACCAGGAGGGTCACGTGTCGGATTTACTCATGAACACATGGCACAACAGAGATATTAAACAGCGGAAATTTATAACTTTTAATTATATAAGCCAAGTACTACAATAAGAGAGATATTGTACATAACTACAACTAATCATAATAACAAAAAATATAACTAAGCCAGCTTGCCAGAAACTCTTCCTTGATAGCTTTTCTGATTATCCCGTCCTCACAAGATCCGTGCCTTTACTTCTAAACGTCTCTGCAGAACCTAAGATACATACTTTTAAAAAGTCAGCTTACGCTGGTGAGTTCTACGGTTTAGTTCAGAACCATTTAAGTGTTTACTTGGTTTTCAACACACACACACACACACACACACACACACACACATATATATATATATATATATATATATATATATATATATATATATTTATTTATTTATATCACATTTCAACACATGATTATTATGATAATATATCCTATTATTTTAACCATGACCCTAGGCTTAACTTCGAGGTCACTATATTTAATCAACTATTTTGGTTCTACATGAAGAGTCCGCTCACCACTGCATACTTCGTCCCATCTCGAAGGATAGTTATTACAACGACCTGATGCAGCTACAGTACACACTACATACTTCGTCCCATCTCGAAGGATAGTTATTTACAACGACCCAATGCAGCTTCATCCGTACATGGTTCCCTAAGCCACCACTATGGGGAAGCAGCGTCTCTTCATTCTTCATCTCCTCCGAAAGGTCTGCCTGCAACTACAATTGTCATCCCACCTTGGCGCAAGATAGTTATTACAATGACCAACTGCTACTTCGTCCGTATACGGTTCCCTAAGCCACCACTATGGGGAAGCAACAACCTTTCTTCTTCTGTAGCAACTCATGCTTTAACTCTAATAAGTCATAATAGCAACTCATGCTTTAACTCTATTAGGTTCTAGTAGCAACTCATGCTTTAACTCTATTAGGTTCTAGTAGCAACTCATGCTTTAACTCTAATAAGTCGTAATAGCAATTCATGCTTTAACTCTATTAGGTCCTAGTAGCAACTCATGCTTTAACTCTATTAGGTCATTTTCTCATCTTAATGGCTTAGTCACCGATCATGTACACTACCTACCCCTAATTAAATAACCAGATGCTTTGGGTTTGCTATTAAACAGTGATAAGGCATTCATATACTGCAACTAATGAACATCCCCAAATTTTCCATTAGTGTATGTATATAGGATGTACCAGCGGCGTATCCTTCACACTTTCAATATACCGGGCAACTTATACTATTATGTATATATATTGGATGTACCAGCAGCGTATCCACCACATATTAATATAAGCAAATGCATCACTTGTTCTCATATAATCATACATATTCACTAAACGTTTACTAACAACTCCCTTCTCAATTGGGCACTTAATTTCAAAGCAAGTATATACATATCACATTATAATCAACATGATTGCATAACACGTATAAGCAATTTAGCAACAACTTTATCATATAACACGTATATATCAAGTCACAATTATGAGTTGAATATATTTTTCACAAATATTGTATGTATACCAGAAAAATATTTAAGGCATTTAAAACAATTAATAGTGGCCTCATAGGACTCACTATATAAAATAGGGCTTGTAGAAACTCACCTTATATCTTTACTCGTTTAACTCGGACATAACTCCTGCAACGATTTCCAATATAACCTAATTCGCGTATTGTATGATGTTAACGCAAGGTTATGTATTATAAACACTCCTATGTTTATTTATATAATTTATTATCTTAATAATATCTAATTATTAAAGTTTATCTCTCTTAATCCAAAATGACTAAAATGCCCTTATAGGCAAAATTATAACTTTTTTACTGATAATATGAAGACACGCATTCCTATAAGTAAAATATTACCCCGGGATAGCCCAGTGAGGTATGCCAGGTCCCAGTTGAGATTTATGTGACACCCCCGCTTTGCCAGAAACCCCGGTGTATAGGCGCCTACCCTTCCGGTCTGCACGGACTTCTAAATATCCGATTAAATTGGTATTTTCAATACTATATTATTTATCAATTTTAAACTCATATATACTTATATATATATATATATATATATATATATATATATATATATATATATATAAACATGTTATAAGACCAAAAATTAAGTTCCTATACCCTCCGAATTATTTTATACTAATTAATCATATTTTAAAACTCTAATTTCATGTATTTCTCGTTTTATTATTAAAACTCATTTTTATTTAAAACCGACTTATGATATTATTCATTATAATATTTTATAATATCCCTTAAAATATAAAATCTTAATTCAATATCGTTTACTCAATTTTGGCAGCACAACGTTACAAAAAACCCTAATTTTGACTCATTAACAAAACTATTACCAAACCATTTATAATTGTAAAATAAACTTAGGGCTTTCTTAAAAAACATTATTTTAGGATTACCTACAAAATTTCAGACCCTAATTCCAACTCGATTACCTAAGTTTACCAAAACAAGCTCAAGAACCCTAATTTTAACACATTTTTAGAAATCATACTTAGAAATCGATTTAGCCAAAACTGAAAGTGGTTATTTTTTATCATACCAAATGAAGCTTGACTACATAATTTTAGCTCTTGTTTCCTCTAGTGTAACTCGTATTGCTCCGATGAAGATTACAACCATAATAGGGTTTTTAAGTTAAAGAATCGTGAATTGGTGCATAACTTTGCTGAATTAAGTGGCCTATTTATACTAGTTAGGTGCGCATTTGGTTGTTACCACGACCCTAGGTGACTAATTACACAAAAACACCACGAATCAGATGAATCTGGAGTTGCAAGTCGAACATCGTGACCATTTTTGCGAGCGGCAACAAATCTGCTGATAACCCATCTCACGCGTATCGCGTCAAGGTATGGTTCATTCTATGCGATACACGTAGACATGATTGTCCGGCCAGATTTTTTTATTTTATATTTTTAGCCCTTATACTTCTATTTTGTGGATTTTAGGCCCTTGAACTATTATAGTTTTATCATTTTATGTACCAAAACATTATGGGACATATTTCTAGGATTTCTAAGGCTCGGGATTCATCCGATAATATATATATATATATGTGTATATATATATATATTTCTTTATTATTGCTTAGTTACATTTTAGCCCCTCAAACTTTAGTATGCTTATTATTTTATGTTCCGAATTACTTTAGAATATATTTATAAATATTCCTAAGCCTCGGGATACTTATGATAATAAATATAAACACGTATCTTACCCAAATATATACGTTTTATCAATATTTCACCGTGTTCTCTTTTAGATACGTACTCATTATGTATTAATCTATTTGGATTATCATCACATTTATTTCAGATGTATTCACATATAAACACATATAACAGGATCTTTTAAACACGTATAACCACGTTTTTATAGTATCTATATATATATATATATATATATTTATATATAGTCACGTATTTACTGTTTTATGAAATTTTGGGATGTTACAGTTTATTTGTATGAAATTAACCCGATATAAGTTTTATATATAATCACCACGTTTTAATTAACTACTCAACTAAATCTCTTTATAATAATAATTACGAAACACCTTTACTAATAATAATTATAACTATTTATATTTAATTTATCTCAGAAATTAAATTTCTGTTTATCGTAAAGCTGAATAGCAATGTATTCCTTATTATTAATCAAAACGATCCTTTTTATTTAATAATATTCACTGTTTTAATTTGTTAACCGTTAACAAATTAATTACTCGTTTAAGCCTTAAACATTCACCATTTAATTGCCTATTAATTATTTCTCTAAATAACTAATATAATCATTATTTCAATTAACAATGATTTGCCATAATAACTTTAATTGTGATTAGTAATATTTAACGTAAAATATTAGAATTGTTTGTCATCCAAAGTTTAACTCTTGGACCCTAACTTTGTGGTGACGTTAAATAATCGACAGTCAGACATTGTAAATCCAACAAACTCCCACTTGGACGATTTTTTATTATTGATTAACGTAGAGGAAGATACCTAGTTGTATCTTTCTGCAACATTAAGATGACATGATTTATATAGACTTTCAATATCTAACATATTGATTTGGTATATCTCATGCAATAAGGCAGGAGAAGGCATAATAGAACTTGTTCTATTCAACTCTTCTCTTTTCTCCAATCAAGTACTCATTCTTAATAAAATCCATTCTAGATATACCTCAGGTACTGATCTTCTCCAAAATCACCTTTTAGACCTCTAATAACTTCTATATGCAAATATATGACATCGACATTGTACCATTAGTTACATACTTATGGATTTGTTTGAAATTCACTTTACATGCCATGTGTTGTCCTATGATGATTCATGTATCTCATATCGATATTGCATCATTAGTTGTCTATTTATGGATTTGTCTAAGCATGTGATTCTTTATGAAACTCCATTTGCTTAATGACATCTTCATTGTTGAGATTTGTCGCTAGGCTCCCACTTGCTTCAACATCATTTATAGATTCTTAATCTTTAATGTTATGACTGTCATCTGATAAGGTTACAGCATTTTCAATCACAAGATTGATTTCCAAAAACTCTTGTTAGTTTATGATCTACTCTAGGCTTTTAAGATTCTTTCCAATCTTATGGAGCAATTGATATAACTCTAGTGTTACTTAATATTTATTGTCTACACATACCCATCATTAGCTTTGATTTTCATCTAATGTAAGCTTAATTTCTTTATTTACTAGAACTTCCTTTTAGTTTAGAAGATTCGATCTAATGATTTGATTTAGGACTACAAGCTAAGGCAATGAATTTGATCTGGTGGAACATTCCTTAATGGACTGAGTGGTTTCCCTACTTAATTTTAAAGAATCTACTATTCTTTTAGTTTCTGAGAAACATAATTAAGTTTAACCTTATTACCTTTAAAAACGGTTGCATCTCTATGCTATATTTATAGAATTAATTCTTAATCAGTTTTCTGCTAGTTAGTCAAATGAACCATGCTTATACATTTACGGTCCTTCTATTATAAGACTGTTTCTATAGAATTCCTAATGTGTTAACAATAACTTGCATTGATCAACCTTATACATAAAATCTCATTCATCTATGCAATAAAGACAATTAATTCATTATTCTGAAAGATATCTATCTCATAGAATTGTCTTTGCTTGACATAAGTACCAATCGTAGCAATAATAAAATTCTATGCATAAAGTAAATATTTATGATCAAAAGCAGTAAACAATGTCTAAAAAAAGTCAAATTGTTCAGGAATAAAGATAATAAACATTTTAGTTTCTTTAAGTTTAGTGGACTTCATAAGCCACTTCAGTTTTGCATCGTCTTCCTCATCGTCACTAAATTCCACATCCTGCAAATCAAAATGTGAACACACAGTTTATTAGTGTCAAAACACTAGACATTTCAAGATAGAAAATGCTAAAACGAACATTACCTCATAAACTATTTGTGAGTTTTCTGATCCAGTCAGTTTGGGAACCTTTCCTGAGAAAATCCAGTGGTCCGATTTTCCGTAAATGCAGCAGGAATCTTCATCAAAGATACAGACTCTTTTAGTGTTATGGCTAGGGTTTTCAGGTATCTCTTTTCCTGCTGGTTTAAGTTTCCTTTCTTCAGCTATGAGCATTTCTCTTAAAGCTGATATTTTCCCATCAGACCTACTTTTGATGTACCCTTTTCACAAATGCTCAAATTCGGTTGGAAGGGATGCCATAATCATATTCTAGGAAATATTTGGGTGAACAAGAAATTCCAGCTTTTCAAGCCTATCAAAATACCTCACCATGCGGTCAACATGATCCACGACACTATGCTTAAACTTCATGGGCTTTGTCATTTCTTTAGTAATTTTAAGACTCCGGAATTGCTATTACTAATATTTACTTCCTAACTTTTGAATCATGTCATAAGCAGAGGTTGTGTTTGAAGTCCTCCTCGAATTTACTATAGACTTCATCGGTGGAGCCTCGAATGAATTAAGTATGATACCCTCCTCGAGTCTTCATGATGCCTAAGCCATTCAGTTTTAGCATTATTAAGTGGAATAGGCTTAGGTAGCGGTTTAAAACATATAATCTTTTTTCCTTCTCAAGAACATTTCTTAAGTTTCAACACCACACCGGGAAATTCTTGCCATCGAGTTTGTTCTTGTACATAATGTGTCGGTAAGGGTATATGGCATAATAGTTATGAGACATCTACAAGAGGAAACAACATATTTTAGTATTTCGTATTTCTAGTAAACTAATAAATAAATTGACCCAATGGCATATATTTCTAATTAGGATGAAGACCCTATTTCATAAATACAAGGTGAGTGTCATAGCACTATTCATTGTGTATTTATTACATAGGTGGATAACGGTTACCGATTGTGTCTCACGTACACAACTCTCAATTTAGGGTTACATGACATAGTGTGAATTTGGAATTCTAATTTGTGCCTTTAATAAAAATTAACTTGGACAATGACCCTATTTCACATATACAGAGGTGATTGGCTTAGCACTATCCCCCCTGTATTTGCTACATAGGTAGGTAACAGTTACCGATTGTGTATAATATTTGCAATTTACCCGGTTGAGAAACCCGACCCGTTTTGAAATTTCGCGATTCACCGATTTACAAATTATTGAGTACCGGAAGAAAATTAAGATATTACATCCCCAATAATGTTTTTAAATGGTTTGTAATTGTTTTCAAAATAAAATACTTGATTATAATCAATTGATTCAAATCGAATTCCTCTAATTGAAAATAAAGCAATTTATGGTTTTTACGTGATTTTTGATACGCGACTCGTTTATAACCAAAAGATCACATTTTTGATATATTTATGATTCTATTATTCAAATCACATTACAAGTCATCATGCACATGTTGAGTCTCAAAACGTGGTGATTAACCTAATGGTGATACGTACGTTAAATTGCCTGAAAACGCGTTATGTTTGTTCGATATTCGTTATATGGCATGCTATATTCAATTTTATTGACTTAAATGTGTTTCATATGATTAGAAATGTTAGATGGTGAAAAAACGTAGAAAACGGGACTTGAAATCGATAAAGAGCGAAGAAACTAGAGCGATAACGGTAAAACCGACCAAAAACTTATTAACAAATTTTAGTTGATATTCGCGAAGTGTTTTATGTCACATTTGTATTTGATTTTAGTGGAAATGATGAAATGAATTCAATGGTGATAAAACGGGAACCAAAAACATTTTTTTATCATGGCCAAAACATCTTTTTCCGATAAAAGTCAACAAAAGTCAAAGACTAGTCGCCTGGCTAATACGCCGTGGTACGCGAGCCATGGGGAGATCGGGTTTCACAGTACATGACCCGTATAGCACCGGGTTTGTTCGTTTTCTCCATTATTTAATAACGTTTCCCCACTAAAACCTCATTTTCTTGAACCCTAAACACTCCCTAACGATAATGACGGCTGTTCCCATCATTTCTCACCACTTTTGGAGATCTAAGGCTCGTTTCGGGTGTTGCCAAGCTCATAAAAGTGTCGGTTTTCATCATTTTTGGTGCGTTTCTTGAAATCTTGAATTTATCTCCCTATGTCTTCATTATTACATGTTAAAGACTTGATTTTTATGAGGTTTTCATGCTAGATCTTGACTATTTGTGAATGGGACTTGATGATGTTAGATTTTGTTAGATGTTGTTGGGTCTTCATTATACATGTTCTTAGATGTTAGATGTTGTGATTATTTGATGAACGTTTAGATTTTTATTAGTTTTTATGGGTTTTTATGATTATTTGTGAATGGGACTTGATGGATCTTGTATGATCTTGATGAAACCTATTAAAGATAATGTTTTATGCATGATTATTCATAAAAATTAGATCTTGTGATGGATCTAGGGTTTTGATAATAAAAGTTGATAACTTGATGGATTTTTCTTGAAAATAAATATATATTTTGGTGCATGCATGCTTAGATCCATGTAAATTTGATTGTTTGATGATGTTATATGATAGATCTAGGTTATTCAAGCATGATTAGCCATACATAAAATGTCGCGGATAGTTTGCATGCATAAAGATTGGACTTTTGTTGTTTAGAATTATTTAAAGTAGGGTTTTAGGTTGAAAATAATTAATTTTGGTAAATATATATATATATATATATATATATATATATATATATATATATATATATATATATATAGGGAAGGGTTCCGTGTAGACCCCTTAAATTTTGTAGACCCCGTAGACCCCTATAAAACTCAATAAAAATAAAACTCAGTGTTGTAAATTTGGTTTTTTTTATTACGATAAGCTTTTAAGAACCAAAAAAATAAATAAATAAATTAAAAAAAAACAAAAAACATTAAAAATCAAACATTTTAAGACAATGAGTTTTAAAATAATGAGTTTTAAACGCAACACTGAGTTTTATTGAGTTTTAAACTCATTGATTTTTAAAACTCATTGTCTTAAAATGTTCAATTTTTAATGTTTTTCGGTTTTCTTTTTTTTTAATTGTCTTTTTTTTCTTAAAAGCTTATCGCAAATAAAAAAACTAAATTAACAAAACTGAGTTTTATTTTTAGTGAGTTTTAATGAGTTTTATTGAGTT
Source organism: Deinandra increscens subsp. villosa (assembly GCA_039602395.1). Lineage (NCBI taxonomy): Eukaryota > Viridiplantae > Streptophyta > Magnoliopsida > Asterales > Asteraceae > Deinandra > Deinandra increscens. Next base: position 23,922,561 of record JBCNJP010000017.1, read on the forward strand.
TTATAAGGGGTCTACGGGGTCTACAAAAAATAAGGGGTCTACACGGATCTTTTACCTATATATATATATATAGGGGAAGGATCAAATAAAAACAAGATGTTATTGCGAAAACAAGAAAACAAATATTAAAACCTCTATAACTTCCTCATACGATAATATTTTTTAAAAAAATTTGCACCAAAAGTCTTAAAATTATGTCACCTTTAATTCTGGAAAAAAAATTAAAAATATAAATTCTTCGTGATTTTTTTATTATTGCACATGTGCAATAATACGTATTAATTATATTACACATGTGCAATATTAACAAAAAAACGTTAATTTTTTTTTATTTTTTCCAGAATTAAAGATAAAAGAATTATAAGATCTATGGTACAATTTTTTATCAAAAATATTAACGTATGAAAAAGTTATAGAGGTTTTAATATTATTGCACATGTGCAATAATAAATTTTTATTGCACATGTGCAATAATAAAAAAATAAAAAAAACGTTGAATTTTTTTTTAATTTTCTCCAGAATTAAAGATAACAGAATTATAAGATTTATGGTGCAATTTTTTATAAAATATTTTAACATATGAAAAAAGTTATAAAGGTTTTAATATTATTGCATATGTGCAATAATAATAATAATAAAAATTATTGCACCTGTGCAATAATAATTTTTAAAAAAATTTGATTATTTTTTAAATTTTTTCCCATAACTAAAGATAACATAATTTTAAGGATTTTGGTGCAAATTTTTTATAAAAATATTAACGTATGAAAAAGTTATAGAGGTTTTAATATTTGTTTTCGTGTTTTCGCAATAAAAGTTGTTTTCACATGATCCTTACCATATATATATATATATATATATATATATATAAAAGGGTTTTCACATGATCCTTCCCCTATATATATATAGGGATAGGATCGTGCGAAAAACGCATATATTTTGCGAAAACGCGAAAACCATTTTTAAAACCGACATAACTTTTTCATACATTAATATACTTTTTAATTTAATTTTCACCAAAAGTCTTATAATTATGTTGTCTTTAATTCTATAAAAACAAAAAATAAAAAGTTAACGTTTTTTTATTTTATATTTTTTATTTGTGATACACATGTGCACCACAAAAAAAAACTCATACTTTAGTATGGAGTTAAATATTTGTTTTCTCTAAGACGCACCATATGTGTTATATTTCTGTCATATTTTTTATGTTTTTTTTGAATGATACACATGTGTACCATGCCAAAAAAAAAACCCTCATATATGTGGTATACATTACTAGTTTTAAAAGAAAATTGCACCATAAGTCTTATAGTTATGTTAATTTTATATCTAATGAAAAAAATAACACTTTATAACTTTTTTTATTTATATGTTGCACATATGCACTATGTTTCATTATCATTAGTACCATAAATGCTTTAGTGTTTTTAATATATTTTTAACATAAGGAGTGTTTTTACACATGATAATTCGTTTTTGTGCAGTAGTAATGATGATGATACACATGTGTATCACACATAAAAAAAACCGTTAATTTTTTTTAATATTTGTTTCCAGAATTAAAGATAACGTAATTCTAAGACATTTGGCGCCAATTTTATGAAAAAACATTAACATATGAAGAAGTTAAGTAGGTTTTAATATTGGTTTTCGCGTTTTCATAATATAAAGGGTTTTCGCAGGATCCTTCCCATATATATATATATATATTGGATGATTCATGCTAGATTATGTATAAATGATATGATAAGGATTAGATTAGTGCTAAATTAGGTTTTGGATGATATTTGTGGCCTATGTGATGCCATGAAAATAAATATATTTTGAGGCATCGTAAAAATAATTAGTCTTATTTAAAATTGTTTGACGTCGTATGTGTAGCTCTAGAAATGACCTACCCCATGACCATGATCCCACGTTATCACCATAATTAATATCACCAACGAGTCATCGAGTCGGTTTTGTCGTGAAATCAAATTACTTATTTACCTATATATTTATTCATTTTCTCTATCACATCTAGTCATCAAGGTCGTCTCCGGGTCTAACTATTTCGTGGTGTCATTCTTTCAAATGTGTCTCCATATCCGGTGAGTATTCATAGCCCCTCTTTATTTCAAACATTTTGGGGTGCAACATGTATCGTATTCAAATATCATATTCAGTATACTTTACTCAAAAAACTACATGTGAACTCTATGTATTATGTGTGTTCTTGTATGTTAAATTTATGTGGATTATTGCTGTGAACGATGTGAACGACTGAACAATGTGAACGCTTGAACGACCTCGTGTGACATTAACTGTAAAAGGCCGGGATTAGGATAATAGATCTATTGGCATGACAAGCCCACTTAGCCTGCCTTGGCTTGGGCGTCGGGTGATTGAAATCCTTACTGTAAGGTGATATGCATCAAATTATACATATTTTTGTATTAAATATCTCCCACAATGAGTTTTAATTCTGGTTAACTAACAAACAAAACAAAGCTATTATACTTTCTTTTTAGTTTTTCAGGTTAAACAAAGCAAAAAAACACAAAAGGAACAAATCATGAACAAAAAGAGATAAAAAACACAAGAGTTCTAAGATTGCTGCTTAGGCACAACCCGTGTTCAAGTAGACACGCGACGTGTCCATCCTCAAGAAACGGCTCTTGCTCACTTCTGCACAACACGGCCCCGTGCTACTGACCTCTACACAGCACGGCCCCGTGCCCTGACCAACACGTCCCCGTGCCCGCCAGAAGAAGATTCTTCAGATGATCTCCTGCATGGAACGGACCGTGTCTATGACAGGCACACCCCGTGCCATTCTCCCAGACTGTCTATAAAAGGAGCCCTCCTCCCTCATTTCAACTTGCTCAATTCTTTTCTCTCTTCTTGTAGTTTTGTTGAGCCATTTGGCGTTTTTATGTTTTGTAATCAAGTTTATGAGAACTTTAACTTAAGTAAGATTTTGTAAGTATTTGTCTATGAATCCTTCTTTTTTACTTACAGAAATCTTTAATGCTTGGCTAAATTATTATACTTACTTGGGAAGTAACAAACCTTTGGTGGGTTGGTTAATGACTTTATAAACTCGCTTAAAGTGTGTTTAATGACTTTATGAAAACCCTTCTAATTAAAGTTTATTATTGATCTTTTCAACCAGACGTGCTCTACGTATCACAGACCATTTAAGGAGTCGAAATCTCGTCAACCGGACTTGTGACACCCGGTTGGGGGACGATACATGATCCTTCGGGTGACTCGCGCCCCATGCTACATGATACGTTCGGGGTCCTTATTGTCTATGTAAGCAAACCCAGCTGACCACGCATTTGCGGGCTGAAAGTATGTAACATCCCAAAATTTGACGAAATACGGGATCAATATGATTAATACACATGATATATGTGTTAGAGAGCTAAACGTGTTAAAACGTTTGAAAAATGCATGCTTAATAATTAACAAGAAAATAGAAGGGTAGAAAGTGTAAATTATGGAAATACACAAATATATATATGTATATACATTATTATATATGACCCGAACCTTCAAGAATGTTAGAAACATGTTTAGGAAGGTTATAAGATGTAAAATGATAGTTACATCAAAAGATTAGGATTTAATATGCATAAGATAAAAGTTAAAGGGCTAAAATTGTAATTTATTTAAAATTATGAATACTTACGGGTATTATACGTATCTATAACTTTTATAAGTACCCCGAGGCTTATAATATATTATAATAATATCCTAAAATGATTCGGAACATAAATGGATGTGTATTGTAAAGTTTGAGGGGCCAAATATGTAAATAATGAAAAATATATACATATATATATATAAATATATACGTATGTATACGTATATCATCGAGAGTGTCCCGAGCCTTAAAAACCTTTATAAATATGCCCCATAATGTTTTAGTGCATAAAATGATAGTTTGGTAGAAGTCTGGGGGCTGAATTGTAATTAAAAAGTTGAGGGACCAAAATTGTCATTCTGCCAAAATACCAGGCGGTACGCGCAGCCCTCCTCCTCTCCTAGGCGATACGCGAAACTTCGCAGAACCAGAATCAGCCACATATGCGACTTGTTCTTCACGTTTGATCCGAATCAGCCCCTCCAGGTGTCGTTTTCGACCGATTACTCATCACCATACGTGTTAGGACCCTGGGGCGACCTCGACTAGTATAAATACGAGTCCCAATCATCCAAAACAACTCGCCAATTCACGATTTCTTCTCTTAAAAACCCTAGAACGAACCCAGACCTTCTTCTGCTAAATTCGATCGAACGGCTTGGAGTTAGGAGCTAAAAATCAGCAGTCCACCATTTCTTGGTATGATCTTTAAAAGCCCTCTATCAATTTCAGTTAATATTGTTGTTATGATCGAGTTCTAAAACTAGGTTAAAATTAGGGTTCTTGAGCATAAATTGTCAAATTCGGGTGATCGGGTGGGAGTTACGCTCTGAATTTTTGTAGGTACTCTTAAAATGATGTTATATAAGAAAGCCCTAAGTTTTTTTCAGACTTGGTAAAGGTTTGGTATGGGTTTTGTAAACGGGTCAAAAATTAGGGTTTTCGTGTCGTTGTTCTGCCCAAATCGAGCAAACAGTTTTGAATTAAGCTTTGCCATTTTAAAGGATATTATAAAATGTTATAATGGATAATACCCTAAGACGGTTTTGAATAAAAATGAGTTTTGATAATAAAATGGAAATTTTATGAAATTAGGGTTTCGAAATAAGGTTATTTAATATAAAATGATCCGGAGGGTATGGGGACTTGAATTTTGGTATGGTAACATGTTTATATATATAATAAACATATATGGGTTTAAAATGGAGAAATAATAAAGTATTAAAGATACCGAGTTAATCGGATATTTAGAAGTTCGTGCGGACCGGAAGGGTAAGCGCCTGTACTCTGGGGTTTCTGGCAAAAGCGGGGGTGTCGCCATCCCATCTGGGCAATGGCATCCCAACACTGGGCGATCCCGGAGTGAGCGTTTACTTATAGGAATGCGCGTCTTCATATTATCAATAAAAAGGTTATTATGCCTATAAGGGCATTTTGGTCATTTTGACCTTAAAAGAGTTAGACCCTAATAAAGTATTATTAGGATAATAAGGTATAAATAAACGTAGGTATTATTTATAATAACTTTGCATTAATGCAATCCGATACGCGATTAGGTTAATTGTGGACCATAACGGAGGTTCTGTCTGAATAACTGATTAAAGATATCAGGTGAGTTCTATGAGCCCACTTTTAAATGTTTTAAATATTTTAAATGTTTTTCGGGCTAGTATACATACAATACTTGTGAACATATATTCAAGAAAATTGTGACTTGATATATACGTGTTATATGATGAAATTGTTATTAAATTGCTTATACGTGTTATGCAATTATGTTGATTATAATGTGATGTGTATATACTTGCTTTGAAATTAAGTAGCCAAGTGACTAGGGAGTTGTTAGTAAACATTTAGTGAATATGTATGATTATATGAGAACAAGTGATGCATTTGCTTATATTAATATGTGGTGGATACGCCGCTGGTACATCCTATATATATACATAGTAGTATAAGTTACCCGGTATATTGGAAGTGTGGAGGATACGCCGCTGGTACATCCTGTATACATACACTAACGGTAAATTGGGGAATGTCCATTTGTTGCAGTATATGAATGCCTTATCACTGTTTAATAACAAACCTAAAGCATCTGGTTATTTAACTAGGAGTAGGTAATATATACGATCGGATAATGAGTCATTAAGACGAGAAAATGACCTAAGAAAGTTAAAGCATGAGTTGCTACTAGAACCTAATAGAGTTGAAGCATGAGTTGCTAATATGACTTATTAGAGTTAGAGCATGTGTTGCTATTGAAGACGAGGGGTCGCTGCTTCCCCATAGTGGTGGCTTAGGGAACCGTGTACGGACGGAGCGGCAGTCGGACATCGCAAAAGCTATCTTACGAAAAAGGTAGGATGACGATTGCAGTGGCGGGCGAACCTTTCGAAGGAGATGAAGAATGAGGAGACGCTGCTTCCCCATAGTGGTGGCTTAGGGAACCGTGTACGGACGGAGCTGCATTGGGCCGTTGTAATAACTATCCTTCGAGATGGGACGGAGTGTGCAGTGGCGGGCGGACTCTTCATGGAGAACCAAAATAGTTGGTTAAATGTAGTGACCTAGAAGTTTAGCCTAGGGTCATGGTTAAGATAATAAGATATGTTATCATTCTAAATACGTGTTAGAATTTACATGTGATTTATAAATGTGTGTTGTAAAAACCAGGTAAACACTTTAACGGTTTGAACTAAACGGTAGAACTCACCAGCGTAAGCTGACTTTTTAAAAGTATGTATGCTAGGTTCTGCAGAGACGTTTAGAAGTAAAGGCACGGATCTTGTGAGGACAGGATAATCGGGAAAGCTATCAAGGAAGGATTTCTGGCAAGCTGGCTTAGTTATAGATTTCGTATTCATAATTAGTTATAATTATGTACAATATCTCTCTTACTGTAGTACTTGGCTTATATAAATAAAAGTTTTAAATTTCCGCTGCTTAATATCTCTGTTGATACCTTGTGTTCATGAGTAAATCCGATCCGTGACCCCTCCTAGTGCCAAGTCTGGGAGTGGGCGTCACAAAGTATTTGGTTGGGAATGAGGGTTGGTAATTTTTTGTCATTTCATGGAAGTCGCAATGGTATGTGTTTGTGAACTTGGCTCTGGTCATGACGGACGTGCATACGCGAGAGCGTTGCATGGAAGAATCAAACCTTAGCCCCTTAAAAAGATGATTTTCATAATAATATGTGGCACGCAGGGTTGTTCCCCACCTGGTTCATGACGGCATGTCGAGTATGGTGTGTTGACCGGAGAGGGGGCCCCATAAGTAAATGGTATTATACCACTACAGTAGCACAGTACCTCGAGGTTCGTACTCCTCACAGGTGATCGCCCGGGAGAGCAGTGATACTAGATTTGAGGCTGAGAGGCGGTCTAGTTGCCTACCAGTGAACAATCTTAAGAACGGATTATAAATACTCATTCAACCTTCTTCAACCATCGGTACGTTCTCCCAAGTAATATTAACTTCGATTTACATTTCTTAAAAACACCATCTTATTAGTATTTTACTTTCTTTTATTATCTTTCTTAGATTAATTAAACTAAAATATAGATTTGGCTAGATGTTGACAGCTGGCTGAGTACCCAGAGACCTCACTTTCTGTTGTATACTTGAACGTCCCGATTCAACATACCACTACTATACTGCTCCACGATGGGTGCACTTGTCCGTGTAATGTGGTGAAATAGTAGTCGTCAAGTAAATCGTGTTTATAAATTTAAAAGCTTAAAACTGCTAAAAAGGTACGAAAAAATATTGTCATATTTTATATACACCTCAACACACACCAAGCTTTTTGGCGCCGTTGCCGGGGACACAAACGATGATTTTGATAAAAGTCCAAGTTAGCAGCCTAGCCATTAGTTTTGTTTTAGATAGAATTTTCTTTATTTTTTTTGCTTTTCTATTTTCTCCTACTCATCTATCTTTCTCTGAGAAGTATTTCAAGGATGGATAATAACCTGGAGGAATATTTCAGTTACAATGATGGATGACCTCAGTCTGTATGGTGCAGAATCTGCGGTGGTTCCCCATTAATCTTGGGACTGCTACATTTTAGTGAGAATGCATGCGTTCTTTCGAGTGGATGAACCACCAGATGGAAATCCAAGCCACCATTATAGTTCTTTTTCACAATCTTTACACAATAATACTTCTTGTCATAATCTTAATCAATCCGAGCAAAATCACGATAATTGGCAAGAAGATACTAGACCATAAGATTTTGAAAATGAACTAACTTCAACATCTTCCCACTCTACATCTTGTTCCCATTAATTTTTCTTTGTCTGCATGCAATGTAATAAGCAAAACCCGCAAAACACAAGCTTTGCTCATACACCACATACAGAAAATCCCCCTTATATCAGGCCTAAAACGGACCTCGAAGAAACCACAGAAAGAATGTTAGAACATATAAAGGTTCTAGAGGTCTATTTTAGTAAAATAAAAGAGGAAGAAAAAGAAGTCATAATCAAAGAAGTTGTATGAGATCCTACCATCCCAGAAGCTCATTTCATTTAATCAATTCCATAAGAAAAGGAGTTGGACGCAACCCCTTCCATTCAGATCCCGAATAACCAAGCAACCGAGCTAGTAAAAAAGACAGAAGAAATTCATAAGCTAGACGAGACATCAGTATCCTCATCAACAAACGGTAAGAGTAAACCTCTTCCAGATCAGGTACGCATTTCTCCACCCTCTCTTGAAAATCTTTCTAGTATACCCACTAATGCAAGATTTTTCAAAGAAATGTTCATTTCACCAAAACTTGAAGAGTTAAAGCATGTCATATTTACAAAAGAACAATCGTTACACTTTAGAACACTTTCTGATAAAAATTCTATTCCATGTTTTATCAAAAAGAAGATACAAACTGTAGTAGTTGATGATAGTTTGCCAGTAAATATGATGCCTACCCCAATGCTTAATAAACTAGAGTTAGGCGAAATGACCCCTTTTTGTCTGTCGTTCATTTTCTCTGATCGATCTACCCGACTGTCGAAAGGAATCATCAAAGATTTCCTAATCCGTGTTAACAACATTAACATCCCCTCTGATTTCTCCATCCTTAATGACACCCCTTTAGTCTTCAGAAGATCCTTCTTAGAAACTTGGAGATCCGTGATCAGCCTGGACAATAATGAAATGACGCTCCAACTCGGAGACAATAAGCTTTCTTTAAATATCGAAAGATCCCTCCAGTATCATGCATCTGATGACCCTCCTTGGTTGCAAGAAGGAGAAGGGAGAAGAACTCACCCAAGAAGTCCTAGAAGAGGAGAAAAATCCATCTCCTGACCACGATCACTCAACGCCTGAGCCAGTCCAAGCCATTTAAGCCAACCCAGAAGAGGAAGACTCTAACAGCACGCCGGCTGCTACAGATCAACCCTCTTTGGAACTAAAGAAACTCCTAGAACATCCGGAGTACGCCTTTTTGGACGATGATCGTAACTCACCTGTGATAATTTTTGTGCGCTGAAGCTCACAAGAGAAGGAATCATTGCTTAGCACAGGAAGCTCTCTGATATCAAAGGACCTAACCCATCGCTTTGCACTCACAAAATCCTTACGGAAGACGTATATAAGCCTGTTGTTCAGCCGCAATGAAGGGTAAACCCCAACGTTCAAGATGTGGTGAAAAAGGAAGTTGTCAAACTTCTGGACGCTGGACTTATATACCCTATATCTAACAGCCCTTAGGTTAGCCCTATTCATGTGGTACCTAATAAAGGAGGACTGACTGTCATCACTAATGAAAAAGATGAAATCATCCCTACCTGCACAGTCACTAGCTGGAGAGTCTGAATAGACTATAGAAGGCTAAATGACGCCATCCGAAAGGATCAGTTTCCTTTGTCATTCATAGACTAAATGCTTGAACGTTTATTTGGATATATGTATTATATTTTCTTTATGGTTTCTCGAGGTATTTCCAAATCCCTATAGACCCAAACGATTAAGAGAAAACAACATTCACATGTCCATATGGCACCTTTGCCTACATACGTATGCCTTTTGGCTTATGTAATTCTCCTGCTACCTTTCAGCGCTGCAGGTTGCCATTTTCCATGATATGATCGAGAAATGCAAGGAAGTCTTTGTCACACCCCGTCAGGACACGATTGCGGAAGAACGAGGGGTGACAATCATGGATCATAGCTATGATTATATCGAATGACAACTATATGATTTTATTTAAAAACCATTCATAAAATAACTTCTCATAGAATTTAGGTTACAACCCAAAGGAAATAAATATGAGTTCCCATCGAAACAAAATTTTTAAAACATTTATTATATATTCACCTGAGATTAACATGCTTGAAAAGTCAACATAAAGTTGGTGAATTCACAGGTTCTGATAACTTGATAAACAAAATTTAGCTTTAAAACAATTCTTTCTAATACATACACAAGTACTCCAGAGATCTACCGCGTTGTTGTATATTTCAACAATAACACTATTTTTACTACCATGAGCCCTTATAACGCTACTTGACCTTGTCTCCAGATTATTTCCCCACTGATGTTATATAACACACATCAACCAGAAATGACTAATTATGTACTCGCTTGACCTCCCGTCAAAGTTAGAGTGACTAACCACGAGTAGGGTCATCACACCCAATGGCTCCATCCTAAAATATCATGCTTTATTCCTTAAATTACCGTTATAAGCTACAGGGGACTACAATTGCTATACCAGATATCAACTCATGTAATAAGATATACCACTTGCAATATGATAATCAAGATTTTATATATGTTAATCTTCCCCAAGAAATATATCAAAAAGGGGCCGTGAACTCACCTGTGCTAGCTAATTTCTTGATAATACTTGAACTGGTCTGAAGTGAAATATTGTCTTACGCACATCCTTTAACACATATACATGATTCTAAGACATATTTTCTATCACAAATATATATCACAAGGTTCATCCAACTGGTGTCATACTCCAAATTTATAATAAAAATCCGGTTTTGTTGATGACTTTTTTAGTATATATATATATATATATATATATATATATATATATATATATATAGTGAAAAGTTCATTGTAGACGCCCCCATAAGTGTTGACAGGTAGACACCATTTTTCACCATTAGATCTCTTGATCTAATGGTTGTGATTGATTTCTTTTTTTTTCTTTTGTTACACTTTTCAAACAATTTCGCATGTGAATAAAACAATTTTTTTTTCTTTTTTTCAAACAATTTCGCATGTGAAAAGAAACAATTTTGTAAACACTTTCGCATGTGAAATAGCTCTTTTTCACATGTGAAATCGTTTGAAAAGTGTGAAAAAAGAAAAATAGATTAATCACAACCATTAGATCAAGAGATCTAATGGTGAAAAAATGTGTCTACCTGTCTACACTTATGGGGGTGTCTACAATGAACCTCTCTCTCTCTCTCTCTCTCTCTCTCTATATATATATATATATATATATATATATATATATATATAGGGTTAGGTTCAAATGAGAACTTTTTTTTTGAGAACTTTTGAGAACCATTCTGAGCCACTAATTTTCAGGGGGGAAGCATTCAAATTCATTGGGGGGGGGGGGGGGATTTCCTTATATATATCTTGTGGCTAAAAATGGTTCTCAAAAGTTCTCAAAACCAATTAGTTCTCAAATGATCCTCTCTCTCTCTCTCTCTCTCTCTCTATATATATATATATATATATATATATATATATATATATATATATATATACTAGCCGGTACCCGCGCGTTGCGGCGGCGACAGTTTATAGCATGTTATTCGTTTTTTGTTCACAAGTTATGATGGAGCGACAATTTACAACGCGATGTTTGTGTCTGTTAGTGTGATGCAGTGCGACGAAAATTTACAACGCGTTACTCGTTTTCAGCGTGCGTGATGCGGCAACGGTGACACTTTACAACGCGGTACTCATTTTTCTATCAGCGCGATGGAGTGGCGGAGACAATATACAAAATTTACACAAAATCTACCCGCACGATGCCGCGACGACGACAATCAACTAACGGATACTTGTTTTTTTGTTAGTTTATCAATACTTTCGTGATATATATTACAATTAAACGAATTGAAATCAATCCAACAAATGTAGCATCACAACATAATAAACATTTTAACCCATTAAGAAGTCTACCATTTTGTAAATCTTTGTAAAGATGATAATTGTGGCTTCTCTAGTAACCATGGCCATTGATAAAAGCTCTGGGTATGCTCTAAAAAGTTCATTAGTCATCAAGTGATAGAAATTAACAATGACAATTTGTATGATGTAAATCTCGATTGTATACATGTTTGCAAACAATGACTTCGTTTGCAAACAATGACTTCGTTTATCGGCGGTGCTAGTCTCCGTTTCTGAAACTGATTTTGTATTACGGCTCTTCCATTGATCGATAATCGGTGCATAAAGTTGTCATGGTTTTTTATTCAATAGAAACTTACTATAAAACTTTACTATAAAACTTGAGGTGAAAACAAAACCATATGGTATCCAAAAGTTAGAAAGTTTCAAAGTAACTAATTAATATAAATATATTATAAATAATTTTATATGACTATCAAACAAATGAACGATCCAAGACTCCTGAAAGTTGGGAATATGAACCATCAACAAACATAAGAGCTAACTAATCGTAATGCAAATTCATTAACTAAGACCTTGGAGTCTCCAAAGACGTAGTCGGTTTAGTACGCCCCGCCAAAACGGCTCCGAAACAAACAAAAAGGTGCGTGCCGCACTCACGAAGGGTGACTGCCAGTGATATACTGGAGGACCCAAACTCTAATCTGGAGAAAGAGAACAAAAAAAAGCATTACAGATCTTTCAATTATAATTTGTGATAAGAAACTTGAAAGTCAAAGTAATTACAGCTCTCAATATCAAGCGATTCTCAAGCAAGAAAGGCCCATCCATAGTAATTAGCCTGGTGAAAAAAAGAGTGCACAGGTCTAAGACCATGACAAAATAATATCCAAACAAAATAAAAAGCAACAGGAAGGCCAAGAAAACTGAAATAACATGGTGAAATAGCATCAAATAGGCAGAGAGATAAGTATGCTAATAAGATCTCTAACTTGCATATTGTAATTTTGATGCACACTTGTATTGGTGCAAAGAACAACCTAAACCAACAAAAATGGATGACAAAATCACTCATTTTACTAAAATTGACAGAAACGATATAGCAGACAATTAGCATATATGAATAAGTTGTGACTGTGAATACCAAAACCACTATCAAGCAAGAAGTTGAAGGTAGATGAGTATGAAACTGAGTTTCTAGTTAACTAAAGGTCAATATAAAAACATATAATTTTATAGTATGCTACACAAATCTCACGTACCTCAATATCTCTTCAGTAAAGTAAAAGCATTAGTTAACATCTGCAAAAGGACTTCTTTTTGGAGATCCTGAAGTTACTCGATGATGGTGATGCCTCAAACAATTTCAGCAATTTTCTTAGAAAGCCTAAAGATCAAGCTCACAAACAGTTTATCTGTGAGAAACCCAAAAGCACACCTCAAATGCTTGACAAAATAGTGGAAGCCATGAAATCAACCTACGAAAAAATAGAAAACTTTTAACATAATTATATAATGATCAAGTTATCCCAAAGCATGTGACCCTTAGTAGCTACCATGACCTAGCATGTAGCAATTTAAAATTCAAATTAACAATCAAGTAAGGCCCTACCAGACAGTGAGCTGCTGTGAAATATATCAATGGACTTTTATCGTAGGAAAACAAAAATATTCATAGGCAATCAGATCCATCAACGATGCTAGGGAAAACATTAAACCGGAAGTCACATAAGGTCGAAAATTAACGAAGTGTAGAAACTATTCACAAAAAAAAAAATCAACAACCATCAAATACCTGGAAGAGATTTGGAAAAACTGAAATATAACAAAGAAAAGCAGATGCATTTGAAATGGAGCCAGGGGAAGGCAAAGATCAATCATCAATCATCAATCAGTTGGAGAAATGGAGTAGAAGTCGATTTTCCCCAATTCTGTAAATGTGAAATCAACCACAAAATACAACTTTAAGCATACAATTACAAGCCAAATCCGTAATTTCACACATTTTCAAATCATAGTAGCAAAGAAATCTCAAAATTGGAACCAAAAACAACACATTAAATAAAACAAGATGATCATGGAAATGCTATAATTTTTGGTGCAATATCACAAACCCAAAAGATAAATCTGAAACAAACCACTAATGAAAGTTTCAACATGAAAATCTTAATCCATTCTTATATGTTGATCTTCAAAAAAAAAAATGATAGATCTCTGTTAATTTTTTAAAAGAAGTAATATTTCATGTGAGAAAGGATTTTGTTTCCTAAAAGAAACTGCAAGAAGAAATAAAAAAGGCGTGGAACATGACCTTTCCAGTTATAAATTTTGTGTTAATGTCACTAATAGAATTCTCACAATAAATATTTGATTTTAACAGAAAGTGATACATTCGATGCTATTTTTTACAGAATACATATAGTGTACCGCAATACATCTAATCCAACTTAGTGACTTACTTTGCTTCCTGATTTCCTGCACTACATCCGATGCGACTTTGTTGCTGCAGCTGTCCAAACCTGTGTAAGGGTTATGAGTGTTCTCGTTTTTTGAATCTATATCGGACCAAAGTTGTGCTTAAGCAGCAGCAATGAAGACATACATGATACATGTATAAAACAAAGAAATAAATCCTTGTTTTTGAATCTGCATCAGACCAATTCACCAAAACTATACTTATGCGGCGCTAACCAGGGCACATAGATACTAATCAAAGGAAAAAACGCGGTAATACCTTATGGAAAACTTTTTATCTTCAATCCTTACTTTCTCTCAGACGCCTTTGTGAACAATAGTTGCTGGCGTTTTCTAATAAACTAATGCACAAATAACATGAATCCTATTTGGTGCCATCCTGTAATTTAACAAAAACATAATTTCAAGATTTAATTTTAACAATGAACAACTTGTAGATCTAAATACCATGAGCCCTACGAATAGACTGACTAACTTTGAGGAGGAAGAACTAATGCACAAATAACATGAATCCTTTTTGGTGCATTTACACACAGTTGGACACCATTTCTGACAGCTGGCCGATGAGGATCCTACATTGCAAACAATTTATTAAAAAAATTGATTTTGTATGTGTAAACATTAAAGAATAGATCATGTGGCTCAAGAATCAAAAGGTGGAGAATACCTTAAAGCCAACTACAGCAAGCAAAACAAGTTCACCCTTGGCAAAATAATATCAAACAAGTAAATCTTTGAAAGCAAAACTTATTTTGTGTGTGATACTTGTTTTTACAGGTTCGCAAATCTGTATGAAATCATTTAAGGAACTCATATAGAATCTGGAAGTAGAAAATTAGTCAAAAACACCTGTTTGGAAGCTTGACCAAGATTTGAAGAATTGGCGATAGAACTTGAATCGCTACTATTGTCATCAACTTTAGATCTAAATAAGTGCGTTTGAGACCTGGACCAGATCAATTCAGTCAAGTGGACCACAAAGAGGTTAGTAGAAAGAAAAAATTTGAGGATTACTAACATGAGAGCAGATGATTGATATCCAGACCAAATGATTGTTATCCAGAAGCCAAAAAGCAACAAGCTCGTCACCTACATCAGAATCGAACCCCAAATCACCATTCACCTGCATCAGAATCGAATCCCAAATAGGTTATACACAAACGCATTCTAGCAAGGATTTCATAAGAAGAACCCCAACCATTGTGGTGAAGAAAGGAATGAATCGATTGTGGTGCTGCAGCGAGAGAGATGGCGACCCAGTATTCGCCATCGCCGAGAGAGAGAGAGCTAGATCTTCGAGAGGGATTGACGGGAAAATGAGAAAGCGAGAGGTAGAGATTAGGGTTTGAGAAACGGAAGAGAAGAGAGACGTGAGATCTGGAATTTGAATCATAGGAAAAAGGAAGCGTGAGGAAGGAGGGTGGAGATGAGTGGTTCATGAAGGCGGTGCCTGGTTTTTTTTGTCGTTCGATGGAAGCGGGAGGAAACAGGAGTAAATGCAGATAAATGCAGGTAGGTTAATTCCAATTTTAACCTCACTTTTAAACTGGATTTTCTTTTTGTAAGAATTGTTCTTTAATTTTGATGCTTTAAACTCTTGTACATGTTGCATAACAATTTGTAAGCGTCTTAAAATTAAGGAATTTTATGACGAAAATACCCCCGATGACCAATATGTATTATATAGTAGTATAGATATATATATATATATATATATATATATATATATATATATATGTATATATATATATCATGATTGCAAAATTCGCTAGGCGCTCTGTTAGAACATATTATGATGTCTAGTGCTAGGTCTAGGTATTTTGTCTATTGTATTGATCGTTTTGTATATTCTGTCCCTAGCGTACCAGTGGCGGACCAGGTGGTACGCAGCCATGGACCATTTGGTACGCTGATTAATTGGTACGCCGGGCAATCTAGTATAAATACTTTTAGCTCGTGTGTTAGAGAGCAGTTGTGAGGGTTAAGTGCTTAACTGTGTGTTTTCTACAGTGTATTACTCTCTGTATTCTCTCTCTCTCTGTAATCGAGCTTGTGATCAACCAAAGAATCATTATTTACCTCATGTGTTCCAAATCCGATTACAATCATGCATTAGTAAGGTCCTTATATGTGATTTACAAGTGGTATCAGAGCTAGTTTGCTCTTTTGTTGTTATTTATGATCGGTTTTGTGTTTCTAGAGAGAGAAACAACTTTTTTGGTCAAAATTTCGTCATTTCTTGTCTGTTTTACGTCCAATCTATACGAATTTTACGTCCAAAATGATCCGTGAGTGTCTACGTTGAGTTCTGCATCAAGTTTACGTTCGGGAAACCAAAAATATCGAAAATCAGTCGATTTTTGGTTGGTACGCGTTTGGTCCGGCTCAAGAACAAAGTGGTACGCCATTGGTCGGTACATTGTTGATACCTGATATATGCGTCGTGTGAAGTATCAAGCAAGATCAAGATCAAGTCAAACTAGGTCTCGCCGAACTAGGTCCGAACCTGAAGTTCGGACTGGCCGAACCTGAGGTTCGGCCGAAGCTCGGACCAGCTAGTATATATAGATGTTTGGTCTTTGTATTTGCAAGGCTTCTGAGTGGGAGAGATCTGTTAAGTGTGTGTTTCTGAGTGTGTATTCTCTGAGTCTATTTCTGAGTGTTTACTGGTTGTAGTTGTTCTTCATTGATCAATAAAACAATCGGTTAATTACGTTTCAATGTCCGATTAGCTAGATCGAGTAGACGATCCGATGCTCACGCATTTTCAAGTGGTATCAGAGCTTTCTGGTTCACTCTACTGATCTGTGGTTGCTATTCTCAGACTTTTGAGCGTTTTTGAAGTTTTCACGAGTTTCATTACGTATTTTTAATCATTTTGACGTGTGTTTTGTTTCAAATTTGCTCTTAAATCGTTCCTCATCATTTTTCTGGTCTGACTGTTACGTTTTTCGTCAAAATTCATCAAAAATCGAACGTTTTTGAAAAATTATGTCGAAGTTCGGAGTTTCCTGATCAGGTTCGGAGTAACTGCTCCGAACTTGAAGTCCGGTCCATCTTCGGTGAGAGTTCGGAGTTTTCTGTGTTCGGTCACTAGTTCGGACAAGGTTCGGAGTTAAATCAAGGTTTGGAGGTAGTTCGGTGCTAGATCGGAGTCTCTTAGGAGTTCGATCTGTTGATTTTGACTCGGAGCAAGTTCGGACGAAGTTCGGAGGTTGGTTTTAGGTTCGGACAGAGTTCGTAGCTTAGTAATAAGTTCGGAGAGAGTTCGGCCGGCAAAATCTAAAATTTTTCGAACGATGTCGGAATTTCACGCGTTTGCTGCAATGCAAAGTGCTATGCAAACCATGCTGAATTTTGATAATGAAATTGGAACAAGTCAGAAAGTTCCCAAATTGTTAAAGCTTGAAGATTATCAAAATTGGAAGAAACGATTTTATGCTTATGTTAGCACAAATGACATTGATTTATGGATTCCAATTCGAAAATTGTATGAACGACCAATGGAAGATGGAGATCTTAAAGAAATTCAAGATTTCGATGCTGCTGAAAGAAAAAGTTATGAGCTTGAAAAGAAAGTTTATGGTTATCTTACTATGGCTTTACCTACTGAATTGCTTCATCAATTTAGCACTTGCAAGAATCTAAGCAATTGTGGGATGCTTTATCCGCAAGATGTGAAGGAAATGCTGATTATAAGAAGAGTCGAAAGAAAGTCTTGAATAAAGAATTTGATAATTTTCAGAATTATGACAATGAAAACATTACTGCTCTAGTTTCAAGATTTTCACATTTGATTAGTGAATTGAAGGTTGTTGGAATTGAAAAATCTGATGCGGATTTAAAGGAAAAGATCATGGAAGCGTTACCTGAAAAGTGGGAAAACTATGTATTGTTAATCACTCATGACAAGGATTATTCTACAATGACGTTTCACGAGCTTACTGGAAAACTTCATGCTCGAGAAATGGAAATGTTAAACTCAAAGAAATCAACTGCTACTTTGCAACATCCTGAGTTGTATCATGGTGAAAATACGGCAAGCATGAATGCTAAAGCTAAACCAAGTTTGAGTTATGCACCAAGTACAACCTTCTTGACTGGAATTTCTGATAATTCGGAAAGCAAGTCTTCACAGGGTTGTAGCTTTACAATTCCAAAATTTTCAAATCAGAATGCCTTTTCTGCTGAATCAACAGAAGATTGTGCTAAAATGATTTCGGCCTTGATTTCATCATCTTTTGGTTTGATTATTAAAAATGTTGCTGATGCAAAGTTAACCAGTGAAGATCTTGATGCTCTTGATGATGATCAACTAACTGAATTGGATATTTCTTGGTAGTATGCTATGTTATGTCAAAGATCGAAGAGATTCTTCAAGAAACATGGAAGAAACCTTTCTGGTGATAAATTGGGTTTTGATAAGTCTAAGCTAAAATGTTATAAATGCTCACAGCTTGGACATTTTGCCAAAGAGTGTCAACAAGCACATGCAAGCAAGCCTAGTTTTTCTCACTCACCCAAGCCTGGTTTTACTCAACCATCTACTAGTAACACTAGCAAAACAACAGCTTTAACAGCTCAGCATGACGGTGTTTATGATTGGGGTCAACATTTTGGATATGATACATCATCATTAATTGTCACACATGACCAAGATGATTATTATTCTGATTCAAGTTCATATGATGCTGCTGAGACTGAGAAGTTTAAATCTAAGATTGAAGCTTTGATGAAAGAAAAAGAATTGTTGATTGAAGAAGTCAAGAGAGTTACTGCTGATTTCAACATGATTAATTTGGAGTTGGGAATTTCTAAAGAAAATGAGAAGGAATTGGTTTTGAAGAATGAATGTTTACTTAAAGAAATCAAATTGCTGAATGAAGTTTTAGAAATTTCTAAACAAGATAAACGGGATGTTGAAGTTGCAAAAGCTAAGATTTGTGAAGAACGGGATGAGTTGGTAAAAGATGTCAAGAAATGGAAGGATGAAGCGGAAGATACAGCTACTGATTTTCAGAATTTGTTTGATAAATCCAAAGTCAAGCTTGATCTGCTTACAAAGAATGTTGAAGAATCAACTGCTAAGATTGAAGCATATCAAGTTGACATGGGAAAGTTGTTGGATGAGAAGCGGGAGTTAGTTCGTGTCAATAAAGTTCAAGCCACGAATTTGGAGATTCAAAAGCGCAACGAGGATAAATTGAAGAAGGAGTTACATGAAGGACTTGATAATCTGCGTTTGCAAAAATTTGAAACTCACAAGGTTGCGAAGCGATTGATTGCTAAAGAAAAAGAAGTTGCTGAGGCTCAACAGAAAATTTCGGATCTGAAGGTTCAAGTTCTTGATGCTAATCGATTGCTTAATAATGTTTCAAATTCTCAAGTCTTCACAAGCTTTCTAGCTAATGATGAAAATTTTGAGAAGATGTTTGATAAGACTGCTTCACCCCTTGCTCATATCAAAGAAGCTGTCAAGGAAGTGAAGGAAAAATTTGACGAATTTGATTATTCAAAGATTTCATCATCTACTGCTGAGGATGAGAAAGTTGTGCCGAAGAAGAAGAACAGGAAGAATAAGAAAAAGAAGGAAAAGAAATCTAAGTTTGTATCTGGTTCATCGTCTGCTGATAATGAGAAGTCAGTTACTTCTAGGGACAAGCTTCAGTCTCAACCTGAGTTTGATGAAAAGATCTTTTATGATCAAAAGAATGTAACCGAAGTAAAAGCTGAATTTTCTCGATTAGCAAAGAATGGACATTGTTCATCTAGGGAGAAGATTTGTGGAAAGCATGAAGGATTGGGTTTTCACAAGAAGCAAAACAAAGCTGAGAAAGTTCCAGCGTCATCATCTCAAGATTTGAAGAAATTAAAGATGAAACAAGTGAAGAAGGAAGTTTTTCAAGCTGATAAAATTCAACCCGAACGGTTTTACAAACTCAAGGGTTCGGATCAATTATTTTCTGACAAAGAATTTCCTCTTCATTGTGTTGATGCTCGGAAGATTGCTGAGGTTTTTGTGAAAGCTACCATTTCTTCTGAAAGTTCTCAATCTCGAAGCCCTACATCCAAATGGGTACATGATCACAGACATCAGGTATATGATTCTCATTCTGATCATGTTCGAGATATTCATGTGTGTTCTTCGCAGGTCCATCAAAGATGGGACAAAACGACAAGAATCTGTTATATTTGCCGTCGCCTAGGGCATATGGCAAAAGATTGTAAAACCAATATACGATCTTACTACTGCGTGTATCAATCAATCATAGTAACAACGGATGTAAATAAGAGAATTATTATTGATCACTTGAAGATACAAAGAAGACTCTCTAGTTTCTCTCTCTGGAAACACACACAGAAAGGTGTAGAATGACAGAATTGTTCTCAATTGGTTACTCTGCACATTCTAACACGAACCTATTTATAGTTAGTGACTAACTACTCAGCGTACCACGTGGTACGCCGGACCATATGGTCCGCCGGACCATATGATACGCCACCTATGATATAATCACTACAACACATTCTAAGACACGCTCACATAGATACAATACACGAGACACATCATAGCATAGGTATATGCTCTAACAAACTCCTCCTTAACGTGTAGTGTATCTATTTTCTAACAAAACTTCAGTCTTCAATATTCAACATCGTTGCATCCGATCTTCGACTTGAAATCTTGTCAGAAAAAGAGCTTGCATGGCTGGATCACTTTTGAATCATATTCAAACTTCAAGATCCACTTGTGAAAGATAAAACATACTCCCCCTTTCACCATGCTTGAGTCTTGACACATATAACCTGCAATTTCAGAAGACAGAAACGCGGTTTCCTTTTCTTTTGAAAATTAATTTAATCTTGGCGCAAAAATTCTCTTCTAGAATCCAAGATATAGATTTGAAATTTGATTTCGTATCACATGTCGATTGGTCGAAAACAAATAAGAAATAAAATCTTTTTGGCTTTTGAAACTTTATATCAAAAGACACCGAAATTCTTTTTGATTTTTCTAAGTTTATGCTAAAACACACCTAAAATCTTTTTGAACTTTTCAGATATGAAACATAAATGCAATACAGAATCAGACACTATTTTTTTCTTTTGCAAGAAAGATCACAACTTGGGATCATATTGAACATAACACGCTGAACAACACTTCAATTTCAATTACTTCAGCACATAAGTCATGTCGATTACTGGTATAATTTGTCCATCTTAAACTCAGGCACAATCATACTCATAAGATCTGGATATGTTATTGTATTGATTATATTTGCTTTGACCAGTGTACCCCACACTATCAGACTTACTCAGATATGTTTTTGCTTTTATATCACCCTTTGTGATTTCATTTGTGATTTAATCACATAACGTTTGTATTCATGAATTAGTCAACCGTGTTCCATGCAAAAAGAAATAAGAACGTTAAATCATCTACCTTAAGGTCGATCTTTCGATACGCCGATAAGGCCTCAGATTTAACAAAATAAGAAAAATAAAAACAAGTTGAAGTTGTATAACTCAACAACAATCAGGTCGGTACTCCCGTACACGCAGAGAAAGTCCGATGAGTTATACGAAACACCAAAGAAAATAAAGCAGAACGTCAAACGAACAACAATCAGGTTGATCTTTCGATACGCAAAGAAAGTCCGATCGTTTGACAAAATAAAGAAAATCAAACAAGTTTAAATCTTTGCAAAATGAACACATGTATACACAGTGACTTCTCATTTTCTTTTTCACATATCTTTTCCTTGATATCATGAGACATACATCAAGATGTTGTCCACTTGGTCAAGCATTATTATTTAATGTGTTTATCACATCTGAATACTTTCTGATTTAATGCCGAGCCTACTAAGCACATCGAATAATGATCTTATGGCTTTGTCATCTAATTATCCACGAGTCAGACACGTAAGCCAATGTACCATCATTTCCCAATCATGTTGGATACAATTTCTCATTTTTCAATGTTTTTGTATTTTTCCATTTTTCTCCCCCTTAAAATGAAAACTCTATTTTTGGATTTTCATTTTAACACAAACAAAAACACGGAGACACTATTTTTGGATTTTCAATTTTCTCCCCCTAAACTATATACGGAATGTAAAAAGAAAGAAAATTGACCTTTGGACATGGATACCTTTTAGGTTTAGCTTTCAGAAAAATTTCATTTTGAAATTTGATATCACATGTAATTTAAGTTAAATCAGCAGAATACTTCTCCATCAGTAACTTTGCAATCACCGATAGATCTTCTAGAAGTACCTGCACACTGGTCAAACACGTCAGTTTGTAAATGACCCGAAGCGAATCGCTTCTGGTCGACCAGTATCTTGGTTTCCTTTCGAAACCACTTTAGGTTTCCAGTGTTGTTGTTTTGGTAAATCAGTACTTGATGAACCTGTCACAATTGATTGTGATGAACAACCTACATATGAAACATTTTGAAAACGCGGAATAAATCTTCCTTGGGTTTTGAAAAATGTAGGGTGTGAATATTCATCAAATACTCTGCCATTTTCATCAATGAATCGTTTTTTGGTAGGTTTACCAACAATGGGAACTTTTCCTCTTTTTGATGTAGAAGCAGCAGAAACCGGACAATCTTGTGCCATATGCCCCTTTTGTCGGCAATTATAACACAAGCGATTGTTTAAATTTCGCCGTTTGGGAATCTGCAAAGCTTCACAACTATCAACATCTCCAAAATGATCATAAAAAGAATCGAATACCTGATATCGATGATCATGAACCCATTTCGAAGTCAGGCTTTTTGGAATAGAATTTGATCCTCCAAAAGAATATTAGACAGATTGATTCTTCTTGTTCCTCGGATCAGCAGTCTTCACAAATACTTCAGCTATTTTCTGAGCATCCACGCAGTGTAGCGGGAATTCTTTGTCAGAAAATATTTGTTCCGAACCCTTGAGTTTGTAGAATCTCTCAGGTTGAACCTTCTCAGCTTTGAAGACATCTTTCTTTACTTGCGTCACATTGACTCTGTTCAGTTGTTGTTGTTTTGGAAATTTTGAACTACCACCTTGATCAGCTTTTCCTTCAAATCCCAAACCAACACTCTTTCCTGAACCCTTCTCTCCCATTCCAGTAGATTTATGCCCATTCTTTGCCAATCTAGAAAATTCAGCTTTAACTTTCTTGAGATATTTTGGAGTATTGACAATTGTTTCATCAATGTCAGTGTTTGAACTTGTTGATTTCTCTTTGTTTGTAGACGAAGAACCAGACACACCCTTTTGAGCTTCAGAATTTTCAGTACTCTTACCTTTTTCCTCTTTCTTTCCTTCAACCGATTTAGAGCTAACAAATTCAGAATAATCACCAGTCTCAACCTTTTCTTTCAAATCATGAACGCCTTCTTTAAGACTTCCTGGTGGTGACACGGTTTTGTTAAACATCTTCTCAAAATTCTCATCCTTGGCCAGAAAACTTGGAAAAGATTGTGAGTTAGTAACATTGTTCAAAAGACGTTTTGAATCAATGACTTCAATCTTTAATTCAGAAATTCTTTGAGAAGCTTCACCCAACTCTTTTTCTGTTTCCATGAGCTTCTTTGCCACTTTATTAGTTTCATACTTTTGCAATCTTAACTCATCTAATCCGGCCAACAATTCCTTCTCGAGTTTATCTTCATTTCTTTTCTGAATATCCAAATTTGCATTTTGCAACTTGTTCACTCTAACCAACTCCCTCTTCTCATCAAGTAACTTTTCCATATCAGTCTGATAAGATTGAATCTTAGTAGCTTGATCACCAGAAAGTTGAGTAAGAGTATCAAGTCTGGACTTTGATTTATCAAAAAGATTTTGAAAATCTTTTGCAGTATCCTCAGCTTCATCTCTCCATTTCTCCACTTCTTGGACTAATTCATCCTTTTCTTCAGATAACTTTGTAACTTTCTGTTCAAACTCTTGTTTATCACTTTGAAATTTTGATTCTTTCTCAATAATTTCTTCTTGTAAATCTGAAAACTTTTCTTTCTGAGCAGAAAATTCTTGAATTAGAGCTTCTAAATTTTGCTTTTCAGTTGTTAAATCTTCAAACCTTCTTTTATTCTCCTCAATCAACAATTTATTTTCCTTTATTATATCTTGAATCTTCTTGTCTTTTTACGAACAGAACTCACAAACCGATTCATAGCCACTATTTCCAGAACCACTTGTTTCAGATTCAGAATCAATTACTTCTTCTTCATTATCACTATGAACAACTTGAGCAATCAGAGCACGAAATGCAGACTCATCAGGTTCATCAGCAGCCCAATCATAGTCTTTATTCGATGTTCGTGCTTTTTCAAATGCTTCAAGTACATCAGCATCCCAATCATAACCTTCATTGAACTCAGAAGCAACAGCTGTTAAAGCAATTGGATCAGAAGTGTGTCCCCAATCATATTGTTTATCTACTTGAGACACCAAAGCTGTTGGAGACTTTGATGAAGAAATATTTGATTTTGAACACTCACGAGCAAAATGACCAAAATTAGAACATTTGAAACACTTTACCTTTGATTTGACTATGCCAACCTTGCCATTTGGATTAAAACTTTGAAATCCGGTCTTTTTCTTGAATCTTTTAAGTCTTTGGGCTAACATTGCAAGTTGCCAATTAATGTCCATTTGTTCAAGGTTATCTGGATCAATCTGATCAAAATCTTCTCCAATCAAATTAGATGTTGTCAAACCACCATTCAGCAATCCATAATATGAAGATAACAAAGCTGAAATTAATGCTACATGCTCATCTGGTGTTATTGCAGAAAACGAAGTCTGACTCGAATTATTTGGAATAGTGAAGTTACACCCTCTTGATGAATTTGCAGAGTTTCCTGAATCATGACCAGCAACAAAAGCTATTTGAGGTGGATTTGATGAATTAACACCAAAAGATTTAGACTTTGCATTGATACTTGCAGAATTTTGACCATGATACACTTCAGGATTTTGGAATTGAGCAGTTGACTTGTTTGATGTCATCATTTCCATCTCTCTAGCATGAAGCTTTCCGGTCAAATCATGAAATGATAATGCAGAATATTCTTTATCATGAGTAAGCAATAATACATAGTTTTCTCACTTTTCCGGTAATGCTTCCATCAATTTCTCTTTCAATTCCTCCTCGGTCTTTTCAATTTGAACCACTTTCATCTCACTAATCAGATGTGAAAACCTTGAAACAAGAGCAGAAATATTTTCTTTTTCATAATGTTGAAAATTTTCAAATTCCTTGTTCAACACTCTTCTTCTACTCTTCTTATATTGGTCATTACCTTCACATCGAGCAGATAAAGCATCCCACAACTGTTTAGCTTTCTTGCAAGTGCTGAATTGATGCAACAACTTGGTAGGTAAAGCCATGGTAAGATAACCATAAACTTTTTGTTCAAGCTCATAACTCTTTCTTTCATCCTTATCAAAATCTTGAATTTCTTTATACTCTCCATCTGCAGTTGGACGTACATACAACTTTTGAATTGGAATCCATAAATCAATATCGTTTGTGCTGATGTATGCAGAAAAACGTTGCTTCCAATTTTGATAATCTTAGAACTTTAACAACTTAGGAACTTTCTGACTAGTTCCTATTTCATTATCAAAATTGAGCATAGCTTGTACCGTGCTTTGCATAGCCGCAAATGCTTGAAAATCAGACATTTTTCACCGAAAATAGTACTTCAAAAACTTCAAACTCAAAACGGAGGTCTTCCAAGCGGCTTTTGGGGGTCAAAACTAGACGGTATTGGCCGTAGGCGGGTA
The DNA here is from genome assembly GCA_039602395.1 of Deinandra increscens subsp. villosa. Classification (NCBI taxonomy): domain Eukaryota; kingdom Viridiplantae; phylum Streptophyta; class Magnoliopsida; order Asterales; family Asteraceae; genus Deinandra; species Deinandra increscens. The sequence continues at coordinate 23,948,574 of JBCNJP010000017.1, forward strand.
CAAGTCCTAGATCTCGTCGAGACGAACGTTTTGGCTGGTATTGGGTTCCGTAACTCTTTACGGTTCTCAAGTTACGTCAGTTTTAGTGAATGTCACTTTTCTGCCAGCGGACCAAACCAAATTCAGCGGACCAAATTTGCACTCAACGGAGCAGTTCCGGATCAATCTAACTAGCGGACCAAATTTTTACCTGCGGACCATTTCCGGATCAAATTCACCAGCGGACCAGATGCGGACTAGATATTTTCAGCGGATCAAATTTGGTACGGCGGACCAAATAAACTAGCGGACCAGATGTGGTACGCCAAAACCGCCACGGACCAGTTCTTTGAAGATTGCCTGGGCGGACCAGTTGCGGACCAGGTGTTCTTTGAGCGGACCAGACGCGTTTCACGCTGATTTCGATGGATTTTTCGAATTTTTGACTTTTTGAGCTAGAAAATGGATCAGTAAGGTGCGAAATCACTCCAGAAACACTCAGAAATCATTTTTTTATCACAGAAACACTCGGAATTGGAAGAATTTGATGAAAATGTGAAGAAACCCAAACTTTCTCTCTCTAAAAATCCGAAAATTGATCAAAAACATAGCAGTAGAGCAACCAAATGCTCTGATACCACTTGTAAAACCAAGATACGATCTTACTACTGCGTGTATCAATCAATCATAGTAACAACGGATGTAAATAAGAGAATTCTTATTGATCACTTGAAGATACAAAGAAGACTCTTTAGTTTCTCTCTCTGGAAACACACACAGAAAAGTGTAGAATGACAGAAGTGTTCTCAATTGGTTACTCTGCACATTCTAACACGAACCTATTTATAGTTAGTGACTAGCTACTCAGCGTACCATGTGGTACGCCGGACCATATGGTCCGCCGGACCATATGGTCCGCCGGACCATATGATACGCCACCTATGATATAATCACTACAACACATTCTAAGACACGCTCACATAGATACAATACACGAGACACATCATAGCATAGGTATATGCTCTAACACAAAAGACTGTCCATCACCTGCTGATTCACCCCCAGGATTTCAAAAGAAACCGATTTTTGGTAAACCTGCCCACACAAAGTTCTTTGATGAACAAGGCAGAGTTTTTGATGACGTTGAACCTACATTCTTTCATAAACAAAAACGTTTTGTTCCAATGTTTTCAAAGGTTCAAAGTGTAGGTTCATCATCACAGTCACCTGTGATTATTTCATCAAAAACTGAATTACCAAAACAACAACAATGGAAACCTAAGGTGGTTTCTAAGCAAAATCATGACACTGGTCGACCAGAAGTGATTCGCTTTGAGTCATTTTTGGACTAATTAGTTTGCCAGTGTGCACGTACTTCTAGAAGACCTATCGACGATTGCAACGTTGTTGATGGAGGAGTATTCTGCTTAATTTAAATATTCATGATAAATCTTTCTAACCTGTAAATCTTCTGAATTCTAAATATGCAAATTATCCGTGTTGATTGATCACTTTTCTTTGCTTACAAGTTTTTCTCAAAAGTACCAAAAATAGAGTCTTGTTTTTGTGTAAAATGAAAATCCAAAAATAGAGTTTTCATTTTAAGGGGGAGAATTGTAAGTAAGGGGGAGTAATTGAGAAAAAGTATGTTATGGGAAGAAAGTGAATATATGCCAAATATATAATGAAGGAAGGTGAGTACATGCCAAATATATAAAATTGTGAGAAATTGATCATTGGAAAATGATGGTACATTGGCTTACGTATCTGACTCATGGATAGAGTAGATGAAAGGGCCATAAGATCATTGTTTGATATGCTTGGTAGGCTCGGCAAATCAGAAAGTATTCAGATGTGATATACACTAAATACTAATGTTTAACCATGTGGATAACATCTTGATGCATAGTTCATGACACAAAAGAAAATAAGTGTGAATTTCAAAATGAGAAGTCACTGTGCATACATGTGTTCATTTTGCAAAGATTTAAACTTGTTTGATTTTCTTTATTTTGTCAAACGATCGGACTTTCTCTGCGTATCGAAAGATCGACCTGATTGTTGTTCGTTTGACGTTCTGCTTTATTTTCTTTGGTGTTTCGTATAACTCATCGGACTTTCTCTGCGTGTACGAGAGTACCGATGATTGTTGTTGGGTTATACAATTTCAACTTGTTTTATTTTCTTATTTTGTTAAATCCGAGGCCTTATCTGCGTATCGAAAGATCGACCTTAAGGTAGACGATTTAACGTTCTTATTTCTTTTTGCATGGAACACAGTTGACGATATCATGAAAATACTATGCATTGTGAAAAATCACAAATGCTGTCACACAAAAGGAAAAAGAAAAGAAAAGCTGAAAATGTCTGATTATGTCTGATAGTGTGGGATACACTGGTCAATGCAAATCTAATCAATACCTTAACATATCCAGATGTTATGAGTATGATTTTGCTTGAGTTTAAGTTGGACAAATTATACCGACAATCAACATGACTTATGTGTTTCGATTAATTGGAATTTAAATGCAGTTCAGTGTGTTATGTTTAATATGATCCCATATAGTGATCTTTCTCATACCAAAAATAGTGTTTGATTCTGTATTGTGATTTCATTTCATTTCAAAAAAGAACAAAAAGATTTTCGGTGTGTTTTAGCATAAACTTTGAAAAACCAAATAGATTTTGTTTCTGCTTTATTTTCGATCTGATCAACACGTGATACAAATCATTTTCAAAATCATATCTTGGAGTTTTATTGAGACGTTTTGTGCCAAGATTATTTTAAATGTTTTGAGCAGGTTACTATGTGCAAGATATCACAACTTCAAGTCTTCTGAAGATGTTGATAAAAGACCAGAGAGATACACTAAAATGTCATCAAGTATTCAAGATCAAGCTACGATCGAGTTGAGGAGGAATTTGTTTGAAGATTCATTGAACGAACGGATTCTACACTTGAGGGGGAGCTTGATTGAAGATACAATGTTGATGATGTTGAAGAGATACTGCACACGACGAGGGGGAGTTTGTTGATACCTGATATATGCATCGTGTGAAGTATCAAGCAAGATCAAGATCAAGTCAAACTAGGTCTGGCCGAACTAGGTCCGAACCTGAAGTTCGGACTGGCCGAACCTGAGGTTCGGCCGAAGCTCGGACCAGCTAGTATATATAGATGTTTGGTCTTTGTATTTGCAAGGCTTCTGAGTGGGAGAGATCTGTTAAGTGTGTGTTTCTGAGTGTGTATTCTCGGAGTCTATTTCTGATTGTTTACTGGTTGTAGTTGTTCTTCATTGATCAATAAAACAATCGGTTAATTACGTTGCGATGTCCGATTAGCTAGATCGAGTAGACGATCCGATGCTCACGCATTTTAAGGGGGGGGGGAATTTTAAGTAAGGGGGAGTAATTGAGAAAAAGCATGTTATGGGAAGAAGGTGAATATATGCCAAATATATAATGAAGGAAGGTGAGTACATGCCAAATATATAAAATTGTGAGAAATTGATCATTGGGAAATGATGGTACATTGGCTTACGTATCTGACTCATGGATAGAGTAGATGAAAGGGCCATAAGATCATTGTTTGATATGCTTGGTAGGCTCGGCAAATCAGAAAGTATTCAGATGTGATATACACTAAATACTAATGCTTGACCATGTGGATAACATCTTGATGCATAGTTCATGACACCAAAGAAAATAAGTGTGAATTTCAAAATGAGAAGTCACTGTGCATACATGTGTTCATTTTGCAAAGATTTAAACTTGTTTGATTTTCTTTATTTTGTCAAACGATCGGACTTTCTCTGCGTATCGAAAGATCGACCTGATTGTTGTTCGTTTGACGTTCTGCTTTATTTTCTTTGGTGTTTCGTATAACTCATCGGACTTTCTCTGCGTGTACGGGAGTACCGATGATTGTTGTTGGGTTATACAATTTCAACTTGTTTTATTTTCTTATTTTGTTAAATCCGAGGCCTTATCTGCGTATCGAAAGATCGACCTTAAGGTAGACGATTTAACGTTCTTATTTCTTTTTGCATGGAACACAGTTGACGATATCATGAAAATACTATGCATTGTGAAAAATCACAAATGCTGTCACACAAAAGGAAAAAGAAAAGAAAAGCTGAAAATGTCTGATTATGTCTGATAGTGTGGGATACACTGGTCAATGCAAATCTAATCAATACCTTAACATATCCAGATGTTATGAGTATGATTTTGCTTGAGTTTAAGTTGGACAAATTATACCGACAATCAACATGACTTATGTGTTTCGATTAATTGAAATTGAAATGCAGTTCAGTGTGTTATGTTTAATATGATCCCATATAGTGATCTTTCTCATACCAAAAATAGTGTTTGATTCTGTATTGTGATTTCATTTCGTTTCAAAAAAGAACAAAAAGATTTTCGGTGTGTTTTAGCATAAACTTTGAAAAACCAAATAGATTTTGTTTCTGCTTTATTTTCGATCTGATCAACGCGTGATACAAATCATTTTCAAAATCATATCTTGGAGTTTTATTGAGACGTTTTGTGCCAAGATTATTTTAAATGTTTTGAGCAGGTTACTATGTGCAAGATATCACAACTTCAAGTCTTCTGAAGATGTTGATAAAAGACCAGAGATACACTAAAATGTCATCAAGTATTCAAGATCAAGCTACGATCGAGTTGAGGAGGAATTTGTTTGAAGATTCATTGAACGAACGGATTCTACACTTGAGGGGGAGCTTGATTGAAGATACAATGTTGATGATGTTGAAGAGATACTGCACACGACGAGGGGGAGTTTGTTGATACCTGATATATGCATCGTGTGAAGTATCAAGCAAGATCAAGATCAAGTCAAACTAGGTCTGGCCGAACTAGGTCCGAACCTGAAGTTCGGACTGGCCGAACCTGAGGTTCGGCCGAAGCTCGGACCAGCTAGTATATATAGATGTTTGGTCTTTGTATTTGCAAGGCTTCTGAGTGGGAGAGATCTGTTAAGTGTGTGTTTCTGAGTGTGTATTCTCGGAGTCTATTTCTGATTGTTTACTGGTTGTAGTTGTTCTTCATTGATCAATAAAACAATCGGTTAATTACGTTGCGATGTCCGATTAGCTAGATCGAGTAGACGATCCGATGCTCACGCATTTTAAGGGGGGGGGGGGGGGAATTTTAAGTAAGGGGGAGTAATTGAGAAAAAGCATGTTATGGGAAGAAGGTGAATATATGCCAAATATATAATGAAGGAACGTGAGTACATGCCAAATATATAAAATTGTGAGAAATTGATCATTGGGAAATGATGGTACATTGGCTTACGTATCTGACTCATGGATAGAGTAGATGAAAGGGCCATAAGATCATTGTTTGATATGCTTGGTAGGCTCGGCAAATCAGAAAGTATTCAGATGTGATATACACTAAATACTAATGCTTGACCATGTGGATAACATCTTGATGCATAGTTCATGACACCAAAGAAAATAAGTGTGAATTTCAAAATGAGAAGTCACTGTGCATACATGTGTTCATTTTGCAAAGATTTAAACTTGTTTGATTTTCTTTATTTTGTCAAACGATCGGACTTTCTCTGCGTATCGAAAGATCGACCTGATTGTTGTTCGTTTGACGTTCTGCTTTATTTTCTTTGGTGTTTCGTATAACTCATCGGACTTTCTCTGCGTGTACGGGAGTACCGATGATTGTTGTTGGGTTATACAATTTCAACTTGTTTTATTTTCTTATTTTGTTAAATCCGAGGCCTTATCTGCGTATCGAAAGATCGACCTTAAGGTAGACGATTTAACGTTCTTATTTCTTTTTGCATGGAACACAGTTGACGATATCATGAAAATACTATGCATTGTGAAAAATCACAAATGCTGTCACACAAAAGGAAAAAGAAAAGAAAAGCTGAAAATGTCTGATTATGTCTGATAGTGTGGGATACACTGGTCAATGCAAATCTAATCAATACCTTAACATATCCAGATGTTATGAGTATGATTTTGCTTGAGTTTAAGTTGGACAAATTATACCGACAATCAACATGACTTATGTGTTTCGATTAATTGAAATTGAAATGCAGTTCAGTGTGTTATGTTTAATATGATCCCATATAGTGATCTTTCTCATACCAAAAATAGTGTTTGATTCTGTATTGTGATTTCATTTCGTTTCAAAAAAGAACAAAAAGATTTTCGGTGTGTTTTAGCATAAACTTTGAAAAACCAAATAGATTTTGTTTCTGCTTTATTTTCGATCTGATCAACGCGTGATACAAATCATTTTCAAAATCATATCTTGGAGTTTTATTGAGACGTTTTGTGCCAAGATTATTTTAAATGTTTTGAGCAGGTTACTATGTGCAAGATATCACAACTTCAAGTCTTCTGAAGATGTTGATAAAAGACCAGAGATACACTAAAATGTCATCAAGTATTCAAGATCAAGCTACGATCGAGTTGAGGAGGAATTTGTTTGAAGATTCATTGAACGAACGGATTCTACACTTGAGGGGGAGCTTGATTGAAGATACAATGTTGATGATGTTGAAGAGATACTGCACACGACGAGGGGGAGTTTGTTGATACCTGATATATGCATCGTGTGAAGTATCAAGCAAGATCAAGATCAAGTCAAACTAGGTCTGGCCGAACTAGGTCCGAACCTGAAGTTCGGACTGGCCGAACCTGAGGTTCGGCCGAAGCTCGGACCAGCTAGTATATATAGATGTTTGGTCTTTGTATTTGCAAGGCTTCTGAGTGGGAGAGATCTGTTAAGTGTGTGTTTCTGAGTGTGTATTCTCGGAGTCTATTTCTGATTGTTTACTGGTTGTAGTTGTTCTTCATTGATCAATAAAACAATCGGTTAATTACGTTGCGATGTCCGATTAGCTAGATCGAGTAGACGATCCGATGCTCACGCATTTTAAGGGGGGGGGGGGGAATTGTAAGTAAGGGGGAGTAATTGAGAAAAAGCATGTTATGGGAAGAAGGTGAATATATGCCAAATATATAATGAAGGAAGGTGAGTACATGCCAAATATATAAAATTGTGAGAAATTGATCATTGGGAAATGATGGTACATTGGCTTACGTATCTGACTCATGGATAGAGTAGATGAAAGGGCCATAAGATCATTGTTTGATATGCTTGGTAGGCTCGGCAAATCAGAAAGTATTCAGATGTGATATACACTAAATACTAATGCTTGACCATGTGGATAACATCTTGATGCATAGTTCATGACACAAAAGAAAATAAGTGTGAATTTCAAAATGAGAAGTCACTGTGCATACATGTGTTCATTTTGCAAAGATTTAAACTTGTTTGATTTTCTTTATTTTGTCAAACGATCGGACTTTCTCTGCGTATCAAAAGATCGACCTGATTGTTGTTCGTTTGACGTTCTGCTTTATTTTCTTTGGTGTTTCGTATAAGTCATTGGACTTTCTCTGCGTGTACGGGAGTACCGACCTGATTGTTGTTGGGTTATACAATTTCAAATTGTTTTATTTTCTTATTTTGTTAAATCCGAGGCCTTATCTGCGTATCGAAAGATCGACCTTAAGGTAGACGATTTAACGTTCTTATTTCTTTTTGCATGGAACACAGTTGACGATATCATGAAAATACTATGCATTGTGAAAAATCACAAATGCTGTCACACAAAAGGAAAAAGAAAAGAAAAGCTGAAAATGTATGATTATGTCTGGTAGTGTGGGATACACTGGTCAATGCATATCTAATCAGTACCTTAACATATCCAGATGTTATGAGTATGATTCTGCCTGAGTTTAAGTTGGACAAATTATACCGGCAATCAACATGACTTATGTGTTTCGATTAATTGATATTGAAATGCAGTTCAGTGCGTTATGTTTAATATGATCCCATATAGTGATCTTTCTCATACCAAAAATAGTGTTTGATTCTGTATTGTGATTACATTTCATTTCAGAAAAGAACAAAAAGATTTTCGGTGTGTTTTAGCATAAACTTTGAAAAACCAAATAGATTTTGTTTGTGCTTTATTTTCGATCTGATCAACACGTGATACAAATCATTTTCAAAATCATATCTTGGAGTCTTAATGAGACGTTTTGCGCCAAGATTATTTTAAATGTTTTGAGCAGGTTACTATGTGCAAGATATCACAACTTCAAGTCTTCTGAAGATGTTGATAAAAGACCAGAGATACACTAAATGTCATCAAGTATTCAAGATCAAGCTACGATCGAGTTAAGGAGGACTTTGTTTGAAGATTCATTGAACGAACGGATTCTACACTTGAGGGGGAGCTTGATTGAAGATACAATGTTGATGATGTTGAAGAGATACTGCAGACGACGAGGGGGAGTTTGTTGATACGTGATATATGCGTCGTGTGAAGTATCAAGCAACATCAAGATCAAGTCAAACTAGGTCTGGCCGAACTAGGTCCAAACCTGAAGTTCGGACTGGCCGAACCTGAGGTTCGGCCGAAGCTCAGACCAGCTAGTATATATAGATGTTTGGTCTTTGTATTTGCAAGGCTTCTGAGTGGGAGAGATCTGTTAAGTGTGTGTTTCTGAGTGTGTATTCTCTGAGTCTATTTCTGAGTGTTTACTGGTTGTAGTTGTTCTTCATTGATTAATAAAACAATCAGTTAATTACGTTTCGATGTCCGATTAGCTAGATCGAGTAGACGATCCGATGCTCACGCTTTTTAAGGGGGGGGGGGGGGGATTGTAAGTAAGGGGGAGTAATTGAGAAAAAGCATGTTATGGGAAGAAGGTAAATATACGCGAAATATATAATGAAGGAAGGTGAGTACATGCCAAATATATAAAATTGTGAGAAATTGATCATTGGGAAATGATGGTACATTGGCTTACGTATCTGACTCATGGATAGAGTAGATGAAAGGGCCATAAGATCATTGTTTGATATGCTTGGTAGGCTCGGCAAATCAGAAAGTATTCAGATGTGATATACACTAAATACTAATGCTTGACCATGTGGATAACATCTTGATGCATAGTTCATGACACAAAAGCAAATAAGTGTGAATTTCAAAATGAGAAGTCACTGTGCATACATGTGTTCATTTTGCAAAGATTTAAACTTGTTTGATTTTCTTTATTTTGTCAAACGATCGGACTTTCTCTGCGTATCGAAAGATCGACCTGATTGTTGTTCGTTTGACGTTCTACTTTATTTTCTTTGGTGTTTCGTATAAGTCATTGGACTTTCTCTGCGTGTACGGGAGTACCGACCTGATTGTTGTTGGGTTATACAATTTCAACTTGTTTTATTTTCTTATTTTGTTAAATCCGAGGCCTTATCTGCGTATCGAAAGATCGACCTTAAGGTAGACGATTTAACGTTCTTATTTCTTTTTGCATGGAACACAGGTGACGATATCATGAAAATACTATGCATTGTGAAAAATCACAAATGCTGTCACACAAAAGGAAAAAGAAAAGAAAAGCTGAAAATGTCTGATTATGTCTGGTAGTGTGGGATACACTGGTCAATGCATATCTAATCAATACCTTAACATATCCAGATGTTATGAGTATGATTCTGCCTGAGTTTAAGTTGGACAAATTATACCGGCAATCAACATGACTTATGTGTTTCGATTAATTGATATTGAAATGCAGTTCAGTGCGTTATGTTTAATATGATCCCATATAGTGATCTTTCTCATACCAAAAATAGTGTTTGATTCTGTATTGTGATTACATTTCATTTCAGAAAAGAACAAAAAGATTTTCGGTGTGTTTTAGCATAAACTTTGAAAAACCAAATAGATTTTGTTTCTGCTTTATTTTCGATCTGATCAACACATGATACAAATCATTTTCAAAATCATATCTTGGAGTCTTAATGAGACGTTTTGCGCCAAGATTATTTTAAATGTTTTGAGCAGGTTACTATGTGCAAGATATCACAACTTCAAGTCTTCTGAAGATGTTGATAAAAGACCAGAGATACACTAAATGTCATCAAGTATTCAAGATCAAGCTACGATCGAGTTGAGGAGGACTTTGTTTGAAGATTCATTGAACGAACGGATTCTACACTTGAGGGGGAGCTTGATTGAAGATACAATGTTGATGATGTTGAAGAGATACTGCAGACGACGAGGGGGAGTTTGTTGATACGTGATATATGCGTCGTGTGAAGTATCAAGCAACATCAAGATCAAGTCAAACTAGGTCTGGCCGAACTAGGTCCGAACCTGAAGTTCGGACTGGCCGAACCTGAGGTTCGGCCGAAGCTCGGACCAGCTAGTATATATAGATGTTTGGTCTTTGTATTTGCAAGGCTTCCGAGTGGGAGAGATCTGTTAAGTGTGTGTTTCTGAGTGTGTATTCTCTGAGTCTATTTCTGAGTGTTTACTGGTTGTAGTTGTTCTTCATTGATCAATAAAACAATCAGTTAATTACGTTTCGATGTCCGATTAGCTAGATCGAGTAGACGATCCGATGCTCACGCATTTTAAGGGGGGGGAATGGTAAGTAAGGGGGAGTAATTGAGAAAAAGCATGTTATGGGAAGAAGGTGAATATATGCGAAATATATAATGAAGGAAGGTGAGTACATGCCAAATATATAAAATTGTGAGAAATTGATCATTGGGAAATGATGGTACATTGGCTTACGTATCTGACTCATGGATAGAGTAGATGAAAGGGCCATAAGATCATTGTTTGATATGCTTGGTAGGCTCGGCAAATTAGAAAGTATTCAGATGTGATATACACTAAATACTAATGCTTGACCATGTGGATAACATCTTGATGCATAGTTCATGACACAAAAGAAAATAAGTGTGAATTTCAAAATGAGAAGTCACTGTGCATACATGTGTTCATTTTGCAAAGATTTAAACTTGTTTGATTTTCTTTATTTTGTCAAACGATCGGACTTTCTCTGCGTATCGAAAGATCGACCTGATTGTTGTTCGTTTGACGTTCTGCTTTATTTTCTTTGGTGTTTCGTATAACTCATCGGACTTTCTCTGCGTGTACGGGAGTACCGACCTGATTGTTGTTGGGTTATACAATTTCAACTTGTTTTATTTTCTTATTTTGTTAAATCCGAGGCTTTATCTGCGTATCGAAAGATCGACCTTAAGGTAGACGATTTAACGTTCTTAATTCTTTTTGCATGGAACACAGTTGACGATATCATGAAAATACTATGCATTGTGAAAAATCACAAATGCTGTCACACAAAAGGAAAAAGAAAAGAAAAGCTGAAAATGTCTGATTATGTCTGATAGTGTGGGATACACTGGTCAATGCAAATCTAATCAATACCTTAACATATCCAGATGTTATGAGTATGATTCTGCCTGAGTTTAAGTTGGACAAATTATACCGGCAATCAACATGACTTATGTGTTTCGATTAATTGAAATTGAAATGCGGTTCAGTGCGTTATGTTTAATATGATCCCATATAGTGATCTTTCTCATACCAAAAATAGTGTTTGATTATGTATTGTGATTTCATTTCATTTCAGAAAAGAACAAAAAGATTTTCGGTGTGTTTTAGCATAAACTTTGAAAACCCAAATAGATTTTGTTTCTGCTTTATTTTCGATCTGATCAACACGTGATACAAATCATTTTCAAAATCATATCTTGGAGTCTTAATGAGACGTTTTGCGCCAAGATTATTTTAAATGTTTTGAGCAGGTTATTATGTGCAAGATATCACAACTTCAAGTCTTCTGAAGATGTTGATAAAAGACCAGAGATACACTAAAATGTCATCAAGTATTCAAGATCAAGCTACGATCGAGTTGAGGAGGAGTTTGTTTGAAGATTCATTGAATGAACGGATTCTACACTTGAGGGGGAGCTTGATTGAAGATACAATGTTGATGATGTTGAAGAGATACTGCACACGACGAGGGGGAGTTTGTTGATACCTGATATATGCGTCGTGTGAAGTATCAAGCAAGATCAAGATCAAGTCAAACTAGGTCTCGCCGAACTAGGTCCGAACCTGAAGTTCGGACTGGCCGAACCTGAGGTTCGGCCGAAGCTCGGACCAGCTAGTATATATAGATGTTTGGTCTTTGTATTTGCAAGGCTTCTGAGTGGGAGAGATCTGTTAAGTGTGTGTTTCTGAGTGTGTATTCTCTGCGTCTATTTCTGATTGTTTACTGGTTGTAGTTGTTCTTCATTGATCAATAAAACAATCGGTTAATTACGTTTCGATGTCCGATTAGCTAGATCGAGTACACGATCCGATGCTCACGCATTTTCATACATCAATCTTCATCGGGAGTTTGGTACGTGGCAAGTGGTCCGGAAGACAATCTTCTTATTTTGGTCCGTGACAGTTACTGACTGGTCCGTGGCATTTACGTCATACCAGTTTGGTACGTTCAAAATTTTGGTACGGAAGTAAGGTGGTTCGTTGGTGGTACGTGCTTGTCTTTCTAGGCCGTGTTTGGTACAGGAGTAAATTTGGTACGTTGAGCTTATATTTGGTACGGGGATCGACATTCTGGTATGCCAGATCAGATTTTGAGTCTATAATCATGGATCCGTTCCACGCTTTTGAAGCAATGTCTACGACCGTTCAAGCTTTACTGAATTACGATAATGAGATAGGAACTACAAACAAAGTTCCTAAATTGATGAAATTTGAAGATTTCCATAATTGGAAAACTCGTTATGAATTATATATCGGTGTGACGGATGTTACTGTTTGGACTCCAATGTTGGATGGTTATCAAGTTCCAAAGTTTACAATTGGTGAATTTGCTGGTCAAGTTAAGCCATATAACAAGATGAATGATGCTGAGAAAGAATCTTTCAAATTAGAGAAGAAAGCTTATTCAAACTTATCAATGGCTTTACCAAAATATATCTTACATCAGTTCAAAATGCATACAACATAAAAAGAGTTATGGGATGCATTGTGTCACAGATGTGAAGGCAATGCTCAATACAAGAAAAGCAAGAAAAAGGTGTTGTTAAAGGAGTTTGATAATTTCCGTCACGTTCCAAATGAAACCATAAATGATCTCATTTCAAGACTACATATTTGGTTAGTGAACTTGACATTGTTGGAGTGAAGAAGGAGGCTGGAGAATTGAAGGAGAAGCTGTTAGATGCTCTACCAGCAAAATGGGAAGGTTATATCCTGTTGTTAACATATGATAAGGGATTCGATGATATTTCATTTGATGATCTTACAAGGAACTTGCTAGCTTGGGAATTAGATATGATGCGTGTTAAAACTCTACCAGCTCAAGTTCAGAATCCCGGTGTGTATTTTGGTGAGAATGCTTCAACCATGCATGCAAACTTAAAAGCTAACTCAAATCCACCGACTACTGCATTTTATGTGTAGAATACTTCGAGTGGTCATGAAAGTATATCTCGGGGTTCTTCAAGTGAAAGCTATACTAATAAAGCTGCAATGACGTATCAAGTTTATTCGAATCAATCCTCCTCTGCTTCTCCATCCAATCAGAGTGCATTTTCAGCTAAGACTACAAATGATTTTATGGCACTATTTTCGGCAATGGTTTCTTCATATGATGGAGTGGTAGCCGGAAAATTTACTAGTGCTGAGTTAATAGATGAAGATTATGAGCAAATCGACCCTGATGACTTAGAACTCATGGATATCAACTGGTCAATGGCTATGCTCGTCAGAAGAGGCAAAAAGTTTATGCAAGAGAACACGTCGTAAAGATTTAAATCCTGAAGGAAAGCTTGGATTCGACAAATTCAAAGTTCGTTGCTATAATTGTCAGAATCATGGTCATTTCGCAAAGGAATGCAAGAATGCAAAGAAGCAAGAAACTTCAAAATTATTTCAGAAGTATGCAGCTCAAAGTTCAAAAGCATCAGGAAGCAATTCTACTCCATCAAGTTCAAATGCAAATGCTTCAAATCAAGATTCTAAAGCTTTGGTTTCTCAAACTGGAGAAGGCTATGACTGAGGAGCAGATTATCCTGATGAGTCTGCATTCCTGTGTACTGAAGAAAGAGATGTGAAAATTGAAGATGATCCTGAACTTTCGGGTGAAGACTTCTTTGCTGAAGGCCAACAAGCCTTTATGGCTAACATTCAGGTGGACTCTAAACCTTGCGAACATTGCATGACCTCTGCTAATAAATTGAAAGAACTTTCTAATGAGAAAGTTATGTATTACGATAAATACATGTTAGCAGAGGAGAACACAAAAATATATAAACAAAGGTGGGAGGTCGTTAAGGATGAACTGAAAAGCGAACATGCTTCGACTATGAGCACCAAAATTAAAATTAAACAACAAAACTAAAGACTACATCTTTTGTGAAAAGAAGCTTGCAGAAGCTAATGCTGCAATTTCTGAATTGAACATTGAAATTCTAGATCTTAAAAGACAACTTGAGAATTTTAAAAACTCAGCTTCCTTTGCAAGTTTTCTTTGAAAAGATGAAACTCTAAAAGAGGTGTTCAAAGAATCAAAATGCAATTCAGTTCCAACCCCGATTATGCATGGTTTAGAATCGACAGACACTGAAACCAAACCATTAATTGTGTTTGATTATTCAACGTTTACTAAGAATTTGGTGGGAAATTCTGACAAACACAAAGGTACTTATAAAAAGAAGCCTGGTAAACATGTGTCTAAGGCTAATGTTGATGTTCCCAAAATCAATGAGTCAAGTGATTCTGTAGGTGACAAACCAACTGGTTCTGTCAAATTAACACCATTGGAGCAAGCCATTAAGATAAAAGAAACTGAGAAGAAAATGAAAACTTTTGAAAAAGAAAATTTTGCTAAAGGATCAGATCTCTTTTATGAAAAAGATTTAGTAACAACTAGCAACACAACCACACTGGATGTTAATGCAATTCCGGTGGCTCCTCCAAAGTCTGTCAAGTTTAGTGGTATTGGTTTTGGATCAGTTTCTGAAAAATTTGAGGTCAATCAAAAGAAACCTCTGGTAAGTCAGAAAAATGATAAGAAATTGAAAGGTAAAATGGAAACTGGCGAGTCATCTCAGAAAATCAGAATGTATTGTCTCAAAGGTAGTTACCATATTTTTTCTGATGAGACTTTTCCATTATGCTGTGTTGATCCAAACCGAGTTGCTAAGGTGTTTTATGTTGATTCTGAGGAGAATGGTGTGTCTGATCATGGTAGTGGGGAAAGTGGATCATTTCTAAAACTTAGAACGAGTCCAAATGATCATGATACTCAAAAGTCAAACACTCCAAACGATCAGAAATCTGTTAAAACAAATGATTTTGATTACAAATCCTATGGTTTTTGTGATGATTATGATTTCTATGATGATTTTGGTAAATTTGAACAAAACAAAGCACAAAGGATAAAACCAAAAGGGTATGCTGATCAATGTGGAGTTGATTACTATGGTTTTTATAACCAATTTGGGTATGTTACTCCTAGGCTTAAATCTCTTCCAAAGCATAAACCTTGAAGATTTAATGCTAAAGCACCAAGGAGAGTTGTTAACCAAAAGTCTGATGATAACACCTCGACTGATTTAGGAAATAGTCTTCCTAGGGTCTTTGTTGATTGTAGGCGGTGTTATCATTGTTATCAACAAGGTCATCTCAGAATTAGATGTCCTATTTTGGCAAAGAAACGAGCTTCCGCTGTTAGTAAAGACCAATCTAATTCCGTTTTTAGCCAAAGGAGATAGATGAAAAGGTGGTAACAAAACAGTTTTTTAAACGCGAAAATTTTTCAAACATCAAAAATCTTTTGGAAGTTCATCCTCGGGAGACTCTACTACTGATTCATCTATCCCATCATTAAGGCAAAAGTGGCTGCCTAAACTATCCTCAAAAAGCGATTCAATAAGACAAGTTATCAATTGCTAAAGGGTCGTAAGCCGAATTTTCATTTCTTGGAGCCATTTGGGTGTTTATGAATGGTTCTCAAGGAAGGTGGGAAGTTTGAAGCCAAAGCTGTTGACGGAATCTTTGTTGGGTATCAGTATCCAATGAAGCGGGTTTATTTTC
>JBCNJP010000017.1:23965058-23989556 GCA_039602395.1 Deinandra increscens subsp. villosa
GTGATTAACCAAAGGACGTGGACGTATTCGGCCTAGTTAAGTATTAGTTACTAAGTTAACACTTATAACGTAACTAACGGAGTTTGTCTAACGGAAGTTAACCTTGGAATTCTCGGATGTCACATCATCCCCTTGTAATTGGAATTTTCGTCCCGAAAATTATTCTTGCGTCGTAGCGTTCGCAGCATCAGCTGTCGTCGTTGCAGTACTTACTGGGGAAAGAAAGCAAAAGTTTTAGGGTCGTCACAGTTCGGGTCAACGGTCAACGTAAAAGTCAACAGAAGATCGGTTCGAGCGAGTCAAGCTTCATATTAATAAAATCAACTTTGATATTATTAATAATTTATTTTAGTTGTTTATTTGTAATAAGCTCATTTTATTTGTGTTTTGCTAGTTAGTGGGCTAGTGAGCACATGGGCTCTCACTATATATAGAGTGTGATGCCCTCATTTGTAAGAGTGATGATTCTTAGAGTGAGTGAGCACCATTCTAGAGAGACAGAGAGTCTCACATTGGGTTTGAGCTCAAGCCAATGTGACCGTGGATTTTCTATGACGAGTTTGTAATCATTCGGTTCGTTGTAATCATTCAGTAATAAAAAATGAATCGTTTGATTTATCATTTCTGTTATAGATGTTCTTAGATTCTCATCATCATCGTCCTCTTCGGGTTTTCTCATCCGACCCTCGTTCTTGCTCAAGATCGGGATTCTCGTAGTGAAAATCGGTCCTGACAAATGGTATCAGAGCGGGTACCGATCAGATTCACTCACCGTGAATCTAGTCACTCGAATCTGATTTTGAGCTTGAATGAGTGAAGATGATGAAAACCCACTTTTGAGACTTTTTCTATTTTTTCTTCGTTTTGGATGATCCTGGATGGATTTTCTGATGATATGGATGTTTGATTCGTGTTATGGAGTTCATCTAGATGTTATTTCATCTTCTACTTGTTCAAATCAGTGAGAAAATTTGAAGATCCGAGCTGAAAAACGTAACTGTTAGAGTTTTCTCGTTTTTGGGGTTTTTTTGAAGATTTTTGAGCTTTGATTCTCAGTTTTTGGTGTTCTAATGGTCGGATTTGGATGAAACAAAGTATGAATCTTGGTGGAAAACGTATTCCGGATCCATTGGAAGCATCCGTTTCGTCTGAATCCCAACCTTTTGGGCAGATCTGGAAAAACACACACTAGTGTGTGTTTTACGGTGTTCTTCGTGTTCTTAAAGATTTCCAGAATTTGGGGCTGATTCGAATGGTTCTTGCTGCTGTTTGGGATGTGTAAGTGGTCATAGCATGTTCTACAACATATTTGTGTCATTAATCACTCGTTTCCATTCATTTTCGGGACTGTTTCAAGAATCGAAGGGTATGTGTTCTTCACTTGTGTTCATCATTTTCCAGATTTTTCTAAGTGTTCTTGAAGATTTGAAGATGCTCTTAGCGAACTTGTATCAGTTCTTAGCGGACTTAACTGTTCTTAGCGGACTTCATGGTCTGCTTAGCAAACTTGACAAGTTTTGGCGAACTTGTTTTATGCTTTAGCGGACTTGAGTCTCTAGCGGACTTCTCAGTGTGTTTAGCGAACTTCTGGTGGTTAGCGGACTTGAAAAAGTTAGGGGACTTGTTTTCTGGGTCTTCGTTCGAGACAATTTTAGAGGATTTCGTTCGTCCTGGTTTGTAGAGCATCGAATGACGAGTTCGTGGGTACAAAAATCATCGAAAACAGTTGGATATTATGGGAATTATGAGCGTTTCACGTTTTTCCGGTGGTATCTCATTTCTCTGGTGATTATTTCGACCGAACTAGGGTTTACGGGGGCTGGTCGGAACTTTCATGAAGAAAACGTGACGTGGCATGCTTTCATTCGCTGCTGGAGAATGTTCTCTCTCCTTGCCGGTAAGAGATAGTCAACTCCTTTATTGTTGTCGCCATTTTATTGGTTGAGAGACAATATGCGTGGGCCCAGGCTGGGAAATGAAGCCGTTGATTGCTCCTGCTGTTGTCACGCGCTTATTGGTGCAGTGGAAGCACGTGGACCCCACCAGTTTAGAGATCCGTTAAAATCTGCATGCGCTGCCAGCTTCTGATTGGCTGGTGGCCCCCTCACGCGGATCCAGCTCCTTTGACCATCAGATCTCTTCTCATCTCAGCCGTTGGATTCAAGATTGTGTGTCCTCTGTTGAGATTTGATTGGTCTAGCCGCCTTTCACCTGGATCGCAATCTGGTCCATTGATCAGGTTTAATCCTAGCCGCTGGATTGTCATGCATGCTCAAACTTGATTGGTCCATTTTAATACACAAGGATTGTGTTTCTTATGAAGAGATTTTTTCAAATAATTAATTTTTCAGCATTTTCGTTAAATGCGGGCATTTTCTTATCGGTTTTTAACAAGACTTATGAGATGACGCCTAACGGAATTGCGAAAATTTTTATTGGTCGCGGATTTATTATATTTATTTATTGGGGTTCATGTTTATTGACGTCACGCGCACGTTTGCTATCGACAACTGACGGGATAACTTCTATAGCCGGTTAATTATGCAGCTTTCTCGTTATGTCTTACGGTTTTATGTTTAGCTGATGCAGCGCTGACATCAACTAACCGGATTAACTGGAATCTCAGTTAATTATTGGAATTTTTCCAATTAAATCTCTCGAGAAGCCGTTTCTTTACGAAAATTGATGGAATTTTTCTGATCGGGCTGTTTTCGCCAGTTTAACTCAGAAATCTTCACGGAATATTTTTCCGAGCTCGTTTTTCTTCGCCCAAAATTACGAAGACTCCGATTATGATTATTTTCGCTCGAGATCTCAAATTTTTCACAGATTTGACACTTATTCTTATTTTTGCATCCAACCTCAGTCACGCGGATCATTCACAACTGTCATTATCTGACTTCCGGTTTTTCGCAAGATTGTCTGATTTCAAGATTTTTTATCCGGTTTCTCTAGGCAACCGATTGTGACGGTTCGACTCTCCGCATCTAATTTTACGCTTCCGACTGGATGTTTTTGGAGAGATTTAGAGAAATAGGAGGAATTATTATGGAACTGGATTATCGGGTTGAGTATCCGGAGTTAGAGCATGTTCAGTGATTTATTGGTTTATCTGATTTGGTTTGTTGGAGTTTTGACTCCGATATTCAGCATTTTCTCAGTATTGTACCCGACCGCGTGAACCGAGTGAACTGCAGCACTTGGATCTCAATTGGAGAAACAAGAAAAGAAGAAGCTTATTCAGAAGGGGGAAGCTACAACAAATTATCTTCGGTTTATCAGTTTTTCATTGAAGATGTACGGCAGAGTAATTCTTCAGCAATTAAACAGATTTGAAAGCATCAGTCAAGGGGGAATATGCTGGAAGTAAAATCTATGTGACTGATGCCATCAATTTTGTTTACCGAAGCATTCGACTGAAGAATCCACGTGAATTGATTCGGAGACGTGGGTTGTGATGATCGAGGCTTGCGAGATTAGACCGAAGACTATTTTCTGGAAAAGTCAACCGTTCGGGTCAACGGTCAACGTAAAAGTCAACAGAAGATCGGTTCGAGAGAGTCAAGCTTCATATTAATAAAATCAACTTTGATTTTATTAATAATTTATTTTATTCATGTCATTATTTGTATATTTTGCTCATTTTATTTGTGTTTTGCTTGTTAGTGGGCTAGTGAGCACATGGGCTCTCACTATATATAGAGTGTGATGCCCTCATTTGTAAGAGTGGTGATTCTTAGAGTGAGTGAGCACCATTCTAGAGAGAGAGTCTCACATTGGGTTTGAGCTCAACCCAATGTGACCGTGGATTTCCTATGACGAGTTTGTAATCATTCGGTTCGTTGTAATCATTCAGTAATAATCAATGAATCGTTTGATTTATCATTTCTGTTATAGATGTTCTTAGATTCTCATCATCATCGTCCTCTTCGGGTTTTCTCATCCGACCCTCGTTCTTGCTCAAGATCGAGATTCTCGTAGTGAAAATCGGTCCTAACAAATGGGGGAATATGTTGGAACAAAAATCTATGTGACTGATGCCATCAAATCTGTTTACCGAAGAATTCGACTGAAGAATCCATATGAATTGATTCAGAGACGCGGGTTGTGATGCTCGAGGCTTGCGAGTTTGGACTGAAGACCGTTTTCTGGAAAATTCAACCGTTTGGGTCAACGGTCAACGTAAAAGTCAACAGAAGATCGGTTCGAGCGAGTCAATATTCGTATTAATTAAATCAACTTTGATTTAATTAATATTTATTTTATTCATGTTTATTTGTAATTTTGCTCATTTTATTTGTGTTTTTCTAGTTAGTGGGCTAGTGAGCACATGGGCTCTCACTATATATAGAGTGTGATGCCCTCATTTATAAGAGTGGTGATTCTTAGAGTGAGTGAGCACCATTCTAGAGAGAGAGTCTCACATTGGGATTGAGCTCAACCCAATGTGACCGTGGATTTCCTATGACGAGTTTGTAATCATTCGGTTCGTTGTAATCATTTAGTAATAATCAATGAATCGTTTGATTTATCATTTGTGTTATAGATGTTATTAGATTCTCACCATCCCAGTCTTCTCATCCGATCTTCGTTCTCGCTCAAAGTCATGATTCTTGATGTGATTATCGGTCCTGACAAGTGCGGTGTTAAAATACTCCAACACTGATGCTCCGGTCAATACGTTCCAAGTTAGACTTAATTTTGGGCGGCATGAACTATCAATTTTTATTTACCGGATAGGGATATTAAAATCAATTTTAATATTTTAGTGATCGTTAGACACAAACGATAAACCTTATCATCACTCGGGACAATCATTTTAAATCACCTATTTAAAATATCTAAGTGTCGCGAATGGTCAATTGTGTGTTAAACGACATAATGGCATGGTCTTGCTAGAGCCATTTAGCAAGACCAATGGGACATGAAAAATATAAAGGTGAACAACCACAAGGAAGGCAACTCGGTGCGTTCGTGGATTCGGTTCAACTCCCACTAGCCTTCTGACTCCTTTTTGGCGAGTGTCAGATCTCCGGTCTTGGTTTTTACAAAATTATTAATTTACTAACAACTTAGTAAACCTAGCTCTATTACAACTTTGAAACCCGAAAACAACGGGTCCACCAAAACCAAACAAAGATGCAATTGGGCCAACAATTGGGCCAATCAGAGAAAACAAAAACGCGCCAAACAAACAATTTAAATTAAATTAAATTAAAGGGGTCCGCCGTAACTCACAATTAATTAAACAAAATTAATCAACTAATTCCGTTCGCAATTTGGAAATGAATCGAAATTGCGAACCACAGGTTACAAAAAGACCGATTCAGATTTACGCACGGTGATCGTGGCTCTGATACCACTGTTGGGATTTACAGTGGCTATCCAGGTTGCCCGTTTTAATATTTATCGAATAAATTAACGGGTCAATTAATCAAATTAATTACGCATCGGAAAATTAAGTTTTACAACGCGAATAAAGTAAAAAACCGTAGACAGGATCTGATCACCGTGTATGCTTAAATACTGAAAATTATTTTAAATATCTAAACAATTTAGATATACCTTGGCGGAGTCCGAACAACCGTTCAAGACATCGGGGTTCGACGAACTAGCGCTAAGGTTAACGGCAACGCCCGACTCGAATCGGCGAGTCAAGTCTTCAACCGACTTTGAAGACGGGCCCTCAGGCACCACGGGCGGACTCATCTCATGAACCGGCGGTGGTGGCGGTAACAAAACCATGCTATGAATCATAGCATTCCAATCGAACAGTTCCACCGTGCTTGACGACGAATCCGTCATAGAGACGTCTTCGTTCGTCGCACGTGGAGGCGGCGGAGAAAGTGGCGTGACGGCGGCGGCATACAAAGGCACCAGCCACTTAGGGTTTTCACCCGGTTCGATGGTGGCGGCACGAGACGGTTCAAATAACGGTCTCGGTGGCGCGGGTAAAGCTAGAACCACCTCGCGGTGGTCCTCGCTGAAGATGTCGGCGGCGACGGCAGCACGAGCCGCGGCAGCGGCGACGGCGACGGCGGATATCTCGGTGGTGACGGTGGCTCGGGCGGCGGCGGTGGTGGTCTCGAGCTTCAATGCGGCGACGATCAAACGTGGGTCACGTTTCACCATCGTATGCGTCGGAAAAAGCGACGGAGGGAGGTGGTGGTGGTGCGCCGGAAATGAGAGAGAGAGAGAGGGGAGGGGGATCGCGATGGCTCAAAGGAGGAGGGAGAGGGTCGCGATCAGGTCACTTTCTAATCCCTCCTCCCTCCCTTTTATAGTTTTTCTTTGACTTCCTTTCCAAGCAAGGCCCATCGCGATCACAAGCCCCTTAAGCCCAATGATTTAATTGGTCCGTTAGCCGTTAACAACTCAATAATCATTCTCCGACAATTCCGGTAAAAATTTTATGAAAATAATAGTTTCGTTACATTTAAATAAATAACAATTATTTATTTTATCCGTTTAACGATTAATTAACCGGTAATTAATCTTTTAGTTCGTTGACTCCGGTGTAACTCTTCCGGGTCGAAACCGGGTCGGTTACGTTTAAGTGTCGGGTCAGGACACCTAGTATCCAACAGTTATATGATAGATCTACGTTATTCAAGCATGATTAGCCATACATAAAATGTTGTGGATAGTTTGCATGCATAAAGATTGGACTTTTGTTGTTTAGAATTGTTTAAAGTAGGGTTTTAGGTTGAAAATAATATATGATAATGATTAGATTAGTGCTAAATTAGGTTTTGGATGATATTTGTAGCCTATGTGATTCCATGGAAAATAAATATATTTTGAGGCGTCGTAAAAATAAATAGTCTTATTTAAAATTGTTTGACGTTGTATGTGTAGCTCTAGAAATGACCTACCCCATAACCATGATCCCACGTTATCGCCATAATTAAAATCACCAATGAGTCGTCGAGTTGGTTTTGTCGTGAAATCAAATTACTTATTTACCTATATATTTAATCATTTTCTCTATCGCATCTAGTCACCAAGGTCGTCTCCGGGTCTAACTGTTTCGTGGTGTCATTCTTTCAAATGTGTCTCCATATCCAGTGAGTATTCATATCCCCTCTTTATTTCAAACATTTTAGGCTGCAACGTGTACCGTATTTAAATCTTATATTCAGTATACTTTAGTCAAAAAACTACATGTGAACTCTATGTATTATGTGTGTTCTTGTATGTTAAATTTATGTGGATTATTGTTGTGAACGATGTGAAAGACTGAACAATGTAAACACTTGAACGACCTAGTGTGACATTAACTGTAAAAGGCCGGGGTTAAGATAATAGATCTATTGGCCTGACAAGCCCACTTAGCCTGCCTTGGCTTGGGCACCGAGTGATTGGAATCCTTACTGTAAGGTGATATGCATCAAATTATACATATTTTTGTATTAAATATCTCCCACAATGAGGTTTACTTCTTGTTAACTAACAAACAAAACAAAGCTATTATTATTTCTTTTTAGTTTTTCAGGTTAAACAAAGCAAAAAACACAAAAGGAACAAATCATGAACAAAAAGAGATAAAAACACAAGAGTTCTAAGATTGCTGCTTAGGCACATCCCGTGTTCAAGTAGACATGCGTCGTGTCCATCCTCAAGAAACGGCTTTGGCTCACTTCTGCACAACATGGCCCTGTGCTACTGAGCTCTGTACAGCACAGCCCCGTGCCCTGACCAACACATCCATGTGCCCGCCAAAAGAAGATTCTCTGGATGATCTCCTGCATGGAACAGCCCGTGTCTATGACAGGCACGCCCCGTGCCATTCTCCCAGACTACATATAAAAGGAGCCCTCCTCCCTCATTTCAACTTGCTCAATTCTTTTCTCTCTTCTTGTAGTTTTGTTGAGCCATTTGGCGTTTTTACGTTTTGTAATCATGTTTGTGAGAACTTTAACTTAATTAAGATTTTGTAAGTATTTGTCTATGAATCCTTCTTTTTTTTCTTAAAGAAATCTTTAATGCTTGGCTAAATTATTATACTTACTTGGAAAGTAACAAACCTTTGGTGGGTTGGTTAATGACTTTATAAACTCGCTTAAAGTGTGTTTAATGACTTTATGAAAACCCTTCTATTGAAAGTTTAAGATTGATCTTTTCAACCAGTCGTGCTCTACGTATCACAGACCATTTAAGGAGTCGAAATCTCATCAACCGGACTTGTGACACCCGGTTGGGGGACGATACAAGATCCTTCGGGTGACTCGCGCCCCATGCTACATGATACGTTCGGGGTCCTTATTGTCTATGTAAGCAAACCCAGCTGACCACGCATGTGTGGGCTGAAAGTATTTGGTTAGGAATGAGGGTTGGTAATATTTTGTCACTTCACGGAAGTCGCGATGGTACGTGTTTGTGAACTTGGCTCTGGTCACGATGGACGTGCATGCGCGAGAGCGGTGCATGGAAGAAACAGACCTTAGTCCCTTAAAAAGATGTTTTTCATAATAATATGTGGCACGCAGGGTTGTTCCCCACCTGGTTCATGACGACGTTTCGAGTATGGTGTGTTGACCCGAGAGGGGGCCCCATAAGTAAATGGTATTATACCACTATATTTAGCAGCACAATACCTCAGGGTTCGTACTCCTCACAGGTGATCGCCCGGGAGAGTAGTGATACTAGATTCGAGGCTGAGAGGCGGTCTAGTTTCCTGCCAGTGAACAATCTTAAGAACGGATTATAAATACTCATTCAACCTTCTTCAACCATCGGTACGTTCTCCCAAGTAATATTAACTTCGATTTACATTTCTTAAAAACACCATCTTATTAGTACTTTACTTTCTTTTATTATTCTTTCTTAGATTAATTTAACTAAAATATAGATTTGGCTAGATGTTGACAGCGGGCTGAGTACCCAGAGACCTCACTTTCTGTTGTATACTTGAACGTCCTGATTCAACATACCTCTACTATACTGCTTCACGATGGGTGCACTTGTCTGTGTAATGTGGTGAAATAGTAGTCGTCAAGTAAATCGTGTTTATAAATTTAAAATCTTAGACCTGCTAAAAAGGTATGAAAAAATATTGTCATATTTTTATATACACCTCAACACACACCAAGCTTTTTGGCGCCGTTTCCGGTGACACAAACGAGGATTTTGATAAAAGTCCAAGTTAGCAGCCTAGCCATTAGTTTTGTTTTAGATAGAATTTTCTTTATTTTGTTTTGCTTTTCTATTTTATCCTACTCATCTATCTTTCTTTGAGAAGTATTTCAAGGATGGATAATAATCCGAAGGAATATTTCGGTTACAATGATGGATGACCTCAGTCTGTATGGTGCAGAATCTGTGGTGGTTCCCCATTATTCTCGGGACTGCTACATTTTAGTGAGAATGCATACGTTCTTTCGAGTGGATGAACCAGATGGAAGTCCAGGCCACCAGTGTAGTTCTTTTTCACAATCTTTGCATAATAATACTTCTTGTCATAATCTTAATCAATCCGAGCAAAATCACGACAATTGGCAAGAAGATATTAGACCATAAGATTTTGAAAATGAACTAACTTCAACATCTTTCCCACTCTACTTCTTGTTCCCATTAATTTTTCTTTGTCTGCATGCAATGTAATAAGCAAAACCCGTAAAACACAAGCTTTGCTCATACACCACATACAGAAAATCCCCCTTATATCAGGCCTAAAATGGACCTCGAAGAAACCACGGAAAGAACGTTAGAACATATAAAGGTTCTAGAGGCCTATTTTAGTAAAATAAAAGAGAAAGAAAAAGAAGAAGTCATAATCAAAGAAGTTGTCTCAGATCCTACCATCCCAGAAGCTCATCTCATTTAATCAATTCCTGAAGAAAAGGAGTTAGACGCAACCCCTTCCATTCACATCCCGAATAACCAAGATACCGAGCTAGTAAAAAAGACAAAAGAAATTCATAAGCCAGACGAGACATTAGTCTCCTCATCAACAAACGGTAAGAGTAAACCTCTTCCAGATCAGGTACGCATTTCTCCACCCTCTCTTGAAAATCTTTCTAGTATACCCACTAATGCAAGATTTTTCAAAGAAATGTTCACTTCAACAAAACTTGAAGAGTTAAAGCGTGTTATATTTACAAAAGAACAATCGTTACACTCTAGAACACATTCTGATAAAAATTATATTCCATGGTTTATCAAACAGAAGATACAAACTGCAGTAGTTGATGATAGTTTGCTAGTAAATATGATGCCTACCCCAATGCTTAATAAACTAGAGATAGGCGAAATGACCCCTTTTTGTCTGCCGTTCATTTTCTCTGATCGATCTATCCAACTGTCGAAAGGAATCATCAAAGATGTCCTAATCCGTGTTAACAACATTAACATCCCCTCTGATTTCTCCATCCTTAATGACACCCCTTTAATCTTTAGAAGACCCTTCTTAGAAACCTGGAGATCCGTGATCAGCCCGGACAATGATGAAATGACGCTCCAACTCGGGGACAATAAGCTTTCTTTGAATATCGAAAGATTCCTCCAGTATCATGCATCTGATGACCCTCCTTGGTTGCAAGAAGTAGAAGGGAGAAGAAGTCACCCAAGAAGTCCTGTAAGAGAAGAAAAGCCCATCTCCTGACCACGATCACTCAACGCCTGAGTCAGTCCAAGCCATTTAAGCCAACCCAGAAGAGGAAGACTCTAACAGAACGCCAACAGCTACAGATCAACCCGCTTTGGAACTAAAGGAACTCCTAGAACATCCGTAGTACGCCTTTTTGGACGATGATTGCAAATCGCCTGTGATCATTTTTGCGCACTTAAGCTCACAAGAGAAGGAAGCATTGCTTACCGTCTTGTGTAAGCACAGGAAGCTCTCTGATATCAAAGGACTTAACCCATCTCTTTGCACTCATAAAATCCTTATGGAAGACGTATATAAGCCCGTTGTTCAGCCGCAATGAAGGGTAAACCCCAACGTTCAAGATGTGGTGAAAAAGGAATTTGTCAAACTTCTGGACGCTGGACTTATATACCCCATATCTAACAGCCCTTAGGTTAGCCCTATTTAGGTGGTACCTAATAAAGGAGGAATGACTGTCATCACCAATGAAAAAGATGAAATCATCCCTACCTACACAGTTAGTAGCTGGAGAGTCTGCATAGACTATGGAAGGCTAAATGACGCCATCCGAAAGGATCACTTTCCTTTGCCATTCATAGACTAAATGCTTGAACGTTTATCTGGATATATGTATTATTTTTTCTTTATGGTTTCTCCAGGTATTTCCGAATCCCTATAGACCCAGACGACCAAGAGAAAACAACATTCACATGTCCATATGGCACCTTTGCCTACATACGTATGCCTTTCGGCTTATGTAATGCTCCTGCTACCTTTCAGCGCTGCATGGTTGCCATTTTCCACGATATGATCGAGAAATGCAAGGAAGTCTTTGTCACACCCCATCAAGACACGATTGTAGAAGAACGAGGGGTGACAATCATGGATCATAGCTATGATTATATCGGATGACAACTATATGATTTTATTTAAAAACCATTCATAAAATAACTTGTCATAGAATTAAGGCTACAACCCAAAGGAACTAAATATGAGTTCGCATCGAAACAAAATTTTTAAAACATTTATTATATAAAGAAATGCATGTGAAATCCCCCAAAAGACTTGTTCCTAGCGTGCAACTCCTTTATTAATGGCTAACCACTTCATATGTCATTCACATGAGATTAACATGCTTGAAAAGTCAACATAAAGTTGGTGAATTCACAGGTTTTGATAACTTGATTAACAAAATTTAGCTTTAAAACGATTCTCTCTAATACATACACAAGTACTCCAGAGATCTACAATGTTATTGTATATTTCAACAATAAAACTAATTTTACTACCATGAGTCCTTATAACGCTACTTGAACTTGTCTCCAGATTATTGCCCCACTGATGTTATATAGCACACATCAACCAGAAATGACTAATTATGTACTCGCTTGACCTCCCGTCAAAGTTAGAGCGACTAACCACGAGTAGGGTCGTCACACCCAATGGATCCATCCTAAATTATCATGCTTTATTCCTTAAATTACCGTTATAAGCTGTAGGGGACTACAATTGCTATACCAGATATCAACTTATGTAATAAGATATACCACTTGCAATATGATAATCAAGATTTTATATATGGTAATCTTCCCGAAGAAATATATTAAAAGGGGGCCATGAACTCATCTGTGCTAGCTAATTTCTTGATAATACTTGAACTGGTCCGAAGTGAAATATTGTCTTACGCACATCCTTTAACACATATACATGATTCTAAGACATATTTTCTATCACAAACATATATCACAAGGTTCATCCAACTGGTATATATATATATATATATATATATATATATATATATATATATATCATGGCTGCAAAAGTCGTTAGGCGCTCCCAAGTCGGTCGACTGGGATTTGTGAGTACTCGCTCTAGTGGGAAGAGTACTCAGGGAATATGGGAGAGTACTGAGGGAATATGGGAGAGTACTCGGGGACTTGTAGGCATAGGCAGGAATTACTCGGGGAGTACTCGTCGAGTACTTGGTCTCCTCGGACGAGTTTTACAACCATGATATATATATAATCTCTAGCATTTGCTTGAAAATAAGCCCGTTAGCCAAAACGTTCCAACTTACAGTTAATACGAATTAAACTAACTGTCACTAAATAACTTATTTTACTAGTTTGTGCTTTAAGGTTTATAAATCCTAAATATTTAGTAGAATAGTCATTTTAATAGATAACGATTTAAATTTAACCCATTATTTATTTGTCAGGACGTTTACATCACTACATCTTTTTTTTTATACCTTATTTGAACCAAAGAAATATGGCCAATAATTATAAGATATTTAGTTTAGTCAATTTTGAATTACTGTAAACCAAGAATTTAGTGATGCAACATATAAATAAAATAAAAATAAAGAAGCATGTTGCTTTCATATTTTTATCGAGCTTAACAGTGCACTTTTTATCCACTCTTTTTTTTTCTCATTTACTTTTAACTCAAGTCATAGGCATGAGAATTCCCTTTATAATAATGTCCGGTTAATAAAAGGATGTTCCAGTTTGTTTTAGATTTGATAAACACAAGAATAATTATAACTAAATTTTTTGAAATAGTATAACTTCTATACCTTGTATTAGCTCCAAAAACTACGTGAGAATAATTGATGAACAATTAGTCCTTCATGGTTGGGCTTGAAATGGCTAGATGGGGGTGCGGTCTGTTGTAGAAAAGGATGAAAAAGAAGGGGTTTTGGTTTCGTTGGAAAAGAAAAAGAAAAGTGAATTTTGTATGGGGTTCGGTTCTCACGGATGAAATGCAAGGAGGAAATGTGAATTTACTTCAACAGTAGGTTAATATATATATAGAAAGGAAGTGATATTGTTTGCCTGCAAGTTGTTCAAGAAATCTTCGATATTATCCATATGTAATCATTTTGAAGACTTAATAATAATACTAATAATATTACACACAACTAACAATAGTAATGAATTTGATACATTCGGTGGAAGATGAAACTGGAAGTAATGGATTAAGAAAACAAGTCGGCCAAAATACGAGGGGTCGGTTCGTTTGAGTTGGGCTATTGGGTGTCGGGTGTCAAGCCTTGATCGTAACGTCTCAAGTTTGGTTACAAATAGGTCTAAAACAAGGTTTTTAGGAGGAAAAATACTAGAGTAAACGCGGTATAAATAATACCCGCTTGGGACATGATAATTAATAAATTTTAGTGCAAGCAAGTCGGATATTAAAATTGTCATCCAAGATCATGAAAAATATTCTCAGATATATACCAACTACTATAATTATAAACACTACATTTATATATAATTTCCTTGCCCCGGGTTATTCATATTTTTGTCATGGAATCCTTACTTCGTAACCTCGTACGAAGCTAGAATTATTCTCTCCAGATATTTTCTGAATAGATATTTAATTAAATAAGTTGTAGTTAAATAAATTTGTAAACACACTTAAATTATTTGAATAAAATTAGATAATAACCTGAAACTTGAGATTGTCACATTCTCCCCCAGTTACTGAAATTTCGTCCTGAAATTTGACATCACTGATTCGTGCACAAAGATGGGTATTTCTTTTTCATGTGATCTAGGCTTTCCCATGTAAACTCGGGTCCTCGCCTGGAGTTCCATCGGACCTTGACTAGCTTGACACGACTACGCCTCGTATTGTGGATCTTCTAGTCAGTAATTTCTACTGTTTCTTCCAGAAAATTCAACTTATCGTTAACATGAATTTCTTCAATCGGTTCAGTAAGTGTTTCATCATATAAACACTTCTTTAAGTTTGACACATGAAATGTGGGGTGCACATTGTTGAGCTCTTGCGGTAACTTAAGTTTGTAAGCTACTGGACCCACCCTTTCCAAGATTTCAAAAGGACCGATATATCTCGGGTTTAACTTTCCACGTTTTCCAAATCTGGGTACACCCTTCAATAGTGACACCTTTAACAATACCTTGTCTCCGACTTCAAATTCCAACGGTTTTCTTCGAATGTTGGCATATTTCTTTTATCTATCTCGCACGGCCACTAGACGATCTTTGATTTTGAAAATCTTATCGGTGGTTTCTTGAATAATCTCTGGCCCAGTAAGTCGCTTTTCCCCGACTTCAGCCCAGCACAACAGTGATTTACACTTTCATCCATATAAGGATTTGTATGGTGCACACTCGATGCTTGAGTGGTAACTGTTATTGTAAGAAAATTCTACCAAAGATAGATGAGTATCCCAATTGCCACAAAAATCTATAACACATGCCCTTAACATATCCTCAAGGGTTTGAATTGTTCGTTCACTTTGGCCATCCGTCTGTGGATTATAGGTCGTACTCATGTCTAATCTAGCACCCAATGCTTCTTATAAGGTTTGCCAAGACCTCGAAGTAAAACGACTTCTTTGATGTATAATCTGGCTAACCTTTCCATCTTATCTGTTTCTTTTATTGCTAGAAAGTGTGCTGACTTTGTGAGTCTGTCAACAATTACCCAAATGGTATCGTGTTTTTCTTTGGTTGGAGGTAACTTGGTAATAAAATCTATAGAAATTTGTTCCCATTTCCACTCTGGAAGTTCTGGTTGTTGCAACATTACTGATGGTTTTTGGTATTCGGCTTTTACTTTGGAACATCTTAAACATTTACTAACGTATTCCGAGATTTCTATTTTTATATTCGGCCACCAATATACTTTCTTCAAATCATGGTACATTTTATCAGAGCCTGGATGTACCATATATATATTGACTTATGAGCTTCATCCATAACTTGTTTCCGCAAATTTCCAAAACGTGGAACCCAGAATCTATTCATGAAATAGCGGGTCTGGTCTTGATGAATCTCCAACTGTTTATCCATTCCTCGTAAGGTTTCATTTTTGACATTTGTTTCCGTAAGCGCCTCAAGTTTTTTTATCACGAACTTGGGATGGTAGATTTGAGTGGATGGTCATGCCCAAAGCCCTCACTCTTATTGGCTTAACTCGCTCTTTGCGACTCAGGGCGTTGGCCACCAAGTTTGCCTTTCCTGGGTGATATTTGATTTCACAATCGTAATCGTTTAATGACTCTACCCAACGCCTCTGTCTCATATTACTTTCGTTCTGATTAAATATGTGTTGTAGGGTCTTGTGATTTGTAAAGATCGTACACTTTGTCCCATAAAGATAGTGCCTCCAAATCTTTAATGCAAATACCACAGCTCCTATCTCAAGATCATGAGTAGTGTAATTCTTCTCATTCACCTTTAGTTTTCGTGACGCATACGCAATGACCTTTTCCCGCTACATCAACAAGCATACTAAACCTTGGTGCGACGCGTCGTAATAGACGACAAAGTCTTAAGTTCCGTCAGACAAAGATAAAATTGGCGCACTGCACAACATACGCTTTAATAATTGAAAAGACGACTCTTGCTTCTCGCCCCAGTCAAACTTTTTATCTTTTTGAGTTAGAGTCATTAATGGTTTGGCTATCTTGGAGAAATATTCGATGAATCGACGGTAATACCCTACTAAACCCAAAAATTGTCTGATCTCTCTTGGAGTTCTGGATGCTTCCTAGTTCTTAGTCGCCTCCGCCTTCGCGGGGTCTACATGAATCCCTTCATGATTCACGACATGACCAAGAAATTGTACTTCTCGAATCCAAAATTCACACTTGGAAAATTTGGCATACAATTGCTCCTTCTTGATCTGTTCCAAAATAAGTTTGAGGTGTTGCGCGTGCTCTTCTTTAGATTTTGAGTAGATTAAAATATCATTGATGAAAACTATCACAAATTTATCTAGGTAGGGCTTGCACACCCTGTTCAATAAATCCATGAAGACCGCATGCGCATTTGTTAGCCCAAAAGGCATTACCAGAAACTCGTAGTGTCCATAGCGACTTCTGAATGCCGTCTTCGAGACATCTTCGTCTCGAACTTTTAGTTGATGGTAACCCGGTCGAAGATCGATTTTTGAATAGCAGCTTGAACCTTGTAGCTGATCGAATAAATCATCGATCCTATGGAGTGGATAACGGTTCTTAATTGTCACCTTATTTAGCTCCCGATAGTCGATGCACATACGAAATTACTCATATTTCTTCTTCATAAACAACACCGGGGCTCCCCAGGGTGACGAGCTTGGTCTGATGAACCCCTTGTCCAAGAGTTCTTGAAGTTGGTTTGATAATTCTTGCATTTTGAACGGTGCTAGACGATAAGGAGATCGTGCGATATGAGCAGCTCCTAGTGTTAAGTCGATTTGAAACTCCACTTGCCTTGTGGGTGGAATTCCCGGAAAGTCTTCTGGAAACACCTCCGGGAAATCTCGTACAATCGGTATATCAGACAACTTTTCTTTCCTTCGATTTCTTCTCCGTTACGTGTGCCAAAATGGCATGGCAACCCTTCCGAAGAAACTTTCATGCCTTTAAACATGAAATGATGTTTAATGTAGTTCCACTCTTTTCACCTTGAATTGTGAGAGTCTCACTGTTTGGAAGTGGAATCTGCAGCTGCTTTTCATAACAAACAATCTCCGCCTAGTTGTTAGATAACCAGTCCATCCCGACCACAACGTCAAAACTCCCGAGCTCTACGGGTAATAAATCAAAGGTTAAAAGGACGATCATCTAAACTTATAGTGCACCCTCGTACTATTTCCTTAGTTTCAATAATTTTTCCATTAGCTAATTCTATCGAGTACTTTTCATTTAATTTAGAGGACTTAATATCAATGAATGGACAAAAATCAACTGATATAAAAACTCTTATCTGCACCAGTATCAAATAAGACTAAAACATAACGGTTGTTTAACAGAAACGTACTCGTCACGATATTTGGTTCCTGACGTGCATCTCTCGCACCCATCACAAATTCCCTTCCACGAGTTACTCTATTTTGTTTTGCCAATTTTGGGCAGTCTCTCTTAATATTTCCAGGAGCGTTACACTCAAAACATTTCAAAACCGGTTTCGCACATCCCTCGAAGCATTTCCCACCACAGTATTGGTACAGTTCTTGGCCCAATGGCCCGACTTCTTGCATCTGCGGCAGGTATCACGATCACATGGACCATTGCGATGGTAGTTGCACTTTGTACACAATGGCAAGTTGTCGGTGTATGGTTTCTTAACTGGTGGTCCGGTAGCCACGTAGGTCTTAACCGTTGCTTGATTTCCTTGGTTATATTTTTGAGAGCCTCCCTGACCTTTTCCCGGGTTTCCTTGGTTGTACCCTATGTTATCATTCCATTTCCTCTTGAAATCATTCCCTTTTACCACCGTCTTCTTGACGAGTAACCCTTTTCGTACGGGTTGATAAGTCAATTGGTGTGCGATTAGCACCGCACTGTTTATGGAGTCTGGACGAGAAGAGGTTACATTTCCCTGGATCTAAGTTGGAAGTCCCCATATGTATCTTTCAATCCTTTTGTATACAGGAGAGACCAACGAAGGACATAAAAATGCTAGATCATGAAAACGGTTGGTGTAACCCACAATATCTGCACCCTCCATGGAATGTTTCCAGAATTCTTCTTCCAACTTCTGAATTTCGGTTCTCGGACAGTAGACATCACGTACTAGCCTCGTGAACTCATCCCACGCCATCTGATTGGAAGCTTCCAGTCCCATTGATCTGGTCACCGAGTTCCACCATGATAAAGCTCCATCTTGGAAGGTACACGCTGCGTACTTCACCTTGTTCTCCTCAGCACAGTTGCTTATACTAAACATGGTTTCCAGCCTTTCTATCCAGCGTACCAAGCCAATGGCTCCCTCGGAGCCATTGAAATAATGGGGTTGGCAGCTAAGAAAGTTCTTGTATGAACAAGTTCGTTTTCCCTCTCCGCCTCATGTTCACGACATGTTAAATTTAATATATATATATATATATATATATATATATATATATATATATATATATTAAATTTAAGTACGTTTGACAATCAGGAATACTGGGAGTATTTCTATATACCTCCATTAGTTCCTGATCCTCCAGTACCGCTCACATCAGCAGCGATACGAGTAGCTTCATATTTTGCTATAGCGGTAGCTACTTGCTCCACTACCAGCTGTTTTAATTTGTTCATGGGTCATGATAGGGTTTTCTTCCTGATTGTTTTGTCTCGTTGCTCGTTTTGATGCCATGATTCTTCAATACACAAGGATAAGAAATAAGTTAATTTTATGATGCAAATCTTTTTATTTATTTATTTATTCATTTATTTTTACAAGAATTATAAGTATGCATGAGTCACACAATTAAGCAAATAACATTCATATATATATATATATATATATATATATATATATATATATATATATATATATAGAACGACTTATATAAATAAGTCGCTTTTCTAGTTTTGTTACACCCAGATCCACGATTCCAGATTAAAGCAAAATTATCTGGATCGTCCACGTTCACAAAAATAAGAGACATACTATCCGTGTTTCGACTATCACCTAGTCGGTTGGTTATACCCTAGTTTAATGATTTCAGATTAAAAACAAAATTACCTGGATCAACATATACTATTATCATAAAACATAAAGTTAGCATATCTGATTTTCTAGCCATCTAATGGCCAGAACAAATTTTGGGTTAATCTGGTGATTAACGCTATGGAGGGAACTCCGTCGAAGTAAAAGTCCCGATGACTCCAAGGTAGGATTCATGATGCGACGCCATCCTATGTGCCTCCCCCAAACGATGTGCTATCGTCAGTAACCTCAACCGAAGCTAGTTAATCTCTGTATTGTATTGTGTTTTAGTAGACAATGCCATCCTTTCAACCATTTGTAGTTTAGCACGTAGTTCTCCCAGCTCCCCGTTGTGTCGGTCTATCTCTATATGTGGAACATTGAGATAAATTGCGTCTTCACTTGCTGAGGCCCTCCTGGTAGGTCGAGTGGATGGATCTCCAAATTCAAAGTTTCGTGGGACGTTTCCCACGCTCCCTTCTCCAGACTCGGTGCAATAGCGATCTATGTTGGCTGCCCTAAGCTGAGAGCTTGGTGCCTATGACCCGTCCTCGATCCTCATTGGTCCGTAATTTATAGCCGCCACCGCTAACTCTATCTCATCCATCACAGGTACCTCGCATAATCCTTCTGGTTCAGTCTCTTCTTGGGGATCTTCCTCAGGTCCTTACTTGTTTCCACGTACAGGTGTCACCCCACGGATATTTCCCTGTACGGTTCCCCTTAGGGATCCCGCATTTGTTGCACTTCCCCGATCCATCTCCCGAGAGTTGGATGACCAGAGTTATAGTCTAGGACCTCTAATGCATCCTAGTTCTCTATAACCATTGGCTCTGATACCAATCTGTCACACCCCGTCAGGACACGATTGCGGAAGAACGAGGGGTGACAATCATGGATCATAGCTATGATTATATCGAATGACCACTATATGCTTTTATTTAAAAACCATTCATAAAAGAACTTTTCATAAAATTTATGTTACAACCCAAAGGAAATAAATATGAGTTCGCATCGAAACAAAAATTGTAAAACATTTATTATATAAAGAAATACATGTGAAATCCCCCAAAAGACTTGTTCCTAGCGTGCGACTCCTTTATTAATGGATGAGCACTTCATATGTCATTCACCTGAGATTAACATGCTTGAAAAGTCAACATAAAGTTGGTGAATTCACATGTTTTGATAACTTGATAAACAAAATTTAGTTTTAAAAGGATTCTTTCTAATACATACACAAGTACTCCAAAGATCTACCGCGTTATTGTATATTTCAACAATAACACTATTTTTACTACCATGAGCCCTTATAACGCTACTTAACCCTGTCTCCCGATTATTGCCCAACTGATGCTATATAGCACACATCAACCAGAAATGACTAATTATGTACTCGCTTGACCTCCTGTCAAAGTTAGAGCGACTAACCATGAGTAGGGCCGTCACACCCAATGGATCCATCCTAAATTATCACGTTTTATTCCTTAAATTACCGTTATAAGTTGCAGGGGACTACGATTGCTATACCAGATATCAACTCATGTAATAAAATATACCACTTGCAATATGATAATCAAGATTTTATATATGTTAATCTTCTCAAATAAATATATTAAAAAGGGGCCATGAACTCACCTATGCTAGCTAATTTCTTCATAATACTTGAACTAGTCCAAAGTGAAATATTGTCTTACGCACGTCCTATAACACATATACATGATTCTAAGACATATTTTCTATCACAAATATATATCACAAGGTTCATCCAACTGGTGTCATACTCCAAATTTATAATAAAAATTCGGTTTTTTTAGTATAGGGAGAGGATCATTTGAGAACCAATTGGGTTTGAGAACTAAAAAGAACCATTCTAAGCCACTAGTTTATATATATGGAAATCCCCCAATGAATTTGAGTGGTCCCCCCTGAAAATTAGTGGCCCAAATTGGTTCTCAAAACCAATTGGTTCTCATTTGAACCTAACCCTATATATATATATATATATATATATATATATATATATATATATATATATATAGGGTTAGGTTCAAATGAGAACTTTTTATTTTGAAAACTTTTGAGAACTAAATCTCAACCACAAATTTCAGGGGGGGACCACTACAATTCATGGGAGGGGGGATACATGTAATAAACATGTGGCTCAAATTAGTTCTTTTTAGTTCTCAAACCAAATTGGTTCTCAAATGATCCTATCCCTATATATATATATATATATATATATATATATATATATATATATATATATATATATATATATAGGGAGAGGATCATTTGAGAACCAATTTGATTTTAGAACTAAAAAGAACTAATTTGAGCCATAAGTTTATTTACATGTATCCCCTCTCCCATATATTGTAGTGGTCCCCCTGAAATGTGTGGTTGAGATTTAGTTCTCAAAAGTTCTCAAAACAAAAAGTTCTCATTTGAACCTAACCCTATATATATATATATATATATATATATATATATATATATATATATATAGGTAAAAGATCCGCGTAGACCCCTTATTTTTTGTAGACCCCGTAAACCCCTTATAAAACTCAATAAAACTCATTAAAACTCACTAAAAATAAAACTTAGTTTTGTTAATTTAGTTTTTTTTTATTTGCGATAAGCTTTTAAGAACAAAAAAAGACAATTAAAAAAAAAGAAAAACGAAAAACATTAAAAATTAAACATTTTAAGACAATGAGTTTTAAAAATCAATGAGTTTAAAACTCAATAAAACTCAGTGTTGCGTTTAAAACTCATTATTTTAAAACTCATTGTCTTAAAATGTTCGATTCTTAATCTTTTTTGTCTTTTTTTAATTTATTTATTTATTTTTTTGTTTCTTAAAAGCTTATCGTAATAAAAAAAAACCAAAAATTACAACACTGAGTTTTATTTTTATTGAGTTTTATAGGGGTCTACGGGGTCTACAAAATTTAAGGGGTCTACACGGAACCCTTCCCTATATATATATATATATATATATATATATATATATATATATATATAGGGAGAGGATCATTTGAGAACCAATTTGATTTGAGAACAAAAAAGATTAATTTGAGCCACATGTTTATTACATGTATCCCCCCCTCCCATGAATTGTAGTAGTCCCCCCCTGAAATTTGTGGTTGAGATTTAGTTCTCAAAAGTTCTCAAATTAAAAAGTTCTCATTTGAACCTAACCCTATATATATATATATATATATATATATATATATATATATATATAATCTCTAGCATTTGCTTGAAAATAAGTCCGTTAGCCAAAACGTTCCAACTTACGGTTAATACGAACTGAACTAACTGTCACTAAATAACTTATTTTACTAATTTGTGCTATAAGGTTTATAAGTAGGGCTGTTAATCGGGTCAACCCGATCGGGTTTCGGGTTATTAGGGTCGGGTTAGTCGGGTTTTTTACAAAAAAAAATTCACCCGCAACCCGACCCTATTAAGGTTCGGGTTAATAGGGTTCGGGTTAGTCGGGTTTCGGGTTATTAGGGTCGGGCTAGTCGGGTTAATTGGGTTTTCATAAAACTATATTTTATGTCAATTTTATATTTAAAGTTCTAAAACAAGCAAACCATTTAACATCAAAGAATCTAAACCACGTCAAATATTGAGTCTACAACACTTCCAAATATTTAATTGGATATCCTAATTAATTGTTTGCTCAAGGCTAATTTCAATTTTTTGATTAAAACCTAAAAGATGTAATTAAAATTATAGATGTTGTATTGCTGTTAAATAATTAACAACTTCAACAAAACAATTTCATTCCAAAACAATTTAATTTCGTACTCATGAGTCATGATACAGTATTTAAAAACAATAATTGAAAATTT
Source organism: Deinandra increscens subsp. villosa (assembly GCA_039602395.1). Taxonomy (NCBI): domain Eukaryota; kingdom Viridiplantae; phylum Streptophyta; class Magnoliopsida; order Asterales; family Asteraceae; genus Deinandra; species Deinandra increscens. The sequence continues at coordinate 23,987,954 of JBCNJP010000017.1, forward strand.
TCTTTAAACAAAACGACTAATGCAGCAACTTAAAATATATAACTGTACATTTTGGGATATTTATTATTCGGGTTATTCGGGTTAACCCGAGACCCGATATTTTTAAAAAAATCAACCCGCAACCCGACCCTAATTACACTTCGGGTTTGTCGGGTTAACCCGATTAACCCGATTGATACTTTTAGACCCTATTAGACCCGACCCTAATTGTCTTATTCGGGTTCGGGTTGGGTCGGGTTAATCGGGTTCGGGTATTTTCGACACCCCTATTTATAAGTCCTAAATATTTAGTAGAATAATCATTTTAATAGATAACGATTTAAAGTTAACCCATTATTTATTTGTCTAGACAGAAAAATGCCTACTAATTATACTGATGCTTAGTTAGGTCAATTTAGAATTTCTGTAAACCAAAAATTTAGTCATGCATACATATAAATAAAAATAAAAATAAAAAAACTGTTGCCTTCATATTTTTATCGAGCTTAATAATCATTTTAATAGATAACGATTTAAAGTTAACCCATTATTTATTTGTCTAGACAGAAAAATGCCTACTAATTATACTGATGCTTAGTTAGGTCAATTTAGAATTTCTGTAAACCAAAAATTTAGTCATGCATACATATAAATAAAAATAAAAATAAAAAAACTGTTGCCTTCATATTTTTATCGAGCTTAATAGTGCACTTTTTGTCCACTCCTTGTTTTCTCTTTTACTTTTAACTCAAGTCATAGGCGTGAAAATTTTGTTTATAATAACGTCGAGTTAATAAAATGATGTTCCAGTTTGTTTTAGATTGGATGAACACAAGATTAATTATAACTAAATATTTGAAATAATATAACTTATATACCTTGTATTCGTTTCAAAAACTATGTGAGAATAGTTGATGAACAATTAGTCCTTCATTGTTGGGCTTGAACTGGCTAGATGGGGTGTGGTCTATTGTAGAAAAGGATGAAAAAGAAGGGGTTTTGGTTTTGTAAAGGCTAGAATATGAGACTTGTAATATTTTGTAATATTAAAAAGTTAGGCTGGGTTTAGTGGGTTGAAACATATTAATTAGGAGTTAATGGGCTTAGGCTTAGGAAGCCTTGTAAGCTTATGTGTGTGTCTATATAAACACACATAAGCCTCCTCGTTTGGGGTTGGCCATTCCAGAGAGATTGGGGAGTCAGGGAGAGCAAGGGAATTCGATTTTTCTCTAGAAATCGTGTACAAGACGAATACAAGGATTCGTGTGCATCGTATTTTCTGAATTCAAGGTTTAAGTATTTTGTTTAATATTGTGTTTAATTTGTTTTCTCCATCTCTGTTCTTGAATCACTCGTCTACACGGATTCCGCACGTGTATACGAGATCGATATCGTGTTTGGTCGCTGATTCCGATCCTAGAATTGGCATCAGAGCCAAGAAAAAAGTGTTTCGAGGCTCACACGATATCTGGATTCAAGCATTTAGCGATCTTCAACAAATTTTTGCAGGTCTTCGTGGTTAACAGTGTTGAAAACATATTAGGTTCATAACAATATTGATGTGTTTCTTTATAATTGACAAGCCAAATATTTGAAGAAGATATATATATATACTAGATGTTGC
>JBCNJP010000017.1:23990056-24005640 GCA_039602395.1 Deinandra increscens subsp. villosa
ATAACACATGCCCTTAACATATCCTCAAGGGTTTGAATTGTTCGTTCACTTTGGCCATCCGTCTGTGGATGATAGGTCGTACTCATGTCAAATCTAGCACCCAGTGCTTCTTGTAATGTCTGCCAAAACCTTGAAGTAAAACGACTGTCCCGACATAAATGATATCTTTTGGCACTTCATGCCTTGCCATAATTTCTTTGATGTATAATCTGGCTAACCTTTCCATCTTATCTGTTTCTTTTATTGCTAGAAAGTGTGCTGACTTCGTGAGTCTGTCAACAATTACCCAAATGGTATCGTGTTTTTCTTTGGTTGGAGGTAACTTGGTAATAAAATCCATAGAAATTTGTTCCCATTTCCACTTTGGAATTTCTGGTTGTTGCAACATTCCTGATGGTTTTTGGTTTTCGGCTTTTACTTTTGGAACATGTTAAACATTTACTAAGGTATTCCGGGATTTCTATTTTCATATTCGGACACCAATATAATTTCTTCAAATCCTGGTACATTTTATCGGAGCCTGGATGTACCGAATATCATGACTTATGAGCTTCATCCATAACTTGTTTCCGCAAATTTCCAAAACGTGGAACCCAGAATCTATTCATGAAATAGCGGGTCTGATCTTGGCGAATCTCCAACTGTTTATCTATGCCTCGTAAGGCTTCATTTTTGACATTTGTTTCCGTAAGCGCCTCAATTTCTTGATCACGAATGGGGATGGTATACTTGAGTGGATGGTCATGCCCAAAGCCCTCACTCTTATTGGCTTGACTCGCTCTTTGCGACTCAGGGCTTCGGCCACAAAGTTTGCCTTTCTTGGGTGATATTTGATTTCACAATTGTAATCGTTTAATGACTCTACCCAATGCCTCTGTCTCATATTCAATTCCTTCTGATTAAATATGTGTTGTAGGGTCTTGTGATATGTAAAGATTGTGATCTATAAAGATCGTACACTTTGTCCTGTAAAGATAGTGCCTCCAAATCTTTAATGCAAATACCACAACTCCTATCATAAAATCGTGAGTAGTGTAACTCTTCTCATGCACCTTTAGTTGTCGTGATGCATACGCAACGACCTTTTCCGGCTGCATCAACACGCATCCTAAACCTTGGTGCGACGCGTCACAATAGAAGACAAAGTCTTGAGTTCCGTCAGGCAAAGATAAAACTGGCGCACTGCATAACATACGCTTTAATAATTGAAAAGACGATTCTTGCTTCTCGCCCCAGTCAAACTTTTTATCTTTTTGAGTTAGAATCGTTAATGGTTTGGCTATCTTGGAGAAATATTCGATGAATCGACGGTAATACCCTGCTAAACCCAAAAATTGTCTGATCTCACTTGGAGTTCTGGGTGCTTCCCAGTTCTTAGTCGCCTCCACCTTCGCGGGGTCTACATGAATCCCTTCATGATTCACGACTTGACCAAGAAATTATACTTCTCGAATCCAAAATTCACACTTGGAAAATTTGGCATACAATCGCTCCTTCTTGAGAAGTTCCAAAATAAGTTTGAGGTGTTGCGCATGCTCTTCTTTAGATTTTGAGTAGATTAAAATATCATCAATGAAACTATCACGAATTTATCTAGGTAGGGCTTGCACACCATGTTCAATAAATCCATGAAGACCGCAGGCGCATTTGTTAGCCCAAAAGGCATTACCAGAAAATCGTACTGTCCATAGCGAGTTCTGAATGCCGTCTTTGAGACATCTTCGTCTCAAACTTTCAGTTGATGGTAACCTGATCGAAGATCGATTTTTGAATAGCAGCTTGAACCTTGTAGCTAATCGAATAAATCATCGATCCTAGGGAGTAGATAATGGTTCTTAATTGTCACCTTATTTAGCCCCCGATAGTCGATGCACATACGAAATGACTCATCTTTCTTCTTAACAAACAACACCGGGGCTCCCCAAGGTGACGAGCTTGGTCTAATGAACCCCTTGTCCAAGAATTCTTGAAGTTGGTTTGATAATTCTTGCATTTCGGACGGTGCTAGACGATAAGGAGATCGTGCGATAGGAGCAGCTCCTGGTGTTTAGTCTATTTGAAACTCCACTTGTCATGTGGGAAGAATTCCCGGAAAGTCTTTTGGAAACACCTCCGGGAAATCTCGTACAATCGGTATATCAGACAACTTTTCTTTCCTTCGATTTCTTATTGTCTTGACTCGCTCTTTGCGACTCAGGGCTTCGGCCACCAAGTTTGCCTTTCTTGGGTGATATTTGATTTCACAAATTGTAATAGTTTAATGACTCTACCCAACGCCTCTGTCTCATATTCAATTCCTTCTGATTAAATATGTGTTGTAGGGTCTTGTGACATGTAAAGATTGTGATCTGTAAAGATCGTACACTTTGTCCCGTAAAGATAGTGCTTCCAAATCTTTAATGCAAATACCACAACTCCTATCTTAAGATCGTGAGTAGTGTAATTCTTCTCATGCACCTTTAGTTGTTGTGATGCATACGCAACGACCTTTTCCCGCTGCATCAACACGCATCCTGAACCTTGGTGCGACGCGTCACAATAGACGACAAAGTCTTGAGTTCCGTCAGGCAAAGATAAAACTAGGCGCACTGCATAACATACGCTTTAATAATTGAAAAGACGATTCTTGCTTCTCGCCCCATTTAAACTTTTTATCTTTTTGAGTTAGAATCGTTAATGGTTTGGCTATCTTGGAGAAATATTCGATGAATCGACGGTAATACCCTACTAAACCCAAAGATTGTCTGATCTCACTTGGAGTTCTGGGTGCTTCCCAGTTCTTAGTCGCCTCCACCTTCGCGGGGTCTACATGAATCCCTTCATGATTCACGACTTGACCAAGAAATTGTACTTCTCGAATCCAAAATTCACACTTGGAAAATTTGGCATACAATTGCTCCTTCTTGAGAAGTTCCAAAATAAGTTTGAGGTGTTGGGCATGCTCTTCTTAGATTTTGAGTAGATTAAAATATCATCAATGAAACTATCACGAATTTATCTAGGTAGGGCTTGCACACCATGTTCAATAAATCCATGAAGACCGCAGGCGCATTTGTTAGCCCAAAAGGCATTACCAGAAAATCGTACTGTCCATAGCGAGTTCTGAATGCCGTCTTTGAGACATCTTCGTCTCAAACTTTCAATTGATGGTAACCTGATCGAAGATCGATTTTTGAATAGCAGCTTGAACCTTGTAGCTGATCGAATAAATCATCGATCCTAGGGAGTAGATAATGGTTCTTAATTGTCACCTTATTTAGCCCCCGATAGTCGATGCACATACGAAATGACTCATCTTTCTTCTTAACAAACAACACCGGGGCTCCCCAAGGTGACGAGCTTGGTCTAATGAACCCCTTGTCCAAGAATTCTTGAAGTTGGTTTGATAATTCTTGCATTTCGGACGGTGCTAGACGATAAGGAGATCGTGCGATAGGAGCAGCTCCTGGTGTTTAGTCTATTTGAAACTCCACTTGTCATGTGGGTGGAATTCCCGGCAAGTCTTTTAGAAACACCTCCGGGAAATCTCGTACAATCGGTATATCAGACAACTTTTCTTTCCTTCGATTTCTTATTGTCTTGACTCGCTCTTTGCGACTCAGGGCTTCGGCCACCAAGTTTGCCTTTCTTGGGTGATATTTGATTTCACAAATTGTAATCGTTTAATGACTCTACCCAACGCCTCTGTCTCATATTCAATTCCTTCTGATTAAATATGTGTTGTAGGGTCTTGTGACATGTAAAGATTGTGATCTGTAAAGATCGTACACTTTGTCCCGTAAAGATAGTGCCTCCAAATCTTTAATGAAAATACCACAACTCCTATCTTAAGATCGTGAGTAGTGTAATTCTTCTCATGCACCTTTAGTTTTCGTGATGCATACGCAACGACCTTTTCCCGCTGCATCGACACGCATCCTAAACCTTGGTGTGACGCGTCACAATAGACGACAAAGTCTTGAGTTCCGTCAGGCAAAGATAAAACTGGCGCACTGCATAACATACGCTTTAATAATTGAAAAGACGATTCTTGCTTCTCCCCCAGTCAAACTTTTTATCTTTTTGAGTTAGAATCGTTAATGGTTTGGCTATCTTGGAAAAATATTCGATGAATCGACGGTAATACCCTGCTAAACCCAAAAATTGTCTGATCTCACTTGGAGTTCTGGGTGCTTCCCAGTTCTTAGTCGCCTCCACCTTCGCGGGGTCTACATGTATCCCTTCATGATTCACGACTTGACCAATAAATTGTACTTCTCGAATCCAAAATTCACACTTGGAAAATTTGGCATACAATTGCTCCTTCTTGAGAAGTTCCAAAATAAGTTTGAGGTGTTGCGCATGCTCTTCTTTAGATTTTGAGTAGATTAAAATATCATCAATGAAACTATCACGAATTTATCTAGGTAGGGCTTGCACACCATGTTCAATAAATCAATGAAGACCACAAGCGCATTTGTTAGCCCAAAAGGCATTACCAGAAACTCGTACTGTCCATAGCGAGTTCTGAATGCCGTCTTTGAGACATCTTCGTCTCAAACTTTCAATTGATGGTAACATGATCGAAGTTCGATTTTTGAATAGCAGCTTGAACCTTGTAGCTGATCGAATAAATCATCGATCCTAGGGAGTAGATAATGGTTCTTAATTGTCACCTTATTTAGCCCCCGATAGTCGATGCACATACGAAATGACTCATCTTTCTTCTTAACAAACAACACCGGGGCTCCCCAAGGTGACGAGCTTGGTCTAATGAACCCCTTGTCCAAGAATTCTTGAAGTTGGTTTGATAATTCTTGCATTTCGGACGGTGCTAGACGATAAGGAGATCGTGCGATAGGAGCAGCTCCTGGTGTTTAGTCTATTTGAAACTCCACTTGTCATGTGGGTGGAATTCCCGGCAAGTCTTTTAGAAACACCTCCGAGAAATCTCGTACAATCGGTATATCAGACAAGCTTTCTTTCCTTCGATTTCTTCTCTGTTACGTGTGCCAAAATGGCATGGCAACCCTTCCGTAGAAACTTTCATGCCTTTAAACATGAAATGATGTTTAATGTAGTTCCACTCTTTTGACCTTGAATTGTGAGAGTCTCGCCGTTTGGAAGTGGAATCTGCACCTTCTTTTCATGACAAACTATCTCCGCCTGGTTGTTACGTAACCAGTTCATCCCGACCACAACGTCAAAACTCCCGAGCTCTACGGGTAATAAATCAATGTTAAAAGGACGGTCATCTAAACTTATAGTGCACCCTTAGTGAAAGTGCGTGAGCGTGCGGATCTTCTACTTAGCCGTAATGAAATCAATGTAAACGTGTAAAACGCAGAGAGTAAATACAATTGACTTGTATTAACCATAGAGATAACCACAGAGTACAATCAGATAGTATGACACGGAAGCTTAGACTATTATCGTTACTGAATACAACACAAGACTCACATATATATACTAGAGAAACCGATGGTCCGAACCGCAGGTTCGGCCCAACGTTCGGCCATGTCCGAACTCCAGGTTCGGCCTGAGTTCGGACCTCAGCAAACTTGTGTGAATCCGTCTTGTATTCGATACTTCACATGATGATCAAGGACCATGTATCAACAAACTCCGCCTCGGCATGTGCAGTATCATTTTCTCTATCAACCTTGTATCTTGTATCTTCAATCAAACTCTTCCTCAACCCTGACGATGAGTTCAATCGTGAATACTTGATATTGCATCGTGTGTAATCTCTTCATCAACAAGCTTCAGAAGACTTGAAGTTGTGATGCTCTCTTCTCACTTAGAAACCTGCCAACATAAATAATCTTGGTGCAAAATGTCTCTTCGAGACTCCAAGATAGATTGATTTTGAAAACTGATTTTGTATTTCGTGTTGATCAATCGAAAACAAATAAGAAACAAAATCTTTTTGGCTTTTAGAAACTTTATATTAAAACACACCTAAAATCTTTTTGGTATTTTCTGATAAGAAAAGTAAAACAATACCGAAATAGACACTATTTTTGTCTTTTGTGAGAAAGATCACAACTTGGGATCATATTGGTCCTAACATGCTGATCTACATTTCAATTTCAATTATTAAAGCACAAAAGCCATGCCGATTACAGATATAATTTGTCCAACTTTAAACTCTGGCAGAATCATACTCATAACATCTGGATATGTTAAAGTATTGATTAAGTTTGCATTGACCAGTGTACCCAACACTATTAGACATACTCAGATATGCTTTTGCTTATCACATTTTGTGATCTCATTTGTGATTTGAATCACATAATGATTGTAATCATGATATAGTCAACTGTGTTCCATGCAAAAAGAAATAAGAACGTTAAATCGTCTACCTTAAGGTCGATCTTTCGATACGCAGATAAGGCCTCGGATTTAACAAAATAAGAAAATAAAACAAGTTGAAGTTGTATAACTCAACAACAATCAGGTCGGTACTCCTGTACACGCAGAGAAAGTCCGATGAGTTATACGAAACACCAAAGAAAATAAAGCACGACATCAAACGAACAACAATCAGGTCGGTCTTTCGACACGCAGAGAAAGTCCGATCGTTTGACAAAATAAAGAAAATCAAACAAGTTTAAATCTTTGCAAAATGAATACATGTATACACAGTGACTTCTCATTTTATTTTTTCACATATCCTTTTCTTGATATATCATGAGACATGCATCAAGATGTTGTCCACTAGGTCAAGCATCAGATTTAGTGTATATCACATTTGTATACTTTCTGATTTGCTGAGCCTACCTTGCACATCGATCAAATGGTCTTATGGCTTTTTCATCTACTTTATCCATGAGTCAGACACTGTTAGCCAATGTACCATCATTTCCCAATCATGTCGGATACAATTTCTCATTTTTCAATGTTTTTGGCTTTTTGTATTTTTCAATATTTCAAATTTCTCCCCCTAAAAATGACAACTCTATTTATAGATTTTCATTTTTACTATTTGAAAAACAACACACTATTTTTGTATTTTTGCAAAAACAAACTCCCCCTCAGAATGAGACGGAGTGAAAAATCAAGAAAAATTGATCAACCAAAACAAAATTGATTTTGAAATACAATTTAAGTAAAATAGATATTTCACAATCAGCAATTGTCCAATCACCGAAAGGTCTTCCTGAAACACCTGCTTGACACCAAATAAAACATTAGTTGCGTTGGGATCAACCCGAATCAACAGCATCGGGTCGCCCGGTGTCTTCCACAAAGTCCTTGTTGGCCTTGGAAACAACTTTTGGTTTCCAAATTTGTAAAAGTTTTAATTTTTGATTGGAACCCGAATCAGATTCAACCGACGTACTTGATTTAGACCTAGACGATTTACGAGTTGACTTAAGCTTTGGGGACCATGGTTCATCAAAAATTTGACCTTTGTTATCCACATATTTTGCAGTTTTGTGGATATATGCGGTCGTCGGACAATCAGCAGCTAGATGTCCTGGTTGACGACATACATAACAAAGTCTTTCTCTAAAATTGTTTGAAAATTGTTTTGATTTTTGAGAATCAGATGAATGTTCAGAATGAAAGTTATCAAAGAAACCATCAGAAGAATCATACCTAGGAGATGGACTACGTGAAGATGAAGATCTTCCAGAATAATAAGTAAATTCCTTCTGAGATGGTGATTTCTTTGTAAATTTTGCTTTAGGAACCTTCTCAGCCTTCACTGATTTCTTTGCGTGAACTGGTTCTTCCAACACTTTGTAACCTAAACCTTTGTGTTTAGATCCTTGAATCTTTGAAGAATTGGACGAAGAACCTGAAGCAATGCTTGACTTAGCTTCACTAGTAAATTTGGCTTTGATATCCTTCAGCTTGTTCTTTTCAATCAAAACCTTTTCTTCTTCGGTTGCAGATGAAGAACTCGAAGCAACCTTATCAAACACTTTCTCATTTTCCAGCAATACAGACTTTGAAATAAATTTTGGAGCTTCACCCAAAGGTTTCTCCTTCTTGTTAGACTTGGACTTGTTCTTCTTGGATGGAGTAGCAAACTTTGAATAGTCATGAAATTCATTGTTTGGATCAATCTGAGCAGAAGTAAGTTCAATTAAATCCACTGGTTGAGGTACCAGATGGATATTTTCTTCCTTAGACTTCTCTGAACTCTGATCCTGCTTGTATAAGAAATTTAGCAATGTCGGCGACAAATTGCAATTCTTAACTTGTCTTTTCAACTCCAAAATCTCCAATTTCAACTCATTAATTTTCTATTGACCTTCAAACACCTCTTGTTGTGACTTGATGAATTTTGCATTGAGATCATCATATTCATAAGTCTGTAACTTCCTGATCTCACATTCTGCAAACAGTTCTTGAAGAATACTTTCTCTCTTCTGTTTATAAATCTCAATATCTTTAGTTAATACTTCATTCTTGTCCCGGTACAAAACATTCTCATCTTGAAGCATAGAGATCTTATTTTGCAATTTTTCAACAGTAACAGCAGTTGTAGCAATAAGAGCAGTAGCTTCTTCATATTTTTGCTGAACCGGATAACTCTTCTCAAACAGATTCTCAAAATCTTGAGCTGCGTCTATCGCTTCAGCTTTGGCTTTCTCACACTCTTCAGCCAATTGAGCCTTTTCCTTCAAAACATCTTCATGAATATGAACCAACTCATAATATTTCTTTTGAAAATCCTCCAACTCTTTCTTTAATACCACAATTTCTTCAGTTGAAATTTGACGATATTGTTCAAAACTTGCAATTTCCTTGAGCAACTTCTCATATTTATAACATTTAAATTCATCATCTTTTGAATTCTCAGGAATCTTAGGTAATTCTTCTTGAACCAAAGATATTCTTGAAGAAGAATCAGACTCAGTTAAAAAACTGTCATCATCAGCATGTTGAACAGTTAAAGCAATTGAGATTGGAGTATGATTCTTTTTAACTACTGAATCTGCATTCTAAGCAAATCCATCTGGATGCATAAACGTATCAGTCCAATCATGAGCAAGAGTAGCAGATTTCCGATCAACCTTTTCAGCTTTATCTGATGGATGAAAAACTAAGAGTAAATTACGGATTTCGTCCCTGTGGTTTGCCGAAATTTCACCTATTGTCCTAAGTTTTCAAAAATTACGGATTTCGTCCCCAACGTTTGTTAAAACGTTGCAGATATAGTCCCTGAGCCTAACTTCCGTTAAGTTTTTCTGTTAATCTTTTTAAAATGACCCTTTTACCCCTCCTTTAAATAAAAAAGAAGAAAAGTAAAAGGGAAAGACTCTTTTGCCATCCTCCTCTTCATCATCTACCACCGACAGCCATCATTCATCCCTACCTGAGACTATTCCAGTTCGTCTCTGGCTAGTTCGTCTCCCCAAATTCTCACCAAATTTCAATCTCTCTTCTCAACAAGAATGACCTGATGACCAAATCATTCACCAGTTACGTAGATCTGAAGAAAGCTTCCATGAAATCCAAGAAAGCAAAAGCCGTGCGACGACTAGGGTTTCGTCTTGCACCTTCGGCGGCGGCGGCCATGACCCTCGAGAAGTCGACCAGAGGTTTCAGTCGTGGATTCGGTGAAGGGGGGTAGAGCTTCTCCCGTTTTGTCTCATCTCAGTGTGCCGGATTCAGTGCCGAAGCTCGTCGGAGGCGGAATTATCGGTGGATGTGTTGGAGGGAGCCGTTTTCTCTCATCTTAGTTTGACATTTTTTATTCCATCGAGCCATTCACCATAATGATTTCAACAATGTTTTTTTTGGGTCTCCGGCACCACAATGATTACAATAATATTTTTTTGGGTCTCCGGTGAAGATGACGGTTTAAGATCCGGAGGCAGAGGCGGTGATGGAGGAGGAAGGTGTAGATCGACGGTGGGGGTAGGGGGTTATTAGGGGTTGGATATGCAAGATCAGTTAAATTGGCGAGGTATTGAAGATGAGATATTTTTTTATTTTTTGTTTTTAAATTTTAATTTTAATATTTTTAAAGAAAAGGGTATACTAGTCTTTTTACATTCATTTAACAGACTTTTTTAACAGACGTTAGGCTCAGGGACTATATCTGCAACGTTTTGATAAACGTTGGGGACGAAATCCGTAATTTTTGAAAACTTAGGACGATAGGTGAAATTTTGGCAAATCACAGGGACGAAATCCGTAATTTACTCAAAAACTAAATGTGCATGCTGACCAGACTTCAATTTACTTTCTGTAGAACTTGGACATTCCCGAGCAAAGTGACCATAAACTGAACACTTATAACATTTCACCTTAGATTTGTCCAATCCAATCTTTCCTTCCTGATTCAGTCTCTTCTTACCAGTTCTATTGAAAAATTTCTTTGTTCTACGAACCAACATAGCATATTGCCAATTTAGATCCATTTCCTCCAAATGATCATAATCAATCTGATCGTAATCTTCATTTGCTAAGTCAGCATTACTCACAGAACCAGTGACAACACCAAAATATGAAGATACCAATGCAGACATCAACGCATTATAATCATCAACAGTTTGAACATACAATGCACTTTGAGTCGAAGAACTAGGAATTGACACAGTACAACCAGCAGAAGAATAACTTGGAATTTCAGATTTACCTGCCAGAAATGCTGTAGGAGGAGCAGAACTAAGAATATTAGACTTCCCAGCATTCATTGTAGAGTCATTTTCACCATGATACACTGCAGGATTCTGAATTTGTGTAGGAAGTGATTTATTCACCATTAATTCCCAAATCCCGAGCCTGAATTCTTTGAACCAAATCATTGAAAGATAATCATGAAAAAACCTTATCGTGAGTAATCATTATTACATAATTCTCCCATTTTTCAGGCAAAGCTTCCAAGATCTTTTCTTTCATATCAACCTCTTCTTTAGTAAGATTCACCAAACGCATTTCATTCATCAGATGAGCGAATCTTGCAATCAGATTGGGAATTGTTTCATTTTGATAATGCTTAAAACTATCAAACTCTTTCTTCAAAACCTTTTGTCGACTTTTCTTATATTGGTCATTGCCTTCACATCGTTTTTCCAACGCATCACATAGACTCTTTGATGTGTAGTTACCAGCAAATTGATGAAGTAACTCTTTAAGCAATGCCATCGTTAACGTACCATACGCCTTTTTCTCAGCTTGATAAGCTTTCCTTTGTTCAGATGACATTTTTCTTTGAAGAATAGGTTCACCAGTTTCATCTTTAGGGTAAATATATTGCTCGGTGAAAGATAACCACATATCAATGTCATTTGTATCGACAAATGCTTTAAAGCGTTTAACCTAACTATGATAATCTTCCAGTTTCAGCAATTTGGGAACTTTCTGACTTGTTCCGATTTCATTATCATAATTCATCATTGTTTGCATCGTAGCTTGAACCGAATTTTGAATAGCCGCGAACGCTTGAAAATCAGACATTTTCGAAAAATTTGTTACTGTTAACTCCGAACCTCATCCGAACCTCCTCCGAGCTACCTCCGAACTTAGTCCGAACTTGACAACGCCGAACTCTCTCCGAACCAGACCTTCGGATGAACAAAAACCAAACAACTCCGAACTAGCTCCGAAAGACCACCGAACTCTCTCCGAACCTAGACCGATCTCTCACCGAACCTAGATAAAGACCGAACTTCGTCTGAACCTCGAGTTCGGAGCGGTTACTCCGAGCTTGTCCGAACCTCAAACGAGACAGATCTCACTCGACCTCATTTTCTCGATTTTCAACGTTTTTGACTGGAATTTTCGACAGGAATTCAAGCAAACTTGATAGAAACGATCTAGAAATAGATTTTTGACGAAAAGCACACTTGATATGATTAAACGAACTCAAAAATGATTGATATTTTCGCAAAAACATGAATTTGGATTCTAAACTCCGAGAAACACTGATTTCTGACTAGTAGAGCAAACCTATTGCTCTAATACCACTTGAAAGTGCGTGAGCGTGCGGAGAGTAAATACAATTGACTTGTATTAACCACAGAGATAACCACAGAGTACAATCAGATAGTATGACACGGAAGCTTAGACTGTTATCGTTACTGAATACAACACAAGACTCACATATATATACTAGAGAAACCGCTGGTCCGAACCTCAGGTTCAGCCCAAAGTTCGGCCATGTCTGAACACCAGGTTCGGCCTGAGTTCGAACCTCAGCAAACTTGTGTGAATCCGTCTTGTATTCGATACTTCACATGACGATCAAGGACCATATATCAACACTTAGTTTCAATAATTTTTTCATTAGCTAATTCTACCGAGTACTTTTCATTTAATTTAGAGGGCTTAATATCAATGAATGGACAAAAATCAATCGATATAAAACTCTTATTTGCACCATTATCAAATAAGACTAAAACATAACGGTTATTTAAGAGAAATGTAACTGTCACGATATTTGGGTCCTGACGTGCATCTCCCGCGCCCATCACAAATGCCCTTCCACAAGTTACTCTATTTTTTTTGCCAATTTTGGGCAGTCTCTCTTAATGTGTCCCAGAGCATTACACTCAAAACATTTCAAAACCGGTTTCGCACCTCCCGTCGGTGCTTTTCCCACCACAGTATTGGTACAGTTCTTGGCCCAATGGCCCGACTTCTTGAATCTACGGAAGGTATCACGATCAAACGGACCATTGTGATGGTAGTTGCACTTTGTACACAATGGCAAGTTACCGGTGTATGGCTTCTTAACTGGTGGTCCGGTAGCCGCGTAGGCCTTCACCGTTCCTTGATTTCCTTGGTTATATTTCTGAGTGTTGATACACGTAATGGCAATGAGCTGGATCGAACGAAGACACAAAGTTTTGGTTTTGGTCTGTTGGCCGAACTCCGGCCGAACCTTAGCCGAGCCTTGGCTGAACCTGGGGTTCGGACAAGCTATGGAGTTCGGACGTTCGTAGGTCTATATATATATGTTTGTGTCTTTGTAATTTGCAAGTTTTAGAGAGAGAGTGAATTTTGTGTGTGAGATTTACTTTGTGTCTCTGTGTAACTCTAATTCTCTGCTAATACGAGATTGAGTTTTATTTACGTTTGTGTGTTGATTTCTCACTTGTTTACGTTTGCATTCGATCAATTCGTCCAAACCGATCCACGTTTAGTCACTTTCAAGTGGTATCAGGGCAATCTGGTGTTGTTTGGTTTGAATTGTTGCATTTTGTTTACTCAAAATTCGTTTTTCGTGTTTCTCTCTGGAATTTTGCGTGAAAAACACCATGTTTTGCGTCAAAATTCGTTGTTTCTGAGTGTTTTTAGTCCTTTGAGTGTTTAGAGGTCAGTTCTGAGTGATTTCAGTGCGATCCAAAAATCTTCCGAAGTTTACGTTCGGCCGAACTCCAAGTTCGGTGAAACCGCTCCGAAGCCAGAGTTCGGAGTGAGGTTCAGTCTGTTTTCCTGTTTCGGTGAGAGTTCGGAGTTCTTTCAGAGAGAGTTCGGTGAGAATTTTGTCTCGGAGGGAGTTCGGACTAGGATCGGAGATAGATCGGAGTTTCTGAGTTCGGTGATACGTTCGTTGAGAGTTCGGACTTTTTGATTTCAGTTCGGTGAAAGTTCGGAGCTAGTTCGGAGCGTGTGAGAAGTTCGGAGCTAGTATTGAGTTCGGACAAAGTTCGGCGAGATCAGAATTCAAATTTTTCAAATATGTCGGATTACAACGCGTTTGCTGCTATTCAAACGCAGATGCAAACGTTACTCAATTACGACAATGAAATTGGAACAACACAGAAAGTTCCAAAGTTGCTTAAATTTGAAGACTATGCTAACTGGAAGAAACGGTTTGAGGCCTATATTGGAACAACGGATCCAGATCTATGGATCGCTATGGATGCACCATATGTGTATCCTGTTGGCGTTAACAATGTTCCTATTATGCAACGGAATCTGGATCTTTCACAGAAAGCTGATTTTGTTCGTGAACAGAAAGCATATGGTTTAATCACTCAAGCTTTGCCAAAGGAATTATTACACCAATTCAAAAGTTGCAAACACTCTCATGAGTTATGGACCACTCTGAAAGAGAGGTGTGAGGGCAACGAACAATATAAGAAAAGTAAGAAGAAGGTGCTCAACAAGGAATTTGACAACTTCAAACATTTTGATGGCGAGGGTGTTCCTGAGCTAATTTCAAGATATTGTCATTTATTATCTGAAATGGATAATGTTCAAATTAAGAAAGATGACGAAGAGCTGAAGGAAAATTGGTGGAAGATCTGCCATCGAAATGGGAATCTTATGTTTTGATGATCATGAATGATAAAGACTATGCCGCTTTAACATTTGTGAAGCTTTTGGGTAAACTGCAAGCTCGTGATTTAGAAATGAAGAATGTTGACACTACTCCGGCAGCAGTTCAGAACCCAGATGTTTATTATGGGTCAAATGCAGCAACTATTTCTGGAAAATCAGCAAAGATAACAAGTACTACACCTGCTACAGCATTTGTGGCTGGAAACTTACCTGGATATGTGTCAAGTTCAGGAACTACAACTGGTTCACAAAGTGCTGATTACAATTATAGTTCTGGAATAAGTGGCACGTCAATTCCAGCAAGTAATCTGGTGAACACGGGAAAGATGGCCATGTCAGTATCTACCACTGAAGACTATATGGCTCTTGTTTCTGCATTAGTGTCATCATATTATGGATTGATAACTGGAAATGTCAGTAATGCTGAATTGACTGAAGAAGACTATGATCAGGTGGATCCTGATGATTTGGAGTTGATGGACATAAACTGGCAGTTTGCTATGCTGGTGAGAAGAGTGAAAAGATTTTTGAAGAAGACTGGAAGAAAGGATTTGAATCTCTGGTGGCAGAATTGGATTTGATAAATCCAAAGTCAGATGTTACAATTGTTCCAATTTTGGTCATTTTGCTCGCGAATGTCAGCAGCCGAAAAAGCAAGAATATCAGAAATTCACTCCAAAATCAAATGTTTCTGGATCCAACATTTCTTCGAGTTCAGGGAGTACTTCTAATTCTAAAACTGAATCCACAAAAGCTCTTGTTTCTCAAGTTGACAAAACCTATAATTGGGGTAATCAGTTTGCTGATTCATCTGCTTTAATTGTTACTCATGTGCAGGATGACGAAACTATGACTGAATCTACTGAAAAATGAAGAAGAAGTGCATGGTGAAGCTGCTGATGGAACTTTTGATGGAATTAATGATGAAGATGAAGTCTCAAATTCAAGGAGTGGTCATAAGTCTGTGATTGAAGAAAAATGTGCATTTATGGCTGATGTGTCTGAAAAGATCGAGTCCGATGCAATTCTCTTGTTGGAAAAGCAAATTAAACTTCTGACTGAGGAGAAAGAGGCATTGATTCGAGAATGTGACGCAGCGAAAGCCGAAGCAGTTGATGCAGCAAATGATTTTGAAAATCTTTATCAAAAGAGTCTTCCACTGAAAGAAAGATATGAGAAAGCACAACAAAATGCTGTTGAAATTGCTGATAAGATGCTTGCATTGCAGAAGGATATGCAGAAAATTACTGATGAAAATTCAAGTCTGAAACAGGAAATCGGTTCATTGAAAAGGAGCAATCTTACTAAAACAGTTGCTCTGATGGCCGATTATTCAAAGGGATCTTCGC
>JBCNJP010000017.1:24006140-24021140 GCA_039602395.1 Deinandra increscens subsp. villosa
CATTGGGACAACACTATTTAACTTCTTGTTTCAGAAGCCTCTTACTCACCAATCTTTTCTCGATTACCATCCATAATCTATTCTACTAGAAACATCGAAATAACAATCTATCTTTCCTCTAATCATCACCATACAATCAATACATATAACAAGCAATTATAATAATTGTCAGTATTTTCACAAAACGTTATGTATATCAGCCCAAAACGGTTTAAAGCATTTAAAGAATTTAAAAGAGGGCTCATAGAACTCACCTTAGGTTGCGAAGTAGTTTCTTGCCTTATTCCTTCATGAAACTAACTTGCTTTAACGTGATGTCCCTATCAAGACATCCTAGAGGTTAAAGCGGTCATTAAGGCTAACCCCTTTATCCTAAACCCAATCCCTTGTTGGTTTAACATCCATTTGTCTAAATAACCGTTTTGCCCCTTATGGGAAAAAAGTATTCTTTTAGTGATACTTATGAAGAGGTGCATTCCTATAAGTAAACGCTCACTCCGGGATCGCCCAGTGAAGCGTATGCCATGTCCCAGTTGGGATTTATGCGACAACGTCACTATGCAAGAAACCCCAGTGTACAGGCGCCACCCTTCCAGTCCGCACCAACTTCTAGATATCCGAGTAACTCGGTACATTCATATCCGATTAACTCGGTACATTCGATACTTTATCAAAACCCATGTTTTAACTTATATATACTTAGTACATATATATAATTATGTTCTTTTGTTGAATATCATTACCCTTGCCCAAGCCTTTATGTCCTTGATGAGTGATTCTCATGACCGACCGTATAGGCGTTATCACGACCAGGAGGGGGGATTACTATGAGATATCACCCATATTTGTATTTTAGTTTGGTGATGATCATGACCGACCGTATAGGTGTTATCACGACCAGGAGGCGGAATTACTATGATCAAAACACCAATGTTTATGTTCTTGTTCTTGGTTTACTTGTTGTTGATAAACCAACATGGTGAACCATACCAACCCTTCTTTAAACATGATCTAACTTAAGGCTTTCTTAAAACATGTTATTCTAAGGCTTCATACCAAATTTCAACTCATGATTCCTACTAGAACTCCCAATCTCAACAAAACATGTTCAAGAACCTTAATCTTGCATTATTCTTAAAAGGCATATCTAAGTGTTATGAATCATGAAACTAATTGAAGGCTTATTTTAAACATACCTTAAGTTGATCTATTCCAAAAGATGGGCTCCTAACTCCCTTTGTAGTGTACCTCGTGAGTAACGTTGAAGTTATCTGACTATCGGACACCTAAACCAAAAAACTCTACTTGGACGAATCGTCGATAAGGTTCTTCAACGTAGACAGCGTTGGACGCCTAGCTGCATCCCACTGCCTCTAGCAAGGTATGACGTCATCATCGTTAACTAGTTCCTTGAGATAATCAACTCTTTGTCTCATCTAAAATACTATAGCCTTTGGTAACAGCATCTGTTATCCCTCTTTTGCGAACACTCATTGAACATGAGACATGGATCATAATCATTCTCATATATTGTTCAACAACTTCTAGTTTCGCTTCCAATTTGAAAATGGTCAAAACAAACTATTATTAGTTCGAGTACAACCATGCATTTTCTACCAACTCAAATTTAACGACGACGCCAGAATGTTCAACTCCTATTTTACTAAGAGAACAGATTCATGTTGGCTACAAAAAACTCCCACTAAGTATCAGATCACTCCCAAAGTTACCCTTATTACTGCCAGTTACGGTCTGTGTTAGATAAGATCAAAGAATGACCCTCAACAAACGGTTGTTCTAGTTTGCACCTCAGATCTAAGAATAAATAGATCGTACCAATTTCAAGGTATCTTATGATTCAGATCCATGAAGTTAACTTAAAGCGAATTACGTCCAATATTATTCTACTAATACATATTTTTGAATATGATCCTCAACTCCCTTGAGCATTCATCTCATGAACCAATCATCAATTCACAATAGTCTTTCACTCAGATTTGTTCCCACATATCTGATCGACTATGGACATTTAGAATGCTCTTGTATTCAGGGATACTCAACGTATTATTATTCAAAAATTGCAATGATAGTTTGTGAAATTTTAACCATTAAAATCCAACCAAACTCAAAAATTTCTGTCATACATTCGAGTGCACCAAAACTACTAATACAAATCAAATCAATTGTATAAAAAATCTACGACCTGTCTTATCTGCATGCACCTCATGTTTTACTTGAGGCGTAGGCTTAGTAAAAGGATCTGCCGATTTTGATATGTATGAATCTTGCTTATTATGATGTCACCACGTTCCAGAATCACACGTATATAATGGAACATCCATAGGATGTGCTTCGTGCTTTGATGCGACCTTGGTTCTTTTTCCTGAGCAATAGCATCAGTGTTGTCGCAAAACATCTCGATCGGGTTTTGTATGCTATGCATAACATCGAGATCAGCAATGAACTTCTTCATTCAAGCAACTTTGTTAGCAACTTCATACGCAGCTATGTATTCTGACTCTGTAGTAGATTGCGCTACTACTGATTGCTTGGTACTCTTCCAAGTAACCGCTCCACCGTTCAAGGTAAAGACATATCCCATCTGCGATCGAGAATCATCTCGGTCTGTCTGAAAAATTGCATCAGTGTAACATCTTACACTAAGTTCTTCCTCTACTCCATATATCAGAAACATATCCTTAATCAGTGACTCTCACCAGGATTCTATTCATATCTGTTTGTCATACTTAGGGCGTATGACACGTCTGGTTTAGTACATAGCATAGCATACATTATGGAATCGATTGTAGATGCATATAGAACTCTTTTTACATACTCTATCTGCTTATCTGTCTTGGGAAATTGATGCTTATTTAGCACGGTTCCGTGTGCCATGGGCAAGAGTCCTTTCTTTGAATCTTGCATTGAGAAGCGTCGTATGACCTTATCAATATATGTACTTTGGCTTAGTCCAATTAGCCGTTTCGCTCTACCTCTATAGATCTTTATTCCTAAAATTCAGGCAGCATCACCAAGATCCTTCATAGAGAAACATTTCTTCAACAAAGACTTCACGCTTGAAGCATAGATATATTGTTTCCAATGAGCAATATGTCATCTACATATAGGATCAAAAAAGTGACAAAGCTCCCACTTGCCTTCTTGTAAACACATGGCTCATCTTCATTTTTTACAGACCGAACTCTTTGATTTTCTGATCAAAACGAAGAGTCCAACTTCGAGATTCTTGCTTTAATCCATAAATGGATCTGTTCAACTTGCATACCTTATTAGGGTTCTTTGGATCTATAAAACCTTCATGTTGTTGCATATAGACATGTTCATTAATATGTTTGATGCATGAGATGTGTATATACTTTGGCCTGCAAGAATGGCCTTTAAATTTATAAACCTAACTCATCTTATGACTACGCATGCATATATAGGAAAGCAGACCTATCGTATGGTAACACTGAAGAATGAATCAAAGTCGACCTAAGGATGCAATGGTGTAATCAAACTAAGCCTAATTAATATTATTAGGATTCTTTAACAATTCCTAATAACTAATAGTGGAAACAAATAGGTAGCAATTATTAAAGTAAGAGCAGATATGAAAATTGATAAACAAGGACAAAATAATAAAAACATATATCATCTAAGACTGATCACTATTTCAACATTACCCAAACCTGACATTGACATAACATAACTTAACTGTCTAAAGGAAACAAAGTGCTAGACAATGCTAGACTAACATGTTATAACCCAATCCCATACCATCACATATTCACTAGACCTAGTCACTTCACTAATCATTTAATCCAAGACATGGAAGCTAAGGTTCATGACTAACTATAGAGACATACTTCAATCAAAATTGACTATTGTACATGCATAATCACCATTTCCTAAATAGGCTCGTTAGAGTTTCTAAACACATATTGGAATCGTCAGATAATAACTACAAAATAGCATTGAATCAACAAGCAGAATACGTCTATCCTACTAATCAAACCAAATACTACTAGGAAGGATCAAACACAACATTTAACAACTCATTTCTGATATGCAAAAGGAATCACAATCATTAAACTCAAATCATCATGTCATACAATAAATCAATGTCAAATATAGGTAAATACTGAAATAGGTCACATTATCTTAGACAATATTAAGAGAGTTAGCCTCTCATTATGACTAAAGTAACTAACAACATAAATCAAGTAACTAAACATCATAATTAAAGCAAACCGATGGCGATCAGTGGTGGAATCTTTGACTACAACGATTACTCGAACGATTAGACACCTTTCTGGACCTCCGATGGCTTTAATCTTCACCTTGAGATCTGGAAACTGCTTTGAATACGTATGAAATGTCTCTGGCCTCTCTAGAGCTTCAAACTAATGAAAATGACTTGTAGTTATTGTGTTGAAGTAGGGTTTTGGAAATTAGGCGAAACGACTCATGATGTGGTAACGGGTCGTGAGCACCGCCATAAATCTACAAATTAGGGTTTCTGGAAATGATCCTGTAACAACCTGTGATAGGAAAACAGATCGTGACGTGGAGAATAAGTCAAGTCTCCGAATCTTGTGCAAGTTCTTCTTAAAACCTCTTAAAATCCACAATTGTCACTTTGGCCCCCTATAGTTACCTGTTTATATCATTTCATAGCAAACAAGTGTAAAATTGACCAAAATAATGCATAAACTACTAACAAGTACGGTTTGTGTACTTTAGAGCACATAACGTCCATTTAGAAACGCGGTCTTGACATCCATCTGCCATATTTCATAGTCATAATACGCAGCTATGGCTAGTAGAATCCTAATAGATTTAAGCATGGCTACAGGTTAAAAGGTTTCCTCATAATCAATGCCTTGAGTCTGAGTAAATCCTTTTACAACTAGCCTAGCCTTATAGGTTTACACATTGCCATCCATGTCGGTTTTCAACTTGAAAACCCATTTACTTCCCGCAACACGACCATCGGGTGGATGTTCAACCAAATCCCAGACTTGGTTGTCATACATGGATTTATCTCAGCGCCCATGGATTCAAGCCTTTTCTTAGATTCAGAACCTGAGGCTGAAGCTTTATAGTTAACGGGTTCTTCCTAATCAACTATCAGAACATCATGAATTCCCAGATACCTTTCTGGTTCATGACGATCCTGAGTACTTCTGTGGACGCCTTGTGTTATTACCGGTTCCTGAATCCTTTCGGGTTCACGCTCAACAACATCTTGTTGAATGATTGTATCGGTTTCAGGTTGGGTTACAGGCAATTCTCGGCTTTCTTCTAGATCCACCTGATTATTTCCATCCCCACGTTGCAGGAACTCATCTTCTAAGAATGTTCCGCTATGTTTAATGAAAACTCGATTTTCTGTAGGCTTGTAGAAATAGTAACCAACCTTCCAGGCATAACCGAAGAAAACAACTTTATCGCCACGGGGATCAAGTTTGTTCGAAGACTCACTTGGAACGTAGGCATTGCATCCCCATACCCTAAGGTAAGATAATTTGGGACGTTGCCCATGCCATATCTCATATGGTGTCTTATCTACCTTCTTCGTAGGAGCGAGATTCATGAGTCGGGTAGCAGTTTCAGGAGCAAAGCTCCAAAAGGAGTGTGGTAGGTTTGTACGACATATCATTGATCGAACCATGTTCAACAGTGTTCGATTTCTTCTTTTGGACACACCATTAAGTTGTGGCATTCCAGACATCGAACTCCTCACTTAGATATTCGCCACCTCGATCTGATCGAAATCTTAAGTCGTTTATCGAGCTCGTTTTGTACTTCATTATGGTATTCTTTGAACTTTCAAAGGTCTCGTGTTTATGTCTTATGAGATAAACATAACCATATCTACTAAAATCATCAATAAGACTAACAAAGTATCTATCTCCATTTCTATACATTGTCCTGAAAGGACCACACACATTAGTATGGATGAGCCCCAATAGGTCTTTCGCCCTTTCACTGACATTCGTAAAGGGTAACTTAGTCATCTTGCCACTCAAACATGGCTCACATGTTTCAAAAGACTCTGGACTGGTAGATTCTAAAATCCCCACAGACTGGAGTTTCTTAATGCGATTCTTGTTTATGTGACCTAGTCGACAATGCCATCGGAATGTTTCATTAACACTAGTATTAGCACGTTTATTCGAGACAATGTATAGCACGTTATCACTGGTATCTATCTCATAGATCCCATTATGCAGTTTAGCCTCAAAATAGGACACATCATTCAAGTACACAGAAATGAAATCATTGTCATTATTAAAAGCATACTTAAAACCTTGTCTTTTCAAAGCAAATAATGAAACGATGTTTCTAGTCACACTAGGCACAAAACAACAATTGTTCAAAACAAGAGAAAGACAACTAGGTAAATAAATAGGAAAATCGCCTATGGCCTTGACAGCAACTTTCTGCCCGTTCCCAATGTGCAACTCAAGATCACCTTGCTTCACATTTCGAACTCTTCTTAGTCCCTACAAATCATTACAGATATGAGTACCACATCCAGTGTCTAACACCCATGATTTGCTAGAAAAAGAAAATGATTCAATAACATGTATACCTGCAGACTCTCCTGCAATTAATAGCTTCTCAAGCTTTACTTCAGCCAGGTATTCAAGACATTTGACATCCCTTTGATGATGTTCCCTAGGAGCTTCATACTTCTTGCCCTGCCTTTCTTACCAACTTGGCCGTTTCGAATCATTAGCGCATGATTAGTTCCAACTTTCGCTGGAATGTTATCCTCAGTGAACTTAAGCATCTGATGCAATTTCATAGGAGATTTATTTACACAGTTCATATTGTAGTTCATAATGAACTGACCATATGACTTTGGTAATGAGTTTGAATCATATCCGTAGCCAACTCGTTGCTCAGTGGAGTGGATTTCCTAATCGTGCTAAATAATCGATATAACCTCTCATATTTAGTGCGTGAGCACTAACCGAAGAGCCTTCATGCATCCAACATTCATAGAGTGATCTCATCACGTTGAACTATTCGCGACGAGCATCTGCTGGAAACTAGCTTTCAGCTGCTCACTCATGTCATATGCTGTCTTTTCAAACATGTTCCTCTGAAGTTGAGGAACCATAGTTGCTAGCATAAGGCAGGCTACAGTGTGGGAGTCATCAACTTTTCTGGCCCAGGTTGCATATGCAGCGCTAGTTCGCACTGCGGGTTCTTCAGGGATTGGATTCTCAAGAACGTAAAGTTTTTTCTCAGCCATGAGAACAATTCTTAGGTTGCAATACCAATCCAAGAATTTGGTGTTATTCAGCTTTTCCTTCTCTAGGACGGACTTAAGCATGAACATGGAGGAGTGATTAGCGAGTTTAGAATTACTTGTTGACATCTAAAAGAAAAACAAGAATTAGATTAGAAGTTTCCATGCAAAAAGCCTAATTAATTTTGACCGAAGAAAAACAAAATTAAGATTAGGATGAGATCCCATTTGGCCTTAGCACAGATGAATGACCTAGCTCTTTTCACCGGCCAGGTTACATAGGTAGGTAACAATTACCAATTGTGTCCATTACAAAACTCTCGTTTTGGAAACACTTGACGAGTGTTGTCAAGCGATACGTTATTCCCAACTACGCCCACTTATATAACCTGTTCTAAAAGTGATATTTGTCCTTAAACTAGAACTATAGATCCGGCCCATGTGACATGGAAATCGCGATCCTACCTCTAACCAAAACCGTAGGCCCGGATGCAGGGTTAACACTAACACCGGGGGTTCGGATAGATTAGTCAGGGTGTCCATAGCTCAAGGTGGCGTAGAAATATCGATTTGATTTGGTTGTTAATTTTAAATTTACCGTTTCGGGTCGTATTAATATCTATATACGACTTGTTGCCTGACGCAAGTCGTCCATAGGTTTAGTAAAATCACATTTTACTTAGGTTTGTGATGACATGAAACTCCTTTCACTCACTCGACCGATTAAGTTTTAGATACCCTAGTTAAAAAACTAAGTGGGTCGTTTCGTGAATCAATTTTAATAACTTTTATCAATTATGGTTTTATTGAATCATATAATATACTTGAAGAAAACCGGTTTCATTAAATAAACTATTTATTCAATAATTTATTTTTGAAACTTTAATAAACCGCCTTTCATTAATTAGTGTTTTAAATTGTGATCTATGGGTCTATGTCATGATAAAAAATTACATGCATTCACAACAATATAAATGGTATGAACTTGAGCCTTAATGGGTCTACGATTCTGTCCGAGCCACTAAACGGAATCGACTAGGGTCAAACAAATAAAACATGGCACATGTCAGACATTTTCTTCATGCTTCTACTTGCTCCCACTTGCTCCAATCACGTCAGCTTGTCTTCTTTGGTCTTTGTCTTCTCGTCTTGGTCCATCATTTGGTTTACAAATATTACAATAGTAAAAGGAACCTAAATATTACATATACATGCCCATAATGCCCGAAAAATACATAATTAAATCAATATAAGAAAGCACAACCACAAAACGAAATAAGACAAAAATTTGGGACGTAACGAACCGTTACAGGCTAACGACGCATTCGAAGGCAACTGCATCATGACCCGTTACCGGCTAATGAGCCATTTAGATATATGTGCATAACGGGTCGTTACACACTTAACGAGCCGTTACGCGCATTCGAATACAGTTCTATTTTAAGGCTCAACAATGCATACCAGAACACAATCATAAAACACAATATGGCCAGGAACTATCAAACTTCACAGTTTGACAGTTTTTCAAAAATAACATAAAACATGGCCATAATATTAATATATATTAGAGCATATTCCTATGCTACGTTGTGTCTCGTGTATTGTATCTAGTCTAGAGCATCTGTGTGAGTCAAAGTAGTCAACATCTATTAGAGGCCGTACCAATAAAGCATTGCTTTATTTACCTCCGTGTTATTCGATTGACCGAATCTAGCAGTAGTAAGATCCCTCTGTGGTTTTATAAGTGGTATCAGAGTATTTGGTTGCTCTACTGCTGCGATTTAGTCAATTTTCGGATTCTAGAGTGAGAAACATTGGGTTTTTCTTTGTTTTTCATCATTTATGTCCATTTCCAAGTGATTTTGAGCTTAAAATTGATTTCTAAACATTCCTAGAGTGTTTTCGGAGTCTACTGATGTGAATTACAGTTCAAATCGTCCATTTTCTCAAAATTCAGTCGAATTTAGCGTGGTACGCCATTGGTACGCTCGAAGAACAGCTGGTACGCCGTTGGTATGCTCTGTGGTATGCAAGGCAATCTTCAAAGATTTTTCTACGTTGGTTTTTGGTACGCAAGGCAATCTTCATCCGTGGTACGTCGACGGTTACTTCGTACCAGTTTGGTCCGTGGTTGTTATCTGGTACGTTGAGATTATTTGGTCCGCGTCTGGTACGTTGATATCTCTCATCCGGAATTTGATACGCTAACTTGGATTGGTCCGGTGGTGGTACGCTACATTCTGTTGGTACGGAAGTCGCCTGTTTGGTCCGCTGGTTTGATTTTTGGTACGTTAAAGTCAGATTTCATCACAAATCAAGATGAGTGATTTTCAAGCGTTTTCACTATGCAAACCTCGATGCAAGCCATGATGAACTATGATAATAAAATAGGAACAACTCAGAAAGTTCCTAAATTACTTCGATTGGAAGATTATCATAACTGGAAGAAAAGATTTGAATCTTACATATACTCACAAGATGTTGATTGTTAGATTCCGATTGAAAAACAATATGAGTATCCGTTGATTGCTAATACTTTACCAAAATCGATAAGTGATTTTGAGCCTGAAGAAAAGAAGGTATTTGCAAGAGAAAAGAAAACTTATAGTTTTCTCACGATGGCATTACCCAAAGATTTGATGTATCAGTTTAGGTATTTCCAACTTCGAAACAATTATGGGATGCTATTAAGGAAAGATGTGAGGGTAATGATCAGTACAAAAACACTCGAAAGAAAGTTTTGAAGAAAGAGTTTGACAATTTCGGGCTTTATGAGAATGAGAAGATCACAAATTTGATTGCAAGGTTTTCACATTTAATCAATGAACTTAACATTGTAGGTGTTAAGAAAGAAAATGATGAATTAAAGGAGAAATTCCTGGAAGCTCTACCCGAAAAGTGGGAGAATTTTGTGATAATGTTGTCTAATGATCCAAACTACTCAAGTTAGACATTCAATCAGTTGATAAGCAAATTACAAGCTCGGGACATGGAATTACTTGTGAAAAAGTCAGCAACTCTATCTGTTAAGAATCCTGAGGTATATTTTGGAGAGAACTCTACTACTGTGCATGCTAAAACAAAATCACATTAGCAGTAATCCACCATCAACAACTTTTCTTGCTGGAAAGTCTGAAAATACTGGTTATTCTTCGGGTTGCAGTTTTACTATTCCTGATAGATCATTAAGCAAGTCTACTTCTAATCAAGCAACCGAAGGTCTAGCTGCTTTGTTATCTGCTTTCATATCATCTTCATCTGGATCCATATTTAGTCAAATTGGTAATTCTGGTTTGGTTTCGGAGGACCTAAAACAGATAGATGATGATCAGCTGCATAAATTAGATTTGGATTGGTAGTTTGCTATGCTTGTTGAAAGAGGAAGACGGTTTATGGACAAACATGGCAAGAATTCTATTATTCAAGGAGGTAACCTGGGTTTAAATAAGTCTAAACTGAAATGTTACAAATGTTCCAAATTAGGACATTTTGCTCGAGAATGCAAGCAATCTTCTTCTAAACGAAGTACTTTAGATAATCATGACCATAATAAAGATGCAAAAGCAATGGTGGTTGATGAAGGATATGATTGGTCGAAAGATTTTCCAGATGAATCTGCATTTTTTAGTTCATTCTCCAGAAAATTATGCATTGATGGCTACTATGCAAGTTGAATCAAGTGATTTTGAATCTCAAACAAGTGCATCTGAAACAAGTGATTCTAAAGTTAGTGGGTAGAATCAACATGTGAATTTTGTGCTGAAAACGAAAGAAAGATTCGAGAATTGATTTCTGAAAAGGAAGGGTTGATTGTTGAACATGAGAAGAAAGAAGAAGAGATAGAAGGTTACAAAAGAAAGTGTGAGGTTTCTGATGAGATTTTCAAAGCTAATGCAATGTTGGAACAAGAAAAGAAGGTGTTGATAGAAGATTTTTTAGAGCTAAAAGTAAAATTGGATGAGATGGTTAGTGTCAATAAAGAACAAATCTTGAAGTTACAAAATGAAAATGCCGAGTTAGTTACAAAGGTTAAAAAGTGGGAGTTCGAAGCAAAGGATGCTATTGGAGATTTTGATTCCTAGTATAAGAAATCTAAAGCAAGAGTGGAATCACTTCTGCTTTATATTTTTGAACTTCAGAAAGCTTTTGATGAAATGATGGTTTCGAACAATGATTATCAAGTCCTCCAGTCAAAATTACAAGATAAAGTCACTGATTTGACAAAAGAAAACAAATTGTTGATAAGAAATGTAGAAATATATCAAGGAAAGGTGGAAAAAGTTACACAGGAAATGTTTGATACTCATGATAAAGTGAGAAGAGAAAAGTCTTTGTCTAACAGAGTTTCAGAACAGCTGATAGAATCAGAAAAGGCTTTGGGTGAAGCTCAGAAAAAGATATCAGATTTAAATGTTCAAGTTCTGGATTTGAATCGTCAACTAAATAACTTGAAGAATTCACACTTGTTCCCCAGTTATTTGTGCAACGACGAGAAACTTCAAGAGAGTGTTTAGCGGAGAAGAATTCAAATGAATTACCACCCACATTGGTTCACACTGATCCTCTGGCTGATGTCAAATCGTCTGAAACAATTGGTGACTATTCTGAATTTGTTCCTAAGAAATCCGTGAAGAAGACATCAATGGTTTCAAACAAGAAAGTGAAAAAGCAGGAAAGTGTGATTGACAAATATGCTTCTAAATTTATCTCTGGTGGGTTTATTTCTGAGGAGGGAATCATTTTTGTTGATAAGGTGATTAAGAAAAAGGAGAGTTTGTTGAGTGAAGCACAAGCTGCTGCTAACTTGGTAGAAGCTAACACGTTGAAGGATATTAAAGCAGCATTCAATCAAGTTGCTAAAGCTGGTCTTTCTGGTTCTCAAATTGATTTATCAAAGCTACCAGGTTATAAGTGTTCAGGTTTTGGTAGTGAGGGTAAGAAGTTTGAAAAGAATGTCAAGAAGAATATGTCCAAGAAAGCTCCAAAAGAAAAGAAAGACACAAGTTTGGCTCAAGTGTTCATGACAACAATGGAAAAGGGATTTGGAGGTAAGATTCAGAAGACGGCTTCATCCGAAAGTTCTTCTTGGGATGCTCAAAAAGTTAAGGATTCTTCGTCATCTAGATCTAATTCCACGCCTTGAAGCCCTACATCAAAATGGGTACATTCTAACCGATCTCAAATTTTTGATGATATGTCTGATGGTCCTGAGTTCATTGATAGATGTCCTTTAGTTCAGGACAAATCCCAATCTCAAAGATCATATCATTTGTGCTATCAATGTCGCCGAAAGGTACATATGGCACGAGATTGTCCTGAAACTGTAAAAAGTTCATTTTCAAACAAATCTGCCACAATTATTGATGAATCAGGCAGGTTTTTTACTGAGTCTAAACCTTCCAAGCCAAAATATAAATCAAAACAATTTTTTAAATTTGATTCAAATGTTGGTGATTCATCACGTGATGATGACTCATTTAAAAATGAAAAAGCAAAAATGCAGTGGCGACCTAAAGTGGTCAGCAAGGCTGCAACTGATTTTGTGGAAGACACTGGTCGACCAGAAACTATGTGCTTTGGGTCATTTGAAAACTAATCATTTAAAACCAGTGTGCAGGTTTCTTCAAAAGACCTATCGGTGATTGTTCAAGCAGTTACTGATAGTGGAGTCTCCTGTTTAACTTAAATCAAATGCTCCATGTTTCTAAACTGAAAGTTTTTCTGAAAGCTTAAACTGAAAGGTATCAGTATCGATTGGTCAATTTTTCTTTCTTTTACATTTCGTATGTTGCTTAGGTGAGATAATTGAAAAACCAAAAATAGTGTCTTTGTGTTTTTGTTAAAATGAAAATCCAAAAATAGAGTTTTCATTTTAAGGGGGAGAAAATGAAAAAATACAAAAACATTGAAAAAAATGAGAAATTGATCCGAAAAAATTGAGAAATGATGGTACATTGGCTTACATGTCAGACTCATGGATAAAATAGATGAAAAAGCCATAAAGATCATTGTTTGATGTGCTTGGTAGGCTCGACATTAAATCAGAAAGTATTCAGATGTGATAAATATTAAATACTAATGCTTGACCAAGTGGACAACATCTTGATGCATATTTCAAGATATCAAGAAAAAGATATGTGAAAAAGTAAATATGAAGTCACTGTGTATACATGTGTTCATTTTTCAAAGATTTAAACTTGTTTGATTTTCTTTATTTTGTTAAACGATCGGACTTTCTTTGCGTATCGAAAGATCGACCTGATTGTTGTTCGTTTGACGTTCTGCTTTATTTTCTTTGGTGTTTTGAATAACTCATCGGGCTTTCTCTGCGTTTACGGGAGTACCGACCTGATTGTTGTTGGGTTATACAATTTCAACTTGTTTTTATTTTCTTATTTTGTTAAATCCGAGGCCTTATCTGCGTATCGAAAGATCGACCTTAAGGTAGATGATTTAACGTTCTTATTTCTTTTTGCATGGAACACATTTGACGATATCATGAATATAATCATTATGTGTTAAATCACAAATGAAATCACAAAATGTCATAAGCAAATGCATATCTGAGTATATCTGATAGTGTGGGGTACACTGGTCAAAGCAAATCTAATCAATACAATAACATATCCAGATGTTATGAGTATGATTGTGCCTGAGTTTAAGATGGAAAAATTATACCAGCAATCGACATGACTTGTGTGCTGAAGTAATTGAAATTAAAATGTAGTTCATCATGTCATGTCCAATATGATCCCAAGTTGTGATCTTTCTCGCAAAAGACAAAAATAGTGTCAAATTCAGTATTGCATTTATGTTTCATATCTGAAAAATCCAAAAATATTTTAGGTGTGTTTTAACATAAACTTAGAAAAATCAAAAAGATTTTCGGTATGTTTTGATTTAAAGTTTCAAAAAGTCAAAAAGATTTTGTTTCTTATTTGTTTTCGCCAGATCGATACAAGATACAAAACTATGATTTCAAAACTATATCTTGGATTCTCGAAGTGAGGTTTTGCACGAAGATTAAATTAAAATTTCGAAGAAAAAGAAAACCGTGTTTCTGTCTTCTGAAATTGCAGGTTCTGTGAGGCAAGACTCGAGCATGGTGAAAGGGGGAGTATGAAGTATCTTTCACAAGTGGATCGTGAAGTTCAAAGATTGTTTAAGATTGATCCAGCCATGCAAGCTCTATTTCTGACAAGATTTCAACTTGAAGATCGGATGCAACTATGCTGAATATTGAAGACTGAAGTTTAGTTAGATAGATAGATACATAGATACACTACACGTTAAGGGGGAGTTTGTTAGAGCATATTCATATGCTATGTTGTGTCTCGTGTATTGTATCTAGTCAAGAGCGTCTGTGTGAGTCAAAGTAGTCAACATCTATTAGAGGCCGTACCATATGGTCCGCCGTACGAGTTGGTACGGACGTACCAACTGGTACGTAACATGGTACGCTGCTTTTAATGACTACTTTAAATAGTTCGTGTTAGAGAGAGTTAAGAACTTCTGTCATTTCAATACTCTTAATTGTGTTTGTTCTTGAGTGTTTCTCTCTCTACATTGTAATCTCTCTAAGTGAATCAATAAAGCAAAGCTTTATTTACCTCCGTGTTATTCGATTGACCGAATCTAGCAGTAGTAAGATCCCTTTGTGGTTATACAATATAAAAATTATATTTAAAACTAATTTGATTATACGGAGTTGAAAGTGGCTCTGATACCACTGT